>CM065122.1:30857500-31567500 GCA_033026305.1 Cirrhinus molitorella | reverse complement strand
CTTGTGTGTATTTGACAGTTTAAGCGCAATAAGACGTGAAAGAGAACTTTTTTCAGACGCTTTTTCAGATGTGTGCGCTAAGAAAACCATATATCAGAAGTTTAAACTAATATTTATTGAGATATGGACAGACATGATATTTAAAACCAAACATATGTTTTTTGGTAGTGTATCTGAGGTACAAGCTGTAAAGGCACAGCTCTATTCCAGAAAAGGGGGCGGGGAGCAGCAGCTCATTTGCATTTAAAGAGAAATGCACAAAAACAGCGTGTTTCTGCTTCCACTCAAAATAGGCATTTTCAAAATGGGGTATTTTTAGCTGAAACTTCACAGACACATTCTAGGGACACCTGAGACTTACATTACATATTGTAAAAAGGAACATTATAAATCACCTTTAAATATAGACATTAAACCTCCAAAAATATGCCATCCCTGTAGCATTCTCTTAAAATCTTGCTTAATTGTTTATTAATATTATTTGCATTATTGCCATTTTACTTCATACACTGTTTCTTATTTGTCCTGCAATACAAATGTGAAATAAACTGCTTGGCCTTTAACCGATTATGTCTGGGTATTAAGTTTATTGTTAGAGGAAGATCTCGTATGACATCTTTGCCCTCTGCCCTTCATCTTCTTATGTTTCCTCTTCTATCTAGGGCTTTTCCTCTTGCTCCCTCCCTCTGCCTCCTGTCCTGTGTGCTGTTTGTTTTGTCTTCAGGTATCTTTAATCTGTCTCTGCGGCTGGAGAGTTTTCTGGGCGTTAGGGTGAGTGGGTTGTTTCTGCTGGCCGCTCTTGCCAAACACACGTGCAGTACAGGATTTACCTCACTTAGCCTAATAGGCTTATACAATCCCATCCAGAATGCTCTCTCCTCGCCCTGATGCTCTGACGCACCATTCTCCTTCCTTCCATTTCCATCTGACAGCATGTACGGTTCTTTCCATGTGATTTTTTTTTATTTAGTCATCCTTGTCCACTATCCTCAGGCTCTAGAGTTTCTTGGCATGTTTGCCTCTGCCAGGTTTGCCATCATCATAGTGCTTCTATGTACAGTTAAAGTCAAAAGTTAACATACACCTTGCAGAATCTGCAAAATGTACATTTAAGCTCTTTTATTTTAATTTTTTTTTTTATTGTATTTGAACCCTTCCCAACAATGACTGTGTGATTTTGAGATGTATCTTTTCACACTCATAACAACTGAGGGATTCTTTTGCAACCATTACAGAAGGTTCAAATGCTCACTGATGCTCCAGAAGGAAACACAACGCATTAAGAGCCAGGGGTGTAAACTTTTGACTTTAGTATGAAGATGTGTACATTTTTCTTATTTTGCCTAAATATCATATTTTTTTCATTTAATACTGCCCTTCAGATGCTACAGAATATACTTTAATGTTTCCCAGAAGACAAAATAAGTGAAATTTACCCTGATGTTCCAAAAATGTTCACCTCCCGCCTCTTAATGGATTGTGCTTCTTTCTGAAGCATCAGTGAGCATTTAAACCTTCTGTAATATTTGCTGTCCCTCAGTTGTCCTCAGTGTGAAAAGATGGATCTAAAAATTATACAGTCATTGGTGGAAAGGGATCATTCAGGCAACAACAGTATATTAAGAAATAAGTGTATGTAAACTTTTGTCATTTTTATAAATTCAGCTATTATTTTCTCTTGTGAAATAAACGTCTTCTATGTGAAATATCGTATTCAGGTCAATACTAAATAAAAAATAGTGTGCATTTTGTATGATTCCTTTTATTTTATCTTGCAAGTGCATTTTATAAACTTTAAAGAGCTGATTCAAGTTTTTGTATCGCAGTGGTGGAGTGATTTGTTTTTGTACCTGCACACAAAAACAGTACGGAGTACGTGAATGTGTGTGCAAGTGTGTATGTGTGTTTGCAGTCGAATGTGTCAGTTAAAAGGGCAGCTCAGCATGGATTAGAGGATGTATGTGTTTGTTTGTGAAGTGTAGGAGGGGACGCTGGGTGAGGGACACCTGTTGTGCTGTCTGTGCCATGTGAGGGTAGATAAATACACACACACACACACATGCATACAGAATACAATCTATTTGATGATAGTCAAAAAGTAAATAAAAAGAAATAAAACAAGAGTTGAAATGAAAGTGAAAGTAAGAGACATGGTTTCCTGCCATAAATTTTCGATCCAAAATACTGTTCACAGGGGCAGTATGGGAGAACCTTTGTAAGTAATAAATGCCTATAACGCTGTTGGAGAACCTTATGAAGATCTGTGGCTGATTTTTAGCAGTTCATACTTGCTGGAAGATGCAGAAACTACCATTCAGTTCCACAAAGCGTCTCTCCCTTCCGATGGTCATTCAAAAATAGCCTGTTATTCTGAGAAAAAGTATTTGTTGACAAGCAATTTGTAAGATATAGCCATATACAATAATTATATACTTTGGTGCATTCACACAAAGTCATAATGACTGTAGTTGCTTCACGACAACCTGGATGCTTTTGTAGCTGTTCAGACCCTCAAACCCAAAATTATGCATTTCGATAGCACCACTAAAATGAATGGGCCTCATTCATGAAACGTACCCAGATAGCACACGTATGTCTGCAAGATGTCTGTTAAAGATCTCTTGATCTGGAAAGCATCTGCTGTGTACAAACGTCTGGCAGACATCTGTAAGATGTCAGTTTTACATACATTCTAAATCGAAAACATCTTAAAGACATCTAATAGACATCTATTTGACATCTGACAGAAAACGTCCAATAAACGTATTGCAGATGAGCAAACTACGTCTTGAAGATGTCTTGCAGATGTCTTGTAGATGTAAATGTAGATGCCAACTAACTTTTTGAAAATATAAACATTTTCATGAATTCAAAAGTTTATGTCAGAATGGCTTTACAAATGCTTTACACAAAAATTCGTTCTGCTTGTTTTTCATGAATGAGGCCCACTGTCTCTCAAAAAAAGAGTCGACTCTCAAAATTTTTGAATCTTTTGACTGTTAGCGATATACGTCACTAGGTAACACAGTGACATATAATGTAGGCTATCGTTGCTCTAATTACTTAGTTTAATGATAATGTAGACATATTTTGATTTACAAACTGTTTATTATTGTTTATATTATTATATATTATTATAACACTATATTATTGCATGCTTTGTCAATAGTAGCGCTCACTAACTTGCTCAGGTACTCCTCTCTGTACCAGTCACAACAGACTTGGCCAGCTGACCAATCAGAGCAGAGTAAGCTGATGGAAGGGAGGGGTTTACAGACATTAAGCTCAGAACTGGTTACAATGTTTTCTGACCTTTGATGCATTTAAACCTGTTGTAGGGGACTCCAACACAACTTTAGGACACTTTAAAATACCATATGACCTGCTCTTTAATAACTTTCAGCAGTAGGACATTAGACATTAGCTATATTAAACTATTGCTTGTCTCTTAATTATTTTCAGAATATCCTTACATTATTAAGACATTAACAACAGTCAGTAGGAATTATTAAACAGAAATATGACTACTTGTTTGCATTTTAATGCTGAAGACTGAACCATTTAGACTGTTTCCACATGACGTTTCAACAGTTGGTGTGGTCACAAAATTCAGATTTTACAAGTTAAATTATGCGTTATGAACTTTCAGAACTTACTGCCAATGAGCAAACCACATACTCTTTAGGGAATGCTAACAGATAAATCACTTCAGGTATTATAGGCCTCAAAACCCATGTTTAGCATTACTCACTAACATCCCATGGCACATCATACTCTGTGCTTGACATAATTAACAGGTACAACCAGATTCAGCAAACAAATTAAACGACTAAATCTAGCAACAACATTAATGTTGTTTACTAAACACTGCTAACTGAACGTAATGGCACAGAGACAGTGTCTAATTTATTCCCGTATGCTTAAGAGTACACTGGAAAGATGGCATGCTGGGAAATGTCACTTCATAGAAAAAGGTCTGTTGAGACCGATGTCAGGAAGTCTCGATCACTCCAAAGGGTCTTGCTCAGAGGAAGTAGGAGGAGCCTCACAGGAAAGAGGAAATGGAAAGCACGGTAGCGCTTGCGTCACAGACAGTAGAGGACCAGTGGAGGGAACACAGTGGAAATGGTATCTGACACAGTTAACATAATGACACTGTGGCACTGGACTTTCTGACATGCTCCAGATTTAGGAGCAGTAATTTATTAAGTGGTTTACCACACATACAAACACAAACACACTAAATGCAAAGTAGTACAGCTACCCTGGGAACTACCGAAGTCAGAAGTTCTGCTAAACCTCAAACAGGATATGGTGAAGCGTTTCAGTTCTTGTGCGAAATACGCTTCGTGAAGGAAAGAGTGCATAAATTTACTAGAAGTAAAGCACCATGCAGTGAACGCATCCACAGGATTAGCTCAACAGCCACAAGTTCAAAATACAGTTGTAGTTAAGACAGTATTTTACTCCCAATGAGGGGGAGAAGTCTGCATAAACTACAAGTGATATATTTACAAAATATTTCTTCTCATCCAGAGTTGTATAACTCATTTTCCTGCACTCCCTCTTCCCACAATCCTTTGTTCCTCTTCCAAGAAATAGCCAGGTCCTCTGCCAAAGAGATAAATCCTGTGCGAGACTCTCTCCCCCTCATTCCCTCTCATCACACCAAGCTTGGAAATGATCGAAAGACAGTGGAGAAAAATGCTGTCTGAGATAATAATGTTAAGGTAATTGAGGTATTTAATGAGTTTTATTCTGTATTGTGGTTACAATTCACAAGGTCCAAGAGGAAATTTTTCATACCAACAGCTCACTGGACAACATTCACAGATTTATTTGTTTGTGATTGGTCAATCACTGCACTCTTTGGTCAAGTGCGAGTTAATTTCAATGAAAAAAAAAAAAAAAGACCATGCAATTATGCATTGGTCCTATTAAATGTTAAAAAATTAGCCTGATTTCATGACAAAAACATACCTGTGGAAACTTTTTTGCGAGATGTGAAATACGTACAAATAATAAGTACACATCACTGCAGTTTCCAGCAGAAATTGGAATGTGCTAAAAGAGTGTTCGTTTTGTCCTGGGGACAGATGAACGTACATATGGTACATTTTATGTGACATTTTGCACGTGTCACCGCAGTTCTAACCTATAATGCCCATTGAGTGGCGCTATGACTCTGATGCCCAGTGACGTTTTAAAATAATGTACCATCTTCACTACACCTAAACCTCCCTGATAGTATGAACAAACATAAAAATGCAATCGCAAGCATGCCGTTTTAGCTTGTTTATTGACCTCTCATCTTTCAGCTCTTTTATTGTGAGTCATGTTTTTACAGGGTTTGTACCCAAGGATTCTGCATCCTAAGTCTAATTCTGTGCCAGCTGAGCAACCGAACAAGTTTGTTACATCCGCTGTTGTGTCCAATTTCGACCCCCTGCCAAATGATTACCACCTCTCATAGAAATGTCTACATGATTGTCTAACCCTAACCCCATACCTAACGCTAAACCTACCAATACTAGGGGGGTAGTAATCTGGCGGGAGTCAACAAAGCAAAACATATGGAGCTTTAATCATAACTGCGTATGAAAATGATTACAAGTGCTCGCTGTTTTACCGCCTCTAGGGCCTCATTTAAAAAGCGTGCGTACGCACAAATTTGATCTCAGACTGTGCGTACGCTTAAAGCCACTGGAACGTTCATATTTATAAACACAATCTTTGCGTGAAAAAAAGTCATTTAGCCACGTCAGGGTCTGAGCAGACGTACGCACTTTTCCTTGTGTCAAATTGGAGTACTGTAGGTATTTGGAAATATAAGCTGCAGCCAGGATGATGACGATGCTAATAATAATAATAATAATAATAGGCCTACCTTCTGAACCTGCTGCAGACAAAACATCTGTATCACCTCCTGCACAGAAGCCAACCAGTCTATCGCAAAAAAAAGTTGCCCCTTAGCTGTTTTCATTTATAATTTCACCTATTGAGCAAATTACAGGCTAGTAGCTGGTTCTTTATCCATTTGAAACAAAACTTTACAAAAACAAAACATTTTTTTTTATTTGTCCCTAATCGACAACCGATGGTCGTTAAGCCATAACCGTTAACCGACAATAAATAAATGACATGGTTGTGAGCCATTAAAATACCTACATTTGTTTTCCAGGGATTTATATTATACACGCAAAAAAAAGCATAAACAACAGAAAGTGAGAATGGTCATCAGGCACCTGCAGCGTTTTTGCTAACTGAGAAAAATAAATAAATAAATATATAAAATAAATAAATAGGCTTATATGTGAAATCTATTTTTTTTTCTAAATAAATAATAAATTATCAAAACGAAAGAAATAAAATCTGCAACAACTACCAGCCTATATGCAGAATTTCGTTTCATTTTTGTGATGCACTCCTGAGAAAGCGGCATTCTGTTAATTTCCTTCCTTACAAAACCATGTTTTATTTTTATTGTGAATTTACTACACAAAATAAATATTTACAATAGTTTCGAATAATTAATAATAGTCTTACGTGTATATATGACCACAAAAGAAGGACTAGGCTATGTAAGTTTTCTACTTTTATGAGGGGGAAATATCAAGTGATGTTGCCGGCGCCTCTGGCGCGCAGTAACTCCACAACGCAGACTGTTCATTGTCATAATAAAATACAGTAAGCCAAACATATTGAAAAACCATGCTATTTTACTTCGCCTCACTCCACAAAAAAATTCTTTACATTTAACGGCAGAACAGAACTGAGAACAAAGCAAGAATGAAATGTTTAATTTAATTTTAATAAGCTAACAAGCCAAAACGAAGTAATAGATCATTTTGCAACGTACTAAAGGAACATCAAATAAAGATATGTATATTTGAAAGGTGATTTTTTTTAATCTTATAAAATAAACATGATTTAATGCGCTTTTGAAGAGAAACTGTGCTTGATACCACATTTATTTCAGTTAAAGCTCTTTTCTCGACAAAAAAAAATATAGATATAGAAAAAAAAAAGGTCGATATAGAATTTATGCACTAAAGTTAAACGGAAAAATATTGTGTCGACAAATGAGAAATTTGATCGATAAATTGCATTTCCATTTTTTTTTTTTTTTTTGCTGCTCGCCATTCCAAACAACGGTTTTCGACATTGGCAGATGCTCTTTTATATGCTAATGATATTAATTAGTGGGTGTTTACAAGGCGGAGATCTGACTCCAGTCAGCTGCGCACAATTTCATGATCATTTGCGATTTATAAATGTCACATCTGGAAGAGAGGCGTACGCACGTGTTTTTGTGAGCACGTTCGTTTTCTCTAAATCGCACTTACGCACTTTTGATAAATGATCTTAGAACTAATTTAGAACGGTTTATACGCAACTTTTTGTAAATGAGGCCCCTAGTGTTCATTTCTGTCAGAAACTGGAGTGATATGTACTTATTGGCATGTTTCAATTACCCACAGGTAAGTTTTTATGTTATGAGATCAGGTAATAAAAAATGGTATTCAAATACAATGTTAAAACCGTTTAGTAAAGGTATCAGTAATCATATAGATATCACACATACTTCCAGAGACCCTAAATGGAAGGTAATGGGGAAACGATGAGATAACATAATATTTAAGGTAAATGTGTTCTGTCTTAAAATGTTTGCATTCTCTTGCAAAATCTTTGTTGCCCAAAGCTTTTGACTTTGCTCACAAAAAGTTTGCATTCCCCACAGAAATGTCCTTATGAAATGTTGTGCTGTGTTGTTGTTTCTCAATATTTTGTGTTGTCTTCACAAAACTTTTGCTTTTTCTTGTGATTTTTCTTTCAAAGCACTGCATTTGTTAAAATACTTTCGCTTTTTCTTGCAATGTTTTGCGTTCCATTGTAAAACTGTGTTTGTTTCCAAAACTTTTCATGAAATGTTTGCACTCACCCGAGAAAACCTTTGTGATGGAATCAATATGAGGTGGAAGGAATCTATATTTTAATGCTTTTGTAAGCAAATGCATAGTTTCTCTGGGCAACACAATACTTTTGTGCTTGAACAGAAAACAGCTGAAATATAATTTTTCCTCCCAAATTATATTTTTTTTTCCCATCAATATGTCCGCTCAAGGGTTCTGAGATACTGGCGTTTTTCCTTCTGGGGCATCAGTGAGCATTTAAACTTTCTGTAATAGTTGTACATGAGTTGTACATGAGTCCCTCAGTTGTCCTCAGTGTGAAAAGATGCATCTCAAAATCATATAGTCATTGTTGGAAAGGGTTCAAATACACAAAAATGCTGAAAAAACTGAATCTTTTGAAGGACTTTTCTGAAGAACAGCAGGCAGTTCAGCTGTTCAGGACAAACAGGAAACTCACGAACAATTATCACTTAACAAACAAAACACACACACACAGCTGTGAATAATTCAGGTAACAACGCAGTATTAAGCATCACGTGTATGTAAACTTTTGAACGGGGTCATTTTTATAAATTCAACTATTATTTTCTCTTGTGGACTATATGTAAACGTCTTTTATATAAAATATCTTATTCAGGTCAGTACAAAAAAAAATAATTGTATACTCCCTCTTATTTTTGTAAAATAATTAACATTTTGCATATTATGCAAGGTGTATGTAATTAACATTTGTATTAAAAAACATTTGTATGTAATTAACATTTTGCATTTTGCATATTATGCAAGGTGTATGTAAACTTTTGACTTCAACTCTTTCAGCTATTATTAGTATGTTTTGGTTAGGGTTAGTAGAATAAGATGACACTCACAAAGATGCTCATAGAATTACTTTTTGTGTTGAGTATATTTATTAGGTCGACCAGATGACTGTATATTTATCCCTAATTTGTCTTATTTGGGCATATGAAGTGTGTATGAGATATCAGCTGTGATATCTGACTATGTGTTGTAAAATGGCTGATTTGACAGAGCAGGACTGACAGATGGGCTAGTAAAGTGAGGGTGAACATCAGCACAATGCTGTCTGCCTCATCCTTCCTTTCTCACACCCCTGTCATCATTCACTGCCTCTGTCTGTCCTCAATATCTGTCTCTCTGCTTTTATCTGCTTTTTACCCTCTCTCTTACCAACATCATTCTCTCAGTCTCTCAATAATTGAGCATTTACCCTCCAGCTTATGACCCAGAGCTGTTGGTTGCTGGTCATCTGTCGCCATAAACAATCTCCATTCACATGGTGAAAACGAGCCGACGACGCCAGGCAACCAGAGGTGTGCGCAAGACGTCACTGAGCCAGACTGAGAGCGCTGTGACGCAGGATGAGCAGGATTGGGTTACCTGGGCAGGGTGACCTTCCAGTCCAAACAACCAGAGTGAAATAAAGAGCTGGAAGGGAGAAGGGTGTCAGGTTAGATAAATCTCTAATGTGTTCCCTCAGCCTTTTTTCTCTCGTTATGTGTCAGTACATCTCACTCTCTCTGGATGTCACTGTCTGTGACAAAAAAAAACAACAACTAATACATAACATGCCCTTTTTGCACTCATGTAACAGCTCTGTAACACTCCCTTTTTCTTGTAACTAGGCTTTCTCTGCCTACATGAGGTAAACCAACACACCCACTGCTGAAACGGTGAGTTTGGAGGTGGGTGATATTTTGTTGTCAGTGCGTGCATTTAAAAAGGTTGAGGTTAACTCTCAAGTGATGGTCCCCTTATTGGATGAAGCTTAAAAGGGCAAAGGTCCTTTACATGAGTCAGGACTGCAAACAAACAAATGTTTTATATTACAATTACATACATACATTCATTAATTTATTTATTCATAAAATAGTTTATATTAAAACTTTTTTTTATTAAATATGAATTGATTTAATTATAATTTAATATACGTGTTACAGATTGTGGACACAGAGACTGTCTTTATTGACAATAATGGTAAGAGGCAGTTCAATAAAGAATGGTAATGCGTAATTAGAATGATAACAGAACTTTCCTTTTTTTGCAGGTGCAAGAAAATCACGGACCATGGAGCAGATGGACAATGAGCACACTGGGGTAGGGGTAGATATCCTGGTAATCCTTAAAATACAACACTTGAGACCTGAAGGAGGGGAAGACACACTTGTGATTTGGTAAGCTCTGAGCCTGGCCGATTCGTGACAGTACCCCTTCCCCTCCATGGCCCACTCCTGAAGGTCGAATACCTTGACGCCGCAGCCAACTTCCATGGGGTGTAGGACAATCACCTTGAGAATCATTTAAGGCAGAAAGTAGAATGGGATCCAAGATGTCATGTCAGGGGATCCACAAGCATTCTTCTGGTCCATAGCCTTCCTAGTTGACTAAGTATTCGAGACAACCTTTATGATGCCTGTGGACCAGGATCTCTCTGACTGTATATATGGATCTGTTCTCCAGAATCAAAGGAAGGAGCGGTTCCTCTACTGGGCCAGTCTCTGTGGAATCAGAAGCCTTGAGAAGTGTAACATGGAAGGTAGGGTGAATATTTTAAGTGTGCAGAGAGTTGCAACTGATATGTTACAGGATTGACTTGACAAGTGATGGTGAGGGGAACAATGAATCCAGATGTCTCTTGTGGATAGCCAAATTTTCAGTCCAGGCTGACACTCGATGGACCAATACTCCAGTGTGCCAGCCTGGACTGAAAATGTTGCACTGATAGTAAGCTCCATCCCAGACCCTGTCGCTCTCTCGAATCCAGTGATCCACCGATGGGACATCCAAATGTTCCCTGAGTCATGGAAACAGAGAAGGCTGGTAAACGAGCACAGACTGGATAAGAGTGAATCCAGTGGCAGGCTGATTGAGGTGATTCTGGGCATACTCATCCCAGCTTCAAAACTGGTTCAAAGAGTTGGCCATGGCAGAAGGTTTGTAGGAAGCAACCAATCTCCTGGATCTGCCTTTCTCTCTGCCTGCTTGACTGGCAGAGAGAAACTGACTGTAATGGATGACAGGCTTGCAGTTAAATCGAGGAGGGTGAAGGAGGTCTTTCAGACCTTAGAGGGCCTCGAAGTGAAGACCCTGGTATGACACTACATCCTCAGGGATCCCAAAATATCTGATGACATGGTTGAAGAGTATGTATTGCCACTTCCAGCACAGTAGGGATGCCTTTGTGAGAAACAACATGGCATGGAAAGTCAATCAACAACCATAAGGATGCATGTGTTATCATCAGAGGGCAACAGGTCCATGATGGAATCCACTCCCAGGTGTCACCATGGATGGTTGGGAACATGCAGAGGATGGAACTTGTCGACGGAAAGATGGTGTGGGCTCTTTAAGATGGCACAGTCAGAGCAGTCACGCACAAAAATCTTCTCACATCCCTAGCCACTTTGCCCCTGCGAGGTCAGTGCCTAGAGATGAGTGTATGGTGTGGATTAGTAAAGTGCATTAAGAATGAGGAACATACTGAAGACCTTGTTGACAAGGGAGTGGCTTTGGAGGCATTGGAGTAGGTGGGTTGGTCCTGAGAAAACTGGATGGAATTTACAAATAGAGTGGATGGCAAAATGGGCTCAGGCTCTTCAGTAGCATGGAGACAGGAAAAGGCATCTGCCTTGACGTTCTTAGAGCCTGGACGATAGGAGATGTTCTTGTGGTTAGTTCTTGAGTACCCTCCAACCAATGGCTCCATTTTTTAAGCATGGGTTTGATGGCCAGGAGCTCTCTGTTGCCAATATAATAGTTCTTTTCCTGCTGAGATGAGTTTCTTGTAGAAGACGGCACATGGATGGAGTCTAGGAGGATTCCCCTGCTGCTGAGACAGCACCGGTAGGTATGGGCCAGTTTTTAACCGCTTCCACCTTCCCCTCGTCCACCTGGATGCCATATTTGCTGATATTATACCCAGGGTACTGCACTGAGGACTAATGAAAAGAGCATTTTCAGCTTTAAGGAACAGATGGAGTACTTTCAGGCATTTCAGTACCTCCACAATGTGTTGGTGATGTTCGTCCATGCTCCGGGAGTAGACAAGGATATAATCAATGAAGACAAGTACAAACCAATAGAGGAACTCCCAGAGCATCTCATACATAAAGTCCTGGAATATGAAGGGGGCTTTGACAAGCCCATATGGCATGACCAAATATTCACAGTGACCAGATGTAACCTTGCTCTAAAGCTTCATCAATATACTTGTCCATGGCCTTCTGCATGGGAAGAGAAGGCAAGCAGAACTTTCCGCAGGACACTGGCTCATCTGATATCAGATCAAGGGCACAGTCCCATGGCTGGAGGCAACTGTGAAGGGGGTGTAGCAGGATGGAATATGAACAGACTAATTTTTGACTTCACAGGTAACATCTGGAGAGGACGAGAGAGGGGTTGTGAAACTTGAAGGAAACATCCATGAAAGCAGTCCTTGCACCACTTCAGGACTTTGCCTGTCTTCCAGGACATGACAGGTTGAACAGGTCCTGCCAGGAGATGCACATGATTTCAGCTTAAGGGTCTTCTTGCCACCAACTGGACCTTGTAAGTGGGTTTGGTGGTTTTGGTTTAGGAGATTGAGCTGGCAGCAGAGGTTTCCAAAGATGAAATACCTGGCTGACCTAGAGTCGAGGAGGGTATGTACTGTAATAGACACATCAGAGGCATTAAGGATTACAACTGTGGTTAGTAGAGTTAATTTAATAGCAGGAGTGTGAATAAAAATCACCACAGGTCACAAGCACTCATTCCAGCCGCTGGCTGCTGCAAGAAAGCACTAGGCATTTTCCTTCGGTGAAGATGATGCAGTTGCTCACCAATAGAAGTGTCTCAGATGGATTTGCCAAAAACTTTGCAGAAATGAGAGGCAGATGTTTTGGGTTACTGGTCCTACTTGTGTATAGATTGTTTCACCCTATTGGAGCACTTGCCCCGTCAGCAGGGAGATGATGAATGAAATCTTGGCTCTCTCTGCTCTGTGGTGAAGCAATACAGCTGCATCTTCAGGGCCAATGAACACTGGAGAAGGAATCTATTACAATCCTTCACTGAGCCAGAGTAGGGCGCTGAATTGGCCACGGGACTGGCGATGATGGCTGGTGAAGAAGTAGTTGTGAAGGTCACAGGGATGGAGTGAAGCAAGTTGTGTTGAGAATATGCTGACGTGTTTGGATGTTTGGAGTTTGTTGGAGTTGGAGTTTGTCTTTATATATGAAGAGTTTGGTTCCAAAACGCTATAAATCCATTAAATATATATATATATATATATATATATAATATACACACACACACACACACACACGCTTCTAGTACTGTCAGTTATATTGTAAGAGGTGTTAGCATGTTAGCATATGCTACTGTAGGTTCAAATCCTGGTCTAATATAAAAAGTAAAAAATAAAATAAAATAGTAAATAGGTTACAGGTAAACCAAGCAAAAACTAAACTGGACAACCAGTTTCCATTATGCATTGTCGCATCATGACAGCTTTGACATTTTGACAATGATTGATTTTATGTGGATAGATGATTTCAGAAATGTCAGTTTAAAGCAAATGATTTGCAGAAGTTGTAACTCAAGTGGTCTGAGCAAATATTTGAATGTAAGACTTCTACCACAGTGCCTTAGAGAAACTCCTTTAGTCTTGGCATTAGGCTTAGTAATTATACAGAATACATGACACAGGAGAGCAGACAGGAAAGTACACAAGAGAGAAGGGAAGCAGGTTCAGGACATGACCCAGGTTAGACTCAAATGATTCCCTGTAAACACAATATTTCCTTATATGAGCATGTGCATCCCACTGCCACTGCTCCAGCTGAACCAACTCATTTATCAACCATTTGTTTTAATGATTCACCTTCAGATGATTCTAAATTTTGTTTGTTAAAACTGATTAATCCTAAAAACACAATATTTGTATTCTTTTTGCTATTTTTGACTATATCTTTATTAAGGTTTCAAAGGTTGTCTTATTCTGTGACTCTTTTCTTGGTTTATACACAGTGTTCTCTTATTATAATTATTAACTGTTTTCTTCTTCTCTTTTCATTACCAGTTTCATTCTGTACTTCAGAAAGCGCTTGTTTTCCTGTCCCTGTCTCTTCTCTCAGTCATCTGTGTGGGTCAGATGGTGAGATGTAGAGTGATGTCAGCGGAGTGCGTCAGTCACAAGACGCATGTGCACACTCTCACTCGCAGGCAATAAGAGAGGCTTATTACACACTACTCAAAGTGGACAGATCAACACACGCTATGTCCACAGAGTCAGTGTGTGCCATGGACAATCGCGTTTGTTAACAAGTGTGACTCCCTAATAATCCTATTCATATAACAATTTACAGCTCATTTAAATATACATTCAAATACAAAATATTTTTGTACATACAAGGGACAACTTATTTCAATTCCCTTTTCTATTTTCTAAGCAGATGTGAAAACCGCCTGCAACCATAGCAAAAGTGACAAAGGTACATATGAAAAATGACCATAGGTAAGTCTTATTACGCTTGGCACTAAGTTATTTAATAAGCCATTAAGATTTGATGGATGAACTCAAATCGAAACACAAGGTGTGTGCGAACATTACCCAAATTTTATGCATAATTGTGCATAACTGAACAGCTGTTGCCATAAATATATCTAAGCATATGGTTCTGCACGCAGAAATACATACTCAGAACACACATACACACAAAATGCCATTTGTGAAACAGAAACGCAGCCGGAGTGGTCCATTAGGAATCACAGGATTGCTCATGTGGCAAGTTTTTCTCTTAAGACTGATCAATGAAGCCGGCTGATCACATCCAAGGCTCATTGATTTCCTTGCGCCCTCCAACTGTGACTTTCACCTTAGCAGGAATGAAGCACATGCAATATTCACTTTGCAATTTCACGCTGAAATTCAAAGAGAGCAGCTGCAAAATACAATTAGCAAACAGAAAGCACGATGCGCTTTGAGTGTGGACCGACTTAACGCATACCTAATCGAATCCAGCGCTTTGGTGCAACCGATGCAGAACAAAGAACAACACTATCCTTCTCCCTCCCTTCATAGAAGCACAGTCATAAGCACCAGG
This sequence comes from Cirrhinus molitorella, assembly GCA_033026305.1. NCBI lineage: Eukaryota > Metazoa > Chordata > Actinopteri > Cypriniformes > Cyprinidae > Cirrhinus > Cirrhinus molitorella. Next base: position 31,552,481 of record CM065122.1, on the reverse strand, counting down.
CCATGCACCATGTGACGCACTGAATAAAAGACAAACTGGATGATCCAACTACACACACGCAATCACACCCACACAGTAGGAACATCTCTGTCCAAGTATTTTCCCAAGAACATCATGTCACAAAATTTGCAACAATTTGCCTTTTGCAACAGAAGTGCACAAGGTTGCAGGCATGAGATAGCAGCAGGCGCTACAGATGGGCTCAGAGACAGACAGCTTAACGCATTAGTTGTTTTGCACTGGCAGTTAAAGTTCAGACCACACAAACAAAGCAGTTGTGTTGCATTTACGTCAGCCAAAGACCACAGACACACTTGAGGCCACTCTCACACACACACACATAAACAGTATCAACATAATAAAACGTTGCCATGGGTGAAAGGACGTGAACGGAATAAGGACAGACTGCTAAGAAATTAAATACATTTGAAACAATTGCTGTTCTGTTCAAACAATATGCAAAGAAGATATGCTACAAATTTAAAAAAGTATGCATGCATATCGTGAAGCTTTTAAAGGAATAGTTCACCCAAAAATGCAAATTTGCTAAAAAATTTGATGCACAATATAAAGTATTTAAGAAAATGCCATGTAGTTGTAACATGCCTGTAAATAAATGTTCTGCTCATATAAAACCAGAACACAACAGAAATGTTTCCGCAACAGAAAGAGAAACAATACAAATTTGCATTTTTCTCCCTCAAACGAAAATAATAAAAACATGCGCTGAATTAAGTTAACATTAAACAAGGAAGGCAGCATCAGCCCAATCTCACGGCAATTTGTACGTATTTTACCAGGTGGCTAATTCGTATGACCTCACTCATACAAATTCATAAGTTTTTCGCTAAATCGTACATATTTTACGAGTTCCCAATTCGTATGAATTCGTACGAATGCCCTTCACCTAATCCCGCCCCTAAACCTACCCGTCACTAGGGTCTAGGCAAATCGTACTAAATCGTACGAGTGAGGTCATACGAATTTGTACGAATTAGCACCTCATAAAATATGTAAGAATTCCTGTGAGATAGCGTTGGCAGCATTTGGCATATGGACTAATTGCGCATTCAAACTGTTCGTTCAGTTAAAACTCATAGGTTTGGGCAAACCTTTCTATGGTAACGAAAGATAATGACTTGCTTCATGTGGTCAGCGGACATTCTGTTTCCACATGGAGTTAATACTAATAACATCTTGGGAAATAACCAAAAGCCAAAGCGACAATGACTGAGCAAAAACACATATTTTAATCAACAGGATACAAATGACAACTTATATCCAGTTTTTCGAAATTCCGTTATATATTACTTATGGAAAGCACATACTCTCTTTCTCCCGCTCTCGCTCCCATATAGACGCACGCACATAAAATACTATGGACACATACCCGCAGAGAAACATGTTGTTGGTGCTGCTCTGACAATATTAACAGCAAAATAAATTAGCAACTTAAAAAGCTACATGTCACTTCTCACTAGAGGGGTAATAACGGCACGGTTCTGTAAGCAGCTGAACTTGGAGTTTCGACCCTGCCCTCAGGCCATCCAAAATATAGATACGTTTATTTCTTCATTGGAGCAGAGTTGTAGCATTACATCACTTGCTCACCGATGGATCCTCTGAAGCGAATGTCCAAACAGCTGATAAAAACATCACAATGATCCACAAGTAAGCCACACCACTCCAGTCTAACAATTAATGTCTTGTGAAGTGAAAAGCTATGTGTTTGTAAGAAACAAATCTATTATTAAGTCGTTTTAATTTTAAAGTAAATAACTGGGTTTGGGTTTGATTATTACAAATATCCAGCCTCACTTCACAAGACATTAAATGATGGACTGGAGTCGTGTGGATTATTGTGATGCTTTTATCAGCTGTTTGGACTCATGACGGCACGCATTTACTCCATTGGTGAGCAAGTAACATATTGCAAATTTTCTACAAATCTTTTCTGATGGAGAAATAAATGTATTCACATCTTGGGTGGCCTGACTGATGACCAATCTTTTTCTTTAAACATTTTTCTCTAAAAAAAATTATTTTTGCGTGAACGATTCCTTTAAATCAATACCTAAAATGATAACCAAAACAATCAAATAAATATAGACAGTTGCTGTCTATGTTGTATTCTTAGGAATAAATGTATACTAAATGTGTTTTAGCAAATATTAGACTGTACTGACAACAGAACTGCAATCAAACACAAATTAAGATTAATGTAAATATGCACTTCAGGTGTTCAGTGGAAATTATGTCTATGAATGTATGTGACCCTGAACCACAAAACCAGTCTTGGGTAGCTTGGGCATATTTGTAGCAATAGCCAACAATACATTGAATGGGTCAAAATTATCAGTTTTTCTTTTATGCCAAAAAATCATTATATTAAGTAAATAAGGATATTAAGTACAGATCATGTCCCATGAAGATATTTTGTACATTTCCTACTGTAAATATATAAAAACTTATTTTTTATTAGTAATATGCATTGCTAAGAACGTCATTTGGACAACTTTAAAGGTGATATCTCAATAGTTTTTGCACCCTCAGATTCCAGATTTTCAAATAGTTGTATCTTGGTCAAATATTGTCCTATTCTAACAAACCAAACCAAATTTAAAAAAACTGACCTTTATGACTGTTTTTGTGGTCCAGGGTTACATATTAATAACCCAGTATAACATGAAGGTAAAGTAAAAAAAAAAAATTCGACATACCTGGATACCCTGCTGTTCAGAGACTGGGCTTATCCTAGCGTACCTGTTACGCAATGAAAAGACTGGAAAGCACCCAAGATAAATAGGCCAGAGCCAGAAACTGAGAACGTTTGGAGAGGCTGTTGTAGAAGCTAGAGTTTTGATAACAGCAGGTACTTTCAGCCTTCAGTACAAACATACTTTGACACTGTGTGACACTCATAAAGATAGGGTGGGTTACTGTCAGTCTGTTCTAGCACTCCATGCTGAAAGATCGCATAAAACAGAGTGACACCAAATAAAACAAAATAAAGCAACCATTTACGAGGAGTCTGGCCAGTGGAAAAAAGCTTAAGAAAGTTTTAACAGAATGAGATCAGCACTGCCAGCCCGAACAACCGTCTGCCTCTTTCACTCTGCTGGGAATTGCAAGAAAGCCTTCTTTTTTCCTAAATGCAACATGTAGAAATTTCGTAAATAAAGTCGTTAAGCAGAGAAAATACGGCATGACTGACGTCAGCAGTGTCCTGAGGGAAAGACTTGATGAATATCATTCATAGCTTCATTTACTATGGGCCAACTAAAGTATACTGCAAATGGTACACTGTGCATATATATTAGTAAATGCTTTCCTGGAAGTACTGCAGCTGCTTTCTACAAAGGCCACACTCCAAAACAGTACTCATACTTTTAATCATTCAAAAGTTTCAGGTTTTGCTTATTTTTAAAAGAAGTCTCACCAAGACTGCATTTATTTGATCCAAAATACAGTAATACAGTTGAGGTCAAAAGTTTACACCCCCCTTTCAGAATCTGCTATTTTTTTTTTATTATTTTACCAAAATAAGAGGGATCAGACAAAATGTATGTTATTGTTTATTTTGTACCGACCTGAATAAGATATTTCACATAAAAGATGTTTACATATAGTCCACAAGAGACAACAATATTTAACCAACAATGACTGACTGATTTTGAGATACATCTTTTCACACTGAGGACACCATATATGCCCATATTACACAAGGTTCAAATGCTCACTGATGCTCCAGAAGGAGAAACTATGCATTAAGAGCCGTGGGGTGAAAACTTTTGAACAGAATGTACATTTTTCTAATTTTCCCTAAATATCTAATTTTTTTTTTATTTAGTACTACCCTTCAGAGGCTACAGAAGATAGTTTCAAGTTCAAATTACCCTGATTTTCAAATTCAAAAAGTTTTCACCCCCAGCTCTTAATGCACCGGTTTCCTTTTGGAGCATCAGTGCATGTTTAAACCTTCGGTAATAGTTGCATTTGAGGCTCTCAGTGTGAAAAGATATGAAGTTTACCAAGCAACAGGCTACGGATAATGTAAACAAGCTTCCACAACACTGTAAAGGCCACCAATTAAAATATAGCATGTCAAATGTAATGCAAAAGTCCAGTTCAAAACCCTCACGAGCAAGTAGTAGGGTTCAGATATTTTCGATAAGGAGTTTTCAGTATTTGTTGTTCTCACACTGTACCTTCTGAATGAGAAGACCTAAGAAAAAGTGTCAAGATAATGACCCATTAAATATCATTAACTTCCTATTCTGTGTCAAAAGTAGCACATTAACATGTTCAGTGAGGAAGTCTCTCTAAAAGCTCACAGAGGACAAACCAGGCATGTGAACTGACACATTTTGACTAACATTCTTCAACCCTGAAATCCCATTTACACACCCTGAGGTACAGGCTAAAATAATTTCCAGCTGTAAGGGTTATGGGGAGGAAGTCTCTGACCTCACAATCAATGCATCTTTGAGAAGATTATGAGCAGTGATTGATAAGCTGACACGCAGACCTGACAGCTATGAGAGGTCTGGCCTTCAAACACAAGGGCAGAGTCAAATTGTAGACATGAATCATAGTTAAATCTCTTTGGAAGATCAATCTATCTGCCTTTAGGGCATTTAAAGGACATTTCATCTTCCAAGGCACTCTCTGGCATTTGACTAAACAAGGTCAAAAGTAATGGAGCAGCCAGCTTTCTGTCTAATGTCAAAGTGTTTCCTTTTATAATGCTCTCAAATGGGAACCATTTAAGGATGCATACATTCAGCATCTTCAACAATTGTTTGTGACGTGGTGTGAAACAGTGACCTTTCAACACGCTCACTAGTTCCTATTTGGATGAACTCTGTGTGCTAGAGAGTTAATATAATGCACATGTATTCCATTTACTGAGGAAATGCGAGTGATGCTTTAACAAGTCATGCTTTAAGTACTAAAGAATTCGTCCAAATGTTTTGTAAGGTTATTTCTAAAGGGAAGAACACAGTGATGTCTTGGGAAGCACATGACTCTTTAAACAGGGGGATGACCTGAAGGAGGACAGGGATGAGGAGAGAGACTGGGAGGTGAAGCTGGGACAGTAGATGAGGGGTGAAAGAAGATAACATTGGGTAAATGAGCTAAGATGACAGCTTTCAGATGAGTCAGTTGATTAAGGGCGCCACCTTTGTGTCATATGACTCAGCAAATCATTCAGGATGTCACATGGTGCGTTCAGTGAAAATATCACTGGTAAATTAGATGAAAACGTTATGCCTTCTTCACATCAATAATCAATGCAATAGTGAGATGTTTTTCTTTAAAGTGACATTTTAATTTTTTTGTCAGCTGATATGACAGACATCTTATACAGTATATTACATATAATGACACATAGATGTTTTGAGTTACTGATGCCATGGCAGGGTTGCCAGGTTTTCACAACAAAACCCTCCCAATTGCTACTCAAAGCTAGCCCAAAACTAGCCAACCCAGACCCATTGGAAAATACGTGCTTCTGTATACATTTCTGCAACGCAGTAATTATGTACCTTACTGCACGTTTCACAGACGTTTCAAAGTTAAATGTACAGAGAGTGGCGCTAAAACACATTCCACACGTGACCATGGCACATTTTTATTATGTTGGTACAGGCCTGTATTGCTGTGTTTTTATTACGCAGCTTGAGCTAAGTATTGTGGCTATTCAGAATTCAGTTATCCGGCGAGTGTCGCTAAAGGTTAATGCACTATTGTGTTGAAAATATCCCCTACACTAAACCCAACCCTAAACCTACAAATGCAAAAGTTATATAAAAACTCATATTATTTTAACTTCCTTATGCGGATTTGAGCTGTTTTGTCGAACCATAGTTTCATGGGGTTCGTACTGGAGCTGTTCATCACTGCAAAACAGTATCACTTCAGCTACCGAGTAAACCTATTGAATTAGAAAACTCATGCATATGAAGCTGTTTATGTGACAACAACATTCAAAAGTATCAGTTTTCATATCGCGCAGGAAGTTAAAATTGTATTGAAGCCAAAATATAATATTCTGCAAATAGCAGTGTGAAAATTTGGCTTTTTAAATCACATCTCTGTCTGTAAATCATATTTTGTGTGAAAAGGAATGCCTTTAATGTTTAAATGCCTCTACTGTTCATTTTTCACTAGAAACAGGTGCTTTTTTCCAGTTTTGCAGAAATGTATATAGAGGCACATATTTCCAATAAGCATATGTGACCCTGGACCACAAAACCAGTCATAAGGGTCATTTTTTTTTTTTTAAACAAATGCAGATTTATACATTGTCTGAAAGCTAAATAAATAAGCTTTCCATTGATGTATTGTTTGTTAGGACAATATTTGGCTGAGAAAATCGCCTTTAAAGTTCTTGCCAATTACAGAATTTAGGAAATTTACAAAATATCCTCATGGAACATGACCTTTATTTAATATCCTAATGATTTTTAGCATAAAAGAAAAATTAATAATTTTGACCCATACAGTGTATTTTTGGCTATTGCTACAAATATACCCATACTACTTAACACCAGGATCACATATGTTGAACCTAGCCCAGTCGCATTTTGGAGGGGGTTCACTTGTTAAAATCATGTTCCGGAGGGGTAAAATACATGTTTTTTTTTTGGCATGGACACGAAAAACAACCAACAGCAACAGTGTTAAAGTAGCCCAATTCTGCAGGAAAAACGCAGACCTGGCAACATTAATTGCAGACATGCTCAAATTTTTCTTGTGTAAAAGTTTTAAATGACAAAATTGTACCTTCAAATGAAGAAGTAGACAGTTGAATGTTGTTGTTGTTTTTTTTTTGTTTGTTTGTTTGTTTTTTGGCAAATCTGAGAAGAGTTTGAGAAATTGTTAAGATTTCATCTAAAATTCTAAAGGTTTACAAAATGTTACAAAAGATTTATATTTCAAGTTAATGCTGTTCTTTTGAACTTTCTATTTCTTAAAGGAAAATGAAAAAGGAAAGGCTTCCACAAAAATATTAAGCAGCACATTTGATTTAAAGACTGATAATAATAATAATAAAAAATGTTTCTTGAGATGCTAATCACTATATTAGTATCATGTGACAATGAAGACTGGAGTATTTATGCTGATAATTCAGCTTTGTCATCACAGGAATAAACTGATATAACAATACTAATGCTTTTACTGTATTCTTTTTAAAAGCAAACAAAAAAAATTACCAACTCAAATGTTTCAGTGTTAATGCAAGTAGAATCATTTTCATGAGAAATATATATATATAAAAAAAAAACAACAGGAGACATTTTTAATTTTAATCTCATCACTGCCTTGGAAAAACAGACGTTAATACATTTTTCCTTAAGAGATTTAGTTTTTTCCTTTCCTGTGGGGTTATTCCTTCCTTGTAAATAAAATTAATTGCTTAAGAGGGATGAATAAGTCTGTTTTATAAAATTTGGTGTGGTGCTGTCTGTCTTTCCAGACTCAGAGATGCTGCATCCACATAAGTGTGTTTGTTTGCATCAGCATGTCTGACTATGTGTGATAGTGTGTGCGTAAGTGTGCACGCAATAAGGCAGCCGGTCTTAATCATCTCCTCTTCTCGACACGTGAGAACTGGGTGGGTTGGCGTCAGAGAGCTGTGAGGAGATAAAGCCTGATGTCACTGGGAGAGCTCCGTCTTAGTCGCCCCTCCTTCGCCTGGTCTGTGTCCAGACAAGGCACATCAGAGCCAGGCACAATGATCCACAGCAGGATCTACACTTATTACAATATAAACTGATACATGAAGCATCTGTAGTTGTTTATTGACTGTGTAGTTGTTTTGGTTGAATAAAAACCTATAATTGATCAATAATGCTTCCTTTTGCACCTGTCCCTCTAAAAGGGGAATCTCCCTCTGTGCTCTGTATAATAAGATTATCAGGACTGGAGTTAAGAGACTTATCTGGGATAATGTGATTAACATGGGCTCTGGCCCTTTGGCTCCAATGGTGAGAGTGTCAGTGTAAAGGCCACACACACCTGAGTGCAGATAAACAGACAGAACGCTATGCTGACGTCACCAGCCAAACACATACGTGGTACACTGAAATATAAATAAGAGACGTAAAAGATCACATGTACAAGTGCGTGAAATCTCACACAACTTGTAAAAAACCTGTTTGGATCACATTTTACACACACATATTTTTCTTAACTTCATCAAATTGAAGTTGAACCACTAATGTCACATGGACCATTTTAACGCTGTCCTTACTATCTTTCAGGGCCTTGAACGTGTCTAAGCCTGCCCTTGTCTAAAGATTTTTCTGGTCGACTAGTAGTCATTCATTTTAAGCATTATTTGACTAAAAGTTGCACGTTTCTTAACAAACCATATGTGATGCGATCTGGGAAAACCCAACACATGGTGAAATTTTACCTTTTTATGTGACACAAAGCTGGGTTCAAACCCTTCCCAAAGCTGGTTTTATTTTGTCCATAGCTTGAACGTAACAAAAAATATGGTCATCTGAATTTGGCTGATAGCTATGATTTTCGGGAATGGAATTTTGAGAAAAACGTGTTTAAAGTGAGACGTGTTTTACTTTCACTTTACGAGTTTAAGGAGAGCTGTTAGGAGCACTACACTGCATTATTACACAAACAGACTAACGTCTGTTTTCCGTTGTTTATCATGGGTATAGTCTCCGAACTTTTAATCACCCCTTGTATGTTCAAAATGATCACCCCTTGTATGTTTAAATGTATCTTGTAGTTGTAGTTTACATGTAGAAACGCGAGCGCAGCACAACTGTTCACATTTTTATAACAGAATGTCATTGGACTCCTCCTCTTTAGTAACTTCCTCATCCGATCCTTCATCTCTGGATGTGAAATAGTCCATTATAACATCGTTTAGGGCACTGACATCACCAGGATTAAGCAGAATGAGGCAAGTTAGATCATTTGAGTGAGCAGCTTCTTCTGGCTGCGTTGATCTCTTGCGCTCTGCCATCTTATATCAATATCAAAAATAAATAAATAAATAAATGCAATGGTGCGTGCTGTAGTTTACACAGGACTGGTGGGAAATGTGCATTGATACACCTTTATTAAATATGTTACGTGGATTATTTTGATAGGTTAACTGTTTTTGTGGTGTTTAGAGAAAGCACCTCCACAGCATGTTCTTAACATTAGAGAAAAGAAACAGTCATTTCTGCTTGCTACAATAAATTAAAATTTTACTGCACTAAACAAGTGCATTTTGCCAAGATATTTTCAGAGATGATAGACAAGATGTTATAGAATAATAATTTATTGAAAATCTAATTTTGACAATAAATTGACATTCGACCTATTTTCCGAAATTTCCTGAAAACGTCCCAGCGTGACATGCATGTTTCATACGGATTACATAATCTGAGAATATTTGTTTTCTATTTGAATTGGTTAATTTGAAGGTAGACATTTCACTCTCTATAGATATATTTTTCGTGTCTGTAAGGCAAGAATACACAGAGTTTCAAAGTTTCACACTTAAGTTCACAGAGACGGCAAAAAGCGCATCCTGTTAGCTTGAATTATTTTACAAGAGCGCAACATTTTGTTTTTAATGCACACAATTATTTGAAAGATGTATTAAAAGATCTAAAAAAGTGTGGTTATGGTTGTAAGGCAAAGATAACTTTGCTCAGCTTCCTGAAGAACCCAGCGTTATGTGAACAGTGGATGCAGTTCCTTTTTCCGTGGCAGCAGTGGAGTTTTGCAAGTGTGTTTGTTGACAAACGTTTCATATACAAGACCCAGTTCGACGTTGGATTTGCACATTGTTTGATTCTGAAAGATGGAGCAGTCTCAGCTATAAAAGATCTGGTAATGATTCAGAACTGCAGATGGTTTGGAATCCTCCTCACACAATGGACAGACGAACTTGGGCCATGTATTTGTTGGACATTCTCTCGATGGAACTTTCAACCGCTCGAATTCATGGATCTAATATGAAAACTGTCAAAATATAGCATTCAGCTTTTAATGTTGTGTCATCCTTTTTAAAATCTCTGTAAAAAATATTTTATTGATTTATTTGTTTTTATTTTATTTTATTTTATTTTATTTATTTTTCAAAGTCTACCAGGGGTGGGATGGGTGGGAGTGGGATCTAAATGTGCAAAATTGTTTTTTGTTATACTATTGTTTCCGGAAAATTCAATAAAAAATTGTTAATAAAAAAAAAGAACTGCAGATGGTCAGTGAAACAACATCAAATGTGTGTTTTATTGGCAATCCGAGCGCGAGTGCTCGTCGAACTTAGCTCCGCCCACGGCGCACCTCCAGAAGTTCGTCTTTTTCCAGAGAAAATTGGAAAGCTGTATTTTTCTTTTAGAAATATGATAGAAGTAAAGACTTTTTGGGGATATTAAGGATGCAGTACTACTCTATAGGTACTTAAGATTAACATGAGATTAGGTGAAATTGTGCATGTTATGTACTCTTTAAGATGAAAAGCCATATTTGAGGTCAATGAATGATAGGTGCGCGTTTAGATGTCCTGCCCGATGTACTGTATTACCGCATACTTCGCCACTGCCTGTGGATTTTTTTTATGCGACTAAGTGACTAATACAATTTTGATTGTCCAAGCCTCTTCTCGTCGACTCAGTTGCATTGCTGTAGGGTCAGAAAACACTCATATCCTAATTTGTGTTCCGAAGATGAACAAAGGTCTTCCGGGTGTGGAACAACATGGGGGTCAGTAATTAATGACAGAATTCTATTTCTTTAAAGTCATACAGGTTTGCAGCAACATGAGGTTGAGTAAATTTCATGACAATTAAATATGTATATATGACAGTGATATTGTTTGGACTGCATTGAACTCCTGCTTTAATTTAATTTAAATAAGAAAATACATACATACATAAATGCATGCAAAAAAACACATTATTGTAATGAGAAGTTGAGGCTGAACTGTTATGTACAGTAGTACATATGCAAAAAAAAGGCCAATGCTGAAAATGTACCACTAATCTAACCTAACCACGGTTTTCAAATGTCAAGTTAAAGAAAACACAATGCACAGAGTACGGTGTTAAACATCCATATTGCCTCAACTAAACAAATACACAATCACTAAGTAGAAACAAAAGTATACAAAAGGAATATACAATCACTGTTAAAATGATGGGAAAGAAGACAAAAGGTAGTTCACACTTAGCATGCAAAGAAGGAATGTGAGGAAGCAGCTGGCCGTCATTAGCTATGGCTGTGGGCTTTGTGGGCTGGTTTGCCGTTAATGACTGCAATGGTGTAACACATGAGAGTAATTTACAGGTTTCGTGGCAGTCACATTTAATCTCACAATCCAGGTCAAATATTCGGGAAAGGGAAGTCTTTGTTCTTTTATTTGAACTATAAAAGCCAGTCTTACTGAAACTCATGGTTTAAATTCAAGGAACAAGTGTTTGTAGGCAGAACGTGACCATAGCATGTGCAGAGCAGGCGGTGGGTCAAGAAGACCGTATGCTAATATAGATCCAACCCTAGTCTAACCCTCAAACAAACAGACATGATTCATCTCTAAAGGGACACGTCTTCATGTCCGCATAAATAAAAAGTGACAGGACTCAGACATCTCAGAATCAGTAGCCCCAGGAACCCACTGAACGTACAACACAGAGGAGCACACTAGTCTGCAGATTAATCATAAAGCACATACAAAGAACAAGCAAACATCCTTTTATTTTCAAGAAACACCAAGAAACTTACTTAGCCATAAGGCAGATATTTCTGCAGTTTACTGTGTCAGGTAATAATGTATTTCTCTATTATGTGACAGATTTTAGTAGAGTAGATCCCACAATATACAGTACATCTAAACCTAGCATGTCTACTCTAAGAAAAACATCCCAGATAACACACTTCATCTGCAAGATGTCTGATCTCTTGATCAGGAAAACATCTGCTTCTTTACATACATTCTAAATCATAAACATCTTAAAGACATCTAAAATATGTCTATTTGACATCTGATAGGAAACATCCAATAGACGCATTGCAGATGAGCAACCACTCTAAAATAAAATATCATCCAGATGTAAATGTAGACGTCAAATAGACATCTCCGTGATGTACGTGTGCTATCAGCGATGTCTGTAAAAATTAAGGAAATGTCTGTAAACTTAACAGAAAAGCTACTGGTAATTTTCTGCAAGGACATTATCTGTTTTTCTACTAGTTTTTTTTCACCCCAGTGCATAAGCAATTTCCTTATTTTCCTAACCGGCAACTGCTCTACATAGATAACTTGGTATGTCATATAAATAGTGCTCCTCATCCTAAGCACAACTGATTTCAATAGCTGATAATACAATGCTTTAATACTCATGAACTTACAGTAGCCTAGGCCTACACACAAATATTTGGTCAAATCGTCCATGTGAATCTATACTTTTTATCAATTATTATTGATTTACAAGGTACATTCCATTTGATGATAAGCACCCTATAAAGAGGACTTTATTTTGTGGAAGTAAGATTCCAATTTGAAGGGAGCAAACACGTTCAGTTCGAAGGGCACTGGGATCGGCATAGGGAAAAAGGGAGCACTGATACATAACTTCACATGAAACAAAGATGGATATTTATCCTCCATTCATTCCAAAAAAAAAACAACAACATGCAGTTGAGGCTCTGGCATTTTAATTGAGTTGAATTAGTCCCAGGGGTGGTTTGAACAAATTTGTTTATGGGAATAAATTGCTTGACATGTGACAGTTACAGTGCATCACATGGTTAAATGTTATATATACACAAGGATAAACAAATAATATAACCAAATGACCTGAAATGAAAATTTGAAAATTTGAAAATGAAAATTTATTTTTATATTAAACATTGCAACAGACATTGATCACTTTCAAATATGGCAATTTATATTCATTAACAATTTATTTATAGAAATAAACATGCATGTGTTATACACATATATGCACACAAGTATGGTAATTTATATTTTACATTTTATACTTTACATTACAGTTATTTACAGAATCATATTATGTCATTATAGCTCAAACTCTATTAATATGCTCGACTTAAGCCTTCTGCAACTTCAGCAACCTTATAAGATCATTACAAATCACACTGTGCGACAAGGATCTAATAAACTTGGGTACAACATGTATGCAAACTGTACGATGATGACACTAAAGCCAAGTTCACACTACAGGATTTTAAAAAGATAGTTCACCCCAAAATGAAAAATCTGTCTTTAATTGACTCTCATGTTGTTCCAAACCCATAAGACCTTCGTTCATCTTCAGAAGACAATTTAAGATATTTTTGATGAAATCTGAGAGCTTTCTGACCCTGCATAGAAAGCAAGCATCCTACCATGTTCAAGGTCCAGAAAGGTACCAAAAACATAAACAAAATACTTCATGTGACATCAGTGGTTCATCCACAATTTTATGAAACTACGAGAATACTTTTTGTGCACAAAGAAGCTAAAATAACTTTATTCAATTATTTTCCTCCATGTTACCCTAGCGCCATTTTGTAGAGTACCACAATGAATACTCATGCTTTGATCTGCACGTAAACAACGCATGCGCGTGGTGCTGCTAATGTAGAACACAAATGTGCTGCATCTTGTGTCATGGTACTCTTCAAAATGGCCTAGAATTGTTGGTCAAATGAAATAGAATAGTTGTTTTTTGTGCAACAAAAAGAATTCTCAAGTTTCATAAAATTACAGTTAAACCACTGATGTCACATGGACTATTTTTTCTATGTTCTTGGTACTGTACCTTTCTGAAACTAGAATGTGGTAGGACCCTTGCTGTCTACGGAGGGTCAGAGAGCTTTCAAATTTCATCAAAAATATCTTAATTTGTGTTCCAAAGAATAATGAAGGTCTTATGGGTTTGGAACGGGGTGAGTAATTTTGACAGAATTTTCAATTTTGGGCAAACTATCTCTTTAAGCTTGATTTAAACCTGATTTGCAGTTCAACAAGCTCATTGACAGGTTGGGCTGTGATCTGGGAAAATGTGGGTGATCAGCGTTTGGCAAACTTTATGTGTAAATTACTCAACAACATCAAAGAGGCTCGCTGACACATCGCCGAAAGCAAACAAATATCTAGCATGCTAATATCATGCCAACTTGACGTCACATGGAGTCAGGTGTGGTGACAAGCTACAGCCAATGAGAGAGCAAGTCATGGGTTGAGTTCACCAGAAGAAAAACAACAGAAGCAACATGGCTTTAAGAAAAGTTTGGACACAAGAAATGGAGAGATTTTTAATTCTCAGAACAGATTAGCGCTCAAATGGCTTGCAGCGCTAATTTCCTCTTAACGTCCGTTTTCTAATAACCAACTCCTGTTTCACATGTTGTTTAGCATTATTGTAGCTCATTTAGTGTGTGTGATCCCTGTTGTGGATCATTTATGAAGTGTTACGCAGTGTGAACACTACAACGACTTAAAGACAGACAACAAGTCATGTAGCCTGAACAACACAGCGATCTGCCAACGTTTTAATTTGTGTAGTGTGAACTTGGCTTTAGTGACTCGCAGGCTATAACGCAAAATACTTTTGAAGAATAAAATGCCATCAGCATGCGCTGATGGTAAACAAAAAGAGCATGGCAGTTATGACAGTTTGGCAGTTGTACTTTTTTTATGTTTGCTGAAAAAAAGAAGAAGCTGTGGAAGAGGAAGGGACACGAGTTTGAGGTAAGCTGTTTTAAGATTTAGCATCATATTTCTATTTGTTCTATTTTGTTGCATTTTTATTGGCTGGTCAGTATACTTAGGTCGTAACAGCAGACTTTTCCATTAAGGGGCAATATTTGGCCCCCTGGAATTGATTTCCAGGTGCATTGTTTTACATTTGTGAGGACAATTTTTATAATATTATCATAATATAATGTAAGACAATTGCTCTTTATATTGTAATGATTGTTAATGTTGATACAGAAAACAATACAAAACATTTTTTTTGTTTTGGGCATGTTACATTCTGGCTTCATAGACAAACATGACAGTCCATGATGTTAACCAAGTCTAGCACAACTTATGCAAAAACTCCAGTTATAATCACTGAAGCTATGAAATTAATCTTTTATATACACATTATTGGCACCTTTTCAGTGCTGACTATTCTAAGTATCTCTGACTGGCCAATGCATTTCTAAGGTGAACAGAATCAAGTCTGATTGGTTGAGCAATTCTAAATGTAATTCCAAATGTAATTCCACGAATTGACACTTTCCATTCATTTTCACATTTCATTCTAACAGACTCTAATGTTGTTTAATTGTGCAGGGGCATTTTTTACCCCTTTGTCTTGAATGTATGGGGTATTTTTGTTCATTGCTGTGGCATTTTTGCCACAATCCCTCGCTAGTTTCTACCCTAGTAGGGACCCTGTTAATTGTAATGCAACCCTAATCACATTTTATCTGCCATCTTGAATTGACTGCACCCGCTGCAATGCATTATGGGATTTTCATCTCTGTGAAGGATTAATGCGATGCTAACAACAAAATCTTACTGTATCACCATATGAATAATTTCATATCATAACGGTAATGGTATATCACAATATACAGTTTATATGAAAACAGCATCAAAATTTGTACCAAACAACACGTTTCTACAGTTGTCTAGTACATGCCACCCAGCCTTAATGTGAACTGTCTTTTGGAACAGTCATCATGTCAGGAGCGGGCTTATGTCTTAAAATACTGCCTAGGCAGATCACTAGGGTTTGGAAGAGATCCACTATCATCAATGGGACAGAGGACAAGCCATGTACTTAAGGCCTTTCATTCTGAGCTCTTCGACATAACCACCTTAATCAAGCTAGTTAAAACTAACCTCAGTTAAATAGCAGCAACAGTTCAAGTGGCTGCTTTAAATTCACCAAACACCAATGTGAGTCAGTGAGGTATGAGGACAGGGCTCTGACGTAACCTGTCATCTGCGTTTTGGTCCATGTCCCAGAGCTGGACGAGACACTGGCGAACACGGGCCCAAGAACACATCGTCTCATTTGAGGATGTGAACATCTGCTCTGCCACATGCGTTAAATGCAAGTGGAATAAAGTTGTTTTTTGGATTTAGGAACATGATTGCTAACACACCAGTCCGTTACGCTTACCGCGGAATTTCCGGTCTTTCATTCCTGCACAGAGGAAAACGTCTTTCTCTCCTTAAACTCAGGAAGTGTTGTGTAATGTCTGATTATTTTCTCCTTTTCAACCTCTTTCAGTTGGATTTTTTCATGTGCTGCACACATGCGGTTTCCCTCTCTCTCTTCCTCCTTTTCTTCCTCTTATCTCTACAATGCACCTGCAAGACAAGGAGACTTTCCATACTGCAGACTGCAAAGAAATGTTATTCCTCCCACTCTTTAATTCCCTTTTCCTCCCTGTCTCTCTTATCCACATGTGAGAGTGCGCACACAAATACGGACACACTTTCCATCCCTCTACTCAAAATATATTAAAGAACACACAGACGCACAGAGGCACGTTCAAGCTGCATCACGGAGAAGGAAATACGTCAGCGCACTGCTTGAGTAACGAAAGACAGAGCTCGTGCAGAAAAGAAATGAGAAAGAGAAACAGGAAGAGGGAACTTGTCTGAGGTAATCTGTCAAAGTAGGTCTCAAGTGGTGGGTCACAAGTCTGTTCTGAGGAAAAAAGAACAGCAGGGAGAAACAATACTAAAAGCAAATTGTAGAGTTGTGCATAGAGTGCATAATAGTTAAACAAAAAGGCTTATCAAATTTTAACAGTGAAGAAAATCGTTCACCTTATCTTTTGTTGCTGATGTCAAAGATCGTTTTTCCAATCAGCAATTTGGCACAAAATGAATCGGGTAGAAGCAGCCAAATTAAACAGACGCCATAACATGTGTTAGTCCCCAAAAAGGTAAAAGAAAATATATTTAAACATCCCATCTGGATAAACAGACTACAATGTTTTTGTGCTGTACATTATTAGGTGAAGATCAAATTGCCAGATTTCCTATTCAGCTTATGTTAATAATTTGTAGAATATTGCACATAATCTGGGCCTATGCAGTTGTCTGTGTTATTAAGTAATATTACTTAAAGTTTCAGTGTTTAATTTGACATTTGTTTACTTCTGTACAATATAAATTTGGGTTCTACATTGGATGCACTGGATGTCCAGTAAAACTGAATTACATGAAAGGACTTACTGCCCACATAGCAAACGGTCTTGGCCCAAATGTGGCCTCAAGCTGGCACTGCTGGGCTCCTGTCGGCAATGGCATGTACCCTTTCAACCAGAGCTGGGCCATGTGTGGCAGTGAAGGCACAGTGTGGATCATGGCAAACAATATGAGGGCCGATTGTTGATCATCATGTGGCCCAAACCAGGCGTGCAACATGACAGCATATTATGTGACCAATGATAAACAAAAGGGGAAAACAATGCAACGCTCCCCATTGACTTTGTATTGCGGGAAGCTGCCTCCTTGTCATATCTGACTTATAACAAAAAACAGAACAATGTCTAAAAGCTGCTATGTGACAAGGTGTACAGTAAACAAGCTAAAAAAACACAGAACTACATTTTTATAAGTTGTCAATCCAAAAAACGAGCATTTAGAGTCACAAAAGTAGAGCGCAACGTGTCATTTTACTAGAGAACTGAGCCCACTGGCAGGAAAATTAATCGGCGACAGTAAACGTTCATTATTTTTAACCATGTCAAAGGATTATTTCACCACCCTATGTAAACCTGAAATGCGGTGATATATTGAGAAGCTACATTTTATTGCTCTGTGTCAGTGCTCATTTACCTTACCTACCGTTTGTTGGAGAAATTATCCAAATGAATGACCCATCATGAAATTCCCTGACATCTACAACTATTTGTGTCCTTAAACGTTGTGGTTGACATCTTATAAAAACGCAGTTCTGTGTTTTTTAGCTTGTTTACTGTACACCTTGTCACACAGCAAGACATTGTTCTGTTTTTTGTTATAAGTCAGAAAAAACAAGAAAGCAGCTTCCCGCAATACAAAGTCAATGGCGAGCGTGGATTGTTCCCCCCCCCCCCGGTGTGGGCGTGGCCTAAATGTGCTCTGTCTCTATGAAAAACCCAGGTGTTCAAGTGTATCAGGATAGTATTTTCAGCGTTTAACAACTTAAATTATGCCCTGCTCCTTGCATTAAACAGTTATATTCTACCAGAAGGGACTGTGACTGCAGCGTATCATCATTTGGACTCGCATTACTGTGGTACTGCTCTTTGACATTCTTGTGATTAATGGTATGTG
The DNA here is from genome assembly GCA_033026305.1 of Cirrhinus molitorella. NCBI lineage: Eukaryota > Metazoa > Chordata > Actinopteri > Cypriniformes > Cyprinidae > Cirrhinus > Cirrhinus molitorella. Next base: position 31,534,171 of record CM065122.1, on the reverse strand, counting down.
TCTGTTACGTTTTTCTTATAGATGATGTACTTTATACACTCACTCTTTGGTTGATTTGTTTTTTATAAATAACATTTTCAATTCAGTACATTTTTATTGCAAAGTTACTTGATTTGTGGATTTTAAAGGAACACTCCACTTTTTTGCAAATAGGCTCATTTTCCAACTCCCCCAGAGTTAAACAGATGAGTTTTACCGTTTTCAAATCCATTCAGCCGATCTCCGGTTCTCCCGGTAGCCCTTTTAGCATAGCTTAGCTTACGGTTGAGAATTGGTACTACTAATGAAATCTGTTTTGGTCCAGCTCAGGGCCAGTTAAGGGTGATTTTGAGATTCGGACTGGTTATGGCCCATGTGTGGCCCTTGTCTTTAATCCAGTTCTGGGCCACTTCAGGGCTGTCATTCTTTGCAGTACTTGGGCCAAGGGAAAAGTGATTGTGTGGCCTGGAGCTGGGCTAGAAATCATTTGCTATGTGGGTGGTGGGGGAAAGTTCAAAATTCCTCAGAAATTTTGGTCCATACTGAAATGATAGTATCACACATTTCCTGCAAATTTGTTAGCAAATCCATGATGCAAATCTCCTAGTTCACCACATCCCAAAGGTGCTCTATTGGATTGAGATCTGGTGACTGTGGAGGCCATTACAGCACATCTTCAAGAAACCAGTTCATTTGAGCATTTGACATGGCGTGTTATCCTGCTGGAAGTAGCCATCACAAGTTGGGTGTGCTGAAGGGATGGACACGGTCAGCAACAATGCTTAGTTAGGCTGTGGTGTTTTGGCACTTAAGAGGCCCAAAGTAACCACCAGCATTAGCTTGAACCACTGATATAAGGCAGAACAGATCCATGCTTTCATGTTGTTTATGCCAAAATCTAATCCTACCATTCGAATGTTGCAGCAGAAATGAAAACTTATCAGATCATGCTTTTCCAAACATCTATCTATCTTCTTTCAAACATATTTTCTCTTTTTTTGACCATCCTCTGTTAAAGGGATAGTCATTAACTACTCACCCTCATGTTGTTGCAAAGCTGTAATACCTTCATTCACCTTCAGAACACAAATTAAGATATTTTTTAAGAAAAGTGCAACTAACACATTCAAGGCCCAGAAAGGTAGTAACGACATCGATAAAATAGTCCATATGAGTAATTAATGACAGAATTTTAATAAATAAAGTGACTGTATGATCAGAAAATCTCTGATCATATCTGGCTTGTAAACAGACATACTGCGCTAGCAGAAAGCACTCATCTACAACCCAAATAAACATCTCCAGCAACAAAAACAGCCTCCTACTATTCATTACCAGAACTGCATGTGCTGAATGCAAGACCCCTGTGTGTGGTAGCGGATGTGTGCTGCGGGTATTTTTAGAGGTGGCTCACGTATGAGCTGTGCAGTTGCTGTCTGTGGTGCACTCATATGGCTAAATGTGGACAGCAGCTCGAGCTCTCGACAACACATGAACAAACGTACATAACACGTTAAAGCCAAAGATATAAGGTCTGCATGTGGCAACACCCACAGCACGGGAAACCATTACACTGTATGTATGTTATGCATGAATGACCTGCTTCCAAACAGACAAATTATGAATCATGTATGCAAATTTCTTATATAATTGAAATACCCTAAATGCAGTCAGTCAGCAAGTAATGTAAAAGTGCTGTCAGATGTTATCAGAGCTGCCACACAAGACCAACAGTCTAGTGCAAGAGCTCTAAATGATTTCACACAGGAAGTATGATTCTAATGTACAATGTCTAAGTCCCCTTTATGGCAGCACGTCAACCCTTCAAGGATTATTAGCATCTGATAAACTAGATTGTATTAATAATTCACTCAAGGCTGTGCATTACGGTCACACCGTGTCCACACCGGATGCGACAAGCGATCGTTGCAAATCATTTGAACTTTGTGTCAGCATGTCATAAATAGAATGAGGCATCGGTTTACTGTCTGGGATTTGTCGTGCCACGTCACATCCATTGAAGACAGCATCACTGATTATAATGGGTTCTATAGTATTTTGTCGTACCAAGGTGTCTTTGTTCTCTCCACTTTAGCACTTATGCTTTTGAGGCTTTTAGTAGAGCACAGCTACTGAAAGAGCATACAAACGGCAGAGACAAGAAGAGCTAGATGCCATCTTTGCAGGATGTAAATATGCCGACACTTGTCATGACAGCACAGTCACTAAAGGAGTTTCTCAGCATGGATTTCACTCAATATCTGGGAGCGTTTAGACTCCTTGTGGAGATAATCAATAGTACAGCATTTGGTTTAAGTCTATGTTTATATCCTTTGCCACCTGTAAGCTCTTTCAGTAGCTGTGGTCATCGTATCAGAATTTTATTTTCCGAGTTGTGTTGGATTGTTGACTCAGATGTAAACACCTATGATTGGCTAACAGTTGTGTATGTTTGACAGCCTACATACTTCAGATATGAACCCTGTTTAAAACACATAAATACTCAGTACATATCAAACAAACTGCAACAACAGACAAAGCAATAGTGACAGTTACTCACATTTGTGTGTCAGATACAATATATATTTTAGCACAGCATCGTCTTTTAGTTTCAATCTTTCTGAAAAAAGATTGTGTCGAATTGTGCCTTGTTTGTAAACAATTTCACAGTAAAATGAATTGAACAAAAGACCAAGTTCTCACTGACGTGATCTAGATCTTCATTAAAAAGTTCATCCACCATGTTAGGATCAGAAGGAAAGCAATGCAAATAATGTTTTTTCCACAACCTGGCACTGCACAGCATCTTGTTGTCTTCAGAGCTATCTCTATTGTTTGGTTTCTATGTAGGCCTGGGTTTGTCTATATCGTTATTTATTTATGTGCAAATTGGTGGGTGGGGCTAAACAGGCAGTGATGTAGAAGCAGGTGTTGATCTTCCTCTGCAGAGGCGGTGTTTACTCACACTGTTACATCATAAAGTGCCACATTCCACAACCTGGCATTTTGGCAGATTGGCTTCGATATCAGCTGTTTTTAGACTAATGAGAAAGGTTTGATTTCTGAAACTTCTGAAACAATTACCTATTATATGTCAAAAGATCAAGGGAATTCAGATTTTTCAGTTCATGATCCCTTTATTTGGTGGTATATGCTTCCGATGAAGAACCAAGGAAGGCCTTTTTTAAGAGAACTACCTTCCTTGGTTCTACATGGATCCAAAAACCTAAGCTCCAGCCAGAGTTCTGGTAATGCTAACTTTCCATTATCCCTTATTCTGACTCAGTTCTAATCGTGTCTGTCTCAGGTCAGCTTTTTCTTTTTTAAAAATCAATTTATGCACATCAGCTTTAGATTAGAAGAGATTTGGGTCTGGTACAGACTTAGGATCTGAAAATATTTTTTTGTCCGATATTTTTTCGCTTCAAATCAAATTTTGTAGTGTGATTCATTTCGTAACTGGCTGGTTTGGTTCATGGCTTATAATGCTTAAATTAAATCTTTTTTTAAAAAAAATCTCTATGAGAATACTTAATGAGAGAAAAAAAGTCTAAAAGCAAGGTTGCTGAAAAAGTGGATGGGTAGTGTTGCATACTATTGTTGCCACCATTTTAGTTATGCATTATAAGGCTTTGATTTGGTTAAAATACAAGAGCATCCCTAGACTATTTTTACTTTTTTTTTTTTAAATGCTGCAAACTGCAGCATAGAACTGCTTCTCTAATCTTGGATGTTATCTTCTTTGGCTTCTAATCTTATTCATTTTGACTAACAAGTGTCTCTGAACCACAACCTGTAAGTACGATTAATATGTTATGTGTACATTTTCAAGTGAGTGCTCAATTTTATTTTATTTTTGCCTTTTTTAATTGTATCATGTGTGTTTTCTATGTGTGTTTATAATCAGAATTATGATGCCTGATTTGTGATCTAATATGATGAATAGGTTTGCAAAAAAAAGTCTGAATTTGTTCATGATTCAGCTTGATTCATTTAGAAAGTTGACTCACATACTGAATCGTTTGCAGCAAATTTGCACACAGAAATATCGTAACATAATATTTTATTTAAAAAAAAAGACAAAAGAACACTTGGTGAGGGATATTATACTTACCTACAAATCAACAAGATATGAGTATCTATTGCTTCAATAAAAGTGCAGCAAAAGCTTTGCATTATGTTAAACACCACCAACTGTAAGAAATAGTTACCTTTATTAGATTATTATTTATTATAATCAGAATATTCTATAATTCAGCTAAGCTAATTCACATAAATCAAGTTGTAAATAAAACAAAGATTACATTAAAGAAGAAAAGAAAATACTATTTCAGTCTTTCTACTTTAATATTTAATTCAAAGTTGCCTGCCATTTCTTTGGAATTCTATGTGAAATTTAATCTCTGAGTAATAAACTGTTTCAAAGTAAACCCTACACCATTTTTCTGTTTTAGCATATCTGTTAATAGGAAACAAAAACATTCAGTGATATTAAAATTACACATTTAACAAACAAAACAGTCTCTCTTTTACCCCCACACACTCATAAACAAACACACACACACGCACATGCAAATTACATTTTCTGTGGGCAGAACATCGTCTCTGTCCAAAACGCTGTCTCATTCTCATGCTCTCTTTCACACACACGCACAGATGCAGCAGTGATGTGAAACGCATTAGACGTGACGGTTTTCCTGGTATTCTCCCCTGGGCAGAGTGAATCTTCACAGTGAAGGCTGGTATAAATATTTAACCCTCCTCCTGATGGGGTCACCCTGTCCAGGACTGCTGGGTTTTCACACAGGGCCGCATGGCTCCTGTCATACACACTTCTTATCTCTTACACACACACATACACCAGCAAAGTGGGTCTATGACCCGACACCAACCCCAGAGACAAACGCACACACAAGCGAACTGATATATTGACTTAACACCCTCATATCTCAAACATCTGGACGCACACAGTGCGGTCGCAGCAGGATGCCCCATCTGATTTCATTCCCATTGGCTGCACCTCGCACACACACTGTGACATTTACGCAAGACAGATGAAGCACGCACATGCACAAGACCCAGCAGGGAGGCTTATCATGAGTAAAGTGAAGCAGTAAGGGACACCATGACGGCACAAGACCTTTTTATTTGTGTCACACACACACACACACACACACACACACACAAGCGTCACAGCCAGATGAGCCATTCCCATGAATGTGGCATGAAAATAATGATGTTTTTGTTAGCCCTTCCTTGCACCTCACTAACCTGACCATTACTGTCTCATCATAAGTCATGAATCACTGTTCAGTGGCCAAGGGCTTCTGCACACACTCAGCTATCTAAATGAGGATAAAACATTTACATTATTCTGTTTACATAAAGCAACACTATTAATGTTTGCAATTTATACAATACAATAAAAAACTATTAATTAACTGTAAGTTACCTTAAAATATACAGTATAAATGTATTGTATCACATACTGTAAATGATTTAACATCACATTAAAATTAATTTTACTGTAACATACTGTCAAATTTGTTTCTACAAGTAAAAACTACGAACTACAGTGAAAAACAGCTAAAGTACATTTTCAGAAGTCAGTTTTGTTGTCAGTAATGTACATTAGGGTGTAATTTGTTACATTGTATGTTATTTCATTCATTTTTATTTTTTATTGTCACGTATGTTTCCCTGATGCTGTTTTGTGTAAATTTCTGCAAAATTCCACAGCTGTCAACATAATTTTAATTTGGATTTATTTTATGTATTTATTTGTTGCATTTTTAGAATAAAACAACATTATTAATGTGGAACACATTTTTTTCTAAGCTGTCAGATTTTTTACAAGCTATATCTTATAAATTGATTAGTAGTTGAATTAAGTATCATGATGTAACATTGATGGTACATGTAAAATTATTTACAGAAACCTTGGTTTATATTCTACGACAGCATTTTAGTGCCATGTAAAAAAAAAAAAAAAAAAAAAATTAAAGATCATGAGATTAAAGTTGTAATATTTCAAGAATAAAGATGAAATTCTGAGAATAAAGTTGAATTATTTTAAGAATAAAGTCGAAATGTTTCAAGAATAAAGTTATAATTTCAAGAATAAAGTCAAAATGTTTCAAGAATAAAGTCACAATTGTGAGAATAAAGTCAGAATTTCAAGAATAAAGTCAAAGTGTTTTGAGAATAAAGTTGAAATATTTCAAGGATAAAGTTGAAATTACGTAATTAAGTATTTCAAGATTGAAGTCGAAATGTTTTAAGAATAAAATCTAAATATTTTGAGAATAAAGTCAAAATTACAAGAATTAATTTATAGTAATTATGAGATTAAAGTTATAATATTTTGAGAGTACATTCTTGCCTATTGCGCATACAAATGGCCCAGATTGGGAGCACTGGGAGATATTCCAAAGTCTCAGCTTTCAAAGTCATAATATTATTTTCTACATATTATTACATTTTTAAATCGTCTTACTGCTAAACTAAAAACAGCTAGCATTTAAGTCTTTTCTGTTTCGTGCAATTGTTCCTTTCATATGCAGTGGTTTGATTCATTGGTCAAAACCAATAAATAAATAAAGATTAATTTGAATTTTTGAGGTCACAATAAATGTGCAGTGAAAAATGATATCATGACAGCCCTACAATGAATAATATTGAACAATATTAATGAACACTAAGCTATAATAATAAACACTTTAAAAGTATTGTTAATGCTCAACATAAAGGTTCAGTTAGTGCATATTGAGTGTGTATGAATCATTTTTTCAAATGACGACACTAAATGAGAGGTTGTCACATTTATCACAAAAAAGCACACAAACACGCAAACATAATAAACTGACTAAAAGGTCAAATCTGTGTTCCACACATACTTTTCAAATCGGACTTGGGCTGAGCACCTCGAGTTTTATTTTAACCTCCAGTGATGTGGAGACATACACATATACCAGCGTCTGCATTACTGTCACACCTCTGCGTCATTGCCTTTCATCATCTCAGCGCTCACAGACCTGACTCATGGATCATGAAAAAATGCGTTAGTAGATCTCTCAATGAGGCTAGACACACACCTGCTGACGCCAGTTTGAAAGCCTACCACTGCTCTTTCTTCTAAATGGACATTAGGAGGTGAGCCATCACCTCGCTGTGTCAAGGCATTTGTATTGATTGCTCTCGTGTCACCGTAGGACCTGGTCATTCATGACGCAACTGCAGTGACGGCCACAACCCCCCCATGGTCAGTCTAAGCGACCTAGACAAATAGAGACGGGGTAGGAGGGAGACCTAAAAACAGTGTGATGTTTACCAACTGATAGCGTACAAGCCCACATTCCTCTGGTTAAGATAACAGCAGAGCTCTGGGAAGCAGACTGGGATCAGAGCTAAGCAGACGGGGAAAGGAAACAGTGCATTTTGAAAATAATTAAACTGAACACTTCTCACATTTTGCTGTGTTGCAGGCTTAAAATAATAAAAAGCTGAGCAGATGAGTTGAATCAGGTGTGTTGGATAAGGAAGACATTCAAAATGTGCAGTGAAAGAGGGTCTTCGGGAGAGGTCACATCAATCTACACTGCAAATTCCATAATTAAGAGGCAAACTACTTGATCTCATGATGAAAACTTACCTGTGGGAACTTTTTCGCAAGACGCTAAATACGTACCACTAAGTACATATCACTGCTATTTCCAACAGAAATTAACACTAGAGGCGGAAAAAAACTGCAAGCACTTTCCGTATGTAACAAGCTTGCTCTGTAGCTTAGCCTGAACAGAACTGGGTACGAATCCTGTTAAAAACATGACTTATAATGAAAGAGCTGAAAGATGAGAGATCAAAAAACAAGCTAAAACGGCATGATTGCAATTGCATTTTTAAACCACATTCGCTTTTGTTCATACTATTGGGTAGGTTTAGGTATAGTGCGAATAATGTGTAATTTTAAAACGTCACAGAGCATTAGAGTTATAGTGCCACTCAAAGGACATTTCAAGTCAGAACTGCGGTGACATGTACAAAACGTCACATAAAATGTATCTGTAAAATAATAAAATAATCTGTTCTGAGGGAAAAAAAGAACACTGTTTTAGCACCACTTAGTGGACATTTCATATCGAATATGTCATGAAACATACACGGTGGTACACATTTCACGTCTTGCGAAAAAGTTCCCAGAGGTACATTTTCGTCATTAGATCAGGTTGGAAGCAGATTTGATATAGCTTTAAATTTATAATTATTATTTTTTTTTTTACTGTGAAATAAACCAAAAGTATTCACACCCGAGTTGACACATCTTTAGCTGTGAGGCAACCTTGAGTTTTTGGAGGTATGATGGGGATTTTTTCTCTCAAGCTCTGTCAGCCATTTTCAGGTCTTATTAGAAAACTTATTAGAAAAACTAACACTTGAACATAAATCACCATTATAAGCACTACCTCAAATGATGGTAAAAATTATTTGAAATGTCATTTCATTATTTAGTTTGCCTCATGTCCCATTAGATTACATGGAGAGGATGAGGTTTATGACCTATACTACAGCCAGCCACCAGGGGGCGATCAAAGAGCCCACAGCTTTACTATTCAGGACATGTGAGGCACACCCAGTTCAAATCAAGGCTCAGGCTGATTCACTTTAGGACATCACAGAGTCATTCCTAAGCCACTCTTTCATTGTCTTGTCATTGGATGTGTGTTTAGGGTCATTGTGTTTTGGGAGCTTGAAACCACTATTTTTTGAACCGGGTCCCAGAGTGGATACATTTCTTGGATCTTGTTCTTGTTGTTGGGTTTGTATACAGCACACAAGGTTTATGCTCATGTTCCAAGCCTTCTTTGTTTTTAGTGTATCTCTGTGGCAGAATTACAGCACCACATACTGGTCTGGCATGTATGCTACATCGATTTCAATGGTTTCATGTGTATGCCTAGATTTCTTGCGACGATGCCGTTTTTATGAAGGAAAAAAAAAGATTGGATAGGGAAAGCTCTGGCTTCATGTCGATTGGCCCTAAGAAGAGTCTTGGTTGTTTCTAACTACTTCTATTTAAGAATTATGGAGGCCACTGTTCTCATGGGAACCGTCAATGCATCAGAAATTGTTTTGTAGTCTTCCCCAGCTCTTGACACTATCTTGTCTCTGAGCAGGCAGTTCCTTGGGTCTGATGGCTTTATTTTTGCTTTGGTTTGCATTTTAAGCTGTAAGACTTTATATGCACAGTTGTGTGCCTTTCCAAATCATGTAAAAATGCTACTGCTACCTAACAGCATATTCTGGTTAGGTAGGTTTTGATGCTGGTATGCTGGTTTTTGCTGGTTTAAGCTGGTCCTTTGTTGGTTTATGTTGTTGCAGGACCAGCACATGACCAGCTAAGGACCAGCATAAACCAGCAAAGGACCAGCTTAAACCAGCATACCAGCATCAAAACCTAACTAACCAGCATATGCTGTTTTTTTTTTTTTCAGCATGGAGAACATGCAAATTTTGCTGATTATTGCTACTGAAAATGGGCAATTATTGTGTTATGGAATGTACTTGTCGGTCAGACCAGGAAAAACTTTTGGAGTACTACTGCCAAAAATGACAACAATTCAAGAAGAAGTGTGCGAAAAACTGTCTGAGGAAAGAAGGCATTTGTGAACCAGAATTAAGAATCAAGAATCAAATAATTTTTAAAGCATTAGAAAAAGCATATTTTACCAATAAAAAAAAAAATAAAAAAAAGGTGAATTAAAAATAAAAATCCAGCATGTTGCCCACCCAACTCATTAGGTAAGATTAATGTTTAAATGTAAATAATGACTAAATAACCATAAAATAATATTATGGTTGTTAGACTGTTGTGTTCCTTTGTGTTGTCATTATGCTTGTGCGCCGTTTTGCAAAACGTTCGTATACTTTAGGAAAATGGGGGTCCTGAGGTACTGGCACTGTTATTTTGGGGGTCATGGGCTGAAAAGTTTGGGAACCCCTGGTTTAGACCATGGTTTTGCATGTCTCTCTTTGTTAACACACCTGATTCAGATCACCAGCTTGTTAGAAGTGAGCTCAGTGCATGTGCTGTGTTCCGACTGACATGGTCCCTACACAGAGTCCATTGCTCCCTACTCCCTGAGCAGGGGAAATCTGTTGAAGTTTCCTTCACTTCGGAACATTCATTCATGAATTTGCGCTGCGCCATTGCCTGTAGCGTCTTTACACACAGACAAAACTTCCTAGAAGTGTGGGGTGTGGCATCATATACCTCTGTAAATAAATGCAATTTAAATTCACGTCTCGCACACTTTAATGCCCTCTGAATGGAACATACAAAATGTGCAGAGCGGGGGTACGCGAGGACTGGAATTGAGAACCGTTGGTTTAGACTATTTATATTAGTATAACAACATCTTCAGTAGTACATTAACCCTTGCTGTCGTTTACATCAGAGTATCGTCAATATGGCGGCGCTATGGCATAGGTGCAAACGCTATATTAATGTGTACAAATATACTAAAGATGGTCCAGAGAAATGGGATGCACCTGAGCAAAATTTCATAGCATCATAGCAAATAGTGATAATGTGATATTTCAGTTGTAACAAATACAATTTGCAAAGTTATCATGGTTTTTATTTTACCTTCTGAATGCAAATACTGCAAATAGAACTTATCAATTGCACTTTCCACTTTCTTTACAATCATTAATTACAATAGGTCATGTTTGTCTCCTCATTCTGCCAGCTAGATAAAACAACCAACAAATATGACCACCTACACATCACCTACACCTACACCTACACACACACTCCCAAACGGCAGTCTTCTTGCAGAAAATGCTTTCACATGACATTTGTGGTTAACTAGACAGGATGTCAGCATTTTCATGTAAGTGAACATTATGAACTGATTTAAAAAAAAAAAAATATGAGAGTGTACAACAGGTTTATTGCTTCAGGAAACAATAGGTAGGAGAATACAGACAAGAGAAAGAGTACAAAGGTGACAGAAAAAAAGTCTGATTTGATATTTGCAGCTATGGTGAACAATACGACTTTGATGGTGGTCGTCCTCCTAAGCATTTTTGTGGCAGGAAGTCAAACAAAAGGTTAGTTTAAATACCAATAATTTTAATATGATACTCTTTAAATTTGTACATTAATGTTTTGGCATTTTTTATAGCATCTTCTTTGTGTCATTTGTTGATAGATGCCATTTGCGTTTGACACTGTATCTGCTTCATGGTGAAAATGTCGGTCTCGTTTAAATCTGCTAAAGCTTCAATATCTCACACTTACATTTGTGTAATGGAAATGAACTGGAATTAATTTATGAGCCTCACATTAACTTGTTATTAACATGTTGTGCCACTAACTTTCCTAGGAGATCAAGACACTGTATCACATCAGAATCAAGCTTCTGCGATTGAAAAACTTACAGGTCAGACAACGTACACTTTATTTAATTATGTAAATATAATGCCATTTTTCATGAATCTGGAAAACAAAATAAGAACAGAAACTTAAATGGTCAGAGAAAGAAAGCACTTGACCTTTAAAAAACATTAACTGTCAAACTGTTTATATAATTGTATAGAATCACCCTTTTACATACATTATATGTTGTAAACCAGTTGCTTTTACTGCAATCCAATTAATCTTTTTTTTTTTTTTTTTTTTACAATTTAAAATGTTTTACTATTGTTGTTTTTTTTTCCCTGCAGTTTTTCAAGAGCAGACCTTTATTTTGGGCAGTGATGTGACTTTACGGTGTGGCAATGTCACTGATGTCAAATGGACTGAATTAATTTATATTGTCTGGAACATCAGCCTGCAAGACAGAAAATGTTGGCTTGCATTGTCACCCAAGCTGGACAACACATATAATGATAGAAAGAGGCTGGACAACACATGTAATGATGGAAAGAGGCTGTACAACACCTCAGATGGAGTTTCCTTATTCATTCCCAAAATTTCGATAGAAGATGAAGGATTTTACTCTTGTGATGCATCATATAAAGGAGGAAGCTATATGCTTAATGTATCCGTAAGCGGTGAGTACAAACCGTTGCAAAAACTGTGAAAATGTTTATAGTTTACTTCACAAGCTAGGTATAAAGCTACTAACTGCTAACTTCTAGCTGAGATCTTACGTCTCTCAAACTTTGGCTGTAGTCATGAACCAGTGATGACTTCAGTTTGTTTTACAAATAGTATTTAAAGCTAAATATTAAGCAAATGGTAATATACTGATGAATAAAATAAAGTTATTTGTTTTTAGTTTCCCAACTTTCCACCAGGCTGGAAAATGAAAACAGTCGAATGATTGCTGTCTGTGAGGCCACATACAAAAAGACAGCACCCACTCTTCATTGGGAACATGCCTTTAACCATTCCTCTAATATAAGTTCTGTCAAAGTCGGCAAGTCTTTTATGATGGAGAATCGAGTATATCTGTCAGATCATTTAACCATCAATGAGCTCACCTGTGTGGCCACATACACCTCTGAGTTTGGCTCTGTGCAGCAGAAGAGCACACTTTATCTCACAGCAGGTTAGTGCACTGTATTTGAAAAGGAACTGTGAATTAATTTCACAGGTGGATCAGTAGTAAATTATGTTCCTCTTATGCGGACTGAATGGAGACCATTGGTCAAAAGACAAGATATTAGCTCTCTTAAGAGATGTTTGATTAGGTTCAAGTCTGAATACTCAAAATACTAAATTAGGAAAAATCTAGGGTTACTAACTTAAAATGTATAAGTTCTCCAAGCTGTTTAGCCACCAGTGATGCTGCATGGAGGGTGCATGACAGGAGAGGCAATGTTTTTCTTATCAAGCAGTAGCACTGAGCAGCTTTATGACCATAAAAAGTCAAAATCATCATGATTAACTGCTTGTCACCATAAACGGAGACCATGATCCGTGTAATGACTTCTCGTTCTTTTTCTCTGACGTCATTACATACACAGACTCTTGCATGCATACAGTATAGGCCTACACACACACACACACACACAGCAGCAGCATGTCAAGATACTGTTCATCTGAAATTTATCAACAGGAACCAATCTAACTGAATGAGGAGCTATAACTGCAGCTTGTGTGTATCACTGCCAGATATATAAGAAATGGTGTGTGCAAGTTACTGTTTCACAGACATTTATAATGCATTTACGTTTTGGCAGTTCTTTAAGAAACTGGTTGCTTATCTTGTATGTGCTGTAATTAGAATTTCAAAAGTAACATTGTTACTGCTCAGCTTTTCACTGGTTAACAGAAATTTTGTTAATCGTTAAGTCTTATGAGTTTTTCCTCATTGCCCTACAGGTACAAGAAGCAAATTTTGTCTTAAAATGAAGGAAGAAACACCCACAAAGAGATAAAGAAATATAGACAGTAAACAGGACGTGGATGGCATGATAAGAAAGTGAATTTGAGGGGTGTTTACCTGAGAACTGCTGACATTACATTTTAACACAGAGCATCTGAAGAATTACAGCAAAAGCACCAAAGAGGGCATTAATAAGTTTCCTCTATGCTTTTAGTTTTGTTTATTTGATCTGAAATAAAGATGCAATTACATTTTTATTTGGCCTCTGAGTCAACAAAAATCATTAGTATTAAAGTACAAACATTTTGCTTTCTTCTGTATAAATGTCACTTGAGTTGATATTTTGTTGTATAATGCAATGACGTTTATACAGTTTAAGTGGCTTAAGTGTCCAGATGCTTTTGGGGCATTTGAAAAACTAGCAGTTACACAAAGATGTCTCACAAATCCTTTGTAAAAGAAATGAGAATTGAACAGATGCATAAAACACACCTTTTGAAAAACTCTTCAGGTCTTCTGTTTCCCTTTATTTATGGTAATCTGATGTGATTCCATTATTTGCACTTACGCAATAAATTCCAAAGCCATTATTGTGCATTTGTGCGCGAGGGAGAGAGCAAACGAGAGATTATATCTGTTCAGACTGAGGTCAGGTAGCGGCGTTACTCACCGGGTAGCTCACCGTCAGCACTTTGTTTAACTTGTATTGATGAACTCATTCATGAAGTCACTCAACAGTCCTAACATTTCAAACCCTGCACCCATTACCCACTGCCTGAAAAGTGCATATTATCCTATGAAACTGAAGTGACTGTGGTATAGTAGGCCTGCTTAGTAAAGTGAGATAGCAATGACTACAGTCCAGTACATTGTGACTTTATGGAGGGTCATGAGATTCACCAAAAACAAGCCCAGGTTTGTTTACACTGGAAGGGCCTGAACAATGGGTTGACGTCATGGGAAAGCTGAATTCATTAATTCACTGCAGCTTCCTAGGAATATTAGACAGGAACAAATATTCGGAAATCATGTTACAACAGCATTTTAAATATTTGATATTTTTTAAACAAAGATATTACAAGTAATTAAGCAGTGAGATTGCAAAATAAGATAAAATACTGAATTATAAGTTACAAAATGTATACAACAGAAATTTATCAGGAAAGGACAGATAAAATCTAATAAACTGCAAGAGAATTTAAAAGTACACTGTGTAAATACAACAGCCTAAAATAAGGCTATTATGTAGGCTAATAATTATGACTATTAGAAAACAACAACGAAAGATTGCTGAAGAAGAATATCAAGAAAAACTACACACACACTCACACACTGTTGTCACACACATATTGTCAAAAGTATTGGGACACTCCCTTCTAATGAACAGGTTTGACTTCAGTAATTTCCATGAGTACTAATCTTAATGTTTGAGCATAATGATATTCTAGGGGATTGTGTGCTTCTAATTTTATAGCAAAAATTTGGACAGGACCCTTTTTTTCTAACATGACAATGCCTCTGTGTATAAGGCAATATTCATAGAGAAATGTTTGATTCAGTCAGTGTGGAAGAACTTTACTGGTCTTCTTAAAGCCAAGTCCTAATCCCAGCTGAACAACTTTGGTGTGACTTTAAATGCAGACCTTGAGCCAAACAGACCAAACACCAATGACTTGTGAATATGGGTACAGTCATTTTAGACACTTCCAAAACTGAATGGAAATACAGTTTTTAAATACATGAATCATGCTTCCATCTTTGTTGCTACAGTTTTGGAAGTGTCTTTTTCTGTTATAAAGAAGGAGGTGTCCCAATATTTTTGTCCATATAGTGTAAGTACAAGTCATTGGAGTTTTTGGCTCAAGGTCTGCATTTGAAGTCACACCAGAGGTGATTAGAACCAAAGACTATAGAATACCCAAGACATGTCACTCGTATAGTTTTGAACCGGGAAAAATGCAACGCTCATTATGGCCGCGAAGCCCTGCCTTCTTAATGAAAGAGCCAATCACTTGATTAGTAAAGTCAGCGCGTCACTGCAGCTGCCATTGGAAATCCCGGTTGCTATAGAAACAATGGCGTTCTGAGACGTGCGCCCAGCTTTTTTAAACGCATTTAAAGCACAATAAACCATATTTATGAGGTGATTCTTTTCAGATTTCAGTGGTGATTTCAAATATGAAATTTAATCATAAACTTGGTGCACAGTTTTGGAGAATTTGATGTTTCCCCATTCAAAGAGATAGGAGCTGCACTTGCATGCCCGAGAGGCATTTCAAAGATGGCCGCCGAGTGGAATGACTTGCCTTAAAGGGACTTTGTTAGAACTTGATTTATGCAGACCAGTCAAGTTCTTCCACACTGACTGAATCAAAAAGAAATAAAACATAAAAAAATATTTATTTAAAATTCTCATTTTAATTAGTAACAGAGGCTTGGGCTCAGCTGTTCAACTGTCAAACTGAGATTTGAATCCATGACAGAAGGAAGTAGTTCTGCACAAAAAAGGGGTTTTAAAGACACTCAGTTGTTGTTTCTTATGTATTTACACACTTGTGCTGTCGAACACAATATCACACTCTTAGATGTGACTATAGATGGCTGTATATTGGCTGTGATTCGGCCATAGGCACAAGGCTGAGTGCCGCAGGTAATCACAGTGTGCCAATGTACAGCCAAATCTCATGTCTATCTATCTATCTATCTATCTATCTATCTATCTATCTGTCCATTTCTGTCCATCTTGCTGTTCAAAGGTTTGGGATCAGTAAGATTATTCATAAGATTTTAAAGTCTCAATAAAGAGATTTTTAGTCTCTTCTGCTTATCAAGGCTGCATTTATTTATTACAGTAAAAACTGTAATATTGTGAAATATTAATACAATTTTAAATAACTGTTTTCTATTGTAATATACTTTAAAATTTAATTTATTCCCGTGATGCAAAGCTGAATTTTACAGCATCATTACTTCGGTCTTCAGTGTCACAAAAACACACTGACCCAAAACTTTGGAATCTGCATAAATGCTGTTCTTCTGAACCTGTTATTCATCAAAGAAATCTGAAAAAAAGCTTGAGAGTGTCTATGGAAAACCCTCACTTTCGACTACACCTCAACTCTGGACATTAAGTTAATGTGGAAAGTAATTTGTCCAAACTCTGAATTCTCCACTGACACTGAAATGCGTAAGTGGTCATTTTTTTACGACAACACTCAGGTCAGAGTACGTAAGACAAGGAGACTCGACTGTGCTGGGCTCTGGAGAACACTCCTTTCCCCTCTCATTTGCAAGTTATGACATTTTACTCATCTGACATTTTTACTGCTAATAACACAGATGTACAAAGAGCTACTTTTACCATTTTCCAAAGGTCATTCACAACTGTTAAAATGATAGGATAACTTGTTAGGGTTTCCTTTCAGGGCTGCAGCTGAAACAAGAAATCCACAATGATACACTCAAAAGAAAAATAATATCTGCATGATGTGCCAGTAAACAACTCAACTAAGGATAAACAACATTAAGAGCCTCATTGCCTTAACATAAGTGACCCCTGCAGGGCATTCTTGGTGTTAGAAGAACTCAACTACCCTTTTAACCTCAGCATAATATGCAAATTATTATAGTAGCTAAAGAATATTTAGAGAGGACAAAATTCAAGATACAGGGGTATAAACTTTTGAACAATGAAGATGTGTACATTTTTCTTATTATGCCTAAATATAATTTTGTTTTCTTTCATTTAGTACTGCCCTTCAGAACAGGGAAATTTTTATATATTCTATTATTTTCTCTTGTGGACTATATGTAAATGTATTTTATGTGAAATATCTTATTCAGGTCAGTACTGATTAAAAAATAACATGCATTTTGCAAGGTAAACTTTTTTCATAAAAAAACTTTATTTTCATAAACTGCAACCCAAATTCCACTAAACCTAAGCCTAAACCTAACATACAAACATGTAGGTCATTTTTCAGTTGCTATTTATCAGCTCCTCTGAAATGACCGCTGAAATCTAGTTACCAAACGCCACCACGCGTCTTCAAAGTGCAACAATATGCAGACGTTGCACGATCCTGTGGCAAGCGTAGAGGATTCGCTCATGAATATTAATTCATTTTTGCGTACCGCCACTCTCTTTTGGACGTTTATGGAGCAACGTCACTGTGAGGCAATTCATATTCATGAGCTAGGACTCCGCCATAGAAGCGTCACTGGTGCTGCACAACTCACTACAACAGTTACCCGAGTTACTTTTCTAGTAGCCCAGACTTCAATTTTCTAAAAAAATACAAAAAATCCTAAGATAATACAACTATTAAAGAACGTAGTTATATTGCTCTACCAACCTCTTAAATGCGTGTGAAAAGATGCTGAACCCTTCTTCAAACGGAGAATCTTCTCATGTTGTGAACTATGTTGAGGAGTATCTGGAGCTGGTCGAGTCTTTGCCCCTGGACCTACAAAGATGTGTGTCTCTAATGAAGGAAATTGACGCCAGATATCAAGGTGAAAGCTTATGGACACTTGCATTTAGCAGAAGTGTAAGAAAAAGCGAAGCATTGTTTGTGTAACGGGTGTTAGATGTCACACTAGCTAGCTGGCTAGCGGCTAACCGTTAGCACGTGAAACTTGCAAGTTTCCCCGCGTCCCACGATTGAGAGGTCAAAGCTGCAAAGTTGGCCAAATATATAGAGTAAATTTATTTGTTATTTATGTTACATTTATAGAGGTTTCTGTAAAATCACTTAACGTTACACATTCTGTTTGGATGGGAGTGTGGAGTCTTGCAGCTTCTAGAGCGCCACTAAACTTCCTGTTTAAATAATTATGTAGCTTAAAATCACAGCTGTACGTTAGTGTTGTGTAAATAGTCCTTAAAAGATTATAAGACAGCACATACACGTATCGTATGGTTAGAGACTATGCCTACTGTATATAAAACACCTTAAAGCAAAGACACTACAGGCAAAAACATTGTTTTTATTCCGTGCCCTGGTCAGTTTTGAGATTGGTGCTATTTTGCCTTCGTAACATGTCTTCTTTAAGGCTAGTGGAACGAAAACATCCAAAATAGACATGCAAGATCAAGTAAAATACATGTTGTAAGTCCATATTCTTAAAATATTTTTTTTCCTGCACCGAGCCAGACATATTCACTTTATAAGCATTTACATACACCGAACTTTAGATATTTATTTATATCTGCACTACCAGTCAAACGTTTTTGAACTGTAAGAGTTTTAATATTTTTCAAGTAAGTTTTGTCTGCTCCCCAAGGCTGCAGTTATTTGATCCAAAGTACAGCAAAAGCAGTAACATTTGTGAAATATTTTTACTATTTAAAAGTAACTTTCTATTTGAATATATTTTAAAATGTAATTTATTCCTGTGATCAAATCTAAATTTGCAGCATCAGTGTCACATGACCCTTCAGAAATCATTATAATGTGCTGATTTGTTGTTCAAGATTTTTATTGTTATTATCAATATTTAAAACAGTTTTTTTTTTCAGGATTCTTTGATGAATAGAAAGATCCAAAGATAAGCATTTATCTGAAATAAAAAGCTTTTGTAACATTATACACCATACCATTCAAACACTTGGAGGCAGTATAATTTCTTCTATAAGAAGTTATAGAAATGAATACTTTTATTTAGCAAGGATGCTTTAAATTGATCAGGAGTGATGATAAAGACATTTATAATGTTACAAATAATTTATTTATTTTAGATAAATGCTGTTCTTCTAAACTTTCTATTCATCATAGAAACCTGAACATTTCTACTCCGCTGTTTTTAATATAATAATAATAATAATAATAATAAATGCATTTTAAGCAGCAAGTCAGAATATTAGAATGATTTCTGAAGTACTGTTGTTGTTCTGAAGGTTTTTACAGAGGTGTGTTTATATATTACACATTATATTCCTAAAACATGATCCCACCCCCAGTATTTTGTGATTTATGGAGGGCTGAAAAGAGATATTCAAAACCCCTTCTGTTAAAAAATTTGAATTTGGTTTTGTCCAAAATATATGCAAATCTGGGCATATTTTCTTTCTTATTTTCTTAGTCGCACAGGTATATTTGTAGCAATAGCCAAAAATAAACTGTATGGGTAAAAATGATATTTTTATTTTATATCAAAAATCATTAGGATATTAAGTAATGATCATGTTCCATAAAGATATTTTGTAAATTTCCTACTGTATATCAAAACTTAATTTTTGATTAGTAATAAGCATTGCTAGGAATTTCATTTACCAAACTTTAAAGGTGATTTTCTCAATATTTAGAATTTTTTTCTTTTTTTTTTGCAATAGCCGTATCTCGGCCAAATATTCCTATCCTAACAAACTATACATCAATGGAAAGCTTATTTATTCACATTATGTATAAATCTCAATTTTTTAAAATTTACTCTTATGACTTGTGGACCAGAGTCCCATTTGTGTATTTAAACAGCATTTCAGAAAACTTAAAAAGTTATTGTGCTAAAATTGATTAAATATGGTGATATTTATTAGCCACAATGTGTCTTATTCACCTGTGGCATCTTGTCTTGAGACAATAAAGCTTTGTTGTCATGATTACTGACTTTTTACTGGAGGTTACAATAATAAAGGTGTTCAGGTTGACATAAAGTAATAGTAAACATTGTGCCGGTATTACTGTATTACATTAGTCCTGATGTATTGATCTTGCAGAGATCCTCAATGAACTGGACGAAGCTTATGAAAAGCACAGACAAGAATCTGATCCTGTGCAGAGGCGGCGTCTGCTTCACTGCATCCAGCGCTCTTTGATCCGCACAGAAGAACTCGGAGATGAAAAGATCCAGATCGCAGGCCAAATGGTGGAAATGGTGGAGAATCGCAGTCGGCAGCTCGAATGGCAGAGTGAGCTTTTCCAGGCCTGCCAAGACTCGCCAGAGAGCACCGTGTCAGTGGGCAGCACCCCGAGTGCCGTAACAACCGTTCCTATGACACCGGTTTCTGCTTCGATGCTCTCGCTCAGCAAACCGAGTGTGGATCGCAGAAGAGACGAGACCCCGACTTCAGTTGACAAATCTGGTGGAAAGCGTTCACGAAGGCAGAAAAATGGTTCGGAGAATCGGGAAAACTCTAATTATGGCGTGGAGCACAATGAGGAGGTCGGATCAGGCGTGTCGAAAGAAAAGAAGGCCAAAACCTCATCCACATCATCGAAAAAGAAAAAGAGGTCGAAAAGCAAGCAGGACAGAGAGCCGTCGCCGACAGACCTGCCTATCGATCCAAACGAACCCACTTATTGCCTGTGCGAGCAAGTGTCATATGGAGAGATGATAGGATGTGATAATGACGAATGCACTATTGAATGGTTTCACTTCTCATGCGTTGGCCTGCACCATAAGCCCAAAGGAAAATGGTACTGTCCGAAGTGCAGAGGAGACAATGAGAAGACAATGGACAAAGCATTAGAGAGGTCTAAAAAAGAACGAGCGTATAACAGGTAGTGTCAGGTTGCCATGTAATATTTTTTCGTATTCTAGAGTTTAGTATTCAGTTTTGAGAGTTGTTACAGACTCGAGTTGGTCATTGGTTAGTGGCTATATCTTTTAGGGATATATTTCAGAGAGTTTACTTATCAGCTACTTGGTTATCAATGTTCTAGAGCATTGGAGGTATTCTGTTCATCTAAACTCAAGACAGTGTAATGCATTTTTAATATTTTCAACGGTTTTGTATTTATGCCTTGCATACCTGTACATATGTTCATGTAAAATAAACCATGCTCAATGCAGTGTTGCCTCATGCTTATAAAAATGTTACATGAAATGAGTAATACGTTTAGATGTAGATTTGTTTCTTCATCAGAACAGCTTTGGAGAATTTAGTTTTACATCACTTGCTCACCAATGGACCTTATGCAGTGAGCTGAGTCCACAGCTGATAAAAACACAGGATTCACAGGACTCCAGTCAAAGAATTTGTCTTATGAAGCCAAAAACCCAGTGTTTGTAATAAATAAATCCATCATAAAGATTTTCTTGCTAAATAGCAGTCATCTAGCAACCACGAAAGTTAAGTGAAAACCATAAAAATAAAATTCTAAACTGATATTTTGATGTGAGGGGATAATAGGGGATGGACTTTTTCAGTGGAGGAAATGTTACTATGGACCCTTTCATTTTTTTTTCATTGATGGACTGAAGTGGTGTGGATTATTGTGATGTTTTTGTCAACTGTTTGGACTCTTATTCTGACGGCACCGTCACTGCACAGGATCCACTGGTGAGCAAGTAAACAAACTCATCTATATCTTGTACTATACTATTCTTTTAAAATACATCTCAAATGTGGACCAGAAATTTGTTTGTCTTATGTGACTGTATTAGCTTTTCTATGTTGCGTTATTCACTTCCCATGTTTTCTAAAGCTGTTTCTCTGAATAAAATTGTGTGATCTGTTTCAACTAACTTTGTGTATTAAATAAAATAATAAATAAATAAAAAGAGGGCAGACTTTTAGTAAGTAGAAATGACGTCTGCTACAAGATGAAATGAGGTATATGGGCCATTCTTCAGAATTGGTCTAAATTCAGAGTTGGAAACATCTTTTTCCATAAAATGTATATATGCAAATTGTATAATATCCAAGGTACATATTTCTAGTAACTATTTTCATAAAGTTTTGGAATTAGAATTAGGATTATATTGATCTATTAATATTCTGCTGCATTGTAAATATATAGTTTTGCTGTTTAAAAATTTTTAACAATATTTTAAGTGTAATTTATGAGATTTGTTGTGTTTTTAATCCAACGTTTCTTTGTAAAAGGAAAAATGTTGATCATACCTGTACTAAACTGTTAACTGTACTAAAATTTTGTTTATTTAACCCAAATATGAAGATTATGTGTCCTCTTTTGTCACTACCGAAACAATGATGACATATTTTGGTCGTGACTGTATAAGTAGTGACAGTTTATGGGATAACACCCCCCAAAAACTAAGTCACTACCGAAACTTTCCACCAAATGTTGTGGTCGTGACTGTTTCGTAGAGACAATTTTAGATGCTTTTAAACCTGGCTCAAGGATGCTAATCAGCACATGGTTAGCTAGCACATTTGTACACATAAAAACTAAATGTTACGAAATACCTCCCAAAAAGTTTGCTTAATTGCAGAAAAAGGTGTTCGGTAGTGACGTTCCTTAAAATTACACACAGATGTTTCAGACTTTTGAAGACATTTACCTCAAAATGATGGAGCCTATATACTCGCCATGTAGCTCTGAGAGAGAAAACACACTTTCGGTAGTGGCACGAAAATGCAGGTTTTTACATATAGATGAATAAATCACAAAGATTTTTTTTTTTTTTTGAAAGAATCAAAAAGATACTTTTAATAACAATGAAAAAAATAATAATTATTTCAATTTGTTTAAATTTAAGGGTTAGGGTTCAGGACATCCACCCCCCAATTGAATAAATTATGATTTGAAATAGTACTGATATTTTAAATATGATTGTGGGCTTCAATGGATAATAGAAGAATCTAAGTAAACATATAACCTTTAAATACTTAAATGCTTTTTAAATGTGTTTTTTTTGGTTGTGGGACAGCATATTCTATATCCTATATAGTATGAGTGATGCATCAGTCACAAAGGTAGTTTCACCTTTTATTTAAGTATTTACAAGTGCTGGAAAATGAGATTGCCAACCAGTGCAAAATCTGTACACAAAATTCAGATGTGTTTCTGTATATACAAGAGATTAATAGAGGCAAGGACACACACTCAGGCATTCATGCATGTAACAGGGCATACATCTGCAAATATCAAGGGCTTGGAGAAAAAGACCTGAAGACATTATTTCACTTGATTGATTGGACTTGTGATGCAAGCCATGAAAAGATACCAAGTAACTGCAGTTAACGTGTCTCTGGAGGAATTTAAAGGATATTTGAGTAATTCCAGCAAATCTTTTTTTTTTTTCTTTTTTTTCGGTCAGTAAATATATATTTTATACTCCATACCATATTGCCATATTCTGTCAACATAATTTGATAATTTCTATAAACCCTCACGCCTGTCTACAAACATCTTATATGTTTTCAGTGCATACTCACCACACATGTGGTAGCATGCCAACCCTCCTCTGGCAGAGCCAAGAAGAGTCGTGACTAACCAACACAACAAATGCCAACCCAGAAGAACGGAAGCAAAACCGAAATTAAAAGGACACTTTTAACTGCTTTTAAGTGAAACCATGATAATAAAATTGACAAAGCACCAAGAACAATTTTATCAACACTACTATGACTTAGATTAAAGTCTCTTAGTGAGTCACATATCCAGATCCGACTGCCTTGATTGACTCAACCATAATGTTTTTTTTTTTTTAGAGATGCTTATTTAGCAAAAAAGGACAATCACTTTATGTTCATGCCATATGCAAAACGAGTCGAGCATTATTCACCAGGGATGTTAACCCCTTGCAGTGATCTTAATGAGGGTTGAAAATCAGTCCAGGCAAAAGGTGGGAGAGAAATAAAACAAAAACAAAAACAACAAATCACAATCTTGCATGAGTAAAGTGCATAAAAACTTAAAAATGGAGATTTGAAAAACTATCCCCCAACAACAGAGCCAAACAAAAGAAAAAACAATGTTTCAGTGAAAGCATGGTTTGGAAATGTGGTCAACTGTCCCTCCAGCTCTGCTCTACAATTGCTGACACCCGTTTCTCATATTCTCGTTTGTTTTCTTGATACAGTTGTGCTGCCTGGCTGTTTGCGGGGCTGTTGGGATTTGGCTCATCTAGAAGGGACTGTAAAGAAAGAGAAATCAAAATTTAGGCCTTGAGTACTAAACAAAATAAAATAAAAAATATAGGATGGGAAATTGCAATTACAAGCAAAACTGAAATCACCATTCACACTCTTAAAAAAAAAAAAAATATATCACTTTTATAAGGTGTTTGAATAGTTGTGTGGCCACAATGTGAAAAAACAACTAGCCTATCATGGTAAAAATCCACTCACTCATTTTTTCCAATAAAAATGTAAGATTCCGTTATGTTTTTGCCCTTAAAGCTTCACTCTTTTCTGAAAAGGGTGAATGTATTTTCAAAATTATGAAATTTGTATGGATTGATTCATTTTAATTGCTTGCTTGATCAGTTGTTTGATCAACAATCTCTACGTAGCACTTTATAAAGACGGCTAATATTTAACAAGTTGATTTCCTTTATTGACAAAAGCAACTTACGGCAGAGACAGTTCAGGATAAGGAATATTTTAATTGTTGCCATTTAATAACAATGACAAATCCATCATGGTGGAGAAAATTAATCGTAGATGAAGATTTTAAATCTGTTGATTTGCATTTAAAATTAAGTGGTGCAACACAACACAATTAAAATAAAACCCAGATCAACAATTGCTTGATTAGCTCTAAACTTTGCTTAATTTAATCCTTGTTGGTGCAACCCACCCTAAAAGTGTCAATTTTACCAAGCTAGAAACAAGCATCTTTCAGGTATTTGTCCACAGGCTACCTGAAGCATGTTTAATATTAAAAGGACTATAAAACAGTTAACATACCTGAATTGATGTCAGAATAGAAGAAACATCATAAGTTGGACTCCACCGATTCTGAAGAATATCTAGGCAGATACTACCATCAGCATACACTAAGAAAAAACACCGACAGGAAAGTCAGAACAACATTCACTACCTTCAGGCAAAAATACATGCATGACTCTTATGATAAAATGAATAATATATCGGCTCATCGCCACAAAGATGTGGCAAAAAACGTCTAGAAAAACACTGGCGATAAGCGCACTCAATAATCGTCACAGTGTGCACGTGGCTTAACACTGTACAATCACTCCCAGACCAACAAAGTCCACAAAGTACCACAGTAACTTAGATTAAACTCTTAACATCTTAAAGGGATAGTTCACCCAAAACTTAAAATTCATGCACCATTTTAACAATGTCTTAACCATGGTAGCACTCTTGCTGCCTATGAAGGTTCAGAAAGCTCCCAGCTTTCATCAAAATTACCTTAATTTGTGTTCCAAAGATAAAAGGCGGTCTTACGAGTTTGGAACGATATAAGGGTGAGTAATTAATGACAGAATTCTCATTTTTGGGTGAACGATCCCTTTAGGAGTAAACGGTGTAATAAGTTAGCATTGTCAAAGCCCAAGCAGCATTTAATAAACTTAACATTTAATAAACACTTGCAAGGTACAATGAAGGACGAACTGAATGGCTAAATTAAACAGCAGCAGATTCTGTGTGGGAACGTACTACATGAGTAGACTAATGAGAGCGTATTAGAGAATCGGGGTCAGGTTCTCTTTGACAAAGCTTCTAATCTGAAACAAACAGGAAGTATCACTCACCATTTGGATGAAACATCTTTGAGACAAACCGCACAGTTGGGGGTTTGTTTGGATATTCCTCTGTGAACTCAACTGTGAGTTTGAAAGTACCTTGTGTGCAGAATAGAAACAACATCTTTAATTTCTGTGAAAGAAATGCATTTTACGCATTTTCTTTACACATGTATTTGACCAAGCTGCCACGTCTAAGTCAAAAGACAGACACTTACCATCTTCAAAAGGTGTTCCTTCTGGACTGCATGTGAAAAGAAGAGAAACAACATTAAGGTCAAAGGTAGGAAAAAACTGACATTAAACGTTTGGAATTAGTACGATTTTTAAAGAATTATGCTCAAAGCCGCATTCACTTGATCAAAACTAATACTGTGAAATAATTTTGGCTTTCTATTTTAATATTTTAAAAAATTTATTCCTGTGAGGCAAAGCTGAATTCTCAGCATTATTGTTCCAGCTTAATATATTTTTTTGAACCTGTAATTCTTTTTTTCAGGATTCACTGATGAATAAAAAGTTAAAAAGAACAGTATTTATTCAAAATAAAAATCTTTTCTTACAAGTCTTTACTATCAATTTTGATCAATTTACCACATTCATGATGAATTAAAAGTACAAATTTCTTTTTTTTTTTTTTAAAGAATAAAAATGTACTGACCACAGACTTTTAAATGCTATTGATATTGTTACAAAATATTCCTACCGTAAATAAATGCTTCTTTTTAAAAATGATTTATTTATTAAAGAATCCTGAAAAAAGTATCACGTTTCAACAAAATATTAAGCAGCATAACTGTTTTCAGCATTAATAAATCAGCATATTAAAATGATTTCTGAAGGATCATGTGACACTGACAACTGGAGTAATGATGCTTTAATCACAGGAATAAATTACATTTTAAAATATGTTCAGATAGACAATAGTTATTTTAAACTAATAATAAAAAAAAAAAACATTACTGTTTTCTGTATTTTTGATCAAGCCTTGATGAGCATAAGAAATATCATATTATATATATATATATATATATATATATATATATATATATATATATATATATATATATTAATTATGACAACAACATGACAAATAATATATTTGATTTAATTGTAATTTATTGCTTAAAAGCTAAACTCTGCTGAAAAGCAATTTTCTGCATCATTACTCCAGTCTTCAGGGTCACATAATCCTTCAGAAATCATTCTAATATGCAGATTTGCTGCTCAAGAAACATTTAGTGTTATTATCAATGTTGAAAACTGTTACGTTGCTTTTTGTGGAATCTGTTATAAATCGTTGTTTTGATAAATGGAAAGGTCAAAAGAACATAGTATATTTGTAATAAAATGCTTTTGTAACACTATAAACGTCTTTACTGTCACTTTTGATCAATTTAATGTCTTTGCTAACTAAAAATATTAATTTCTTCCCAAATTTTCCTAACCCCAAACTTTTGAATAGAAAAGTTGCACAATGTTTAAACACTTCCATAACACTTTCAGGTCTGAAAATGTCGATTTCATAAACCTCTCATATTTTTTTTTAGGTTTACCATGATAGTCGGAAACGTGTTACACCACGCTGCTGGTTGGCTCAGACTCGACTCAGTCATCCCGATTTGCTCTTTTCTTACCCGAATATAACAGCATTCCACACCATAATGTTGTTCTCAGATGGAGCTCCACTGACGCCGGCTGGAGGATCCTCCTGGAGCCTGTGGGACCACCACATAACACTCAATCATTACTGTATTTCAGTGTGCCAATTACATGAACTGATTAGGAAAAACCTGGAATGCTACATGATAAAGTGTAGCTTCTGGTCATTTTATAAAAACTACTAGAAATACAAAGATATTGGCTAAATAACAACAATAATCAAATTCAGACAAGTCAAGCTTGAATAACTTCTCTAACCGGCTTACACTAGCCAGCTAGCTACTAAGCTAAGATACATGTAGAGTTTATACGAATCCTCACAATGTAAACAGGCGTTGTGATACTACCGACAGACTCAAAGCGAAAAGCACGACATTAAATAGCGTGTTTTAATTGTTTACATTACGTTTAATAATCGGCTACCGACCTGGGTGATATGAAGCTAACTAACGTTAGCTAGCCAGCTACTCCACCAAAACAACACACACATCTATCATTTCACAGCTACTCACCGCTTAAAATCTCGCATGAGTCGCCTTCTTGCTGGGGTAGACATCTTAAACTACACTAAAATCGTCAGCGATTATTTTTGGAGCCCTAATAACAAACGCTAGGGTAACTGTATATGTCACAACACTGATGATTAATATTCCTTTCTGAGTACAAGACGTCTTTTCACGAGACAGGATTATACCACATGTCCCACACAGGGGGAACTTTGCGACTGCAAATGCAAAAACGTCGTCCAAAATGTATATAAATACATTTTGAGTTTGACACAATGATTACTATTTCCACAATTACTTTGAAATGCTTATGATTTAAGATACGTAATTCAATTATTTGCCTGAAATGTTAGTCTTTGACTACGTAAATGACGAAACCCTCCTATTTTTCTAACCGTTGGTACGGTCTTGGTCGGAGGAACAAGCTCGATGACGTTTCTTTGGGAGGAATGAGGTCAGTATCCTCCTAGCGGTAAAGGGCGGGAAATGCAATAAACGACGACCTTATGGTACTCTGACGTTAAAGATATTTCATAAGAGTTATGTTTTCAGTTTTCATTCTCTTTCTCGGCGATATATTCGATAATAATCAGCGAGTAGGGTAGTTTAAAAGCGTGTGGAGTACAAAATACAATCAAATTGGTCAGTAAAACCAAAACAAACAGTTCCTTAGTACTTATTACACACACAAAACCATACAACTGATTCAGTCAATTCATCAACCATTTTATTCACACACAGCTCTAACTATGTACGAAAGACATGTCAATAAACAATTATATTTTATAGGTAGGGTGGCACAATTAATACAACAAATGTCCTTACAAATAATGCATTAAAAAATGACCCTCTGGTATCCTCCAACTGAGTTAAATGACCCAAATTAGCAATTCATAAAGGATTGCACTTTTTTACAACACAAATACAAATACTGTGTCCATTTCAAAGGACATGGACTTAAAGCAATTCAGCACATTCAATATGGATATATAAAAGGCATATGAGTCTGGATGGGACATCCTAACAGCCATGGTAGAGGTGCATGGTGTTAAAGGTGATGTGATCGTACTGCTCCTCGACACTGACTGACTTGCGGTGCTCTATCTGACTGCTGGCGTCCTCCATGTTCTCAGCTGTATCTCCGAAACCATTATGATGCCCAAAATGAAGGCCATTGTCAAAGCAACCAAGATGTGAGGAGACACCCACATTCCCAATTTGATCACCACTCTCAACCTCGGCTGTCTTCCCGTTTACGTTCTTGTGCGTCAGGTCACCTCCATTGAGGTGCTGCACAGGGTGGCAATGTCCGTTTAATGCGAGTCCTGGTGTCAAAGAGAACACATGAATTACAAATTCATTAAAGAAAGATTAAGATTACTTCTTCATTCCTAACTGAATGTTTTTTTTTTTGTTTGTTTTGTTTTGCACAACAGTTTCTAACATTGTTCATATACTTTTGTTGGATACTCCATAAGTGGTTCAATTTAGGGTTTCCAAAATCACCCATCCAGTTCGGGTTACATAACATTATTACATTTGAACATTTGAACCTGAGATTAAAGTCCTGCTTCATGCCATGTTATTGCTCAACTCTGGCATACTGCCCTATATTAGCTTTAACATTAAACATTTTGCTTTATGAATGTGTTTAAATAACAAGGATTACTAATTAATCTAATTTGTTTTATACATGGAGGCAGCAATAGAGTTCAAAGGTTACTGTAATGTGTGTCAAATTAAAATAAGCACAATTTCAAGTAAACACCTGCAAGTGGTTTCTGTTTCGCTAAACTTTTCTTACAAACTATTCTTGTGTACAAATTCAAGAGTCAGTGTTGATTGTTAAATGAGAACATTTAATGAGTATAGAAATTACATTTACATCCATCTTAGACATCCTGAACAATATTTCTCAATATCTTAATTTCAGTGTCACACACAGCCGGTGTTTAAATGAGCACTTATAGTAAGATTAGTCCCTTGTAACTGTAATTGTGGGTAGGCAATCATGCGTTATTCTATATGCAGTGCGTATGATCTGTGTAAATTACAATTTTACATAAATTTATAGAAAGTACAGTGCGATCAAAGAATCACCTTAATCTCAATTCATACCTCTTTTCATACTTACTCAGCTTAGCAAATATTTTCTACACTACATATGAAATGCTATGCAAAACACCTGGAAAAAGACTTTTACTCATAAAATAACCTCCTGTCTGATAAACACTTGAGACTGCAGATACAATAAATCGAACAAAAGGCCCTCTTGCAATAACAGCAACAGAAAGAAAAATAACTGCAACTGATATAGTCAAAAAGGGTAAGATGTGAGTGAATAGCACCTAGACTTCCTTACAATAACATATGTACAAGAGCTGCACAGCAAAGGTCTGTAGATGTACTTTATACATTCATGATAAGATATGCTTTGGCAGAACGAGAATTAAATGTTTAAGACATTAAATGAAATTGAAAATAAAATGCACAATATTTTATATTGTCAACACAGAAATATATATAAAAAGCATTAACTTGGATTGTTTTTGCTACCTAACAAGAACATAAATGGGTCACTCATATCAAAAGTATTAACCAACAGCCTAAACCAAAATCCAACTGTTACAAAAACTCAAGGTCAGGAATTTGGCGGGGCAAATACAGTTCACAGGAAAAGCTGTGAAATCAGTATTGTACTATGACCGAACAGAAAAAATAAAATAAAAAGTGTAAATTTAGGGCATAAAAACACCCGCTTAAATTATGCAAGTACCTTAGAAAGAAGGAACCATATTAATTGCTCTTGGAATGCGTTAGAATCTAAATAAAAAATTTAAATGCCATTCAGGGAAGTTATTGTGCAAAACAAAACTCAATGTTTGCTTCTACCACTCAAAAGACCTTCTCAATTTTAGTTTAAAATAAAGTGCATACCACCAAAAGTTAAAAGGACGGGGTGGTGTGAGCAACCTATTATCGAATGTTTTATACAAATGATGTGTGCCAAATTAAATAATTTTTCCTCCCAGACACACATCACCAAATGAAGCCAAGGCAAATGCTCCTACAAATAGGCATAGGAGTTAGTGCAACGGCATGGTATCTGCATGGAGGTGACGGTGATGATCTCTGACTCTTTGTGAACTGGAGAGGACAAGCTCTCCATTTGGACGGCCCGGTCTAGCTCTGGACTGATGTAGCCATTGGACCCCAAAGGCAAGGATCCACTTAAGGGTCTGTTCCCACCTGGGGTACTTAGTGCTTGGCCAAACTCCATGTGCATGTTCTCCATCTGGTGCTCTCCGCTGGATCCATTTACGCCATTCATCGGTTGGTAACTGAGATCTGCAATGACACGTTCATGTTAGAAAGTGGCGACCCAACGCAAGTCTTTAAAGGGAACCCTGGGTATCAAGACATGTATGGCTTAATAGAATGTAAATTATGTATTTTACTTAAATATGTAGTACAAAACCCATGAAAGCCTTCGGTTATTTTAAAAATCCACAATTATATACATATTTTGGACTATGGAGGGCGCCATTATTTTAATTACGTAGAACGGTTGTACTCTGTGAGCTGCTGGCAGTGAGCAACGCTATTTCTACCGCAACACAACTCGGAAAATAAAATACTGATTAGGGATAGGTGATACCACTTTGTTTTCGATACGATACCGATATTTTTCAAGGCCAGTATCACCGTTATCGATACCAATACGATACTTCTAAAGTAAACTTTTAAATTATGAATATTTTAAATTCAATTACTAAGAGTAAAATTGGTAATGATAATCACTTAACTGTATATTTGACACACATTTTAACATTCAGTACACCTTAATTGTAACTTCTCCAACACTCCAACCTGTATGAAATTGTAACCTACATACAGGGGTTGGACAAGTTGGAGAAGTTACAATTAAGGTGTACTGAATGTTAAAATGTGTGTCAAATATACAGTTAAGTGATTATCATTATCAATTTTACTCTTAGTAATTGAATAATTTAATAAAGTTCATAATTTGTTTATTGTGAAGTAACTCAAACATGTTTTTTTTCCTGTCCTTTGATAAGCATTGTTCTGGACTGCTGTTTCCAAAAGCATCAGCTTTCTTATGATACTTTTGGGAAATGCAGCATGAGTGAACACCCTGTGATTGAGTCTTTCTTGCAACATCAAGTTGCAAGTTTTTGTCCAATTTAATGCATATTTAATGCATTAATATTTTTGTTATATAAACAATCACTGGTTAATAAAATACACTTTAGTATCGCCATTTTTGGTTTGAGGATCGATACTTTCGATAGCCAAGTTAGTATCGATATATCAATACTTCAGGATCGATACAATTTACACTCTTCGTGGTATCGATGGTGTTTGGATTAATTGGCATTTGGCTACTACCCATCACCACCACCAGTAGCTGTGGTCATCGTATCAGTATTTTTTATTCAAAGTTGTGTTGCGGTAGAAATAGCATTGTTCACTGTCAGCAGCTCACTGAGTACAACCGTTCTATGTAATCAAAATAATGGCCCCCTCTTATGTGAGGATTTTTTAAATAACAGAAGCCTTTCTTGGGTTTTCTACTACATATTTCAGTAAAAGACACAATTTATGTTACATTAAGCCATGAAAGTCTTAATACCCAGGGTTCCCTTTAAACCAGGGGTGCCCAAAATCAGTCCTGGAGGGTCGGTGTCCTGCAGAGTTTAGCTCCAACTTGCCTCAACACACATGCCGGGATATTTTTAGTATGCCTTGTTCAGGTGTGTCTAATTGGGGTTGGAGCTAAACTCTGTAGGACACCAGTCCTCCAGGACTGAGTTTGGGCACCCCTGCTTTAAACATTCAGTCAAGACTTACCATCTGTTCTGGCCTTTTTAATTAGATTAGACTCCATGCAATCAAGAGACCTTTTTCGGCTGGGAACCCCATTAAGGATGCCACGCTCTTGGATTAGCTTGCGGTCTCCAAAGCACACAGAGCCATTGGTTGAGAAGCCATTAAGCTGATTGAGCTGCTGGTTCTGGGCATTGGAAAGCAGTTGGGCACACTCATGAAAGCCCTGGGCATGGGCTAGGTCAGCGGCGGTCAGTCCACTAGCGTTCCTCATGCTGCGCAATGATAAAATGAGTGCATTAACACTCCTGGTCTAAGGCAAACGTTTGCAAAACACAAACACACACATACATTTACACGTGCACACGCACACTTTCCCTTTCTGCATTTCCTACCTCAAGTTATTTTTGCAGTTTTTTTTTTTATAAAAATTGACAAATCATTGAACATCTATATAATTTAATAACATTTATAATGTTGTGAGGTCTCAACTGCAATAGAAAATGAATAATGATTGATGCCTACACACATAGACAAATATGTATGAAGAAATACGTAACTATTTGTCAAAGGCATGTGAAGATATTATGATTTCCACAAGAAATCAGAAGAGGTTTGGCAATGCCAAATGATTTTTCCAAGAATTCTCGTCAGCTCAACAGATGAACTGGACAGCTGATTCACTTAAACTTTTTTCAAAATGAAGTAAAAGTATGCCACACCAGAACAAACATACTAAAAACAGTGCCAACAAGAAGCCAATGACTGTAGACAGAAGAATGCAGGCGTTCAAACAGGTCTTCTTAAATCTGTGGCTAGACCTCAGCTGTGAGCTGAAGCAAAATATCATGTCGGTCTTCTGAGTGAAAAACTCATATCCTCAAGTGGTTTAGATCAATAATTCTTCATCTTCATGGCTGAAAGAGGACAGCTTGGAAGCAACAAGGCAAATAAGATGTGATCCAGAAATTCTTCTTTAAACATTCAAAAGATGAAAACAGTAGTGGAAGTTCAAGAGAACAGCATCCTGGCTGTTTGAAAAGGAAAATCTGATTGAATGGTGAACGTAGATACCATAAAACATTCAAGGGTCATGTGAGATGCATACTTTAAAATTAGACATGAAATCAGAAAAGGATTGAGAGTGTGTATTTGGCATCAGCAGAGTCATTTGCTATTGCAGTGAAGAAAACAGAATACATGAATGAACAAAATCTAGGGCAAAATAACCGTTTACACTTACCCCCGGAGCTCCTGCTAACACTTCTATCCTGAATGCAGTGAGAATACAGAAATGTGACTCTTGGCAGTGCAATACAGTAAAAACAGTCTAACCAGACAATCCAAAAGAATACATGTTATCTGTTATCAACAAACAAAAGTATTTGTATGGGTTTTGAGGAACTGCCAGCTTTTGTTGAACTCTTATTACACGTAACATGATTACACCAAACCTCAATTAGATCCGTTTTATCTAACACCATTTTATACCAACTTCAATTTAAAATGACTGGGGATAATAAGAGCAATTTCAGCAAGTGATTCCCTAAGTCAGCCTACCAGCTAATCTTCCTATTTGCTAATAAGCATTTGGTTTATCTATTTTTGGAGTTTACATTGAAAAAAAAATGAACTCCCTGACCGTCAGGATTCAATATATAACCCTTTATTCAATTCTATAGTATCCGCAAACACTGACTGGCTTTCATATATTTCATATTCATTTCATACTGGCTTTCAAAAGCATTTAAATGCTGTCTAGGTTATAATGTGATCTCACATTTGTCTGAGAGAACACTACAGTTAAATTAAGTACAAATTTTGCAACCTATCTATTATAGGTTCTATTATTCTATAAGTATTTTCTATTTATTTCAAATGTGTGTTGAATAAATCTAGACGTACTATGTTGTTATTGACACGTGACTTGCGGCATCATTAACCTTTACTTCCATTCACAATTCCTCTCATGTGGCCTAATGAGATAGTAATGTGTCCATCAGATGTGCACATCAGAATCTCAGCACAGTTTTTTTTTTTTTTTTTTTTTTTAAACAATGACACTAGGAAAGCAGGTTAAGACACAGCATCTTTGCTTGAGCTGATGAGTTGAATTGTGTGTTTGATTAGAAAGGATTTGAAAATGTGTCTCCAGAACAGTTCAAGACCTTTCACACATTACGAAATGACATCAGTAGCACTGTACAGAGAATAAATGACTCAGGAACAAGCAATTCACTGTGAGCACATAATGCTTAGGTGCAAAGACCTTGGTGTTTTGACTGGAAATGGAAAGAAACATACATGCTGGCAGTCCCTCAAAGCCTACAACTCTTTTTGCATGAATCTGAATCTTGTGGAAAGCATGTTGCTAGCTATGTAAGCCAATCATTATTCTTGACAATCATTTAATACACTGTGCAACTGAACTGATTTCCTGTATGCGCTGCCATTGAGTGACATTTATCAAGTAAGGGGTTTGCTTGTGGCTTTAGGAAAAGGTTTGTTCATTCATGGATTCATTATAAAAAAAAATAATCACAATAATCATTCAAAAATGTTTTTTTTACCATCTCTAACTAGATAACAGTCCATACACACATTCATTCCAACACATAAAAATCAAACATCTAAAAATAATACAATTTCCAGCAAATAAAGTGAAACATTTTTCATTGAACAGACCCTCCCCAATTATTCCTACCCAAATATGAAGAAAAATATGAATGCTTCTCAGCTGTTCTGATGTCAAAAAGACATTTTAACAAACACTTCAGAAGGTGTGTGTCCATCCTGGCAGGTCTCAATTGAAAATGAACCTCTTAGGTGCAAGAAATCTGAAATAATTACCACCACAAACACAAAGACCATATGGACATCTATTGATTAATAGTTCACACTATCCACTGTTGTGTATAGGCCCAAATGTGTGTGACTTAACTATTTATAACTGTTATATACACATAAAAAAAAAAAAATACAATTCAGATTAATTTGTTCCTTTCATTGCTTATGATCTCAAAATGTATGGGTTTTAAAATTTGTACACAATACTAATAGGCATTTAAATTATATTACAATTCTCCATATATAAATACATTACAACTCTTCTTGATAAACACTTAATGAATGATAAATTAAGTCTGTATGAGGTAATTTAATGAAATGGCAAATTTTACTTTGGTGGTTGGCAAGGTTAACTTTGGTATAGTGTTGAAAGTTTTTTTTTTTTTTTTTTAAGCAATTGCAGCAGCACTGATAGTTGATATATTCAACATCAACAATAATATATCAGTAACAACAGATACTTAATCTCCCTGCAATTAGACAGCTGAAACTACTATGCATCAAGTTTAGAATGCCAGATTTACTAAAAACTGTTTTGTAATTTGTCCACAGTGTTCACAGAGTTAGATCAGATTTCTAGCACCTTTAATTAGAGATCATTTCAGTTTATGTAAAAGTAAAAGATAAAAGTAAAATGTATGCTGTTTTTAGTTTACCTTTGATTTATATTTAGTTTCCTTGCTGCTACGCAAGTTAGACGTTTGCATTTAATTCCCATTATTAGTAATCTAAATAAAATGTAATTGCAAGAATGGCAGTTAATAAGTTATATACATTTATATTGCTTTTTGAACCATACACTAATTTAATTAGATCAAGACACTATGGTCACATACACCCTTGCCAAGTTTTCAGAATACCTTAAAATGATCATTCTCTGTGTGTACAGAATATAGGACTTAGTCAACAATTTGCAATCATGTGGCAAATAAGAAACAATGACTGTGTTTACATGTGCACCAATAATGTGATTATTTTCAATAATCAGAGGCCTTAATCGCAGTAAGATGTTTACATGACATGAGCAAACTTCTTCACTTCTGTTTACGTAATTTTTTTGTCATTATTATGATTATTTGCTAAAAAGTATGGTTATTTTTACCGCCATATTCGCCACAGCACAAATTATAAACTTATACAATAGGCGTGTTATTGTCACTTGCACATCAAATGCATATGACTACCGTGATGAACATCGTAACATCACAATCTCAACAATTTGTGTTATAATTAATGAATCTATTCAGGATTCACAATGCATAACTTAGCACCGAACTAAATTCCAGTGTTTGGGGGGAGTGCTCTTGCTGTCTTACATGCCTCTTTATCATCACACATTGATTTCATTCCAAACCCGTAAGATCTTTGTTCATCTTCGGAACACAAATTAAGATATACAGGTTTGATCTAAAATATCTTAATCTGTGTTCTGAAGATGAGCGAAGGTCTCACGGGTTTGGCACGACATGAGAGTGTGTAACTAATGACAGAATTTTCTTTTTTGGCAAACTATCCCTTTAATACTAAGTTACAGTATTTCATCTAAATTAATTTAATCTAGGCTAATTGCTTCAATTTGCCTTTATAAAGGCCAGTATATATTTTTTAGATAATTAAATATATAACCAAGATGGTTTACTGCCACAGATGTTCCTCTTATTAAATCTCATTAATTTTAAATTTTGTTAAATGTCTGGATTGGAATCACAAACATAATTTTTCACAAAAAAAAAAATTAAAAAAAGAAATAATAATAAAAGAGAGCAGAATTAAACTACTTATGGAATTGCAAAAATCGCTACATTTCACAATTTGATTTGATAACGATGGAATTGCACATTAAAGGGTTAGTTCACTCAATTGTAATCACCCTCATGTTGTTACAAACCCTTTGTTTATTTTCGAAACACAAATGACGACGTCTTAATGAAACCCGAGATATTCCTGTCCCTCCATTAAAAGTCCATTAGACCAAAACATGCACAGTTCATCAAATGGCATGGGAAACCGCAGCTCAAATGTGCTGGCTTGACGCACAACCTTTAATCTAATGCATCAAGCACATAGTTGAGCTTCAGTTCTTCATGTTTGTGCATTGATCAATGTTTATAAGTGAATAAAAGGATAAAGGAAATCTGTTAGCCATATAAAGAAATGTCTCTTTAGAAGACTTGGATTACTTTTGGTGTGATGGACTTTTAATGAGGAACAGAAATCTCTCTGATTTAATTATTAATATCTGTATTTGTGTTTCGATGACGAACAAAAGTCATAGAGGTTTGAAACTTCATGAGTGAATAATGACAAATTTCATACTGAGTGAACCATCCCTTAAACTTACCATTTTGAAATCTGGACAATATTTTTGAATAAAAGTTTAGATAGATTTACATACACTAGACCTGCCAGGTTTACCACCGTTTCCTGGTAATTTCAGTGTTCAACATATTGTTATTCAGTTTCACTTAAGAAAATAAAATAAGAAATAAGAAGCATTCATTTGGTTTCTTCATTCCTGATATGCTTTGCTACGCTTTATTTTCGCTTGATAAATTCCCTTCCATTGGTTGAGGCCTAACACATAACTTCCTGAGCATCAGACCATGCTTACTCTGGACGAGACTAAGAAGGGACTGATTAGACCTGTCCTAGATACGTCCTATGGTTAGTCTACAAGAAAAACAAACAAACAAACATTGAAATTAAATAGGAAATAAATATACATCAACTGCATTGATTTAAGGGCACAATTAAGCAAAGCATGCAGGTCAAAAACAAAACAAAACTAGATCTAAAAATGAAAAACAAACAAATAAAAAAACTTTGTCTTTTGAAAGTTCTAGGTACAAAAATGTCCTATCAGTAAAACCAATCACCGCATGAAATACCTCAACAGTTTGCCAGTGTGTTGATACTGAAGGGAGCGATAGTGAGAACACTCCTAATGCCACAACAGTGCAGTTTCGTTGAGGGAACTTGGAGTGAGTCAGCAGTGTCTATTTGGAATGCTCTCCCCCTTTTCTAGGATTACTTGAAAAAGTCAAGTCATTTCGAATTCAATAGCTGCAAAAACATTGAGATGTGTAGACGTTCTCTAGACTTTTGCCGTAACAGGTAACAAAATGCAATCTCCATTTCTTTTGTCATCATGCCACTTTCATAAGGACAAAGGTGACAGATGATTCATAAAAGAACATGTTTTATCAGGGTAATCATTATAGCAGAGGGTAAATGCTACAGGCGACATTGTAAATACAAACAGTTTGTCTCTATGAACAAAGAAGTCTCAGAATAAAAGATGCAGACAGGTTAAAACAAAACACTAGTAATGCTATTCACACTATTCAGATCTAGAAAAATACAAACCTTGCTGATATTTAAGCCTGAGCTTTACCCTGCTCTCCTTTACGGTTATACTACCTGAACCACACTTCATCCTGACAGACTTTTTGGATCGAGGGCTTTGGGAGATGATGAAAAACAAAAATAAATGTTATGGTTTATTGTAAACTGTGGAGGTCTAGGTCATGACTGCAACATGTACTTTAAGGCACACATTTGCATACATTTGATGCTAAAAGTTACATTTAGATGACATTAAGGAACTATTTATAAAGGACACTAGGTCAAGCTTTGTAATTTCAACTGGATGTTTTATCTGAAATCTCTCCACTAGGTCATAAAGAAAGATAAAAAGACAAAACGTAGACTTGAAGCCATGTACATCACTGGTAAAGAACTTAAGAAGCTGAATAATGTGAATTTATAATCAATTTGAGGTGTATTTTAAACCAATATGGGACCCTGAGGCGTTGAAGGACAAGAGTGCAAAACTTTCTGCATCAGAAAGAGAGAGAACAGAAGAGAAACATTTCTTCAAAGGACTTTGCTATTTGATCTTGATTTGAAAGAAGAAATTACAGAAGCCGTTTCAGTGAAGAAAGAATCAAGATTCCAATGAGTCAATGTATGTACTGTGTCCATCCATCAAGTCTTTCCAGTAAGTCATGAACAACAGAAGCAAGGAAGTGAGGCAACAATGAGTCTGTCTGGAGACGTCCAACAGAAACAGAAAACTATATTCAGAGGTGAATGCAGCTGATGATACAATCTGATTCCAGGGAATTCAGGATTCAGTGGGCTCCATTCTCACTTCCTTCATTTCTTCTGGAAATTTACAGAGGACATTTAAAGCATTAAGCTGGAAATAAGCACTTTTTTTTTAATGTAGTTATAGTCTGCTGGGATCTTGAGGAAGTTCCAGGAACAAGGCAATTATTGAATCATTGCTTCTTTGAAGTTCCTTTAAATCTTCTCAATGCCATTATTTTGGTTTCAATCCAAGAGATCTTGCAGGTATATAACTTCTGGTCATCACAATGAAATGGTGCTCTTTTGTGACTTTTAAGGTAGAAATATGGTGGTGTTGTCATGCGTCCAGACAATACTTTCATTAATGACGTGTTTTCTCCAGAAGCAAAG
Source organism: Cirrhinus molitorella (assembly GCA_033026305.1). Taxonomy (NCBI): domain Eukaryota; kingdom Metazoa; phylum Chordata; class Actinopteri; order Cypriniformes; family Cyprinidae; genus Cirrhinus; species Cirrhinus molitorella. The sequence continues at coordinate 31,494,105 of CM065122.1, read as the reverse complement.
GTATCAGCTGAATTCAGATCTCAAGAAATCATTTAAAGTAAAAACTGGAAATGCACCGGGAGGAAACAGATAAAACATCCAGTTTTCCAATTTTTTTTTCTCATGCAGAACAAAAAACAATCCTATTACTGCGTCGCAACTAAGAATAGCTGTAAATCTGCATGTGTTATACTGGTAATTTTGTGAACAGTGATATTATGATATTTGTGTGCTATGTGCTGTGCCACTGATGGGAAGGATCAGACTCAACTTAAATCCTGTTTGCAAAATGGGAAAAAAAAACAAAAAAAAAACAGCTATTACATTTTTGTTTTGTTGTTGTTCTTTAATTTTTGTACTTTGTTTAAAATAATGAACAGAGCAAAAATATTTTTTTCCCCAGGAGTCGACGCAAATGTTTAAATAATTTTTTTAAATACAAAATAAAAACCCAAAACCCTCGCTCCTCTCAATCTCCTAACTAGGCCTATATCATAAAATCCTTTTAATTTTAAACTTTCTCTTCTGCTTGGAATGGATAAATCTGACACACTATAGCTGTCATCGGCTGTAATACTGCCTGAGGCTTCAATGCCACTACCACTAAGACTTATGAAACATTTTTCATACTGCCATAAAAAACAAACATCAACAATCCTATTTGTCTGGTTGCTAAATGCACATTTCATCATCACCTCAAAAGCATTTCCAATTCGGCAATCAACAGCATGCACTAATAGAAACGGAATATTAAAACAACCCCTAGTTCCCAAAGACCCCCTAGTTCTCCTTTGTAATTCTGAATGCCATATGTTGCATGGATAAAGCAATATAACATTTGTCAGTCTATCACAGAATCACAGAAATGGAAGTTTATTAATTAAAATATACCTTTATATACTTTAAATAGGAGCTAGGCACAGGTGCCATTGGTAGCATTTAGGTGTTTGACCAAAACAGTGAAATAATTTGAGATTTTTTTCTTTCCTATTTGTCTTCCTAGATAACTATGTGAAACTCTTCAGATGTTTGATGGGTTCTCTCTTTTTTCTTAACCTTAGGCCATAAACAAATCCTATGCCATTTATGAACTGAAGAATTTTTTACAACTATTTACAAACCAGAATAATGACATATCACCACATATCAACCTAACTTCCACCCCCACCCTTCCCTTGCGATCTCTTTAAAATGGGCTACCTAATTGCATTTTTCCAATAATTGACTGAAAATTACTGACTGGGAGTGAGATAAAATCCACAGTTCAGCCAAACCTTTGTTTTGTATTTCTACTGTACTGCTAATTTTAAACAACCATGTGACAGTAATAGAATGCGGCCTTCTAGTCATTTTATACCATATATATATTATATATATATATATATTATATATATATATATATATATATATATATATATATATATATATATATATATTATATTATATTATATATGTTTTTTTTTTTGTTTTTGTTTTTTTTTAACAGTGTAGTAATTATCTTAGAAGTTTTTTATTAATCTTCACAATAAGATTATTATTTTTTTTTTTTTTTGTTTAAAATTTTAAGTTAAGTATACATTACTGTTTATGTAATAAAAACAAACACGAACAGACAAACAATAGTAAATGTATAAAAATGATCACTGACCTAAATTATTTATATATCAATCTTTTTTGGTTTATAATTCAAAATGCAACTAATGTTAAGAACTTTAAGTTTATTGTGAAGTGTCACCAGTATTAATTAATGGCATTACAACATTACAAATAATATTCACATGTTGTGCCAACCATAACCATATGGCATTCAAAACTGAATTGAATTTACATCTGTAGTGCATTCAGCAGGCTTATGTTCTTCAGACCAAAAGCCTACAGTAAATACTAGCAAGCCCATTACTGTACCTGCTGTTCCACAAAACACATCACACAAAGTAGAACTTTGTTTGACCTCAATCAACAGATGGATTAGCACAGAAAACACATTTAAAAAGCATTAAAAAAAAAATGTACTAACCACATTTAAGTACAATAGATTTTAGACTTGTATATTTCATAATCTGGTCATCTAATTTTAAAATTCCATTTTAAAATTATACAAATTGAGCCTAAATATATTTGAGTACTTTAGTCACTAATGGAAGTGTTGGTTTTATGTATGCGTCTCTGTGGAACAGCAGATATTCCAGTTATTCAGTATATTCCTCCATCATCATTACATTCCCAAGTGGCATTTCTCATTGTCAGGAGATATGAAAAGGCAAGAGATATCTGTCCAGAATGAGCAACAATAACACTCCTGCAAATAACATACAGGAGCTTATAATTGTATAGTTATACCTTGTTGCAGCATCCTGGAGATTTGTTGGCTAAACAATCAACATTAATAAAGCATGAGCTTCCATCAGAATCCCTCTGCAAAGTCAACTACATGTTTTATAACAAATGCTGTGTTGTGTGTGCATACCAACCAACCATCCTGAATCTAAGTGATCTAAATGCTACACAATGTTTTGGAGATATGTTAAATATGGTATATTAAATGGATGTACACATATACAGGTATGTGCCAAAAAACAAACAAACAAACAAACTGAATATCAAGGGAAAGTCCATTTATTTCAATAATTTGTTTCAAAAAGTGAAACTTGTATGTTATATTAGTTCACTACACACAAAGTGAAATATTTCAAGCCTTTATTTGTTTCAATTTTAATGATTATGGATTAAGGATAAAAAACAAACAAACAAAAAACAAATCCAGTATTTCACAAAATTAGAATATCATGACAAAGTTCAACATTGCAGGCTCCCTTTGTCCCAGTCTAGTCAGCTAATTAATGCAAAACACCTGTAAAGGTTTCCTCAGCCTTAAAATTGTCTCAGTCTGGCTTAGTAGGCTTCAGAATCATGAGGAAGACTGCTGACTTGACGGTTGTGAAGAAGACCACCATTGACACCCTTCATAAGGAGGAAAAGTCTCAAAGGGCAATTGCAAAAGAAGCTGGATGCTCACAGAGCACAGTATCGAAGTATATTAACAGAGTGTTAAGAGGAAGGGAAAAATGTGGCCGGAAAAGTTGGGATGACCGCAGCCTTGAGAGGATTGTCAAGCAAGGGCGATTTAGAAATCTGGGGGAGCTTCATAAGGAGTGGACTGAGGCATCAGTGCATCAAGAACCACCACATACAGATGTCTGCATGACATGGGCTACAGCTGTAGAATTCCATGCGTCAAGCCACTCCTGAACCAAAAACAACGTCAGAAGCGTCTGTGCTGGGCTAAGGAGAAAAAGTACTGGTCTGTTGCCCAGTGGTCCCAAGTCCTGTTTTCAGATATAAGCAAATTTTGCATTTCATTTGGAAATCAAGGTCCCAGAGTCTGGAGGAAGACTGGAGAGGCACAAAAGTCAAGCTGCTTAAAGTCCAGTGTGAAGTTTCCATAGTCAGTGATGGTTTGGGGAGCCATGTGATCTGCTGGTGTGGGTCCATTGTCTTTTATCAAGTCCATAGTCAACGCAGCGGTCTACCAGGAAATTTTAGAGCACTTCATGCTTCCTGCTGCTGACAAGCTTTTTGGAGATGATGATTTTATTTTCCAGCAGGATTTGGCACCTGCCCACAAAGCCAAAACTACCAGTACCTGGTTTAATAGCCATGGAATAACTGTACTTGTTTGGCCGGCAAACTCGTCTGACTTAAACCCCACTGAAAATCTATGGGGTATTGTCAAGAGGAAGATGAGGGAACAGGGAATCTACCGTAACACCTCAACTGTGTTAAAGGCTGATCGCCTCCATGCCACGCCGCCTTGATGCTGTAATTAGTGCAAAAAGAGGCCCAACAAAGTACTGAGGGACATAATACAGTACATTAACACACTTTTCACAAGGCCAACATGTGTTTAAGATCCTTTTTTTATTGGTCACATGAAATATTCTAAATTTTGTGAAATACTGGATTTGTTTTTTTTTGTCTTTAATCCATAATCATCAAAACTGAAACAAATAAAGGCTTGAAATATTTCACTTTGTGTGTAGTGAACTAATATAACATACAAGTTTCACTTTTTGAAACAAATTATTGAAATAAATGGACTCGATATTCAAATTTTTTGGCACATACCTGTATATGGTGTATGACTGCTCTACGAAGGTCAGTTTTCTAGAGAGTTTAGCTCAAAACCAAATCAAGCACAAATGAATCAGCTCAAGTTTCAGGAGACTTTCAGTCAGGTGTGTTCTGGCAGGTTGAAACTAAACTTTGCAGGAAAAGTGTCTCTATGTTGATGAACACTATATGTATAGATATTCAGCTACTATATTTCTAGTTATTCTATTTGCAAAATTTCACAATCAACAGAGCTGCTCACATGTGTTCTCGCATTATTTTGGGTTCAACGTCAGACAGAATACTGTGTTTTCACAGCTTGCTAAAAATAATTAAAAACAAATGCAATAAAAATGGTATTACCACACATAAAATGACACTGCAGAGACATTTTGAAAGGAGCTCAATTTCCCCTTTAACGCTATGGGGTCTCTCACACTTCATTTCATCTTATCTCCCGACAAGGAAAAAAACCTCAGCAACCAAGAACAATTTAAAATAGCTATAGTTGTTTGCTTTTGAGCTATGAGGAAATGTGCAACAGTTTGCAACCTTGTAATGGCAACACATTTCAAATCAAAAAGTGAAGGAAACAAAAAGGATATTACCTCCGCACTTCACAGGGGATTATAGAAGACATGATAGAGATCATCAAATTACTGAATTCAGAATACATTTCACATTTAGGCAAAATCAAGCCAATATGACCAAATCTGGTCACAGATTTCAGAAGAGCTCCATCAAAATATAATTGTGTATTAGGTCACTTTTCAAAATCACAGTTTTAGCTTGGAGGACAAAGTTCAACAACTGAAGGTTCAATTAGTTCACATTACTTAATGCATTAGGCATCAGGATGTAACAATGAACAATCCAAGAACAGCATTTATTCATTTTGGTTCATGTTTAGATACACTAATATATGTACTGAATTAACATTTCAATCTGTATTATTCATAATGTATTATCAACAAACAAATTAACATTAGACAGCAACACTTTACAATAAGGTTCATTAGTAAACATGAACCAAGAATGAACAGTATTTTAACTAGGGCTGTCAAACGATTAATCGTGATTAATCGCATCCAAAATAAAAGTTTGTTTACATACTATATGTTTTTATATTTATACCTGTATACAATGTAGATTATAAATAAATAAATATTTTAGATATAAATCTGTGGTGATTTATTAATAACCACAGATTAATAAATAGCCACACTTAATATATAGATGCATGTGTGTATTTATATATACATAATAAATATACACAGTACACAAATATATAGTATGTAACAGAGATGAATAAATACTGTAATAAATGTGTTATTCATTGTTTGTTCATGTTAGTTAATACATTAACATTAATGGAACCTTAATATAAAGTGTTACCCATTAAACAATAATATAATTACAAATTAACAATAACTTACATTAAAAATTACTGCAAAAATTTTATTCATATTTTTTCAATTTACTTAAGTGAAAAGGATCATCTAAAAACATAAGCAAACTTGCAATAATAGTAACAACTGGCATGTCTGTTTTAATCCAGAAGTGTACAACTTCTACTTAAACATTAATATTTTCAACATTTTATCATATTTCAAATTGTATGTACAAACTGTACCAGCTTTGTTTAATGGCTTAAATCTTGAATTTATAAGTTACTTATTTATTTAATGCCATGTTGGCAGCAATGACTATTTTTATTAGGAAAAAAAAACAAACAAAAAAAACTATACAATTGCATCACTCAATCAATTCAATCAATATCCTTTTAATATAATGTTTACAATAATTTAAACATTTTGTTTTAAAGTCAATACATAAAAAACAAATGTAGACTAATGATATCTATAATTAGATTACCAACAATAGCAATAACAACTACATAGTCTTTCAACTTAATATATGATAAAAACTTTTGTTTCACACTGGCCATTGTTAGATTTTCTGAACTGTCTATTATCATTTAAAAATGGACATTCTATTAAAATGTGTTATACTCAAAAAGAGTCTTACATAGTTTACATTCATTTTAGCTCATGCATGCAGGTTTTAAAAACCAAGTAAAAATGTGAGTTTGAAAACTAGTCAGATTTCTACCACTCAGGACAACGGGTCACTCATTTGTTTTTAGAGAGAAGGGTAGGGAAATCTCAGATGGTTCAAGGTGGTCCCATTATAATTCACTAGTGTTTTGCTCCCATATTGTCTTGCAGTGGAAGAAATGAAATATAAAGCCTTAGAATCAAGAGAATCCACATTTTTGTTTTGATGGAGCCCTTATTGAATGAAGCACCAGTGGGGCATTTGAATGGATGCAAGGGACAGAGAGAGATACAGTCAGAGAGAGAGAGCAGTAGTTCGAGAAGACTTACTCTGCCTTGGCTCCCTGGACCAGGAGCGTGTTAATGCAGTCAATGCTGCCAGCACGGGCCGCTTTGTGGAGGGGGGTCTCTCCAACATAGTCCTACAAGAAACAGAGAGAGAATCTAAAGCACCAGCTGGGAGTAGGACTGTTATTTTAAGATTTTTACTACCATTTTAATATTTTTTCATATTTTTACATTTTAGTATTTGATTATGTGCCTTTGTGATTTTTAGTAGTTTTTAGTCATTTCTATGGAAGCCCGTTTATTGCAAAAAGGTTATTGCAACTTTTTTCTCACAATAACTCGCAATTGTGAGTTATAAAGTTAGAACTGCTAGATATAAACTCAATTCGGACTTGCATTTCCTCAGAATTGCGAGAAATAAAGTCACGAGACAAAAACCTCACAAAACTCAATTCTGAGATATACACTTACAACTGTGAGGAAAAAGTCAGAATTGCAAGAAATGAACAATTCTGATTCTCTATTCTGACTTTTTGTAAGATTTAAACTCACAATTGAAAGATATAAAGTCTAGTTTTGAGGGAGAAAAAATAAGACTGATATGTTCTCAGAATTGTAAGTTTATATCTTGTTATTCTAACTTTATAACTCACAATTGCAAGAAAACAAGTTGGATTGTGAGATAAAAAGGTATTTAAAATATATATATATATATATTTTAATATTTTTTATTCAGTGGCGGAAACAAGCTTCCATACATTTTAGTACTTCATCTTAGCTAATTGCCAGGGCAACATTTGTAATTTTTGCTTATCAAGAGTAAGTTTTCCCAAGTTTAATCTTTATCTAATATTTTATTTAAGCTTTATATGTCAACTACCAAAAATGAGACTGCTAAACATGGCAGCAATCACCATATTGCTGGAAGTGAAAGTGCAATCTCTGTGTCACAACCCATGTCATAATTTATTCAGGAGCTAATGAGTCAGCCGGCTGAACTCCTAAAGGATTGACTAAGCAAAATCCCTGATTCACGGAGGAAGAATGTGGGTCAGACTCACGCCCGCTAGTTTTTACTCTAGCTACATTCATTCGTGCAGTACAAGACAAGACTGCGTAAGAAGATCAGTCGATGGGATGGGCGATGCCCTTAAATGATTAATGTTGATTTGCCTGAGCCAACAGGGATGAGAAACTAGTCTATATTTGGAGAACACATCACTGGTTATGTAACAATGGCCTAGTAATCTGATTTCTCTGCTGTAACATACCAATGAATGGTGGGGGTGGAGAATAGATGAATAATCAGAAATGTGCTTGTATGCTGATGGGTATTTCTACATTCTGCATGGATGAAAACACAAAAGTAATACAGCACACTAACATAGTCATGAAGGGCCCAGGGCGTCAGTAAACCAAGGGCACTCAACAAACCAGGGCTGATTCAGTCTGGGGTATCATCAAAAATACCTTTATTTATTATGGGAAAACTGTGGTTGACAGATATTATACTAGGAAAGGAAAGTGACATGTCACATACTCTGACACCAGATATCATTTTTTATATTTTTTTTTACTAGTGGGTGCAGGATTTTATAGTTCATTTATGCAAGTGAGGATAGCAAAACAAAAGTAAACTGTGACATGTTATACCCAAAAATTCTTCATTCAGTGGGCTACCAGTAAAATTGATAAAAATTTGGGACCAACAATTATTTAGACGCTTTGACCTGACCATGTTTTGTTTAAATGTTTTTTCTTTTTACACCACAGACTTTTAAGCTTTTATTGGTATTATCTAATTGTGTACTTAAATTTAATAGCAGACAACTCACGGCTATTCAACTTAATTAATTTGTAAGACAGTCTAAAAGAAGTTCAAGAGAAGGGAAACTCTGAGTTCTTGTCAAATTTTATTACCATTTTTAAAATTATAGTGCATAAACTGTGATAATGTGACAGAGATATATGAAAGTTACTGCATACTAAAATTTAGTTTCAGGTCTCTTTCTCTCTTTTTTTTTTTTTTTTGGCCTATTTAAGGGCATTTTCCCCTAACCGTATTAAATGCATACATCATCTTTCATTTTAAATACTTATATTTCATCAATAATTTCACTTACTTTAATAAGACACTATATGTTATTAGTTATGTTATTAGTTAAGTGTTTAAAATCAGTTTTTTTTTATATATATACAAAAATATGAAATGTTGCAAAAAAAAATGCTAAGATTACATATAATGTAATGTTAGACCATTTCCTTTTTAACCATATATGGCATTGTAACAATGTTAATCAGGTTTTTACTGCAGAGATATATATCTATCTCTCTCTCTCTCTCTCTATATATTATATATATATATATATATATATATCTCTCTCTCTCTCTCTCTCTCTCATATATATATATATTTTAATGGAAAAATTACATTTCATTTTGCATTAAATGTTTTCCATTAAGTATTATTCATACTCATTGCAAAAGCAGCTTCATGTTATGCAACACCTGAGAAACACACAAAACGGTATGCTTATATAAAATGAATAGTACGAAGTCCAATTTCTAATGAAAATTAGCACATTCAAAGCCGCTGTAAAACTGTGCACATTATTTGGCCAGCTGTGACATTGCTAAGCAATGTAAACAACTGCTTTGTGTTGTGCCTAATATCACTCCCTTAAAACAAGTTCTTCCTCATCTTCACTTGTTTGGAACACTTGCTGTTTTCTCACATAACTTCATGTTTGTTCACTCGCATATTTAAATAGAGCAGTTCTGCGAAGGTGTGTCTCATAAATAATTCCATAACTCAGTGATGTCTTACCTGTCTGTTTAAATCAGCTCCTGCCTGCAGCAGCCAAAGCAGGCACTGAGGATGACCCCCGAAGGCAGCAATATGCGCTGGAGTCTGAGCAAACCGAGAAGTCACAGAGTTTACACCACATCCCACCTGCATCAGACGCATTACACACTCCAGCTGTGAGACAGGAGAAGATGCAGGGAAAAGTGCCTTTAATTAGCGTTCGACTGATAGGAGCTTTTCAATGGCTGATGCAGATATTGAAAATACAACACATAAATTTATATTTATAAAGGGTTACAACACTTCTGTTAATCATCCAACTGGGCAATGTACCTGGGTAAGAAAACAGCTGCATTTGATACATAATGGAAGCATTTAATACACCAAAGAGGGTTATTCTTGTGTTTCAACATTCCTTGCTGATCGTTTCTGAAAAACATCAAATTTTACCCTGACTCTTCCTGTTATTCATCTACTCAACAGTGCCTTAAAACCAAACCACTCCCTTGCTTTGGAAGACATAACACCCATCCAGATAAAGCCAACAACACACAGAAAGTGGGAGTGGCACCAGAACAGAGAGATTTATAACTTCCTCATTACTATTTTCGTAAGTCATATCAGATTCAGCATTAGAATTAAACTGGAAAAATCTAGTTTGATCTAAAACCCCACTGATCACACGGACACTTTGGAATTCCCCTTTACGTATGAAAGGCTGAAATGCAAGTTCATGCATGCATCCTGTGGAGCTTTGAAAGTCAATGCAATGCAGAAAATGCTTTCCCTTTTCAGTAATTCATTTCTAAAAATAAACCGAGGGTTGGTGTGTTTATATCAGCCTGCTGACTCTCACACTTCATGTGGTTGGGTAACCTCAAGACATCTGAGAACATAACACATTGGCTACATAACAGGTAATGTAGCTCTTTAGAAAGTGAGGGAAAACTGAAGTTCAACACCATTACCTGAGGAAAGACTACACCCACAGGTATCAATGCAAAATTACACTTGTAAAAATACTCTGACAGGTACTCTGTCAAAATATGACCACACGTGGAGCTTGATATCTGAAAAAAGGACTGAGCTGGTTCGTTTAGTGAATAAAAAAACACTTATGAATGAGTGAAAGTAGTTGAAACATGCCATTGTGTCCAAAATGTAATGAAACAAGAACTGTTCCTGTGTTGTTTTAAATAATCATGCTTCTAAAACCGGTTATCCAGAAATTCCAGTTTTGAAGCATAATTAGATAATTTACTTTAATACAAATGAATAAATGAAATGTATCTTACATGTTTGTTTAGCATTGTATGTTCTATGTAACTTAATGGAATGTGAATGTGCGTTTTTAACTATAAGTCACTAAAAAGTGTTTAAACATACATTTGTTGCATTCACTTAATTTCTGACATACACTACCAGTCAAAAGATTCTTCTGCTCACCAAGCTTGCATTTTATTTGATCCAAAGTGCAGCAGAAACAGTAACATTTAGAATTTTTTACCACTTAAAATAACTGCTTTCTATTTGAATAATTAAATTTATTCCTGTGATTAAAACTAAATTTTCAGCATCATTACTCCATTCTTCAGTGTCACATGACCCTTTAGAAATCATTCTAATATGCTGATTTGCTGTTCAAGAAACATTTTTTTTTTTTAATTATTATTATCTATATTTTAAAAAGTACTTTTTTTTCAGGACTCTGATGAATAGAATTGATCTGAGCATTCATCTGAAATAAAAAGCTTTCGTAACATTATACACTATACCTTTCAAACACTTAAAGTCAGTATATCCGTATAAAAGGATGCTTTAAATTGATCAAAAGCGATGATAAAGACATTTTTTATTTTATTTTTTTTTATTTTTTTATTTTTTTGAGCAGCAAATCAGAATCTTAGAATCATTTCTGAAGGATCATGTGACTGGAGTAATGATGCTAAAAATTCAGCTTTGAAATCAAATTAATAAATTACGTTTTAAAATATATTCAAATATAAAACAGTTATTTTAAATAGTAAAAATATTTCACTTGTAATGTTTTGGTGTACTTTGGATCAAATAAATACAGACTTGGGGAGCAGAAGAGACCATTAAAAAAAACATTAAAAAACTACTGTTCAAAAACGTGGTAGCGTAAATTAGCGTCGAAATTTAATTTCACGTCAATAACAACTGCATTTCTTTCCAATAAATATTGCCTCTCCAAAGTAACGTTACTAGAAGAATTTATAATGAAAACGGACTCGTAAAATTCGTTTGTCTTTGTTTCGCTTTTGCTCTTTTACTATCAACACGAGTTTAATAATCACAAGACAGGTTTGTTTAAAACAAGAAAATGGAAAAACGGTTTTAAAAAAAAAGGAAATCTGCAGTTCATTGACTGAATGTATGCGCAACGTTCAGCTAACGTTAACGTTGTATCGTCAGCGCAAGTCAGATCACACACGATGACATTTGCATGGTCCCATTATCATCTTCTGATGCGGTTTAAGTATCATTCACGAATAACTTTACATCTGAAAATTCATGACTACATGAAAGATGCAATACTTTGGATTTTATTAAGGAGAGTAACAATGGTTTAATCGCCGCATCTAGGTGACAATTAATTACACATGCTGCTAATAAACGAATTCGCTTATGTACCTTGCCGAAGTGTGCAGCCCAATGTAAAGGAGTCCACCCGTAGAAAGAGTCTTCCACAGACAACTGGTCCGTGCTGCACTGAAGGAGCGAGCACAGCGCGCCCACATCTCCATCTCTGCACGCCCGATGAAGAGGGAAGCGAACATTCAGCACCTCCTCACTAGAAAACCCAGACTCCAGTGCCACCGACATCAGTGCACAAGAGAGACCCTCGCTTTTATAAATACGTGGAAATAAAAATCGTCACAAAAATGGTGGACTTCACGATGTCTGCTCTTATTAAGTGCACCGCCCAAACAAAGCGCTTACAAAGGGGAGGCGAGACGAGACGCACGGCGTGCTCACATACACACATCACACTTGCGCGGGCGCTGAAGGAACGAAACTTCACACAAGCATATCTAAAACTCAAAACGGATCAGTTCAGAGTCAGGACTGGAGCTGCGCATGCCCACTTACAATATGACCGTACCTCACATCCCGACATGGATAACTTGAGACTGAGGTTGCGCATGCCCACTAGAAAAGAAACGTAGCACAAAACCAGAAACGGATCATTTGAGACGCGGATTAAACCTGCCTACGTAACACAAATGCCGAAATGGATCGTTTCAGACCCGGATTTAGCCTGCGCAGGCCCAGTACAACATAATGACTCTCAAAACCAGAAACGGATCCATCCTAAAATTTCACTGACTAACGCTGCGCATGCTCAGTAGAAAATAAACGTACCACAAATCCAGAAACGGAGAACTCGAGGAGCCGGAGGATGGAGTCACGCATGCGCACGCACAACCTGAACGTATTTACAACGCTTATATCTGTTCTATGCATTATGACCTTTTTTTCACAAGGTTTTGATGTTATCCTACTTTGGTGTGAAAAGGTCGAATAAGTTACTTCTCGTATTAGCTACAGTTTAATTTTATAATACAGTAATAAGAATGACTACATTTCAAAACCTTTTCAGGTTTTGTCATACTAAGCTGTTTTGCAGATTGTGACTAACTTGCATTATGAAATTGTATTTGAATGCTTGCCATTTTAAACAAGTGTATTGCAAAGGAGGTAAAAACTTAACAAATAAAAAGCTTCCTACTCTATTCTAAACATACAGATGAAGTCAAAAGTTTACATAAAATCATTCAGGTCCTACAAATTCTCTTTCTTTTTCTTTTTTAGCATTTTTGTGTATTTGAACCCTTTCCAACAATGACTGTATGATTTTGTGATCCATCTGTTCACACTGAGGGACTGATATGCAACTCATATAAACTATTACAGAAAGTTCAAACACTCACTGATGCTCCAGAAGAAAACAAAATTTAACAGCCTGGGGATATACATTTTTCTTATTTTGCCTAAATATATCTATATGTATATATATATATATATATATATATATGCCATTTACTACTGGCCTTCAGAATCTACAGAAGATACTTATGTTTCCCAGAAGACAAAATAAGTTAAATTTACCCTGATCTTAAAATTCAAAAAGTTTTCACCCCCAAGCTCTTAATGCATCGTGTTTCCTTCTGAAGCATCAATGAGCGTTTGAACCTTCTGTAATAGCTGCATATGAGTCCCTCAGTTGTCCTCAGTGTGAAAAAATGGATCTCAAAATCATACAGTCATTGTTGGAAAGGGTTCAAATACACAAAAATGCTGAAAACTAAAGAATTTGTGGGACATGAAGGGTTTTTCTGAAGAACAGCGGACAGTTTAACTGTTCAGGACAAACAAGAAACTCGTGAACAACTATCACTAAACAAAAAAACAACTGTAGATCATTCAGGATAACACCACAGTATTAAGAATCAAATGCATTCAAACTTTTGATCAGGGTCATTTTCATAAATTCAACTATTATTTTCTCTTGTGGATTATATGTTATTGTCTTTTATGTGAAATATCTTATCCAGGTCAGTACTAAATAAAAAATAACATGCATTTTGTATGATCCCTCTTATTTTGCTACAATAATTAAGATTTTGCAGATTCTGCAAGGACGATGTAAACTTTTGACTTCAACTGTACATACCATGGGGATGAGTACAAACAAGAAATCTTTTTAAAATGGACTTCCCCCTTTTGATTTAAAAATAAAAATTAAATAAAACACTCAATTCCTATGTAAAGCAAACCGGAGTATCTTACGAACCCAAATCAAGTCCAAACACATGTATTTGCAGTGAATAATACAAAACAGAAACAGTTGTAAGTAAAACTTTCATGTTAGTTTAATACGTAGAATAGCAAACTATATCTAAAAATGACAGCCAGTTTGAATTATTTGTAATCTGTCCCACGTACTAAATAAGGATTGTGAGTTGCTGACAGAAAACAAGGTGTTAAACAGCTTAATGTAAGAACATCCACTATAAAGGTAGAGCGTTTGTTTGAATACTTGAAAGTGAACATTTTCAAGCAAACCAATAAATAAATTGCAGCTAGTAGTAAGACAGCAATTCATTCATAAAAGGACAGTGTTAAATCTATCGGTTGGTGGGTTATCATATACAAATCTAAACATTGGCAAACATAACACACATCTAAAGACAGATGTTTATAAAAACAAAACAGTGTATGACATTTATAAAGGGCCACCACACAGACATGAAAGTGGAGTAGTTGAAACTGTATTGCAGAACTACAAGAGGCACTTAAAAAAAGAAAGAAAAAAGATGCTCAACAATGTACTTCACTTTTATTTAATATGAGTAGCATTGAGATGCAGACCTTTAGTCTTTATAATGACCATGAAAAGAGAAATGGATACACACACACACGCACACACACAGTTTAGCTTTCAAACAACTTCTTGAAAGCACTGCTTATCTCCTGGATCATATCAGAGGTGGTGGTAGATCTGCTGTGTTTGTGGAAGGCCTGGCGATTACATTGCCTTGTCAGAGACGTAGCACCGAATGCAGCTACCAGTGAAGGATTCATGCTGAGAAAAAAAAAAAAAAACATTTGCTATTAAAATGAAAGAGATATGCATATTAAATAGACAACATATTAAATAAATACTGAAAATGGAGGAACTCACCCTTTAGTTGCATCTGGAGGTGAGCTGAAGGCCCAATGGGCGAAGACTCCTAAGGAACCGGAGAGCAGATCTCCCTGTCCTCCACAACGCCGTCCACTGCCCTCTTGACTACAGGTCAGCACTGAGAGCAGATAGACAAGAAACATGTTAGAGAAAGTAAACAGTGCCACTGGAATCTTACAAAGTCTTAATGATTCAAGAAAATCACTAACTCTTCTTTCCGTCAGTAATAATGTCCTCCTCTCCCTTCAAAACCAAGGTAAGGTGGCCCATGGCAATGCTCAGTTGCTGAGCACTTCTCTTGTGGTCGGTGCTGTCCAGAGGTTCATGATGCTGAAATCAAAGTTTGATTTAGCATGTATACTGCAATTGTATACATTGTATTTAGCATGTATACTGCAATTGTATAAAGTTTACATACCCCTTGCAGAATCTGCAAAATGTTCATTATTTTAGCAAAATAAGAGGGATCATACAAAATGCATGTTTTTTTTATTTAGTACCTACCTGAATAAGATATTTTACATAAAAGACATTTACATATAATCCACAAGAGAAAATAGTTGAATTTATAAAAATGACCCTGATTCTTAATACTGTGTTGTTACCTGAATGACCCACAGCTATGTTTTTTTGTTTAGTGATAGTTGTTCATGAGACCCTTGGTTGTCCTGAACAGTTAAACTGTCTGCTGTTCATCAGAAAAATCCTTCAGCTCCCACAAATATATTTTTGTGTATTTGAACCCTTTCCAACAATGACTGTATGATTTTGAGATCCATCTTTTCACACTGAGGACAACTGAGGGACTCATATGCAACTATTACAGAAGGTTCAAACGCTCACTGATGTTCCAGAAGGACAAAACATGCACAAAAATACACAAAAAATACTGGAAAACCAAAGAATTTGTGGGAGCTGAAGAATTTTTCTGATAAACAGCAGACAGTTTAACTGTTCAGGACAAACAAGGGACAACCATCACTAAACAAAAAAACACAGCTATGGGTGATTCAGGTAACAACACAGTATTAAGAATCAATTTTGAACGTGGTAATTTTTATAAATTCAACTATTGTTTTCTCTTGTGGACTATATGTAAATGTCTTTTATGAAACATATCTTATTCAGGTCAGTACTAAAAAAAATAACAGGCATTTTGTATGATCCCTTTTATTTTGCTAAAAGAATTAACAGTTTGCAGATTCTGAAAGGGGTATACAAACTTTTGAGCACAACTGTATATTAGGTGTCTGTACAAGTTTTTATTAAATGCAAAACAAGGCACTTTCTAGGACTTTGACTCCAGGACAATACTCAAAATCGTGTGGTGCTGCTGATGTCACATGGACTATTTTAATGTCGTCTTTACTACCTTTCTTGGCCTTGAACATGTCAGTTGTGTTGCTGTCTATGCAGGGTCAGAAAGATCTTGGATTTCATCAAAAATATCTTAATTTGTGTTCCGAAGATGAAAGGTCTTATGGGTTTGTAACGGCATGGCGGTGAGTAATTAAAGTGCCCCTATTATGGATTTTTTAAAAATGACCTTTCATGCAGTGTGTAACACAGCTCTAAGTGAATGAAAACATCCTGCAAAGTTTTAAATCTGAAAGTGACCCAGGGTTCCCACTCTAAGTCAAATGTCAAATTCCCTGACTCTACCCTGACTTTCACTGACTAAAAAGCTGAAATTCCATGACCTATAATGAACGAATCCAACCATTTGCAAGATTTATTTACTTGTTCACAGACGTTTTTAGTACAAAACGCATATATGAACTACTATTTATTTATTTAAAAAAAAAAAATTGCCTTAACCCGTTATTGCACTTTTTTTTCTATTCTACAGAAATTAATTTATGGTTTTTATGCTTTCATAACCATATCCTAACCATAATGTTGAAACACCACAGTAAACAACACAATAAAACAAAATATGGTATAGAAAAGTTACATTTTGATAAATGGAAACAAAAAATGTAAAGCAACAAATAAAAATCCCTGATATTCCATGACTTGGACAAAATAAATATAAAATTCCCTGACTTTCAATGTCTGAAATAGACCTTTTAAAATTCCATGATATTCCAGAAATTCCATGACCTGTTGGAACCCTGGTGACTGTGTATAAAGTTATTGTCTCTTAAAAGAAAGAGTGGAACTCTTTCTGAAACAAGTCATTTTTAAAATGAATCCAAAAGCTTTTTCAAGTTGATGTCAACATGAAACAAATATTGCCAGCCCACTTGTGGCATGCGCAGACCTAGGAAAACCTAAAACCCCCTTCCTCAAACACTGTAGCAGATTCCTGTGGATAGTAGGGGTGTAACAGGTCTTGGTAAAAAAACAAAAAGTACTGTTCTATTCCCACAGTTCAGCATGCACTAGGACTGCAGTTCAACTTAAATCTGACAACGCATCTGTAATATTGTTTTTATAAATGACATGTAAAAACAAACAAGGTTCAGCTAATGTATGTTTTTGTTGATGGATACACATTGTGGCTTCCCAATTCAACAGCGATTACAAAAAAATTGTGGACAAACCATTTACTCTTGTTCAATGCGAATGCTGTATGCTGGAATATGAGCAGTCATTTATTCCGTCATCACCCGAAAGCTGTGCAGATGACACCTGAACAGCACATGTTGCTATCTGTGTTTAAACTAACCTTCTTTAAGCTCTGCCAGTTTAAACATTTAAGAGCAAGAAGACACAAGCTCACGCACAGTGAGAAAATCTGTGTGTGTGCTCATCGAAAGCGTGCAAACCCACGTCTCAGAACGTGCACGAATATGAAGCTTTCTTTGAAGTATTGTGCTTGAAATGGACAATTTCACACAAAAATGTCAAAATGCCCATCTTGGTAAGTATCCTAGCAGACACAGCCGGCTGAACGTAAAGTATCAGTACATAGGATCAGTGCATTCTCTTAAAGTGACAGCACTTTCTTAATATCAGTCAAATATGCAATTTGTTTTTTTCCTTGAAAAACACTGATTACTTTATTCTATTTCTGTGCCTACCCAAAAAAAACTGAAAAGGACCGTTTATTAATTTTTTTCTTTTTGCATGTTTACTCTATTGTATTTATTTGTCCTGTTGCTTGAAGTTAGATTATTTGTTTTTATTTTCTTTATTTTTAATTGACAGCGTAGGTTTTTCCCTAAACATAGCACATACCACCACCATACTAAATCCGTTAGGGCAGTGTTTTTTTTTTCTTTTTTTTACTTTTTTAAGAGCGACCCTATTTAAGTAAAAAGAAAGAAAAAAAAAGAAAGACAGAAAGAGATTGAGCGAATCCCCCATTTATATGCGGATATATGCGTCACTCCTGAAACTTGCAGCAAATATGCCACTTTGGTCCTCTGAGTAGCATCAAAAACATCTTGTATTCAAATTCTGAAAGGACTATATAAAGACGGGAAAGCGCACAAAGCTTAAATCACTAAAAAGCGGACACTCATTTCAGTTTATCACGATCTCAGAAAATTCTGCTATGATCCATGAATCTTGTTACACAGCACAATGAAATCTCAATTTACATTGAGTCTATGCTTGGTTATAATGTCAGGATCCGCAAGTTTCCAGAACTCAGGACTGACCAAAAATTTGGTCATTGCGTTTCAGAAAGCAACATATGTCTTTGATTGGCTACAATGTTCAACAATTACTGATTAAAATCTAAGTTTTTGCAACAGAGCAGCAGAAGTCTGTGAGACTGTGAAGTGAAATAAGTGACAGCTTCATACCGATTATAAAAGAAGCACTCTTTGTGTGCTTTCTATATATAAATCAATTCAAAATTTGAATAGTTTTTTTTCCTGCTGCTAAGAGGCCCAACAGCCATGTAGACGTGATGTACACAATGCCTAGAAAATGTCAAGAGTGACAGCAGCATTTAAATGTAGGATCACTTATGAAATTATTGACATAGTGATCACCATAGCAATAGATGGGATATTAAAAAAAAAAAACTTTTTATTGCAAGTCAGCAACATGCTAATGTAAGTATTTCTAAAATTCTGGTGCTTAGAGCCATTTCTTATGTTCATTACATCTGTACTTTACCCCTCACTAAGTCCAGAAGCACCCTCAGTTATCTGATCCTGAAACCGGGCCTGCAGTAAAAGCGATGTTGTAAAAACAAAGGCTCGTTTATACATGGTTATAACATCTAAGTCGGGTGATCTGGTCACAAATAAGCATGTGAGACACAATTGAGCTACATACAAAACCAAGCAAAGTCTCAGTCTCGCCTGATCAGATCACCTGAGACAAATGTCAATACCAGATGTAAAAAGAGCCTTACACATTACATACAAACGGAACCTGCTCAGCTACGTAGAGGATATTAACACATTCAAAACTCACCATGGCCTCATATAGACGAGTAAACTCCATAAAGTTAGGTGTGAGGATGCCTCTCTGATATCCTTGAATGACTGATGGTTCTTTTGCCACTAACCAAAGCCCATCCTGTAAAAAAAACACAAAAATGAATGTGCAATGCCTACATATACACAGAGACTACTTTATCCAGCATGTCCAGCAAAACCATAGCCTGCTAATTCAGTGAACCACTGATGCCTGTCTCTTGGAAGTGGCAGAACATGTTTTAACAGTTTTAGACGATATGCAATGCATCATTAATACTGTACTATATTAAAAAGCAATTGTTGAGCTCTGAACAAGTTTTCCTGTACACTGAATCTACTGGCTGTTGCCAACATGCCCAGTATAAAAGCATATTGATCAGCTACATCAAGAGTGTACTCACAGCATCGATGATGATTGGTATTCCTCTGAGTTTTGACCTCTCAATAATCTCCTAAAAAGAAACATCAGCCAAACATTAATTAATTTAAAACCCATTCAAAATATTGCCAAGCTCTCTAAACATACATTTTACAAACAATTGTCTTAATTCACACTAAGGGTCAAAAGTATGAACACAACTATTCATTTTCATATTTTAGAAAAAACTATAGCCAATATAACTGTAAAATAACACAAACCGAAGCATGACAAATGTTGTGCAGTGACTAACTTCAAGGTGAATGACACTACACAACTAAACTGCCACAAAGCAGTCATTAGATTTTTTTTAAACTATCATTACTCTTGCCTTAGCATTCTTGAGAAGCATATCCTCCCTCCCCAGACCTGGTCCCACAACGAGACTGTGAAGCCTGGGCAGCCATTTCTCGATCTCCTCCACAGCATTGGGGCTGTCGCTGAAGGTGCATACAGTGAGAAGAGAAACAGAACCATCATGCTTCAGTCTGTCCCGACATGACAGTAAATCAAATGTATTTTAGCTGGT
Organism: Cirrhinus molitorella; assembly: GCA_033026305.1. Classification (NCBI taxonomy): domain Eukaryota; kingdom Metazoa; phylum Chordata; class Actinopteri; order Cypriniformes; family Cyprinidae; genus Cirrhinus; species Cirrhinus molitorella. The sequence goes on along the minus strand of CM065122.1, from coordinate 31,473,823 downwards.
AAAATGGACTGATTCAAATAACCCTGGAGGTCCATTAAAAATTACTTGTCAGAACTCTTCTGTTGGCCAACAGAGATATTTAATAACATTTGCTTGCAATCAAAGTTCATATCTAATAAGAGTTCCTGCTTACAGCACTGGATGGACGATGAGTTCAGGACTGTAGGACTTGATGACTGGAGCTGCATCTTTGGTGCAGAACACATGAGACAGATCGGCTCCCTGGAAAACAGGCAGGATGAGTAGAAGCTAATGGACTGAGAGATCTGCCAATATTTCAGCATTTTGAGATTATGAGATAAGTTTCATCTTGGCTGATTAACAAGTACAAGCTCATACTCAGCCAGCTCAAAAGGTTAATGCATATTTGTCTATTTAGTTCATTTTTTTATTATTATTTTTGCAATTTTATGCAGATGTCTAATTTGGCAACATTAAATAGTCACACACATATACATCACTTTTCAAAATTTTGGGCTCAGTAAGTTTTTTGTTTGATGTTTACTTTTTTAAGTCTCTTATGCTCACCAAGGCTGCATTTATTTGAATAACCATACAGTAAAAAGTTATATTGTGAAATATTATTACAATTTAAAATATTTGCTCTCTATTTAAAAGAAATTAAATTCAAAATGAATATATTTTAAAATTTAATTAATTTGAGTTGGTTATTACTCCAATCTTCAGTGTCAAATGATCTTTCAGAAATAATTCTAAAATGCTGATTTGATGCTCGAGTAACATTTCTGATTATTATCGATGTTAAAAACATTATGATTGCTACATAATATATTTGTGGATACTTGTTCAGGATTCTTTGATAAAAATAAGTCAAAGTTGAAATGACAACACTTACAGATCATGAACATGATTCACTCTCTTTAAAGTGTGAAAAGAAAATGCAGGTGTGAAAGAAAAAAGAATATTTGATTTTTTAAATAATACTTACCGCTTTTAAAGCCGAAATAGCTGCAAAGTAAGGTGCTCCTGTGTATCTAACAAGAACAATACAAAAATGTAAGTTTCACCAAGCAAATACAGACAGAATTAACATAAGAAAACATACTACTAAGTACTATAACACTTACTTCACAGCACATACCACCTTATAAAATGCCGTTGTGGCAGAGTATGGTTTGATGGTATGTGGTTAAAAGTGAAAAAGTGAGCATGCAAGCTCTAGAAATCTCTAGAAATTAGTCCAAATATAACAGCTCCAGAAAAAGAGGAACTGAACTGAAATTGAAATTTTTAATATATTCTCCTGGTCACACTATACATCAGGTGGCCTTACATGTGGGTGCATTGTAAGTACATTTTAGTTACTGAAATGTTTCACATTTATAGTCAACTATTACTTTATCCACAGCTATAACCTGAACCCTTTACCCCAAGACTTTAACACATATAATCCTAACCTTACTCTTAATCCTAACTATACAAATTCATTAGCAAAAAAGTGAAAATTTTCCAGAAAAACATGTAGTTATTTAGTAAATCCACAGTATTAATGTTTTTGTCTTAAGTATTTAATGGTATAAGCATTTAATATTAGTAAATAATAGTTGAGGCCACCTAATATAAAGTGTGATCATTTTCTGCAAAATGTTAGTTATTTTACCAAAATAGGAGGGATCATACAAAAGGATTTTGAGATCCATCTTTTCACACTGAGGGACTCAGATTTAACTCAACTATTACACAAGGTTCAAACACTCACTGATGCTCCAGAAGGGAAAAAAGAGGTAAAAACTTTTTGAATGTGAAGATCAGGGTAAACGTATCTTATTTTGTCTTCTATGAAACATGCAAGTATCTTCTGTAGCTTCTGAAGTACTAAATGAAAAATATAGATTTAGGCAAAACAAGAAAAATGTACACATCTTCATTCAGTTCAAAAGTTTACACCTCCGGCTCCACCTCCTACACCTTAACGCATTGTTTTTCCTTCTGAAGCATATGAAGATTACTTTCTTTTATGGACTACATGTAAATGTCTTTTATGTAAAGTATCTTATTCAGATCAGTACTAAATAAAAAATAACATGCATTTTGTATGATCCCTCTTATTTTGGTAAAATAATTAACATTTTGCAGATTCTGCAAGGTCTATGTAAACTTTTGACCTCAACTGTATCTCTTTCTTAAAATGTTATTCTGATTAGTAGGCCATGCACGTTCAGCACCCACTAAAGCTTCACCACCGCTGCATACATAGTAATTTGGTAAGTGTATAACCCTGAGAAAGATCTGTGCAGCACTTACTCTTGACATCCTCCAATGATTCCAATGCGTCCATCCTGACCCTTGTGTTTTTTGGATGTAAGCTGAGGAATTGTGTTTCTTACAAGAGGAATGACATTGTCCATTGCTGCCGTTCCCAGAGAGAAAGAGCGCTCTATGACTGAGACAAGAACACAGTAGCAATCATTAAGGTTTGTACTCTCTTAAAATAAATGTTTCAATTCTTTTATTCTGTCATTATTTTCCTATAATTTACCTATTATGTCAATTAAAACCATGTTGTTGCTTGCTCTCTATCAGTTCTTTTCCATTCAACAATGTTCATAATCATAGTCTGCCCAAAAACGTCATAAAAGAATAAGTCCATACAACTTGTCTTCTGAAGCCATGAGTTTGAAACTCAGGCTTTTATCAATCAAATCTGTCTCTCTGCTGTAGCTCCTAATTCTTGTTCTCCATTTTAATAATCCATTTTTATCAATCCACTGCATTAAACCAGTGCCATTTTAGCATTAGTGACACAAAACCTGCTAATTATTTTACATCTGAATGTGAATGCAAATTATATTTCCGAGCTTAAGCACTAGAGAGGATTATCAGTGAATAATGACTAATGTAACAAGTTTGTTCCACATAAAGCTGTAACGCTGTTTTAAAAGTCCTGGAACATAGCTGTATGGACCACTTTTATTTTTGTTTTTTTGGAGCATTTTTGGTTACAATATATCATCACTGTATGGAAAATAGATCAGTGTACACTGAGTTCATTCACATTTTTAATGTAATATTAACAGAATTTTTTTTTTTTTTACTTAATTTGACTTTAAGTGAAGAAGTGGAAAATACATAAATACTTTGAATATTAGGGTAATATTAGGTCAAAGCATTTCTTATTCAAGTCATTTGATGAAAAAAAGGGATGAAATGTAGTTTAAAAAATCTGTACAACTACAGCAGTGGAAGACTATTATTAATTCTGACGATGGCACAGACTGATCTTTGGTCATCCAGTCAGTGGAACCATGCCTGGCCTAAATCTAAAAAACAAGTTGCTTATCTATTTTTCTGCTTTCATTGTTTAATAAAGAATCTTTCCTTCAGCTCAAACAGTAGTGTGGCGCTAGTAATGCCAAGGTCATGGTTTGATTCTCAGGGAGAAGCACTGGTAATATGGAAATGTCTGCCAAATGCATAAATGTAAATCAAAAAATGAATGGCCCCAATGTACACAGACCAAAATACCAGCTTCAAAATTATCTTCAAAAAGATAAAAAAAAAAAACAATAATCTCAGAATTTCCATCTTCTTGAGAACTATCCTATTCAAGGAATTTTAGCAGTAGAACATTGGTTTAAACAGCGTTTTTTGACTTTATAACAAATGGAAATTCAAAATAAAAGGCAACTCTACACGAACATTGAGTTTCACCCTCTTCCATGAGCAGACCTGGGCCAGCTGATTGGCTGTGGCTGGCAAACTCGGTCAAGGCAGGCGGATGGTTACGATTCCCGAAAGGGGGACGCGTGAGGGGTACGGTGGGGTTAGTCTGGGGGATACAAGAGGGCTGCGGCGTGGCCTGCGGTGCAGGAGAGGGTGTGCTAATGCCAGCGAAAATCTGTCCCAACATCTGTAGCATCTGCAGCTCTCTGGAATGTTCCTCCTCCCTGCGCTTATCCTCAGCCTGAAGACGCTGCTCCTCAAGCCTGTAGAAGTTGTCTTCAGCTTCCATGCTCTGCTCCAAGAACTTCTCCATCAGCTTCTCCAGCGACATGTTCGCAAAACGCTTCTTGCTTCTCCGTGGCCTACTGGATGAGGTCGCGGGTGGGTTGGTCTTCGTCAGGCTGCTCTGTTTGCTTGGAAACGAACCTTCGAAAGAACAACACACAAACGTTAACATGCACACATGTATGGGAAAGCGGACTGATTAGGCTAAAGATGGCAGATCATTGCTTTCTGACGGATCAGAATAAGTTGACATACTCATGCCTCCCACTGTCACCGGAATGGGGCAGGATGGGTACTCAGTTTTGACCGGATGCTCCATAAAAGAGCATTCACCACTGCCATCCATGTGAGTCTCCTGCAAGAGTTCAGTACTCTCAGCATCTTCATCCATCGTTTCATCTCCCCCAACAGCAACACTATCAATATCCTGCCTCTCTACTAAGGATCTATTGCTTAATATCCTCTCCATCTCGTCGTAGAACTTGCACATCTTGTGGTACTGCCCATTTTTCCTGGAGCCCTCCTTCGCTTGGTAATACTGCCTCTTTAAGCTCTTAACCCGTATTCTGCATTGGTCTGGTGTCCTATCGAAGCCCAGCTCGCACAAACGGTTCGCGACGTCTCTGTAAACGTGGCTGTTCCTAAAGTTTCCGTCCAGCGCCGTCTGCACGTCGTGCTCACCCCAGATATTCAACAGCGCTCTGGTCTCCATGTCCGACCACAGGAAACCGCGCGTTGCATTCACTAACATGATGGTCGAAGCAACCGAGCCCGAATCCAAGTCGCTTTCGCATCGATCGGGCGGCGAGATATAGGCCTTACTTCGACGACGTTTCATGCGGTTTCCGAGCGCATAACGACAAAGGCCTCGCCGAATCGCCGAGATTAACTGAGCTGGTTTATGCAAAGCTGCTTAGAACTTCGCCAGTGTTTACCGCGCCAACAACAGTGAGAACGTCACCGCAATCTTGTGTACTACGTCATCACAACCGTGCGCTTCATGGCATAGCGATGAACAGAGTCAAACAGCTTTGAGAATATCGCCAACAATACATTTAGGAAACGACAGTTAAACTTTGTAAGCTACGCTTATTGAGAAAAGAGTTTTGAAATGCAGGTTATGATTGAGACTTTGAGTTAAATAACAAAACTGACTAAATTAGAAAATACAGTGCGGTCGACAAGAATGCGACTCGATTTAAACCTGACAATACGCTATTGGCGTTTGAAAAAAAAATCATAAATGAATAAACCCTATATTGATGCTGTCAAATAAATACATTCGTGACACGTGAATGCACTACAATCATACTGGACCACACAAACTCCTGAAGTTCACTCAAAATATTACGCTGGTACTTTGATTTACATTAAAATGCATTAAATCAGAGTTTGGAAGCATTTGGACCCCACTGTATGTACATCATTTGGCACTCGACTCTGCATTTACCTTTATCATACAGCAACACTGCTGCAATTGCAATGGTTACAGTTACCACGCCGAGAAGTGAACATTTAAGTCCATGCATTCCGTCCTTCTCAACCTACTTATAGTTTGATTAAACTCCGATCTTACCAATTGCCAGACTTAGTGGCTGTTCAGAGAAAATGAAGGTAGCACGTTTGAGAAGATTCATCAAGTTCACGGGTAAACAAACACTGTTCAGGAAGAGAGTGAGAGCTGTGGAGCTCTGTACGGGGATTAGCTGCAGTATCCAGTCAGATAACAGGAACAAAGTTCAAGATTTATTCTGATTATAGATCTGTGTGACAGGACTTCACTCGGTCAGACACAAACAGTAGAATTGTCCTCCCTCTGAGTCTATTATCATCAGACTTCCGCTGACGCTCTGCTTTGCCGCTTATGCGTGATGATGACATAAGCGAAATTCAGTCCGTGTTTCACATCAAATAAACCCAAGCAATGCTACTCGACGTAGCTAAGACTGGTTACAATGGTATTAAAAACTGCATTAACTGTGATATTTATTTAGCCCCGCCTTTACGGTGTACTTCCTGTGACGTTGGCACCGAAGTTAAATTTGCCCCGCCCGCCACTGTTCGATGGGAAGTCTGATTCATTTCGGCGAATCGGTTCGTTTGAACAGCACGTTTAAAAAGTACAAAGGTGATTCAGTGATTTCTTAAAGGAGAAGTTCACTTCCAGAACAAACATTTACAGATAATTTACTCACCCCCTTGTCATTCAGGATGTTCATGTCTTACTTTCTTCATCTCATTTTCTCCCCCAACTTTACAATCGTCCTACATCACCTTTTTTGTAAAGGGCATTTGGCCTTCTTTGCTTGGTCACTTTGTAAACACTGGGTCGGTACCTCTGCAGTGATGCAGGACAATTTTTATGTTGGAAGAGAAAATGAGATGGGAATTTTTTGACCCACCCTAACTGTTTTGAACTGGACTGCACAGAGGACGCATTCGCAGGGCAGAGCTAGACAAGACGAGCATTTGAGGTTAAAAAGTATATAAATTGTACATTTTTTGTAGAAAATAACTAGTGCTGTCAAACAATTAATCGTATCCAAAATAAAAGTTTATGTTTACATACTATATGTTTGTGTACTGTGTATATTTATTATGTATATACACACACACATGCATGTATATATTAAGGACAAATATTTTAGATTTATATCTAATATATTTATTTAGAATCTAAATTGTATACAAGTATAAATATATATATATATATATATATATATATATATATATATTGTTTGTTTTAATATATACATGTATGTGTGTGTATTTATATGTACATAATAAATATACAAAGTAAACACACATATGTAAACATAAAATTTTATTTTAGATGCGATTAATCGTTTGACAGCCCTAAAAATAACCGATCGTTTTGCTGGATATATCCCTTAGCTGGGATCATTTAGAGCCCTTTGAAGCTGCATTTAAACTGTATTTTGGAAGTTCAAACTCACGGGCACCATAGAAATATACTAGCCTATATGGAGAACATTCCTAAAATATTTTCCTCAATAAAACTTAATTTCTTTATGACTGAAGAAAGAAAGACATGAACATCTTGGGTGACAAGGGGGTGAGTAAATTATCTGTACATTTTTGTTCTGGAAGTGAACTTCTCCTTTAACTTTAGGGTGTAAATAAATCATGATCCCTGACTTGCAGCATACTCTTAAATGTTCAAAAAAACCTTTTAATATGTAAGTTTTATTGTATTTTCCCATGTCCCAGTTTATTATGTTGCAGTCATCATTCAAATTCTAAAAAAAAATAACGTCATAAATATAGTCTAATTCACGTTTACAACAAACAGTAACAGAATTCATTTAAAATGGAGCTTTGGTGAATCTTTCAGAAAGGCTTTGTTCAGCCAATTCATAGAAAAGATTTGACTCTTAAGAATGATTCATTGACGAATCGGATCAGCACTACTGTTAAACCCGACTTGAAACTTCTGTACTTACGAAATCGGCTTCTTTACCAACTATATTAGAGAAAACAAAATGCTATTAAATTTTCCAACACACACGAATGGGGTTTATTTCGCCAAACTTTATACGGAGATCGTCAGACTGAAGGTAATAAGATCATGCATTTAAAACGCAGAGACCGATAGCTGGATTGTTTAAATGGCGATTTTACCTGTAAGAGTTGAGTTTGCATGAGTGGCATGTGTTTGGAGACATGTCTCAAGCCGCAAGGACCAAGAAACCCGACGTGAAAGTCGTCATTCTGGGGGACATGCACGTGGGAAAGACTTCTCTCCTCCACAGATACACGGAAAGGAAATTTAAGGACACTATAAGCACAGTCGGAGGGGCGTTCTTCCTCAAACAGTGGGGACCCTACAACATTTCTATATGGGACACTGCAGGTGGGCTACTTTTACGCTTTATGTAGTAAAACGGAGCACAAAATACAAGAACACGTTATTACAGTGTGTTTTGCAAAAGCTGTATGTAAAAAGAATATCAAGTCAGCTGACCTTTAAATAAGTAAACGCACTGTTATGATTAACTGAAAGTTATTTCAGTCATATCTGTGTTTTGATATTCTTTTGTGTGTGTTTCCAAAATTCTCTGATTCATTTGTCGGTATTTGTTTTTCATTTTCTGATTTACATCTCATAACTGCTTTCTCACAGTGATGGCAATGGCCGTATTTTTTATTTAGTGAATGTCAGCACTTTTTGTTCCTTATTCAGATGGTATATTTAAGAACTGGCCCTGTCATGTGTGAAGTTTACAGAACTTGACCTACTTTAAAATGTATAGAATTTGTAAATCTATATTTAAAACGCCATATGGATACAGTGAGGTTTATTTAATCTGGACATTTCACCTTCCTTTTATGTAAATGAGTAAGCCTAAGGATAAATGTGTTTGGTCAGTGTTTGAAAACTTTAGCCATTAATTAGTTAACATTATTTTAGACTCTTGTATAATAACAACACTTTTAATGACTAGATCAGATGTGTATCTACAGTAGAAATATGTTTTTCTCAGTCATTTCCTGTGAAATCGTATTCTGTTCAGATGACAGATGACCCAGTATAGAGCTGTTTGCTGTCTCTTAACAGGCAAAAAGTCACATGCCTGTGTGCAAGTCAGATGAGTGTGTTCTGATTCTAAGTTTGTGTGTGTTTGTGTGGAAACTAAAGGTTTAATAGGTCACTTACACAGTTGTTTCTCAGGGTTGGGGGTTTAGGAGTGACAAAGGATGTTCACATTTAAAGTAAGAAGTTATGAAGCTTTTATTTTTAATTTTAAATGTGACCCTTTAATTTTAAATGTGATTTGTGTTTAGTGGAAAAACCTGAATTTCCAAGAATGAAGTACGGAGCATGCCTGAGTGTCATCATATGAGCAAAATGACATGTCAAAAATGTTATTCATTTTTAAAATTCATTTTCATGTTCCACTATGCATTTAACCCTATAAAGCCCACTGCATCACATTTCTAGGGTCTCTAAATGATCAACATGATCAAAGCTTTTACGTATATTTTCCCTCTGATTGATCAAATTGCATATTTCTGTTCAATTTAATGCATTTTTCCTCCTCAAGTATGGGCTCCATATCCTATATAATATACTATATGAGCCATAAAAGCCTGGTATATCAAATATGAGACAAAACATAAAACACATAAGCAAGCTGTTTTAAATAAAGATTCAGTAAACCTCAGGCTGTTTTCATTGTACATTCACTGCATGTAAAAGATGTTGCACTAAAATGTGGCACTGGAAATTCAGAAATGATCAGGAAACTTCAGTCATTTGTAATGTTTGAATTCAGGGATCTTCAGTGTTGCAGGTGCTACATGAACTTTAACCCATTTCATTTGTAACATAGTTTCATCTGGTGATGGGTAATAATTATAAAGTTTACTTCCTCTGCACTAGCTCACCATGTCTGAGTGGCTATTGTTGGTGTTCCTGTAGCTCAGGCATTTTATTTCAAAAGGTAATGTAAACGGAATTCCTTATGAACCCCTTGAACCTGTTTTGATAGTATGCAAGTATTGTAAAATTAAAATGAGTCATGCTTTGTAAGTATTATTTTAGTTTTACAGATTTTTATAGTGCATGAGGCACAAATGAAAAGAGCTTTGTTCCTTACAAAGCTTACTCTCACACCCTTCTGACACAGGCAGTAAAAACCGAGTTAGTTGAAGACCACTACATATTTCCTCAACAATGAGCTCTTGTATTTTAGCTGTTACAGCTCTCAGTATCATGACAGACAGCCTTTGGTTTTCTTTTTAAAGGAGAAAGTGAAAGAAAGTTTTTTTATTCAGTCTGCAGTTTTTTCTTTGATTAAGTAGATTTGGGCCCCTCAGAACTATTCAGGTTACTTGTGTACTTGTGTTACTTGAGTCATCATCATCAACAGGGCTGTAACAAGTACAGCAAAATTGAACTTTTCTCACTTAAGTAACCGTAATGCACAAACATTGGACAGCAGTTTCAGTTAAAGGGATAGTTCACCCCAAAAAAATGTCATTAATTACTCACCTTCATGTCGTTCCAAATCTTCAGAACACAAATTAAAACAATTTTTGATGAAATCCGAGAGCTTTCTGACTCTGCATAGGCCGCAATGCTATTACCACATTCAAGGCCCTGAAAGGTTGTAAGGACATTGTTAAAATAGTCCACGTGACATCAGTGGTTCAACGGTAATGTTCTGAAGCTACAAGAATACCTTTTTTTGCGCGAAGAAAACAAAAATAATGACTTTATTCAACAGTTTCTTCTCTTCCATGTCAGTCTTCGACCCATGTTTACAAAAGTGCCACAACACATTAATTAATACCTTAATTGGTATCTTAATTTGTGTTCCGAAGATGAACAAAGGTCTTGCGGGTTTGGAATGACATGAAGGTGTGTAATGACAGAATTTTAATTTTTGGGTGAATTAGCCCTTTAATGTTTAATCATTTTTATTTGGCAAGTCTCAAATGTACACCATATTTAAACTAAAATTAATATTACTGTTAATGTTACCTTACATGTTTAAACTTTTAAATCATTACACATAATTTTATTTTATTTTTAAAATAACACTTAATTAAACAACAAACAATGTAAAAAAATATAACTTAATTAAAAAAAATAAACATCTGACAATTTTAGCAAGTAAAGAACAAGTTTATGTGCATGTGCATTGTGTATTAGGTTATGTATTATTTATTTCTTAGCTGGAAAGTATTTAGTGATGTGAGTGATTGCCAATGAGTGTGTTATATCTATGTATATGTTTTTTTTCTTTGTACAGTGGGTACGGAAAGTATTCAGACCCCTTTAAATTGTTCACTCTTTGTTATATTGCAGCCATTTGCTAAAATCATTTAAGTTCATTTTTTTTCCTCATTAATGTACACACAGCACCCCATATTGACAGAAAAACACAGAATTGTTGACATTTTTGCAGATTTATTAAAAAAGAAAAACTGAAATAACACTATGTTTTTATCTTCTAATATTCTAACCGACAGCCTACCAAAAATGAGAACTTGTGTGAGAAGTGAACCATGCAATTTCTTTATTTGATGGACATGATAACATGCGTGAGGGGTGAACTGTATCATGTATATCTTTGATGGACGCATCATACAGTTTCACATAGCCAGACCTTCATAAAAACGATAAAAAGCGGGTGGCCAACTGTATAGTTTCCATCTTTGATGGACACAATAAAAAGTATGAGGGGCCAACTGTATAGTTCACATCATTGACGGACACGATAAAAAAAGAGATGGGCAAACTGTATAGTTTACATCTTTGACAGACATGATAAACAGCGTGAGGGGCAAACTGTATAGTTTAGATAATTGACGGACACGATAACATGCGTGAGGAGTGAACTGTATAGTTTACATCTTTGACGGACACGATAACATGCGTGAGGAGTGAACTGTATAGTTTACATCTTTGACAGACATAATAACACACATGAGGAGCAAACTGTATAGTTTACATAATTGACGGACACGATAACATGCGTGAGGAGTGAACTGTATAGTTTACATCTTTGACGGACATAATAACACACGTGAGAAGTGAACTGTATAGTTTACATAATTGACGGACATAATAACACACGTGAGGAGTGAACTGTATAGTTTACATCATTGACGGACACGATAACATGCGTGAGGAGTGAACTGTATAGTTTACATCTTTGCTATACACGCTAAAAAGCATGGGGGCAAACTGTATAGTTTATATAACTGACGGACACGATAACATGCGTGAGGAGTGAACTGTATAGTTTACATCTTTGCTATACACGCTAAAAAGCATGGGGGCAAACTGTATAGTTTATATAACTGACGGACACGATAACATGCGTGAGGAGTGAACTGTATAGTTTACATCTTTGACTGACATGATAAAAAGCATAATCGGCCAACTATATAATCTTTGACAGACTGTATAATCTTTGAGTTTGACATTTCACATTGTTGATAGACATAAAAACACATGTGGGGGCCAGCTGTATAGTTTACATCTTTGACGGACACAATAAAAAGCATGCTCAGCCAACTGTATAATCTTTAACAGACACAATAACATGCGTGAGGGCCAAACTTTATAGTTTACATCTTTGACAGACATAATAACACACGTGAGGAGCAAACTGTATAGTTTACATAATTGACGGACACGATAACATGCGTGAGGAGTGAACTGTATAGTTTACATCTTTGACGGACATAATAACACACGTGAGGAGTGAACTGTATAGTTTACATCTTTGCTATACACTGGCATGGCCATATCCCAGTCGACACAGCAGAAGCTCTCAACTTCTGTAGGCATCGCTTGACAATGTTGACATTTACACCACCATATCTCCATAGCTCTCTGTCTTTCAGACGCTTGTGGCTGTATTTGTGGCTGTGTTGCAGCCGCTTCCATCTCTATAAGTTCTTTATCTGTATATTCAGGTTCACATAAGTAAGGCTGTGCAAAAAATTTCAAGTCATCTTCGAGATTGAAATCCTCCGACATGATTACGAAGACTGTACTATGAACAGCGTGCGTGTTCTCTGTTTGTAAACACAGTGCATTCCCAGATCTCTGTCTGTACGCTGGCGTCGACGTCAGCATGTCACGTTGTTTGCGCCGTGTGTCATCTGAGGCGTGCTTGTGCCGTGTTCTGCTAGTGAACTCGTGAACGAGCTTGCAGAAAGTGTCACGGAGGAGAAGGGAAAGTTGAATAAAGTCGATATTTTGTTTTGTTTTTTCCCCACACAAAAACTTCATATAACCCAGATTGCACATCTGATGGCAGATGGAGTATTTTGATGACGTTTTTCATACTTTTATGGACCTTGACAGTGTAAATTACCAGGCAGTCAATGGGACAGTCAGATGGGTCCTGGTTTTCATCTAAAATATCTTAAATTGTGTTTCATTTTGGATGGAGTATCCCTTTAACACCTGTTCTACATCATAAGTGTCATTGGAGCGTGAGCAGCGCTAAATCATTGCCATTCAGGAATAAGATCCCTTAGGTGTTTGAACAGAGATCACAACCTTTTAAGGATTAATCTTGCAGCTCTAATGTAAACCCTTCAAATGTTTTGCAAGGATATAGTCACGTTCTCGTGAGACCAGTCGGATCTAGTGGGACACATAAGTCACATCCCTGCTGTATAGTTTACATCTTTGATGGACACCACAACTAGCATGGGGTGAACTGTATAGTTCACATCAATGACGCACACGATAACATGCTTGAGGGCCGAACTATATAGTTTACATCAGGGGTAGGGATGTAACGATAACCGGTTTGACGATAAATCATGATAAAATTCTCCACGGTTAGTATTACCGTTTCATATTTTAATTATCATTAAAACCGTATTTGATTACCACGATTTGAACAACTTATGATAAATATATACTGTCCAGCGTAAAGCAAAGTTTAAATAACCGTCTCATGTGCGCAGAGCACGCAGAGTAGTTTTGAGTTTTGAATGAAAGCATGACGGAAAGCTGGGAGGTTTTAAAAGGGTGCTGAGGGAATATACAAATTAATATATAAATGAATTAATTATATGAATGTACCTCTGATGGTTCTGACTGTCTTCAGAAAAGATTCGATGACATTTTGTTTTGATCTTCATTCCATGTAATGCCTAATAAAGTAGTGTTCTTAATCGCAATGCTGCTTTGTCCACGGAGTTTACGGAAACAGCTGTAACTTTGCTGTTCCATAAGTGCCGCCTAGTGGCAGAGAGTGGATTTACATTGACCTACAATTACGTTCAGCCTGTTTGCAGTTTTTGTCTAGCTAAAACGGACCGAATTTGCATGCCCTGCTGTCAACTGTCCTTTTGAGGAAAAACTAGGATTCTACACATTTAAACAATTATTTAGATAAAATATATATAACCATTTTGATTTGACTTAACCATTTTCTTTATTTAAAGGCTGAAAATGTGAGGTTCACCATTTTATAAAACCTTTTCAAAGCTTTATTTGAACATTTCGAACATGTTATTAGATAACCGTTGAAGAGAACTGTTGTCAGTCATGTTGTAATATAAAATCTCATTGGTAATGTTATTGTTTTAGTGTTTGTGCAAACAGAAGTCATTTTATATATTGTTTGATTTTAAATATAAAACTTGGTGAAACAATTTATGTGTTAGTACTTTTTAAACATTTCCAGCACATTTTAACAATACTGTGATAATACTGATAACCGTGATCATTTTTGTCACTATAATCGTGATAAGAAAATTTCATACCGTTACATCCCTAATCAGGGGTGCCCAACCCTGTTCCTGGAGATCTACCATCCTACAAAGTTCAGCTCCAACCCTGATCAAACACACCTGAACCAGCTAATTAATCTCTTATGTAGCACTTGATAATTATAGACAGCTGTGTTAAAGCAGGGCTGGAACTAAAGTCTGCCGGTAGGTAGATCCCCAGGAACAGGGTTGGGCAGTAACTTTTACTTCACTACATTCCAAAGCATAAGATCGTAGTTTTTACGTCACTACATTTTATAAAACATATTGTTACTCCTTATAATTTATCACGTTCTCTGGGACGAAGAAGCGGTGTCTGATTCATTAACAAACTGATTATTTTCACTGAACCTGTTAAATCGGTTCGCAAATCGCACCAAACGATTCATTCATGAATTGGGAATGATCCGATTGCAGCTGTTCTCGAGTCGACAACTCGCTGATTCAAATGAGCCGTTTAGAGCGAGTCTCAGTGAACAGAATTTACAAGTAATTATTTTGTGTGTGCAACTGATGCTGCGAAAAGTAAGTTACTAATGTCGAATTTTAGGATTAATTATTGTAACTGAAAATCATATTTGTGTCAAACTGTCAGTTGTTTGTGAACAAAATCTGCTGTAAAGGGTCATCTGTTCAAGCCAGTGTTGCCAAGTCCCGTGGATTTGGGCTACTTCAACACTGTTGCCGCGGGTTGTTTTTAATGTCTGCATGTTGAAGCAACTATAGATATGTATGGAAGCAAGCCTAATAACGTCATATTTAGCCCCTGGAATACTAATTTTAAACGTGTATTTTACACCCCGGAATGTGATTTTTAACAGGGAACCGCTAGTTTTGAGTAGCAGTTGGGTGGGTTTTGTTGTGAAAACCTGGCAACCCTGGTTCAAGCCCACCGAATTGCTTCAGTAACATCAGTGTACTTAAAATAACACCAGTATCTCTATGTTTTAGGTCAAAAAACGAAACAATAAAATAACAGTTTAAATAAAATAACTCATGCATGTTCATATTCCCCGCTGCCGAAACATTAGCAGTTTTATTAAAATGCTAAACATATACCTATGTGACGTTTTTTATTGTTATTATTATTATTAATCAATGGTTTAGCTATTTTCTTAATATTGTTTGGATCAACTAGCCGAGTAGATAGATATGAATGTTTATTCATAACCATACTGAAGATAAGACAGTTTTGTTGGCTGATGCTAACTGTCTAGCTAACAAGCTTGCTGGTGCTAAGTTAAGGTACTTTTTAGATATTAAGTCCAAATATTTTTATTCAACCACCTAGACAGATTACATATGAGGGTAAAATAAAGAATGTGATGTTCAGACCATGGTAACTACAGTAATTAGTGGAAAGTGATGCCCTCTGTCAGGGGTGTTTTTACACCACAGACAAGGTTTGAGAAGAAGAAATAGTCATGTGAAAATATAATTATATTTTAAAATGTTCTTCCTAACTTTAGGCCTTATTCTCATATCATATACAGGGGTTGGACAATGAAACTGAAACACTGGCCAATATAGTGTTGGAGGTTTCATGGCTATATTTGCGCAGCCTGGTGGCCAATCTTCACTTATTACACATTCCACCAGTAAGAGCAAAATGTGAAGGTTGACTATGTGCACCCAATGGTTCAGACATTGTACCCTAAAAGTGGTGCCATGTATAAGGATGATAATGCACTAATACACACAGCAAGACTGGTGACAGAGAGGTTTGATGAACATGAAAGTAAAGTTGAACATCTCCCATGGCCTGCACAGTCACCATATCTGAATATTATTGAGGCACTTTGGGATGTTTTGGAGGAGCGAGTCAGGAAACGTTTTCCTGCACCAGAATCACATAGTGACCTGGCCACTGTTCTAGAAAAGGAATGGCTCAAAATCCCTCTGGCTACTGTGCATGACATGCATTTGTCAATTCCAAAACGAAATTATGCTGTATTGGCCACAAAAGGAGGCCCAACTCCATACTAATTGTGGTCTAAAACCAAGTGTTTCAGTTTCATTGTCCAACCCCTGTATACAGTGGATATAAAAAGTCCTGTTAAAAAAATGCCACAAATAATTTCAGAAAAACACTCCAAATCTGCCAGATTGCAAGGGCATCTCTTATGCACAGCCATCTTCAGATCACCCCACAGATTTTCAATTGGATTCAGGTCTGGGCTCTGGCTGGGCCATTCTAAAACTTTAATCTTTTTCTTGTGAAGCCATTCTTTTGTTGATTTGGATGTATGCTTAGGGTCATTGTCGTGCTGAAAGATGAAGTTCCTCTTCATCTTCAGCTTTCTTGCAGAAGCCTGAAGGTTTTGTGCCAATATTGACTGGTATTTGGCACTGTTCATAATTCCCTCCACCTTGACTAAGGCCCCAGTTCCAGCTGAAGAAAAACAGCCCCAAAACATGATGCTGCCACCACCATGCTTCACTGTGGGTATGGTGTTCTTTTGGTGATGTCAAACATAACTCAGACATACCTTTTCAATTGAGTTGTACAGGTTATAGGTCACATAAGAGGTGGAAAAATTGCAAATAAATTATTTATCATGGTTTATTTTTTTTAATCACATAAACCTGGCATTTTAAAAGGGGTATGCAGACTTTTTATATCCATAACTGCATAACAGCTAGCTTTAAAACACCTTTTTTCTTACTGGTGAAAATTTAGGTAAATCGCAGTATAAGCTTCACTGTGAACATCACTCTGATCAACATAGTGCATATCAACAACAAAAAATATATCTTGACTCCATATAGTGATTATTTTGTGAAAATCACAGCTATTTTGAGTAGTAAGATTATAAAAAATATGTGCTAATATAAAATGTAATTAAGTAGCCTATATGAAACTGCAAAATGAATCTATCAGTACTTTTTTACTTAAGTACATAAAAAAACAAAGTACTTTTGTACTTTCGCTCACGTAAATTTGATAAAGGAGTACTTTTACTGGAGTAATATTTTATTATACGTATCTTTACTTCTACTCAAGTACTTGATTTGTGTATTTCATCCACCACTGGATGGACACAATAACATGCGTAAGGGGCGAACTGTATCATTTATATTGTTGACAACCATGATAACATGCCTGAGGTTTCAAATGTATATTTTTTTGTCTCAGAAAAGTAATGTAGAAGTATTTAGTTTAAATAGAGCTCAAGTGCAAATTCTTGAAATGCAGTACTGTATGTCTTTGCTTCACACTCCTGATTGTGGTGTTTGTTGTGTTTAGGTCGAGAGCAGTTTCACGGCCTGGGCTCTATGTACTGCCGTGGCGCGGCTGCAGTCATCCTTACCTATGACGTTACCAACTGGCAAAGCCTTGTTGAACTAGAAAACCGCTTCCTGTCCCTGACCGACACTGCCAACACTGACTGCATATTTGCCATTGTGGGCAACAAAACTGACCTTACCGACGCTCTCGCTCAAGAGCCAGACACAGAGAGTGAGCAGCGAGACGAGCCTGTGGTCACGTGTCTGACTCCTCCTGCCACTCCACTTCAGCACAAACAGGTCAGCAAAGAGGACGCCATTGCCCTGTACGGCCGCGTGCTCCGCTACAAAGGCTTGGAGGAGAAGGCCTGTCTGCCTGCTGAGACAATGTGCTTTGAGACAAGTGCTAAAACGGGATACAATGTGGATGTTTTGTTTGAAACCCTCTTTGATCTGGTTCTGCCCTCTATCCTGAAGAAAAGGAGCGAGGGAGAGAGCGCCACTGTGGACCTGGAGGCGCCAGTAGAGGCAAAAAGGACTAAAGCAGCATGTTGTGCCTAGAGAAGAACAAACAGGAGATGAGTGAGGATTGTGGGATTGCGTTGGCAATCAGTGCCAAAGGAGGAATGGATCAAATTTGTACCCAAAGCTAGAGTTCATTTAAACTACTGCTATGTACTGATTTTTTTTTTTTTTTTTTTACTCCCCAGAACCATATTAAAAAAAACCTTTCAGGGGGAATTAAATAATAGAAGCACCTAATAATCATGCAGGAAAGTTGTTTTGTTAAATTTTAATTTTACGAAAGATATTTTTACATGATTTTTTTTTTTGTTGTTGTTTTCTGCATTAATGCAATGGAATAGACATAGTCTGTATGATTTTGTTCTTTCTTCCTTTTTTGAAATTATATATGGGCTACATTTATATTTTGTGAAAATTACATTTATGATACTGCCTCACTTATTCTAATTTGACAAAAATAAAAATTCCTAAAGTTTGGAATAAATAGGTTAGTCTGTGTGGTTGGTGTGCAGTAGCTTATTGAAGCACATTACAATTATCTTATGAAAATATTATTGCACTTTATACTACGGGCCTTGAATGCTTGAATCTGATTGGCTGATGAACGTTCTGAAGGTGTGCATTATTTTCAGTGAATTTTCCCCGCAGAATTGGGCTACTTTAACACTGTTGCCCTGGGTTGCTTTTGATGTCCGAGGGTTGAATCGACCCCAATAACATCATATTTAGAAATGCAAATTTACCAGGGGAACCCCCACAAAAAAAAATGTGTATTTTATCCCCCAGAACACGATTTTTAACGGGTGACCCCCCTCAAAAAGCCATTGGGCTAGTTTTGAGTAGCAATTGGGCGGGTTTTGTTGTGAAAACCTGGCAACCCTGAAACGCACGGCGACCGTAGTTCCAGGCAGCTTCAGACCGCACGTCTATATCGCTTCGCCACACTATTTCAGTTATTTCAAAGGTCCTTATAGCTGAAAACAGCTAAATAATCAAGACCCACACCGACACTGGCCAAACGAATAAATACAGTAAACAACAGGATAAAAACGACAGATTATTTCCATGTTTTTGCCGCCAAATTACGTACGCACACACACAATAGTCAGCACACACGTTAGCATACGCGCTAATGTTGTTCGCGCTGCTCTGCTGATTAACAACTTAAAATTACATGACATTTCTCATAAGCGAGGTAACAACGACGCTGTTCCTGAAGAAAATTAACTTAAAGTTTCAATATAAGCAGAGACGCTGCTGCTGATCATGTTTGAGAGAAGCACATACTCACAGCTCATGAGTTTAATCTCTCTCTTTCCGTCTGTCTAAACTACATTATTAACTGCGTAATCTGCTATCAACGGCACAAGCGTCGTTACTATGTCTAAGACATTGGATGAGCTGCGTAATTAATCCTACTCACAATAACATTTTAAGGACAAAAACTGGACAAATGCCTTGAAATATTTAATTTGATCGATGTCTTGAGGTGTGGTAACCGTAAGCGGAATAATTGACTTTGGTCCGCTGAATTCCTAGAAAATTTATTTTCTAGCATTATGTTCTATGAATTAAACGGCCCGTCGTCAATTATCCCTTACTTACAATAACTATTTTCTATTTTCATATATTTTAAAATGTAATTTATTCCTGTGATATCAAAGCTGAATCTTCAGCGTCACATGATCCTTCAGAAATTATTCTAAAATGCTGATTATGCTTATATTTTAATATGTGTATTATTAATGTTGGCAATAGTTATGCTGCTTAATAGTTTTGTGATTTCTTTTTTTTTATTCTTTGGATTCTTGTCTAAGATTCTTGTTTAAAAGAACATCACTTATTTAAAACAATTTTTTGTCTTTGCTGTCACTTTTAAATTGTTTACTTGCTGAATGAAAATATTAATTTCTTTATAAAAAAGAAAGAAAGAAAATCCGAGTAGTGAATTTAAGTTCAAGGTAGATATTGTTCAGATATCATTAAAATGAGACATGACACAAATGTAACAAACAAAAAGCATTTATTGTTCATTTAATAACACTACAATTCAAAACCAATGTCTTCAAATATTCCACATAATTACATTTAAAGTACGTTTGATAAAAAAGCAGTGACATTTTCAATGCATAAAGTGTTTTGAATACTTTTTTTTGGTTGTCTTTACTGGTGCCAAATACAGGTTAGTGGTTTATGGGCTTCAGGACAATAATACTTGTGCAATGTGCACCGAAAATGGCCAAAGCTGCTTGAACATTAAGGTGACCCACATTTGGTTTAGCCGTTGTTTACAGACTTTTGTTTACTGCTTGGGTAGTGAAAGTGGGACAAAGATTGAACTTTTCTAATGATCTGAGCATGTGTCCTGTAAACCTCTTGAGAAAATCAGTGCAATTGGTGTAACCAAGGGAAGGTTCATCTCCAACAAACCAGAATCCAGAACCTCTTGACTGGACAAAACTCTAGTAAAAAGCTTCAAGTCTCAGAGTTTATGACCTTTATGAAAATACCAAATGAACACCCTACTCTGTCTCTGTGAGATAAATAGTGCTGTTACAAGGTGTGACAACATTACATGATACAGGGGTAATGCTAAAAAATACTTCTAAGCTGTTCAGTTATAGCACATTATAAAACAAACACAAAGCAAAAATAATGTACAGGCAGCAGAAGATGGTGTTAGTGTCTGGTAAGTCTGGTGAAATTATATTTATATAACAGATAGCATTGTATTTAAAGCAGCCATAAGGTTAAGCACAGTGCCGTTGATCCTGATACATGTTATGGCTGTTACATAAGGGATGGGAATCGTGTGGAATTAAATGATTCTGGTTCCAATTATGATTCAGTTTATTGACTCAGTGCTTCTGTTAATGATTCTTTTAGTCATTTTTTTTAAAAAAGGGGGATGAACGATTGGAAAACAATTAGTTTTCCTCTGAAATCTTATTTTGCTTTCTTCTTAAAATTACCCCATGATTTACTCACTTTTAAGCCATCCTAGGTGTATATGACTTTCTTCTTTCAGACGAATACAATTTGAGTTATATTGAAAAATGTCCTGGCTCTTCCAAGGTTTATATGGCAGTGAATTGGTGTTAATATTCATTAGTCCAATAAAGTATGTCCATTCATCAAAAAGTACACCACAGACCTCCGGGGATTAATAAAGGCCTCTTGAAGTGAATCGATGCATTTTTGTAACACAAACTGTCACAGTAAGTGACAAATGCGGAAGCACAGAGGAGAGAGCAAAACAAAACACCAGTCACAACTTAGAAATACAAACCAAGTATTTGTAAAGAAAAATGGTGAAGGTTTTCGAGATAAGCCAAAAGGAGACTGGTTTCCCTTTGCTGTAAACAAAACTTGGTTCTGTCGAGACTAGCATATTCTCAGCTGGAGCTTAAGCTTCGCCTACATCCTACGTCATCCGCTGGATCGCCACTCTCTCGTGAATGCGTGTACACAGTTAGCGGAATCTAGAGATTACGGTTTCTAGTTTTAAATATGGATATTTTTCTTACAAAAATGCTTTCATTTGCTTGAGAAGGCCTTTATTAACCCCCTGGAGCCGAGTGGAACACTTTTTTATGATGGCAGGATGCTTACTTTTCTTTTTAGGAGTACTTGTGCTTCTAACTTAAAAAATTTAGGTGCACCATCTAATCAACAATAAAAAGAATCTGATGAAAAATGAGTCTTCTAATTAAAGATTTTCAGGGGCATTTTGTTTTTACCTGGCATTTTTTATTAAAAGTATGTAATCTTTTGTTAAATTTAAATATATATATATATTTATAATTTTTATATGTCTAACTAAAACAGCAGAATCAGAACAAGTAGAATAAACATAAGTTATCAATCAAATTAAATCAGTATTAACTAAATTTATTTGTACTACAGAGGTGGCACAGAAGAACACAAAAGTGGCTTGTAGGTGTTTTCATTTGCTTCATGAGGCTCAGAAGTGGCATAAGGGCAATAAATAAAATCATGTTGAGATTAATGTTTTTAATATAACATTTATATAAATGTATATAAACTGACTTTTGGAAATTATGGTGTGGCTGCCCTCACATTCACTCTGCGTATCGTTAGCGACAATAACATCATGCACATTATGAGTGGTCATGTGACATGCGTTTTCGGTTGTGTAGTGTGGATGGAGAACGTTTCTGAAACGCAGTGAAACCGACAGAGTAGACAAGGTTCATTTTCATTTTAAAATGGCGTTTAAGTGTAAACAGGACTTTAGATGATTGTCCAACTGAAATGTTTCAGGAAAAAAAAACGCTCCATGATTGATGTATAAATGACGTTTGTGCAAACTATATATAACAACATTTTTAAAAAATTGGGTAACTTTGAACAAACATTCTATTAATGTTATAAGAAGAACAGCTGTCATAACTTTGAGAAAACCTTGGAAAAACGTTCTGAGAACGTTCCCTGTTAGCTGGGTTGAAGTGATATGCTATTTGTACTAAGGGTAGATACAAAGTCTGCTATTTGCATTTAGTGTAAATAGACACTGCCTTAAAAAAAAGGAGCTTGTTTTGAATAAGAACTGGTTCTTGATTCCCAACCCTCCATTCACAAAGTGCTATTACATAACACAGAAGGGTCGAAGAAGTGCATAAGCATGGGCTTCTTTGGTTCAGCTGTATGTTTTTGGTAATATTAATTCAGGTCTGATAATGCTGAGGTAATAAGTTAGAAATTAAGCACCATTTCATATATATAAAAGTAAATAATACATAGAAATATCGTAACTATGCTTTCATGCATCTCTGGCTTCGCTTCTCATTACGCACATGTACATTTCTTCAGTCATAAGGCACACAGTAGTGGTGAAAAGGGAATCTGAGGGCGTCATATGTGATACATTAAATACATTAAGTAATTTCAAAAGCCTAACTTGCGACACTGACGTCCGACTGACAATTGGAATGAAGTATTTGCATGGACCGCTCTGCTGGTGTTAACTGTAATGCTGCTCTGCTGCAATAGTGTCAAAAGTTACAGCTCACAGGTTCTTCATACACACTTGGCAGCGGCTGATGCGTGACAGGAGCTGACCGGCTTTCAGTGTCTCAGCTGAATGGGAACTCTGGAAGGTCTGATCAATAGATGTCAACCAGAAACTCTGCTTGTTGGCGAAGTAGTGACATGTACCCTTGGCCCCGTTACACTCGATGAAGGGAGTGGTGCGGAAATCTTCTAGACAGGAGCCTGGAGACACCAGAGACTGACCACCACCTTCATCTCCAGCTGCCGTGTGCTGTAAGAGTGTGACAATGAGTTAGAGAACTGTAAATAGATGGAGGTGTAACATTTTAGAAATGAACTCTCACCATAAGGAAGGAATAGCCAATCCAGAGACTTCTCCAGCCTGCTGGGCATTGTGGGATTGTTATGTCTTGACTGTGTACAGCGATGGCCACAGATGGAGCTTCACACACGGAGCAGCGGCTGATGTATGGTTTTATTTCGGCCTCCTCCACGGGCATCATGGGAATTGGCGCGGTGGTGGACAGCCAGTAGGATTTGTCATTGCGGCTGGCATAGTAGCACACATCTCCAGGATTACAGTACAGGAAGGGCATGGTGTTAAAACGGGGGAGACATGAGCCAGCTAGACCTGAATGATGAAATAGAGACATGTGAGGCCTTGTAAAGCTTTCAGAGAATCACAAAGTACAGTTACTGATTTAAATATAATTGCTCAAATGTCAGTAAGTAAATTCAGTTAGTAAGTAACGTTTATTTAGCAAGAACACATAAAACTGATCAAAGGTGACAGTAAACTTTATTAAAAATTTATTAAAAATGTAAAAATATAAAAATCTACAAGGGATAGTTCATCCAGAAATGAAAATTACACCATGATTTACTCACCCTCAAGCCATCCTATGTGTATATGACTTTCTTCTTTCAGACAAATACAATTAAAGTTATATTAAAAAATGTCCTGCATTTTCCAAGCTTTTTGATGGCAGTGACTGTGTGTTGAGATTTTAAAGTCTAATAAAGTGCATCCATCCATCATAGAAAGTGCTCCACATGGCTCCGGGGGGCACGTATCACAGTTAGCGAAAGCAAGAGATTACAGTTTATAAAGTTTTAAATATGGATTTTTTTTTTTACACAAACATATCAATTCACTTCAGAAGGCCTTTATTAATTATTATTATTTTTATGATAGATGGATGCATTTTATTTTGCTTCAAAATCTCAACAGTCATTCAATGTCTTTATAAAGCTTGAAAGAGCCTGGACATTTTTAAATATAACTAATTGTATTCGTCTCAAAGAATGTGGTAATCTTCATTTTTGGGTGAACTATCCCTTTAACAACACAAAATTTTTAAATCGTAATATATATTAGATAATATAATAAGAAAATGAATTACAAGGAATGCATTGTGAAAAACATGAATTATATTCATGAACAAGCCTTTTTATTAGTCGCTTATTCACAAGAAAAAAAAAGTAATCCACAGGAAGTGGCGTTAACAGATTGTTAACAGCTGGTCTATGTGGTAATACAGTACACCGGGCAGGACATCCAAAAGCTTGTCTATCATTCAACAACCTCAAATTTGGCTTATCATTTGAAATATGTAAGTAGTATCAACTTTACATGGCCGCTCAATCTAATGTGCGCTAAACTGAATAGTAGCGCTCTCACTGCATGACAGATGAAGGCGGTGGTATGGTCACTTGCTCTTAAAATACTACATTTTTGGTAATGGAGATAAAACGGGGCAGCCGTGGCCTAATGGTTAGGGAGTCGGACTTGTGACTGAAAGGTTGCAGGTTCGAGTCCCAGGTCCGGCAGGGATTGTCGGTGGGGTGAGTGATTAATCAGCGCTCTCTCCACCCTCAATACCACGACTGAGGTGAGACCCTTGAGCAAGGCACCGAACCCCCAAACTGCTCCCTGGGCGCCGCAGCGATAGCAATATGGCTGCCCACTGCTCCGGGTGTATGTTCACGGTGTGTGTGTGTTCACTACTGTGTGTGTGCACTTGGATGGGTTAAATGCAGAGCACAAATTCCGAGTATGGGTCACCATACTTGGCCACATGTCACGTCACTTTTTTTTTTTTTTTTTTTTTTTTCACTAAAAGTAATACATCTTTCATATCTGTAAAAACTCTTAAGTTTATTTGTGTGCAATCACAATAACAACAAAACATTGCGCTTTTATAAAATAATGAAAGCACTTTCTGCCGTCTCGGTTTCGAACTTGAGCACAAAACTCCGAAAATCAGTGTATACTTGCCTCACAGACATGAAAAAAATGTGCAGAGAGTGAATTGTCTATTTTTAAATGAACCAATTCAAATGGTAAACAAATATTCTCAGATTATGTAATCCATATGAAACCTGTATACAGGTGTATCCACTACTGCGGAGATGATGTAGGCAAATAAAGGCTTATTATTATGATTTTATATTATGACCAGAAAAAAACTTTAGTCGAGGGCAGCCTTAGTGTTGAGTATCTGTAGTGTTTTGCAACACTGTGCGCAATAAATATTACATTTCATGAGTGACACTAAAGAGTGCTATAAAATTCAACATTTAGACTAAAGAGCTAAAGTTGTGCAAATAATGGTGGTGTCAGAAATGCAATGACTGCACATCTTGTGATTGATTTTATTATTTTGTCAGTTGCACTTACCCAGGTCTTGGTTGTGGGCCTTCTCCTGTCCCTCAAAGTACAGAAGACTGTAACCGTCCCATAACTTGGACATGCCCACAGGGCACATGGGGATCTGCTCAGACTGACTGTGCTTCACCAGCAGGTAGCCAACATTGACACTGCGGCCAGGCATTCCAATAGGACCGGGTAAACCAGGCCCCCCTCGTGCCCCTACCAATTGAGATTCAAAAATTACTGCCAAAATTACTTAAAAACGAAAGGCTCACACAGGGCCTTATTGGTTACTAATCGTCTACAATCCTTAATCCACATATCTAGCCCAGAATCCCACAATCCTTATCCATCTTATACAAACACACAATTTACCTTCTTCGCCTTGTAGACCAGGGTGGCCTATTTGTCCAGGATTTCCACGGAAGCCTGGATTTCCTGGTATTCCTGGGAGACCTGGCATGCCTTTTTCACCTTGTGGACCCAAAAACCCTGTAAAGAGAAAACAATCATTTACACAATGATTGTGGAGCACAGCAACAGCACAGAAGTAGAAGCTTGTACAAAATATTTATTGCTACATTAGTTTTAAACTAAGAGTTTGAATTCTCCTACCTTGATCGCCAGGAGGTCCAGCAGGGCCTGGGTTTCCATTCCGTCCCTGTGGTCCTTGAATACCCACTGGGCCAGGTGGTCCTCTCTCGCCTGGTGGTTTCACTGGAACTGGTGGAAGTCCTTTAGCTCCAGGTAAGCCAGGAAAACCTGAAGCAACAAGGTCGAGAGAATGGGTAA
Source organism: Cirrhinus molitorella (assembly GCA_033026305.1). Lineage (NCBI taxonomy): Eukaryota > Metazoa > Chordata > Actinopteri > Cypriniformes > Cyprinidae > Cirrhinus > Cirrhinus molitorella. The sequence goes on along the minus strand of CM065122.1, from coordinate 31,447,371 downwards.
GGTGCAAAATTATTTCAGACATTGCAACAAATGGTTCTGGCGCCACTTCTGGTCTGAATAAATAAGAAATGTTAAATCCCATTGCAGCCAACACATTTAGATCTTCTCCAACACACTCACCTGGTGGTCCGGTATCTCCTTTAGGTCCAACAGGGCCCCTATCGCCTTCAAAACCATGTCTTCCTGGAAATCCCATCATTCCTGGCTCTCCTTTCTCACCTTGAAATTATATAAAGCATTCCGTAATGATTTTTAATTTTTTTTTGTCAAGGCTCATACTAGAACAAAGTGAGCAATCTAAACATTGCTCATCTAGTATGATTTTTATGTTTTAGTCTCTCTTGTATCATTTGAGAAGGTTCATGATGTAATTGTCTTGCCATAATGATCACTGGTCTTTTGTTTTGAGTTTGCCAATGCAGTGAACTTCACTATATTCATATTTTGTGATCTACCTTTTCTTCCTGACACTCCAGGTTCCCCTGAGGGTCCTTTTTCTCCTGTATCCCCACGGAATCCTTTTTCTCCAGTAAATCCAAAATCACCTGGATTTCCTCTTTCTCCTTTTGCTCCAAATGGAGAAGGGTCACCTGGAATCCCTCTGGGACCAGGAAAACCTAAATGATAACAGCAATGGCTTTCAGACAAGATGGCACATTCTCAAAATTAATTTTCAAGAAAGACTGTAGATTCATAAATATATTTTTTCCTGTGTGGTAAAGTGAGACTATATATTTACTTTACAAAACATATTTTGCTTTCATATTTATTTTAATGATGTCCTTACTACCTTTCTGGTTCTTGAATGTGCCAGTTGCATTGGTGTTTATGCAGAGTCAGAAAGCTCTCAGATTTCATCAAAAATATACTTTTTGTGGTCGAAGGGGTGAACTATCCCTTCTCTTTCTCCTTATAGTGTCTCTATTAGTGTTTATTAAAAATATATATAATGAGCCCTTCACCTGGAAGTCCTTTTGGGCCTAAAAAGCCGTAGTCGCCTTGCACTCCTTTTATATCAGAGAATCCTTGTGGACCCCGTAGACCTGGTACACCTGGACGCCCAGATTCACCCTTATTGCCTGTAAACACAGCAATATCAGCTTTGAACTGATGCATAGTTGCATCAAATGGACAACAATGCACAAAACTCCAGTTTCGGAATATGAGTTTAGCTATTTTGAGCTACCTGGATCTCCACTGAAACCCTTGAATCCCACCTCTCCGGGGGTACCCGTCTCTGTGCTGGGGATGCCTGTCTCTCCTCTCTCTCCTTTTGCTCCTGGCTCACCAGGACGACCAAAGCTGTCCAAACCTTGCAGGAGACAAAACATACCAAAGCTGTCATTACATACCAACATTTTAAACAATAGTAATTCCTGCAAATACACAATGTTTGGTTTACATAAGCTAATATACATTAAACTCTAAATAATAATAATAATAATAATAATAATAAAATAACTGTTTTATTCATAAGCAAAGAAGGTGCAAGTACCTGGAGTACCCACAATACCCTTTTGACCCTTCAGGCCATCCAATCCAAAAATGCCTTTAAGACCAGGAAATCCTAGAGGAAATATGAGCCAGCCAACATTACATATTGATTAAGTGACTAGACAATGAATACATTAAAATAAATTTTCTCTTTTCACAACATATATCATTCTAAAGAATCATAAAAAAAAATGTACACATAAGGCAAATCTACATAGGTATGTTGGTGTTTCAATAAATATGATTATTAGAACTACAGACCTTTTTGTCCTGGTTGGCCTTGGATTCCAGGGGTTCCTTCCAGTCCAGGCACACCAGGCCAGCCCTTTTGACCCTGGGTTCCTGGGAAACCCTGTAGGCCATCGGAACCTAATGAAGAGGTTGATCCAGTTAAAAACTTTTCAGAAACAATGAAATTGTTAAATCAAAGGATAATAATCCAGACTCTTGTACCAGGTGGTCCATCTTTTCCAGGTACTCCTGAATAGCCTTTCATCCCTTCAATGCCATCAAAACCAGGACTTCCTCTATCTCCAGTATGACCTGTGAGTCCCTTCTCACCTAACCGATTTATATTAAAAACTCATTGAAGAAGCAGTTCAATAATAGGGAAAATCAATAAAAGATCATAATAGTTTCTGATGCACTATAGCATATGTAAATTCTTTACCGAAAGGTCCAGGCAGCCCAGTTTCACCTCTCAGTCCTGTTGATCCTGGAAGGCTGAGGGTAGGACCCAATTCACCTTAAATAAAAGATTCTTACATAAACCTCTTTAGCAGTTTATTTAAAGAGTATAAGAAAGTCATACATTAAGCATGGACATGGACATTTCAGGGGTTCATTTATGAGCACCTTTTATTCCCTTGAATCCAGATTCTCCAGATCGTCCATAGGCACCAGATGAGCCTTTGTCACCCTACATTTTTAAACATTTTAAAATGAGCTGCAATGACTAAAAGCACAACAATCAAAACATTTTACCAGAAAAGTTCTGCGCAATTTTTTTAATTACAAATGGTTTTCGGGGAGAGATAGAGCTCATTGTCATACCTTGGGTCCAGGCATTCCAGGAAAACCACCAATTCCAGGAAGTCCGGTAGGCCCTGGCATTCCCTTAGTCCCTGGTAGTCCTTCTGCTCCGGCAAGACCTCTAGTACCTTTTTTATCACTGGGCTCACCTGGATGTCCATCTCTACCTTCCGTTCCTGGAACACCTGGAAAACCTTTTGGACCTGGCCAAAGTTGAAAGAAAAGCTATAGGTGTCTATCTGAAAGGAATAATTTTGTCCTACTCACATTAGCAAAGTTCTTGTGATTCCACAATGACCATATGCAGAAATGTAAACAATTGGTATATCAACACATTTTGATTAACATAGCAATGTACTGTACTTCTGCATGTAAACATGGTCTTGAGTAGAAAATAAATATGAAGGTATTCACCTCTGGGACCAGTGAAGCCATAATCCCCCATTTTTCCATGGTCACCTTTAGCTCCTTTCATAACCTCTTTCATATGTGGTGTTATGTTTATGATTGGCTTTTCACCTGGAGGCCCCATCAGACCTCTGTCACCTTGAGAACAAGCATTGACAAGACATTCAAAACCCATCAAGAACACAGTAGAAAACTACAATGACAAATACTATATTAAAGATGTCATTTCACAATTAATATCCCAAATACAATCTGTTACAAAAATATGCTTAAAACTAATATTACATGAAAATATAGACCATAGATAAGTCAGGACAACAAACGTATGATATGACCATGGTAACATTAAATTACATACTATGTATTTACAAACATATAGAATCATGCTCTTTATTTACCTTTTAGACCTGGAGGGCCAGGAAGTCCTTTTACACCTTGATATCCTGGATCACCTATCGTCCCTTTCTGTCCCGAAAATCCCTTCACACCTCTCTCTCCAGGCATTCCAGGGAAACCCGTCATGCCCTGACCACCTTTGGAGCCTTTATTGTTAAGAAACAATGCGGCATTCAGTTAATTCCATTTATAATTTTTCAGTTTAAGCACCAACAATGACCAAAATGTTGCTTGATCATTATATCTGCTTATTGCTAACTTTTTGTCACTTATCAAATGAATAGAACACATTGAATGAAGTAGAAAAGGCAACTGACCTTTTAACCCTGGAAAACCATCAATACCAAAATGCCCATGATGTCCTGGATCTCCTGGGGACCCAATATTTCCTTGTAGACCAACATTTCCTGTTTCTCCAATGAAACCCTTTATTCCTCTGGGCCCAGGAAGGCCTGGGTCTCCTTGAGCTCCCCTTTCTCCACTTGGACCTACAGAGACCCAGTATATTTGAGCATTGTTAGGAAAAAGAAGTCTTACTTCATTTCACTGATTTCAAATGCACTACCAATCAAATGTTTGGATATACTTGATTTAATTTACGTTTCTGATCCTAAAGACCATAGGATCCGTCCATGGATGCTCCTTACAAATCAAAACAAATTAATGATATTGAAGAGTTGGGCCAGAGAGTGAAGGAAAATCACTCAATAGAGGCTTTCACACCAAAGGAGCGTTTTTATAGTTTTGATAAATATTGAAGGAAGTACCTGCTTTTTGGCGTTTTACTGGGAGTGAGTTTTGTTATAAGAACACCTTTTGGAGGGACTATATTAGCTCCTACTTCCGAGTCAGCCAAGCCCAACAGGAACTACGCAGTGTACGCTGACTGACCGAACACATGCCATACCAAACACCGGCATCCAGGGGCACCATAATGGTAGGGAAGGTTAGGACGATTTCAAGGGTCCTACAAAAAAGGGGGGCCCTAACGCGATTTCTACTGAGGTGGACTCCCAACCCCGTGAATTGTATCGAGTAAGGCTAAGTCAATAATCTGTTCAGTGGTCCCAGAAACCATAGACATGCCCCTGCCGGCACCCACCCTTTTTACAAAGCTGTGCAAACATACTTTGCATATACATACTTCAAAAAAACTCCAATGAACACCTCCTGGTGCACAAGCCCCTAAAAAGAGTTTAGCACACTGGCTGATTTTCAGTTTTTTTTTCTGACATTCTGTTATTTTTTAATCTAGATTTTTTGCATCAGTTACCTGGTTCTCCGGTTTTTCCAGGTGGTCCAGGAGGTCCTACTTGACCGGACTGCCCAGGAAAGCCAAATGTTCCTGGAGGTCCAGGATTTCCTAACTCTCCTTGAAGACCTGGAGGGCCACTTTCACCCTTAAGGCCAATCATACCGGGCATTCCCTCCATACCTGTGTGACATTGGATCCTTTAATGAGTCTCAAAAACAATTGATTTATCTTAATCCTTTTTTTTTTTTTTTTTTCATTTTTGAGCTTCTGGGGTGGAGACACACCAGCATAAAAAGACACATGTAGTGGCATAAATGTTTTCACGTAGGAATCACAATCACAGGAAATGCGGGTTACTCACCTGGGTGTCCTTGAGATCCTGGGTCTCCTGGAAGACCAATGACACCTCTCTGTCCGGGGAGTCCTATGTCTCCAGGGGCTCCAGCAGATGCTCCTAAAACTTCCCCATGTTCACCCTTTATCCCTAATGCACCATCCAAACCTGCTTTACCAGAAAGGCCTGGAGCTCCTTCCACACCTTTGGTGCCAGGATCTCCTAAGTCGCCCCGAGGTCCAACAAAACCTATGTGGTCAAAATCAAATTATTAGAGCTGAGAAAACGAGACATACTGAAGTATACACACAAATGATTCAATAAAATGTAAAGAGAAACACAGGCATCCTAATGCTTACCTCTCGGCCCAGGTGGGCCTCCACTTCCTGGTTCACCTTTCTCTCCTTTGGCTCCAGGTTCTCCTAAAAGACCTTTTGAGCCTTTAGAACCTTGGACTCCTAAAACACACATATATGGGCAGCCATAATGTAACCAGAAAGAAATTAATTACACTTTTTTGTTGTTGTTTTTAGTTGTAAATAAATACACCCATTACCAGGAAATCCCTCTAACCCTGGAAGTCCAGGCTGCCCTCTCCCTCCAGGTGGCCCAGGATCTCCAATACAATCCACTATGATAAAATTAATGATGGATAACACAAAAACATAATTAGAAAGTTTTAAATATCACATCAAAATCATGCTTGATCTTAAATTTTGCTTTGGATGGAGCAAACTTGAAATCTGTAATGTTTCTTATTAATCTGATTACATTGTTAAAATGTCAAAGTGTGGTTATTGGAGACCATTCATCGTGGAATGACTGCTATATGTGGTAAAGCACTAAGGAGGGATTTCTCTACCTGGAATACTCCACTGATCTTCTCCTTGTGGGCTACAGTCTCCTGTAAGACACATGTAAGAAAGATATGAATAGAAAGGATAAAAGAAAGGTATAAGATTAATAGAAATCTCAGTATATTTAAACACTAAGGTTATCATTGTTAAAGAAAGTACTAAACTAAGTATTAAAAATAAAGTAATACATTAAATTAATAAAACCCTATAAAACACTATATGAACATATATATATATATATATATATATATATATATATATATATGACAAAAACACACTACAAAATTCCTGAAACTGAAATTTAATTTGATAAAACATATAATTAAGAAAAGAAAATATTAACAAAAACTATAATAGTAAAGATACCATAATAACACTACTACTCACCTGGAGCACCAGGTAACCCTTGTTTTCCATCAAAACCAACTTGTCCTTGGTCACCAGGAAGGCCTCTTTCACCTTTATTTGCTCCGAGAACTAGACCAGGATCTCCTATTTGACCTTTTAGACCTGGAGCACCTGGCCGACCTGTGTATCCCTTGTCTCCAGACTCACCTACAGGACCTTCTCCCTGAAGAAAAATAAGAAAGTAGATGATGAATTACACTGCAAATCTGGTTCAAACTGGCGTCTCTCAATCAATATCGCAACAACCACTGTCTTCCAATGAGTGCCGTTTTAAGTGATCAATTATGTAAGACTTACAGGAGGTCCTTGAAAACCTGGTTCACCATCTCTTCCATCTAACCCAGATCTTCCTTGCTCTCCTGGGAAACCACTAGCACCCGGGTCCCCTGGGTCACCAAGTTGTCCTGTATTTTGGAAACACAGGCAAAAATATTAAGATGTATATCTACACTCATGCGTATCTAAACAAGTAACAGAATATTATTGCACCTTTCTGTGTAGCGACTCTCAGCTCTCCTTTTCTGCCTTTGGGACCAGGTAATCCTTTTGGGCCATCAAAACCCTGTAAATTAATAAAATTTACAGATCTTAAAGGGACAGTTAATTTAAAAATGTATATATTCTGTCATCATTTACTCATTCTCAAGCTGTTTTAAACCTGTATGAGTTTCTTTTTGGGGGGGGGGGGACACACCAAAGAAGATAAAATATCATCAAATAGTTGCTGGTAGCCATTGACACAGTATTTTTTCTATACTATGGAAGTCAGCTATTGTCAGCTGTTGGTTACCAACATACAAGTACCAGCAAAAGCATATAGGTTTGGAACAACTTGTGGGTGTTTAAACAATGACATTTTCATTTTTGGGGGAACTATCCTTTAACTGGAGTAGCATAAACAGTCTTTAATAAATCCAAACAATAGGAATATCCAAAACCAAGACACAAACATAACAATGTAGACCCAACAAAAGAGGAACGCACAGACTGGAACTTAAAAAAACATGGGGTAATTAATGGAACACAGCTGAAACAAATAGAACACAATGGGAACAGTAACAGGAACAAAAACAAATATAGGCATAGAGAAAGACAGGGGAAAACTAGGTCACAGAGCACGTGGGGAGGGAAAACACAACAGGTTCATATTCCTGAAATATCACCCCCCCTCCCGAAAGGTGCATCCTCGTGCTGTAGAAATAACCGAGGGAGGGATGGGTGGGAACTTGGGTGAAGGCTCGGGAGGAGGACGGATACCCGGGAGGAGGACAACTACCGGTGTCCAGGGTGGAGACTATGGAGTGTAGTGGAGTTCCGAGGTGCAGGATGGTTGATGCCAGACCAAGGGGGAGCTGGAGGGACTGCTGGGCCACAGTGGAGAGGAGGGTGCTAGGAGCCATGGTGGAGCCACTGGATTGACAGGCCAAGGCGGAGGATCCTCCAGCCATGACGCCGATAGAGACTGGTAGACCCGTGGTGTGCCAACCACACAGATGGTGGGCTGAGGGTGAGCAGTGGGCATTTCTGAGTCACCGGGCTCTCAGAGCTGCCCTTAGGAACAGAAGCCCTCTCTGGGCTGAACTTGGGAACAGAGTTTCTCTTTGAGCTGGACTTGGAAACAGGAGCCCCCCCTGGGCTGGACGTGAGAATGGGAGCCCTCTCTGGGCTTAAAACAGGAACAGGAGCCCTCTCTGAGCTAAACTCAGGAACAGGAGATCCTCTCTGGAATGAACTTGAGAACGGGAGCCCCCCCTGGGCTGGATGTGGGAACGGGAACCTTCTCTGGGCAAGACATGGGAACAGGAGGGCTCCGACAAAAAAAGGAGGAGATGGGGCAGGTCAACAAACAGGTCTATTAGATCTCCCTTCACTTTCCCTTTACCCAGATCCACCATTAGCAAACCCTCAGCCATGGTGCAGTGGGTGGAACTCCTCTCTGTGATCACACTGGTCACTGGTCCCTCGTGGTGGGTGCTGCAGCTGGCTCTCGCACCTGGTATGACGTGTACGCAGCTCTGGCTCTGCGGCGATCCTCAGCTCTGTCGCTCCTTGATGCGAAGGCTCGTGGTGGGCTCTGGCTTTTCATCATCGGAGGGATCGGGCTGATGCTCCACACTGTGGGGAGATGGTGGGCTGGGGTCTGAGTCGGGAGTGGAACTGGCAAAATCCTCCTCGGAACAGATTCATTCATTCATTCATTCAACAGAGAACATTTCTAACTAGCATCCACTCCACAACTGTGGCGAAATTCACTCAAGGACCACCTTTGGATGACGGCGCTCTGCATGTGGGGTTTAAGGTGCCTTTATAGAACGAGCAGTAGCTAGTGATGTTAGCGAGGACCAGAAACAGTCTGGTATGGTCCTCGAGCAACCTCGAGATGTGGAGTAGCATACACATATCCAAAACCAGGGAAGGGAGCAGACACACAAATATAGCAATGTAGACCCGACAAAGAAGGAACATACAGACTGGAACTTAAATACATGGGATAATTAATGGAACACAGCTGAAACAAAAAGAACACAATGGGAACAGGAACAGGAACAAAGCAAAATATGGGCATAGAGAAACATGGAGGAAAACTAGGTCACAAAGCATGTGGGGAGGGAAAACACAAAAAACATATTCCTGACATTATCAAGGCATGAAGACATAGTGTATATTTACTTACATATCCACCATCCAGCCCTCTGGGTCCTGGCTCTCCCTGATCACCCTGTTGACCCCACTCGCCTGCCATGCCAATGTCCCCAGCATCACCAGGAGGACCCGGAGGACCAGGTGGGGATCTTACATCGCAATCGCATGGGCCATGATCACCTGATCAAATAAAGAAAAAAATAAATAAATCATCACCAGTACAGCAGGATTAACAAAGACTTATAAATGTCAACAAGAAACACCTGCTGTGTTCCTAGAAAAGAGAGAAGAACTCTTTATTGTGCTCTATAAGCAATTAAGTTTCCCACAATGTCATGCACAACATGACATGATCTCAGCAATACACACAGTGAAAAAATATAAGCTAAAATTATAAGAACACTAGAATTTTCACCAGCTAAAATGCTTTTAAGTCAGTTATTCATATCTTTTGCTGTAGTGTGTCAGTAGAGAATATCAGTTTACATTTCCATTCCATTTCCATTCCATTTTCCATTTTGCCATTAATTAATAATTAGTCTGCACAACAGCCAGTGCTGCAATTTACAGAATTTTTACACAAAACATTAAACAGCACTCTAGCTTATGCAGGAAGGTTCTTTGAAGCATCTTGGAGACGTTGCCACAGTTCTTCTAGATTTAGTCTGTCTCAGTCTGTCTCTGTTTCTTTATGTCATTCCAGACAGACTGGTTGATGATGAGATCAGATCTCTGTGTGAAAAAAATCTCACTGGATTATTACAATTAATGTCTAAATGAATGTTTGGAAATGGAAACTGATATTTCCTTCTGACACATCACAGCGATAGAAATAACTGACTTACAACCATGTTTTAGCTGCTGAAAATACTAGCGTTCTAATAATTTTGGCCACCACTGTATATTCATTCATTCATTCATTCATTCATTCATTTTTTTTAATGCCATGTCAGCAGCAAGGCTATCTTCACAGTGTCTTGGCCATGCAAACAACCCCTGCAGTTTATTAACTTCAGCACAGATCTTACCCTTTAGTCCCTTTTTTCCTGCACTTCCTGGACGTCCACGTGGTCCTGGTGCACCTTTAAAGTATTCTTCCACTGCATCAAGACATTAATAATCTTTAATACTTCTTCATAATATTCAGTATTACAAAGGTCTCTATTTAGAAAGGATGCCTTAAATTGATCAAACATGACAGTAAACAATACAACTTACAAAACATTTCTATTTCAAATTATATTAAATTATATTAAGCAGCACAGCTGCTTTCAACACTGATCTGATAATAATTATATAAGAAATGTTTCTTACGCAGAAATCAGCATATTAGAATGATGTGACACTGAAGACTGGAGTAATGATTCAGCTTTGATTCAGAGCAATAAATTACATTTGAAAATTGCAACACTATTTTACAATATTAGCGCATAAATATGAAGAAGCTTATTTAGCATGCCATTTAGTGATGGTATCCGGTTTTGTTCTGGTTTGAAAATTCACACTTACATGAAGCCTTAGGTCCAGGTGGTCCATACAACCCAGGAAGCCCATCCTGGCCAGGTGGCCCAGGCTGAGTGGCAGGATTACCAAGTTCTCCAGCTTCACCTTTGGGTCCCCTTTGTCCCCGTGGTCCCTCTGGACCCCACAAATCCACTGTAGATCAGAGAAACAATCATATCAGTGACAGAGTTTGGTTAAAGTAATGTCTAAGCCCATATGTGTTTAAAAAAAATTGTTCACTCAAAAATTATTTTATTATTAATGCCAACCCATATGACTTTCTTTCTTCTGTGGAAGAACAAAACAAGGTATTTATACGGTTCTTTTTTATCCACCTTTTTTCACGTAAGAACGGATGCAACCATATGTAAATTTTATGGTTCAGGCTTCTAGATCCGTGCCCAGCTATTTTTAGCTGTACAAAACAGCTTGTATTGCTGCTTGATATTGCAAATTGGAGTGTCTTACCACATTATTTTAATGTATTATCTTAATTATTATAAATATAAATATATAGTTTTCCTCTCAAACCCATCAAAACGATGAGTTTGGTGTTTGATGACAAGGTTGAATTGCCATTGGCCTTGTGTGCCATGTCATCACTATACAGCAAGTTTGACTACTCCTTAGCATTGTGAAGATACTGGAATTTCTGACTTCGATATAATAATACATTTAAAGGCATCAATATGTTACTGCGATACTGTGACATGTTATAGACATCATAATATCGTTACTGTGGAAAATGAGTATTGAAGTCATTTCAAAATTCAGAATCAATATAGAAAAATCTAGTTTTATACCAACATGAGGGTGATTTTAGACTGAAAAATACCTGGTTGTTGTTCAGTGGGAGGGGGGCCTTGGGGACCTGGCTGTCCTTTTGCCCCTTTTGGACCATACCTTCCAGTTGGGCCACGCTCTCCTGGAGGTCCTGGAGGACCCACTATATAAGCAAGAGAAACAGAATCAAAGAAAGAAAAATACTGAGAAAGTATTGAGAAACTGGACTGTATATTGAACGTTAGATTAGGACTATTCAAACAGCAGATATTAAAGGACACCTATTAATATTACCATGGTTACAAGATGTAATATTGGTATTGGGTATCCCCAGAATGTGTCTATGAAGTTTTTAGCTCAAAACACCCCACAGATCATTTATTATAACATCTGGAAAATATAATTTTGGGGTGTGTCTAAAAAAAGTTATCACTTTAAATGCAAATGAGCTTCATTTTCCCGCCCGTCTTCAGAAGAGGATGTAGCATATACATCTCTGATTTGCATACCTACAGCAATAAACAGTCAGTAGTAGCAACGTGACTGAAATGATTTGTGCAGACAAATGTATTCAGGTAGATATTAAGGCACATTACCTTCAAAAATAAAAGTAATTAACTGCATTCTCAGTGGCTCAGATGTTGGGAGAAAGCGAAGACTCTTATGTTCAGTTTTACATCGAAAAACACAGAACACCTTACGAGACATTGTTGACGTTACAGCTGCTCGAGCGCAGAAAAAAATGGAGGCCAGCATACAGGTCCTTCTAAAAAAATTAGCATATTGTGATAAAGTTCATTATTTTCTGTAATGTACTGATAAACATTAGACTTTCATATATTTTAGATTCATTACACACAACTCGAAGTAGTTCAAGCCTTTTATTGTTTTAATATTGATGATTTTGGCATACAGCTCATGAAAACCCAAAATTCCTATCTCAAAAAATTAGCATATTTCATCCGACCAATAAAAGAAAAGTTTTTTTAATACAAAAAAAGTCAACCTTCAAGTAATTATGTTCAGTTATGCACTCAATACTTGGTCGGGAATCCTTTTGCAGAAATGACTGCTTCAATGCGGCGTGGCATGGAGGCAATCAGCCTGTGGCACTGCTGAGGTGTTATGGAGGCCCAGGATGCTTCGATAGCGGCCTTAAGCTCATCCAGAGTGTTGGGTCTTGCGTCTCTCAACTTTCTCTTCACAATATCCCACAGATTCTCTATGGGGTTCAGGTCAGGAGAGTTGGCAGGCCAATTGAGCACAGTAATACCATGGTCAGTAAACCATTTACCAGTGGTTTTGGCACTGTGAGCAGGTGCCAGGTCGTGCTGAAAAATGAAATCTTCATCTCCATAAAGCTTTTCAGCAGATGGAAGCATGAAGTGCTCCAAAATCTCCTGATAGCTAGCTGCATTGACCCTGCCCTTGATAAAACACAGTGGACCAACACCAGCAGCTGACATGGCACCCCAGACCATCACTGACTGTGGGTACTTGACACTGGACTTCAGGCATTTTGGCATTTCCCTCTCCCCAGTCTTCCTCCAGACTCTGGCACCTTGATTTCCGAATGACATGCAAAATTTGCTTTCATCCGAAAAAAGTACTTTGGACCACTGAGCAACAGTCCAGTGCTGCTTCTCTGTAGCCCAGGTCAGGCGCTTCTGCCGCTGTTTCTGGTTCAAAAGTGGCTTGACCTGGGGAATGCGGCACCATTTCCTGCACATGCCTGTACACGGTGGCTCTGGATGTTTCTACTCCAGACTCAGTCCACTGCTTCCGCAGGTCCCCCAAGGTCTGGAATCGGTCCTTCTCCACAATCTTCCTCAGGGTCCGGTCACCTCTTCTCTTTGTGCAGCGTTTTCTGCCACACTTTTTCCTTTCCACAGACCTCTTGCTTGAGGGTGTCAATGATGGCCTTCTGGACAGCAGTCAGGTCGGCAGTCTTACCCATGATTGCGGTTTTGAGTAATGAACCAGGCTGGGAGTTTTTAAAAGCCTCAGGAATCTTTTGCAGGTGTTTAGAGTTAATTAGTTGATTCAGATGATTAGGTTAATAGCTTGTTTAGAGAACCTTTTCATGATATGCTAATTTTTTGAGATAGGAAATTTGGGTTTTCATGAGCTGTATGCCAAAATCATCAATATTAAAACAATAAAAGGCTTGAACTACTTCGAGTTGTGTGTAATGAATCTAAAATATATGAAAGTCTAATGTTTATCAGTACATTACAGAAAATAATGAACTTTATCACAATATGCTAATTTTTTGAGAAGGACCTGTACAGCCAAACACAACTCACTGAGGGCGGAAACTATGGCAATGAAGAACTGTCAGTCAGGACCATGGGCGGGGCCTAAACAATGTGATGTCACTCTGCTTTGACCATCAAATGCCTAATGAGACTGGTTTGGTTTAATGGGGATTAAAAATAAGAATTGGATGGATTTTTATCATTGTAGGGTGGTTGCGTTTACACACTGCCAATGCATATTTACATCCAAATATTAGTACCTCCAGTACCATCAGAAGGAACTATCAGCTCTCCGGGTTCTCCTCTGTCTCCCTGTTGAATGATACGCATTTAGGTCATTCAACTTTTGATGCAGATTGAATGGTAAGGTACGACAAGATACAGCACTAAACCAGAAATGGATTTATACCTTGAGGCCAGAATTTCCTGGGAAACCTGGTAGTCCAGTGTCACCCTGTAGGAATAGAGAGAGACTTTAAGAAATGTCCACACAAATGCTCAAATGCCAATGCACTGTTGGGAAAATGATCAAGGTGGCATACCCTAAGTCCTGGAATACCATTTATTCCTGGGTTTCCCTGTAAATAATAAGAATTGGTTAAATATTTTAGGTGAAAATGTTGAATATGTGTGCATCCAAAAAAAGGTACAGCTTAGAAAAAAGAAACGAAAATGCTGATGTCCATTGATGGAAAACATGTAATTTTTTTTGCACATAATTTTTGCATAAGGTTGATAAAGAGATTTCAGCTCTTAATCAATCATACCCGCTGTCCATGAAACCCTGGCACACCAGTCTCTCCTTTGGTGGATAAATATCCCTGAAAAAAAAAAAAAAAAAAAAAAAAAAAAAATATATATATATATATATATATATATTATCAAGATACTGATAGGTTTTAAATTATGCAAACAAGCAGTCTTTGGCGTAAACCAATTATTCTGAATCCTCACATGCCTCTACTAAACAGGAAGTTGGCCTTTTTAACTGTAAGGCAGTGTTTTCATTCAAATTTCATTAATTTGAAAAAAAACAAAAAAAACTCAAATGCCACCTACCAAATCTCCTGTTTCACCTTTAGAACCTTTCAAGCCTTTCTTACCCTGTTAACAAATAAAAGAGATGAAAATTAGTAGAGAGATCATTGCTCCACTGATATAAAATATATGTAATATTTTCATAAATTCATGTTCTTCTTGCCTGCCATTCTGGAGGGGGTGGATGGATTTGTGGGTGAGGTCCTGATGGGCCCGGCTGTCCGGTCTCCCCCTGTGGTGAGAATATTAAAATTTATAAAACAGTGCAGATTATAAACCACAATATTAACAGACTGTAAGACACTAAACATTTGTCTCACCATTTCTCCTTTGACTCCTTTTAATATCTTAGTACTTTCACCCTGTACAGAGACAACACATTAACATCAAATGTATATATTAGAATGCGCTGTCATAAAAAATTAATGTAAAACTTTCATAAAATTTAGAAAACATTGTGTTTTACTACCTTTTGTCCTTTAACACCTTTAAATCCAGTATGACCCTAGAGAAAGATGAAACAGTGATGACAAATTTGGAATAGAGCAAGCAGTACTTAGAATAACTAAGGCTGTCAAAATGATTAATTTATTAATGATTAATTAATCAAATTAATTGCACATCAATTTGGGCTGAGAAATTATGATACTCTAAATACTAAAACCACGAAAAACCACATTGTAACGTCAGCAAATGTCTAAAAAAACATTAACTTTTTTATTGAAATTGTCCAAATACTCAAGAACAAGACTCTTTGTGTGATATTGCTGAACTATATAATGATATACAGTTGAGGTCAAAAGTTTACATCCCCCTTTTAGAATTTGCAAAATGTTAATTATTTTATCAAAATAAAAGGGATTATACAAAATGCATGTTATTGTTTATTTAGTACTGACCTGAATAAGATGTTTCACATGAAAGATGTTTACAAGAGAAAAAAAAAGTTACATTTACAAAAATTACCTACTTACCTCTAAGAATTACCCTTTCCAACAATGACTGTATGATTTTGAGATCCATCTTTTCACACTGAGGATGACTGAGGAACTCATATGCAACCATTACAGAAGGTTTAAACACTCACTGATTTTCATTCTGTTCAAAAGTGTTCACCCCCTGGCTCTCAATACATCAGTTTTCCTTCTAAAGCATTTGTGAGTGTTTGAACCTTCTGTAATAGCTGCATATGAGTCCCTCAGTTGTCCTCAGTGTGAAAAGATGGATCTCATACAGTCATTGTTGAAAAGGGTTCAAATACAAAAAAAAAAAAAATGCTGAAAACAAAATAATTTGTGGAGGATAAACCTGGAGGATTTTTCTAAAGAACAGCGGGCAGTTTAACTGATCAGGACAAACAAGGGACTCATGAACAACTATCACTAAACAAAATACATAGCTGTGGATCATTCAAATAACAACACAGTATTAAGAATCAAGGTGATGTAAACTTTTGAATGGGGTCAATTTTATAAATTCAACTATTATTTTTATTTTGGACTATATGTAAACATCTTTTATGTGAAATATCGGTAACACTTTATATTAAGGTGTCTATAATACAGAATAATTACCTAATTAAGTACTTAGTAGTAGCCATGGTACTTACATGAAACAAAATGTACTTGCCATGTAACTAAGTTATGGATCAGCCTGTACCTACAGATTGTAATTATGTAGATGTAATAGGCAGCTATTGTTCCACATATGTAACAGACCGAGTCAACAGACTGTGTACTGGTGGGTTAAATCCAACTAAGGTGCAGCTGGAAAAGGTGTACAGTATAAATACACATGAAGTACACTTAAGTACAATCTTGATACACTTTATTTAAAGTAGCCTATGCCTGTGTAATATTCTGTAATTTTAATGTAATTAGAAAGGTATTACATGTATTTAGCTGTGTACTAGTGGGTTAAATCAAACTAAGGTGCAGCTGGATAAGGTGTACAGTATAGATAAGTAGCTAGCTATGTCTGTTACATACAGTGGGTACGGAAAGTATTCAGACCCCCTTAAATTTTTCACTCTTTGTTATATTGCAGCCATTTGCTAAAATCATTCAAGTTTTTTTTTTCCTCATTAATGTACACACAGCACCCCATATTGACAGAAAAACACAGAATTGTTGACATTTTTGCAGATTTATTAAAAAAGAAAAACTGAAATATCACATGGTCCTAAGTATTCAGACCCTTTGCTGTGACACTCATATATTTAATTTGCTATATTGCTATAACATATATATATTTTGCTGTTCATTTCTTCTGAACATCCTTGAGATGGTTCTACACCTTCATTTGAGTCCAGCTGTGTTTGATTATACTGATTGGACTTGATTAGGAAAGCCACACACCTGTCTATATAAGACCTTACAGCTCACAGTGCATATCAGAGCAAATGAGAATCATGAGGTCAAAGGAACTGCCTGAAGAGCTCAGAGACAGATCTGGCCAAGGTTACAAAAAAAAATTCTGCTGCACTTAAGGTTCCTACGAGCACAGTGACCTCCATAATCCTTAAATGGAAGACATTTGGGACGACCAGAACCCTTCCTAGAGCTGGCCGTCCGGCCAAACTGAGCTATCGGGGGAGAAGAGCCTTGGTGAAAGAGGTAAAGAAGAACCCAAAGATCCAGAGATGCAGTCGGGAGATGGGAGAAAGTTGTAGAAAGTCAACCATCATTGCAGCCCTCCACCAGACAGAGATGCTTAAACCCAATTGAGCATCTCTGGAGAGACCTGAAAATGGCTGTCCAACAACATTTACCATCCAACCTGACAGAACTGGAGAGGATCTGCAAGGAGGAATGGCAGAGGATCCCAAAATCCAGGTGTGAAAAACTTGTTGCATTTTTCCCGAAAAGACTCATGGCTGTATTAGATCAAAAGGGTGCTTCTACTAAATACTGAGCAAAGGGTCTGAATACTTAGGACCATGTGATATTTTAGTTTTTCTTTATAAATCTGCAAAAATGTCAACAATTCTGTGTTTTTCTGTCAATATGGGGTGCTGTGTGTACATTAATGAGGAAAAAAAATGAACTTAAATGATTTTAGCAAATGGTTGCAATATAACAAAGAGTGAAAAATTTAAGGGGGTCTGAATACTTTCCGTACCCACTGTATGTGTAACAGTAGCTGCCTATTACATGCACATAATTACAAACTGTAAGTACAGACTGTTACATAACTTAGTTACATGGTAAGTACATTTTGTTTCATGTAAGTACAACGGCTACTACTGAGTACTTAACTAGGTAAACACTCTGTATTATGGACACCTTAAAATAAAGTGTTACCGAAATATCTTATTCGGGTCAGTACTAAATAAACAATAACATGCATTTTGTATGATCCCAACATTTTGCAGATACTGAAAAGGGGTATGTAAACTTTTGACCCATTTTTTGCCTTTGTATCTTGAATTATAGTGGCATATAACTGCATTTAAATAAGCAGCATCACGCAGTTGTTGTCCTGCATTATGTTTTTCAGTAATCGCATGTTTTGTACTGTAAGATGACATACAGTTCTGGGTTGGGGTGGCCTGTGTTAAATGCTTTAAAAAATAAAAAAAATCCATACATAATCACACCAAATGAACATGTTACATTCACAGCTCAAATTATACAGTACTCCTGTTATAACACTAATTTTATTGTGCATGTGACTAACTCACCCAAGGACCTTGAAATCCTGGCAGTCCTCTGTTCCCAGGGTCACCAGTTGGTCCCTGTAAGGGTGAAATGTAATGTTTTAGAAAAAACCTTTTCCCCTTCACTTTTTCTTACCTGATGGTTCAGTTTCTGTTGTCACAAGACAAATTATGAAAGTCAAACTTACAATAAACCCTGGTAATCCTGGTTGTCCTGGATCTCCCTGTAATACGTCAGAGAATAATGATGCATTTTATAACATTTTAATCAAATGCATTTATGTAAATTCAATTGAAATGTAAACATAATAAAAGTTTATGGTAAACTTCTTGGTCAACTAAAATATCACTCCTGGTTTCTGGTATCACATCCTCTGGTGAAGTTTTTAGTTCGTCTTACCCTGAATCTTTCCATATAGACCCACAACTCCAAAGGGTCACCCTTGTCCCCCTTCATTCCTGGCCGGCCCTACGGAATGTTATGGAGTGAGAAAATAAAAGCATTATAGATTAGATGGATCATATGCATAGACTCTCAATAATTTACTCTTTGACACATAAATAAATTAATACGCTCATACTGATATTCCAGGTCCGCCATTGAATCCTGGATGGCCTGGTATTCCTGAATCTCCCCGGGTTCCATTACAACCGTCAGCTCCTGGTTTTCCACGAGGCCCAGACGGCCCAGGATGGCCCTGATGAGAGATAACAAAACATACCCTTGACAAACATATTCTCTTTACCTTCAGTGAGCCATATGAGCAAATCCAAAACCAAGAAAAGGTATTTATGGTAGTTGAATTTTATTACTAGATGGATGGCTTGTTTATTCCCATAATTAGTTTTAATAAATGTAACTATTCATTTAACATTTGCGTCTTTTATCATATTTCTTTTATTGCCATTTTGTAAAACTCTGCTTTATGCTGTGCCTAACAGGGTCAGAAATTACCCTTTCCATTAAGGGGCAATATTTGCCCCCTGGAATTGATTTCCAGGGGCATTTTTTTACATTTGTGAGTGCAATTTTTATAATCACCTTATTATTTTAAAAACCACACTATGTTGTCCCAAATGTCAAATGTTTTAATTTACCCAATACTTTTATCAATATTTTAAATGATTGTCAATGACAATAGACTGTTCAAAATTGTATCTAAATTATGTAAAGAGCAGGGCTGCAATATTACAACAAAAATCATTATTATAGATTATTGACCTTTATATTGTAATTGTGATTATTAATATTGAAAACAATATAAAATATTTTTGTTTCATTTTGGGCATGTCACACATTCTGGCTTTACAGACAAACATGTTGGTCCACGACTTTAGCCAAGTCTAGCACAAGTTATGCAAAAACTCTCACTATAATCACTGAAGCTATTAAATGAATCTTTTATTTACATCGTATCTGCACTGTTGTTTAAGAACACTCATCAACAGCACTGACTAAAAAGCTAACTTTTTATATTAAAAACAAACAAGCAAGCCCTGTCCAGATTTAAAAGGTAACACATTACTTTCCATAAAAAGTAAATAAGTAACGTAAATGAGTAATACGATATCGCAGTATATTGCTTTTAAAAATAACTTTCCCCAACTCTGGTTATAAGGCTCAATGCTGCACAAAAGAACGTAAAGAATCTGATACAGTGTGAGTGAATCTAAAGTAATACTGTGAATGCACACTTTTAAATTGTTTTCATATTTCATTATAATTGTGTCAGCTGAATACATTGTTTAATTGAGCAGGGGCATTTCTTGCCTCTTCGTCTTTCATTTAGGGGGCATTTTTGCCACAAGCCCTTGTTTAGTTTCTAGTAACAGTTTTAAACATAATACTGTGTATATAAACAAAATCATACTTACCGGAACACCATCTGCTCCATTAAACCCTGGAACACCCTCCATTCCCTAAAGAAAGCCACAAACACAATAGCATTTCATCTAACCTTATGAACAGCTTTACTCTTTAACCCACTCTCAGAATGACTCCTGAGATTGCTTTAAAGAGAATGATGGAGTACAACAAGGCCAAAAATGGCTAAACGTATAAGAGCCATGCGGAATATCATTGTCTTATTTCTTCTACTGAAATAAATATTATACCTATGACTTTCAGACCATCAGACTGAAACTAATCAAATACAGTTAGTTATATAAATTAATCAAAACTTGGAATGAAAAGTGATGAATACATAGGGTGGATATATTCATACATTCATTATTTGTTCATTTTACCATGGTGAATAAGCAGAGTAACAGCTACTTCACGATCAACTGGAAGTTTTATTGTAACTGCCATTAGGAGGCGAAAAGCTTCAAACATACATGAGTATTAGTGAAAAGGTGGCTAAAATTTTAACATAACAGCATAAGTGGAGAGCAAGACAGAGAGACTCACCACACTTCCTTTTGGACCCATACTGCCTCCTCTGCCACGGTCTCCCTTCTCTCCTTTATGGCCCTGAAGACCATGGTCTCCTGGTCGCCCGTTAGGGCCTGAGGGCCCCTGGGGACCAAGGGGTCCAGGCATTCCCTGCAATTCACATAAAGAAACTGACAAATTAGTTTAAATGGAATACCGATTTGAATAAACAAAGGCACACTTACAGTCATAAATTTAGGCTGACATTTTCCACAAAGAAGCAGCTCACTAAGTGATCATTGATGATTGATGATTATTATTATTATTTTTTTTTTTATCAGATGTATTACCTTTATGTTGAAACATAATATGAAACATAATATAATTGCACTCTTTACTAAAACATTACCAAAAATGCCACTGCACTGAAAGATGAATAATTATAGAAGTGAATTGCACTGTAAGATGCACTGAAATATTAAACCTGTTAATAATATTAATGATATATTGATATAATAAACCATACAAGCTTATGACTGTAAACTACTGACTATAAAACATACATTTATTTATATTTATCTATGTATCAAGATATATCATGCAAAATATGTATTTGTTGTATCTCACATTTCACTTTTCAACAGTACATTTTTAAGTAGGCACTGAAGTAGTATATTCAGAACATATTTAGAACACATTTTTTACATTTCACAACATGACCACAAGATGGCAAACTTTGCTAACGCTATGTAAAGCTCTATAACGCCATCCAGTGCTCTTACCACCACATTGCATATACATTTTAAGCGCATGACACAGTGTTAAATTGAAATATTTTTTGTTCCTTGACTTGATCTGAAATCATTTATGCACCGAAGCATACATCAGTCAAACATCTGCCTGATGTACACCTCAAATCTTCTAACCGTACACAAAAAGGCATTTGTACATGTTGCACTTTAACAGAACTGTGATATTAGAATTTGGATTCTGCCCTCTTGTGGATCTGTTTGCTTCATAACCAGAAACTTCAATGGAAAAGGACAATGAAACAGGCTTGTTTATGTTTGTGTCTAGAGATTTGCAAGGGTAAGAACTTAAATCTACTGAACAAACCAAGTTCTACTCTGATGAGATGGATTGATAAACAGACGCCCTGCTGTCTAGTGCACACTTAAACCCTCTGGCCCTAATCCACAGTCACACAACTGATCTGAGATCCTGTTAAGAGTGAAGGAGAAGAAAATGAAGGATGCACTCCGTCTGATCAAAGAAAATACTACGTACTGGATGCCATTCACACAGAGCACATCTACGTCAACAAAGCATAAAACAACCTCCCAGATTAAGAGAGGCATCAGGGTAGTGTGCTGGTTATTTGAAAATACTTGATGACACTGATTGAGCTTTGCATGCTAAGTATGGAGGTCTAAGATGTGGAATATGGAATAGCGTGTATGAAACTTCAGTCAAGTAATAACAGAGCCTAAATAAGAACTAAACAGATTTTTTTTTTTTTCATATTAAACACAGCTTAAAGTCTCATGATGGTGTTTATTAACTTAAACACTCTTTATAGCCGATATAGAGACTAGCTTTATAGTCTTTGTAGATTGCTTAGTGTATGTGAGCTCTAAGGCTCATGAATATTAATCATGTGACTGCATTTGCCTAAAGTGATTTGCAGAAATGAAAACATGTTTTTTACCCATTCATTTTATACATAGATTTTTTTTTAAATTGTTTCCAAAGATTATTAATAGTGGGTTAACAATGTGTTTTCAATGTGAGAGCTGTTTAATTTTATTATATTATATTATGTGTAAGGTTTGTACGCCAACTCTAAGAAATACTTTCAAAGAGTGGTGAGGACAATCCAGCTTTGGCAAAAAGTGTTTGGGACATGTCCCACCTGTTCAGCCATAAATTACGCCCATTCGGCGTAGTCAAGAGTAGAGGTCTAAAAGTGATTAAATAAAAACAAAAGAGGTGCCAGATTACAGCCAAAAACGTAGTTTTAGGTTTTAATGAGGAGGGCCGGGTATAACATAGAGGTTTTAAGGTCCTCATCAGTCAAATAGAAGTGAATCATGTGTGTGAGGTGTTTTGAGACTCTGGAAGCCAAGTACTTTGACCTCTGACCTCACAGATTCTGGCTACCATTTAAGCTGAGCTAGCGTGAAGGTGTTTAATGAATGTTACAGAGTATATACTGTATACTGCTGTCTTTCAAACAGTAAATGAAACCGAATTATTCCACAGCAAACATTTCAAGTAAATATAAATTATCCTGCATTAGTTGTGTACCAATGATTCTGTTACAGGATTAGTTCACCCAAACATAACATTTTTGACCTTTGTTCATCTTCAGAACACAAATGAAGATATTTTTAATGAAATCCGAGAGCTTTCTGACCCTGCATAGACAACAACGCAACTGACATGTTCAAGGCCCAGAAAGGTAGTAAGGACATTGTTAAAATAGTCCATGTGACATCAGTGGTTCAACCTTAAATTTGAAGCTATGTGAATACTTTTTGAGTGCACAGAAAAGTAAAATAACAACTTTCTATGCAGGGTCAGAAGGCTCTTGGATTTCATCAAATATCTTAATTTGCGTTTCGAAGATGAATAAAGGTCTTACAGGTTTGGAATGACATGGTGTGTGTTTGATAACATAATTTATATTTTTGGGTGAACTATCCTTTTATGGGTGCCTTACACAATTCATGACTATAATATACATTCATGACTTGGCTGAGTATGAAGTGTGATAAATGTATTTGTATTTCTAAAATAAATCTGACATTATAAGTCAAGTTGATATTGAGGACACTCTTTGAAAATGCAGTTAATATTTCCCATGGTAGGACAGAAAAAAAAAATAAAACATACACAATAAGTGGTTCTAGAAGCATAAGACATCTCCAAGGAAATTAGACCATATTACAAACCATTTATAGTTTTTTTTTTTCTCTAGGGAGCATTAACAAAAACATTTCTTGACTGTACAGCTTATTACTATGGAAATGGGGCATGAGGAATGTCTCATTTCTATGAAAAAATAACTTAACTGATAAATCAATTTAAAACAGATACTGCTGAAAGTCTACTGAGCCTAAAATTACAACACTGCTTAATTTCTAGTTATTTTTTCTAGTACACATTTAATTTAAAATACACTCTCAAAAATATAGGTTATTTATTGGCATCTATGGTTCCATGAAGAATAACATCCATGGAAACGTTCAGCTGCACAAAAGGTTTTCTACAAGGAAAACAAATATTTAGATTATTAAGATGCTCTCCACATTAGGAAAAATAACCAAACAAACAAACTTTCAAGTTTTTGAAAGGTTCTTTTTGAACCCAAAATGGTTCTTCTATGACAGGGGTTCTCAATTTTCCTGCAGAGTTTAGCTCCAACCTTGATCAAAATCACCTGCCTGTAACTTTTTAGTGATCCTAAACACCTTGATTAACTTGTTCAGGTGTTTTTGGCTGGGTTGAAGCTGAACTTTGCAGGACGTTGAAAACCCCTGTTCTTTTGGAACCTTTATTTTTAAGAGTGTTGTCTCAGCTTGAGACATCATGCCCATGGACCATTGGCTGAACGTCTGATGTATCCGGGACACAAAAGTGGAAACACTTCAGGAGTTTCAAAGTCGTCACTGGATTGGAATTATACAGGATTTCCAGGAGATGTGTGTCACTTTTTTAAATGTTATTTCTGGAAACAAAGATGTTGTGATGCCAAAACCCCTCACGTATAAAAAAAAGGCATCATGTTTACAGCTGTGATGATGATCGCTTATCAGGATCAACTAAACACTGGGATTTTCAAAAGTATGTAATATATAGCACAAACTCTTTAAAATATGTTTCACACACTGGTCTGTTATTGTGGGGACATTTCACATCCCTAAACATGATCCGTTCACAAAACGAAATGTGATTGGTTGCTTTACCTGTCAGTCACATGGCTTCTTGGGTGGGCCATTCAAAGCGGCCAAGGTTCCCAGACCTTCTGCCGTCAGTCTAAAGGTCTGCTACATGAGATTATATGTATAAAGGCTGAAATGTTTAACAATAAGAACTGATACACAGGCTATAATTTGAAATAATATACAACTCACTGCTTTAATAACAGCAGCACGCAAGCTCCATCAACTCACATGGGCATGTGCTCCAGTATGATTTTAGAATGTTGATGTAAAAGCAGATGAACATCTAACCGTCTGTCCGAGTGACATGATCAATGTCACAAATGAAGTTAAAATTCTAGTATTTTCCAGGCCATAGCAATTTAAGCTGCACATTATTTAGCCGTTGTATTATTACAAAAAGCTTTCCTTTCTCCAAAGCCACGAGTAACCTCACTCCTTCTGCCAAATATATTATGTACATTCCCAAAATACACCAAATATATGGCCCATTAAATATGACTTACCCTCTACTTACAGTCTACGGTTTGTTTTGACATGTTGTAGCAACATCTTATCAATCACCCAAATTTCCTTAGCAAATGCCTAACAACAATCTAGACCCAGAAAAGAGTAAATACAAACATCCTGTGTGATGCCTTCCAGTACATGTTTTCACTCCTACATGTCCTTGACGCACTCTGTGTGTGTGGATGCATTATCTGTTGGTAGTTTTTGTCAAAATAAAGCATTACTGTATCTGGGTTTAGTCTATCCGCAAGTCACAGTCATTAAAGTTAACTAAAGATAATGTTACTCCAAGGCCACTGCATGGCGGTCTTACAGATTTTCTTCCCCCCTTGTTTCTGCACATGCAAAATGGGATCACTTTCCTGCAGCCTTTAATGTATCAAATGGATCAAATACATGAGATTTGTTATTTCCTGGGCCACCACAAGTGACCAGGCTAATTCCCTGCTGGCCTTTTCATATCCTGTCCCCTACTATGTGTCTTCCTGACTTCTTGACCCATATTTTCTGTTCTGCTCAACAGGATAAAACCAACCTGCTGTGCCCTAGAGAACCAGCAGACTTATATCAATATAGCAATATATAAAGACAAAACTAAAGTTTTTTCACCACCGGTCTCTGCAAATTACAGGTTAATATTAATTGTGACCCTGGACCACAAAACCAGTCATTTTTATACAGTTGAGTTTTATACATAATCTGAAAGCTGAATAAATAAGCTTTCCATTGATGCATGGTTTGTTAGGCAATATTGGGATGAGATACAACTATTTGAAAACCTGGAATCTGAGGATGCAAAAAAATTAAATACTGAGAAAGTTGTCCAAACAAAGTTCTTAGCAATGCATATTACTAATCAAAAATTATGTTTTGACGTATTTACAGTAGAAAATTTACAAAATATCGTCATGGAATATGATCTTTACTTAATATCCTAATAATTCTTGGCAAATAATAAAAAAATATCAATATTTTGACCCATACAATGTATTTCTGGCTATTGCTACAAATCTACCAATGCTACTTAAGACTGGTTTTGTGGTCCAGGGTCACAGTTTGGTATTTCAACATGAAGGATCATGTGACACTGAAGACTGGAGTAATGATGCTGAAAATTCAGCTTTGCATGTATTACTATACCTCTGAGCAAATAAATGCTGCCTTAGATCATAATCCAAAAACATAAAAAAATCAAACCAACCTCAAAATTTTGAACGGTTGTGTGTGTCATGACGCATGAGGTCTTGACATTAATTAAACTGGCAACATTCTTTATAACATATACATTAAGTAAAATGTGCCAGTCATGATGATAGACAAGCATGAGCACTGGCAGTCTGCAGTACTTAAATCTGATTTGAAATCTTGGCACACTACACAGCAAATGCACTTAGATGAAAAGGTTCTTGGCCCAAGTCCTATCAATCACAGATTAGTGTGAATGCATAGAAGCGTGTGCTTGTGTGGAGCCAGCCGTAACCTTCCATGCACCTGCATAAACACAGTCAGATTAAGCCATGTCTCTGATTAACCCCACCTCAACTGAAATTTGGGTGTCTCAGGGTCCTTTTATTTGTTCACTTTGATCATCTGGCTTTGCTTTTGCAGATGTGGAGCTGCTTGCAAAAGAGAAGATCAAACATCCTTTAACCCTGCTGATTGCATTACGTCTCATATCTGTCCTGTCCCATCCTACCAGTGCGGATGCTAATGAGGAGTGAGCGGCCCAACTCACAACTGACAACAGACGAGAAATAATGGATGACGTGTAGGATGGAGTACCACAAGGCTAAGTACTAGGACCGTTGCTTTTGACGCTTTTACATGTTACCCTTGGGAGATATCAACAGGAAACATGGTGCTAGCATTAACTGTTATGCTGATGATGATCAACGCTATATTTTTTTGCAGTCCGACAAAACACATAGACGATATAAAATCTGAATGACTAGTGATTTTCCATCTCAAAAACAATTTTTAGTTGGTGAACCATTCCTTTACATTTCATATATGGGTAGATAAGAGTCAGAAATAGGGCAAAAGCAAGTCTAAAATTCTAAAACAAAGGAAGGGGAGAGTGCGGTTGAATGGCCTTTAATGCATTTAGAAAAATACAAGCAGACATCGCTCTAAGCATACATTTGTGTGAGGAGGAAATGAGTGATTAGCCATTAGTTTAAGTCACTGACAGGTCCTGGGTGTGCCAGGTGAGAGTTAAATTCTCCCAGGGTTCTCTAGTTCGGAGTGGAGCCATAAAATATCCAGGTCATTTCCTTTTTCTCTCACTCTCTGCTGCTGCCTCACACCATCGCTTCCTCGCTGCATAAATCTCACGTCTTTTGTTTTGTTGCTCCTTTCATTTCACTGCATGTCTCTCCAAGACAAATTAGTTTAAATACTGTTTTTAAATCTGCTGACCCTGTTGACCTTAACAAAATTCAATCCTTCTTGAATTTTCCATATTTTCCATCTTCACAGAGTGTGACAGTACTGCCACGTTTAAAGTGCTAAGTGTCTACTCACCTACTTCATTACCTCATCGCCCAAAAATCTGCAGGAAAAAACAGGAGACTCAAGGAGTTGAGGTTGTGGTATAGCAGTAAATGTGGATGCAGTAATTTACATTAAAGTTTCTGTAACTGAGATTCTGGCTTATCAGCGATAAATACTGCATATTGAAGCAGAAACTGCATTTTCTTCTTGCGATTAACTGCATGAGGGCAGGATATCAGAGTGCTTACGTGCTTTAAAACATGGTTGTTAAAATTAGCGATCACATCTTAAAATTTAGTGCTAAAATTGCTTTCCCAGATTTAACTTGTTGAGATGACTCAAATACACAAGGTGTCACTTAATACAATTAATTTCAAGTTAACTAAAGTCATTTTTAATTTAATTTAATTTAATTTAATTTAATACAACAATTCTATTAATAGCACATTTATACTAGGGGAAAAATCATACTTTTTTTCAAATATAAATATCTAAATGTATGGAAGCATGTTTCCGCCACTAAATAATAATAATAATAAAAAAAAAAAAAAATACAAAAAATCACAATTCTGAGTTTTTTGTGAAAAAGTCCAATTCCAAGTTATAAAGTCTAACTTTATAGGGAAAAAAGCCTAATTTGTTCTCAGAATTGCGAGTTTATATCTCACAATTCTGACTTCATTTCTAAGAATTGCAACCTAATTTCTTTATTTACTTTTTAACTCGCAATTGCGAGTTTATATCATGGAATTCTGACTTTATGAAATAGCAAGTTTTTATCTAAAATGTCAGAATTGCGAGATAGAAAGTTGTATTTACCTTTTTTATTTTTTATTCAGTTGCAAAAATGGGCTTCCATATAATTGTCCCGATTAAAAAAAAAAAAAAAAAAAAAAAACACTTTAAAAGTAAAATGTTATTTAATCGTTTTGTCACAGAAAACAACCTATTTCAAAAGATTTTTTCCCTATACCCCAAACTGCCTTTTTTCTCCTTCTAAACAAAAAAATAATTAAAATGGATTATTTTTTCCCCTGAAAACAAGATGGATACAAGAATAGGGGAATTACACTGGTAATCCGATGTTATGTGCCAAACTCTTAAAACAGCTCAGAGCTTTCATCTTTGATTGCGATAGCCTTAAATATGAATGATGCACTGTACAGGTTAGCACAGTTTTGTGGTACATGTAATCGTGCAAGAGAGAAAACAGCTGGAGCTGGTGGTGTAGACTATGTGAGCTGTCCCACATAATGCCCTGGGCCTTTCTTCTGTTCTGTTCAAAGTATGAAATATGAATCTAGACTTCATAGGCCCACTGTAGTGAATTTAGAGCAGATGTTTACAATGGTCTGAAAACAGATGATGTTCTTAGTTGTGAGATATGTGAAATAGTAGACAATGGAGAAACACAGAATACTGTTTCTCTAAGACTTTTTTTTTAAAGAAATTAATACGCTTATTCAGTAACGATGCATTCAGTTTGTCAAAAGTGACAGTAAAGACATTTATAATGTTAAAAAATGTAAAAAAAAAAAAATCTTTTGCTCCAAATCAGCATATAAGAATTATTTCTGAAGGATAATGTGACACTGAAGACTGGAGTAATAATTCTGAAGATTCAGCTTTAGGAACAAATCATTGTAACTGTAATGATATTTCACAATCTTACTGTTTTTACTGGATTTTGATCAAAATAAATAGAGCCTTTCAGAGCTGCACATGAGCTCAAGGTCACATGTTTCTGAATCAGCCACAAACAGTAGCTCTAATCTGAGAAGTTGACTAAGGAAACAGGAAACACTCTGGAGAGTAAAGGCAGGAAGCCCAGACAAATGTCTAAACATCAGGACCACACTTTAAACTACTTGTCCAAAGAAGAAGGTTCACAAAGGGCTCAGAGCAAAAAGGTCACTGAGAGATGTCTAGATAATATTTATTCCTCCTCATTTGTTCCAAATCTGTATGAGGTCACAATCTAAGTGGAACATAAAAGCAGAATGTTCGAAGTATCTTAGAAGAAAATTGCAAAATCTTTCCACAAGTTTTCGACACACGTTCCAACCAGGAAGAGGATGGAAATTTATCAGCAATCCATGATAATTCTGAGTTTCCTCACCAACTTGTATGACTGTGTAATATTATGTTCTAAGGCAGAAATCCAAGCAGTAGTGAGTACATCCAACCCCAGGCCTGGATCATATTAGTCACAAAAGCTCTCTGAGGCCTAAAACCCCACTGGAGTTTGGAGCTTCTTCCTTACACCCTAACACAATATACACAGACTTACAACAAGACAATACTGCCTTGACCCAAAGACTTAGGAAAACGTACTTTACTACAGCCAGCACAGAGACAGAAATACCATCTAGCTTATTATATTAAACCAAAACATTTTTCTAGAATCACCCAAGACGGGCATGGATGACTAACTGGCTAACATATTTGAAGATGTTTTTATACTAAGAACATCTGCAATAGACAAGGGCGAGATGAGTCACTTTTCCTGAGTATAATACAAGAGAATGTGAAGACGGCCCTCCAGGTGTCTATCCTCGCTCTCTTTGTTTTCACAAATTCTCTAAGGCAGGCAAGCAGGCCTGCCTTAGAGAAATATACTACCCATCATGAGATTACATGTGACATCATCTTCATGTTCTGAACGTGAATCACTCAAGCAGGTGCTGAGGGTCTCGCAGGGCTGGGTTGGGTGCTGTGTAATGTTCCCCCTAATATTTGTTTTTGCTAAGCTGAACTACTTGTACTGGACAACTGGACCTTTAGACACCTGGGCAGAAACACCTCATATCAGGTTGCTAATCAACAGGTTGTCTGACTGGAGTAAGTCCCAATTTACTGTCATCTTTAGGGGCCAAGCAACAAAGGTGCTTAGGCACCTACTGTATCCGTTAGATTTCTTCTTCTTAATTTCTTTTTCTTCTTCTTCCACTCTGGAAGTCTAAGGCAGCCCATAGAACCACTTGCAGGAAACTTATGAAATGTGGCACACAGATAGAAGACAGTCTCAGTATTAACCATAGCAAATATTAACCATAGTGTCTCTATCTCAAACTCTCTAGCGCCACCAAAATTATCGGCTCAAATCACTTTCAGACAATGCTGGCAAAAAAGTTAGCAAAAGGTTTCTGATTGACCAAACCATTCTCATACAGTGCATCACCATATTTGACTAAATTTGTATTAAACCAAGTATTACCTGAGGGTACATGAGTAGTTTTGTTACAGTGCCACCTACTGGTCAAAATAATAATTTTTTTATTAATAATTTCTGAACAATTTGACCAAAAATCACACAATTTTGATGATGGCACATAATTTGGAGTGGCATACCGAACCAAACTATACCTATTTTTTCCTTTGTCAGCCATTTTGAGTACTATTTTAAATTTTGCAGTAAAATGCTGTATTTTACAAAAGCTTTACTGTGTTGTTATGAATGTTATGAATCTTGCAGAACCGCTTGCGGAAAATTTCAATATTAACCATAGCAAATCTGTCTCCATCTCAAACTCTCTACTACCACCAAAACAAAATTGTCTCAGATCATCTTCAGACAATGCTGGCAAAAAGTTATCAAAAGATGATACAAATGGACATGATTTGATCTTCATGAAATCTGCCAATCTTCGCAACACTTGATTCTGAATTCTAACCAGACTTGGTCAGTGTTATACCAAGAACGACTCCAGGGCACATGAGTAATTTCGACACAGTGCCACCTACAGGTCAAAAGATATAAAAAAAAAATAACATTTGTGTGTATAATTTCTTGACCAAAAATCATAAAACTGAAATTAAGTCATATTCAAGACTTTTTTTTTTCATCACAATTCCAAGTTATAAAGTCTAACTTTGAGGGGAAAAAATACTAATGTGTTCTCAGAATCTTGCAATTCTGCCTTTTTTTCTCAGAATTGTGAGATATAAACTTGCAATTCTGAGAAATTAAGTCATAATTGCAAGATCAATAGTCACAATTCAAGACTTTTTTTCAAACCGTTCAATTCATCCTGATAGATTCGGAGCGGCATACTGAATCAAACTATACCCAATTTTCCTATGTCAGCCATTTTGAGTGTGGACCATCGAATTTTAAAATGCTGTATTTTACAAATGCTGTATTTTATTTATTTATTTTTTATGAATCTTGTTATATTTGGCACACACATAGAGGACAGTCTCATCATTAAACACAGCAAATTTGGAGTCTCTAACTCAAACTCTCTTTAGCTCCACCAACAGGCCAAATTTGCTGTTACGTTTCAGCTAAAAACATGAATCTAAAGGTCTAAAAGCATAATTATTTTTTGATTCCTTGGTTCAAATGCATACCAAAATGTATATTTCTATGGGTCTACAAGTTAGTTTGTTTTTTGTCACCAAATCTGGCAAAAAGTTATCAAAAGCTTTTTGATACACTAAATTGTTTTCATAAAGCATGTAACCGAATTTGACTTGCAAAAAATCTACATGAGGCTATATCCCCACAACATTTAAGAGAAATTTGACCAAACTTGGTATGCATTATAACAAGCATGACCCAAAGGCACATGAGTAATTTCGGCGCAATGCCACCTACTCGTAAAAAAATATATAAAAATATTGACATTTCTGCATATAACTTTTAATCAGTTTGGCCAAAAATCCTAAGACTGGCCTCATTTGATTCTGAACGCCATACAGATGCGAATGATACCTAATTTTTGTACGTCAGCCATTTGGAGTTTTGAAGTAAAATGCTGTATCAACAAATGTCTTCATCAGGGGTCTCCAACTCTGATGGTTTATATTGACCTTGCATTGCTGTTATTTTCAATCAAGGTCTCAATCTTGAGTAAGCTAGGATGCAGAGTCAAGAAAACTATGATTCAGTACTTCTCTCAGGAATATAAACAGCAACGTTTACACAGTTTCAATGCAAAACAGTCATTCCTCTCTGATTAAAAAACCTTAACCCTTTTACTACTCAGAATTACTGTAAAGCAGTGTCAGTATTGCACAGCTGGTGTGAACATGAGCAGTGTGAGGTCTAACCGTTACTGGTTATCTCTCACCAACCTTCACAGTTTTCCATCATTGGGAAGGCACAACAACTATCAATGCATTTATGCAAAAGTGAGACGATGCCAAAAGGTTTGGCACTTACAAGATGCAAATCATTGTGTGTGCTTTACACAATTACTGTATAATGACTGGGGACTGTTGTTTAAACTGCTATTCGTTTGTTTGACATCTCAGTTAGTCTCGTGTCATTTGGATAGCAAGCACTAATATCCACACTGAGAGATATCTAATAGGGAATAACGTCATTGGTGATGTGCACATCCATACTAAGTAAACAGTGGGCATGTAAAATGTGCTAGTGATGTCATCCCATGAGGAGATGTCTAACTGACTCAACAAATCAGATACAATACTTCGGTTAGGCGTTTTGGCTGTGAGTAGTAAATATTTCAGCATGATGAAAGGGATACATTTCATGAAGATCTGAACTTGAGAGAGACCTCAGCCGTCTGTACCTACCCAGAGCTCTGCCCAGCGCACTGTCTTTGGCTTTAAAAGGTAAACGTGAGCTTCATTCTCTCAACTTCCCCTAATGGGTGCCAATAAACACACAGACACAAAAGACAGACTGAGCATAAGAGAGAGAGGCCGAGTTGGAGAAACGGAGTGTGTGAGGAAGTCCAGACCTCCATGTTCATCTATGTTTGTATGTGCACCGCTAATGCCATGCCAACAACTGTATAAAATTATACACACACTCAGATCCATATACAGTAATGCTGGGCTCTCTAGTGATCCAGTGAGTTTCAAAATAAAACAGCTCAATTAAAACTGTTCCCACGACTTTCTGAATTCACAATGCAATCAATGTTTTATAGTTACATACTTTACTGATGCTGTTTATGTGTCATTCAAACATTCAAGCTAGTATAGTATTTGCGTTTTTTGTTTTTTTTGAAACTAAACAGAAATGGAAAGCATCTAAGCTATTAATGGCTGCCGTGCAAAAAGACCATAAATATAAATCTGGTCTGAATGCTTAATCTCCATTGGGAGCATTCAGGAAAGCCCTCTAACAAAAAACGATGGGAAATAAGGGCAAAAAAATGACTTTTACCCTTTAAAACACAAACAAATAAACCTTCTTAAGCCCGGAACGTGCAGGTCAGTGGGCTTGGATGATGGGAAAATTCCATCTGATTCCAATTGAGTCTACTCAGAGCTTTAGGCCAAAAGTTATGGGTCAAAGGTAGTGTCATGAATTGTCACAGATTGAACTGAACCTTGTGCTTCATGTTTATATTCAACTTAGGGTAGGGACACACACCAAAAGAACTAGCGTTGAGGAAAGCAGACTGTGGTGTCATCTGATGTTGCCTCGCAAAAAAGTTGCACTGACTGAATTAGAAGTACAAAACTAGTATTTGTAAAGAAAAAACATCGGAGGATTTTAATATAAGCCAAGAGACTGTTTTTTCCACGCTTCAAAATCTTAAAACCCTTTCACTGTCATTATAAAACTTGAAAGAGTCAGGACATTTTTTTTTATTTGTCTAAAAGAAGAAAGTCATATAAACCTAGGATGGCTTGAGGGCAAATAAATCATGAGGTAAACTTAGTCAACTATCTAAGTTTATATTTTTCAAACTAAGTAGTGTGTTCGATAACACATTTGATCTAAATATTTTATAAGATATCATAATCACACCAGTAGACGACCATAGCTGAATGACCGCAGAACACAGATGAACACAGGTGTATCTGAGACACTAAACCTCTCCATACATCCCAAAATTGTAGATATATTCCGGAATTCACTAACTGTATATGTAAATTTGGCTCTATGAATAAGAGCCGGGGCAAAACTTCCATATATGGTGTTCTGACAAACAGATAATGTATTAATGCATTCTATGTTAAACACTACAGTTGCTTCATGCCACTAAATGTTTCATGTTCCTCTGGAGGTATATTTGGAGACCCTGTCCCACTTGGGGGTTGCAGTTCGTTTAACCTCCCACTGGAGCTGGTTTTATTTAGTCTATGACTAATCTTCACAATGAAATATCTCCGGTCCTTGGGAAAAGCGATAGTCCAAATACACGTGAGGCTCTGGGGTTGCTTCACACAGATGCAGCACTTATACCCCCGGTCCCTTTTTTTTCATAGGCGCTCTCCATTTTTTTTTTTTCCCACAATATTTACACAGCGTTGCTGACTGAGCTAAAGGACTGGAGCGGTTGCCATGGTTCATACTGTTGGTTTAGTAACAGATATCTCCCTTAAGGATGGCAGGAATCTAAACAGGATGGTGGAGAGATAGATACAGAGAGAGGCACTAAGTGGGTGTCTGATAACGTCAAAATTTTAAGTGTCATCCTTGTCTAAAACCATGTTTAAGCAAAACAGGCGCCCAAAAAATCTTTAAAAGAATCCCAGGTTGAGGTTTGCATTTAAGGGTTAAAGTCTTCATGAAATTAAAATGGATTTTCGTACAAATGTTAGCCTTGAGGTTCTATAAGCTTGTGTGCTCTAAAACAATGACAAAATTCGCATTTAGTGGCCCAAGCTGTGATATAAACAGAATGCTATTGGCTATTTAAAAAGGGGGGTCTTTCTGTTTCACTTGAAATTACGTCAACACTTAGAATAACTCTGCATGTTTCAAAGTGCTTCAGTAGACCTTTAAATGTCAAAATACTCTTTGGGTCACTGTGTTTATCCATAATGGTGCTTACATTGGCACTGAACACAGCTGCTCTTTTTGAAATAGATGACTAAAAATTTTTAAACACCTCCTCATAACCTCAGAACCCAGAGCTAACAAATAATGCAAATGTAAAACAAAATTAAATATTATTATAAAAATGAGTATGACATTTAACATTGAATGTAATCGTCTCATAAAGAAGGCCTTCAGAAGAAAAATGTAAAAAAAAAAAAAAAGTTTGACCTACATACATACTCAGTAGGTAAGTTTTGTTTTTTGGTTTTTGAAGTCTCTTATGCCCATCAAAGCTGTATTTATATGATTATAATTCAGTAAAAACAGTGAAATATCAATACTTAAAATGTGTCATATTTTTGTGGAATCTGTGATACATTATTTTCAGGATTCTTTGATGAATAGAAACTTTGAAAAAAGAGCATTTATTTGAAAAATTAATTTTATAAAACATTAATAATTCTATCACTGTCATTTTTGTTAAATTTAATGCATTCTCGCTGAATAAAAATACTAACTTCATAAAATTATATATATATATATATATATATATATATATATATTTATTTTACTAACAATTAGTGCTGTCAATTGATTAATCGCATCCAAAAATAAAATTTTATGTTTACATACTATATATTTATGTACTGTGTATATTTATTATGTATATATAAATACAAACACATGCATGTATATATTAAGGAAAACTATTTTAGATTTATATATAAAATATTTATATTTATTTATAATCTAAATTGTATACAGGTATAAATATATATACATTTAAATATTTTGTTTTAATATATACATGTCTGTGTGTGTATTTATATGTACATAATAAATATACAAAGTAAACACACACATATAGTATGTAAACATAAACTTTTATTTTGGATGCGATTAATCGTTTGACAGTCCTACTAACAATAAAATCTTTAAATTTTATATATTTAAGATTAAAAACATTAAGTCTATTGGAGTTAAGTGTCCTAATAGATTCACTTTGTTTCTTTTGGACCTGGCTCATATAACAACATCCTGAAGGAACAGAGCCTGGGGCAAGCAGTGGGTGCACAACCAAACTGACCTCAAGCAAAAACAGCAGCAATAACAACAAAACACAAACCAACATCTGTAGACTGCATTTAGGGAACCACTCGTCAACAGTACGGTTTAGAAAGAAAGAAAGCAAGAAAGAAAGAAAGAAAGAAAGAAAGAAAGCTTCAATGACACTCTCCAGTCATAATAAATCCACTGACATTCTCCTGATAACTGGCTTGGGCTTAGAGGATGGATTCTGCACAGATCAGCTACACAGGGATCCTGTGTTTATTATACTTTTAATGTGTTTAGATTTGGCTGTAATTGGTCCAGATACATCATCTCTTGGTCTCTGGCCCACGTGTTGTCGCACGTGCCTCACATTGCATCAAGTATTTCTATCCAGAGCTGAAGAAAGAAGACATGAACGATGTTACAGTAAACAATACAGCATGTAAACACTGGGACTGTGGCTGAAATATTTTCCTCCCATTGGTTTTGCTCCATTTTGTTTTCCAGATGCCATTTGTTTACACAGTTTTTTTTTTTCCATTAGCATGTCTATGTGAGCGCATTGGACACTGTCTGTGGTTCACGTCTGTTGAGAGGTCTGATTGGGCCCCCCACTTTTTAAAGGAGGTGCTTGTAGCCAGAGGCACCTGTGCTGTTGCCTCAAGATTCAGGAATGAGCCCTCAGAGGCTCGGCACATGAGTGCAGACAGGATCCAGCTGTGATGCAAGTGAGAATGAGGCTGGGGACCTGTGCTGTGGGAAGGACTAAACCACTTCAACCAGATAATCAATAACATTACGGACCCTTTACCTTTCATATCCTAACAGACATGCCCATGGGATTCAGAGGCCTGGTTTATAAAAGCAAACACCTCTTAAGATGGAAATATCAAGTTTCCTTTGAGGAAACCATGAGATGTTTATGCCACTTTGTGGAACATGATGTTTTCATCTTTAGACTGATGGAGTGATGATAGCTACAGTACCACATATGTTTACTAGGTTTGGGTGGCAAACATGTAAATTACTTTTTTTTTCCACAACAGGGAATTTTAAGTAAAATATAAGTTGCTTTTAAAAAATCAAAGTACGCCTTTTCATTTATAAATTGTCTTAAATCTCATTTTGTTAAAAAACAAACCTTGAGAAAATCGTATTGTGATATCAACATCATGAATCGTATTGCATTGTCAGTCGAATGAATGTTTACAGCCATTATTCCTTACATTCAATAAAAAAACTAACTACATGCAGTCAAACCAAAATGTATTCAGACACCTTCAACATTTCTCATATTATCACAGTTTATTCACTATAGTTTAAAATTTTTTTTATTTTTTAAACTGTTTCAGAACAAATTCATCTATAATGCCAGATAACTTTGATAGAAAGATATGTAACAAAACATGGTCATGTCAAGTCAAATCAAATTTTTGGTCCCAAATTTGTATCAATTTTATTGGTAGTCCACTGTATGAAGAATTTTTGGGTATAATATGCAACAGTTTACTTTATTTTGCTATCCTCACTTACATAAATGAACTATAATTTTTAGTTTGACTGTATTTAACTCCAATATGCCACACTAAAACAGACACATGTTGATCGTGTTCATCCAGTAGCTTAGCATACTTTATGACCTGCCACCCACTCCAGTTCCAGCTGTGCTAAAACATTGCTCACCAGCAGACCAACTGGCCAACCAGGGCAGAGTGCCAAACGTGGGTGGACTGAAGGCCTGCAGCTTGATTCAGTTCTTTATAGGAGTTTTACACACAATAGTGAATTGAGGGAAAGGATTCATCGCTAATTTGGCCTCCAAACTAAACCACAAACAGATTATCTTGTCATTTCACTCCATCCACTGGATCATTTGTAGCTTTCAGATGCGGCCAGTATCATCAGCAAGCTGTCACAAAGAAAAAAAAGGTGAATTGAGCATTACCAGCGTTGAGGGGATCAGGGGGGATTTGATGGGGAACATATGGACAGTGTTGCTGAACTACCAGCTGCTGGATTCTTTTTTTAAAAATCTTTTACATGGATTTTCTTAAGCCTTTTTAAGGCCTGTTCACATTAAATACAAATTTACAACACAGATTCTCTATAAACTCCTTCACGCTGCAAGATTCTCTATAAAATCTTTTGGCAACAAGTCCATTTTGTAATTGCTGAATTGGCAAACACTTTTTAATTTTTTTTTCCAATTAATTTGGTGTTGAGCTCACATGACTCACATCTCTATCTATGTATTTTATATTACTACAGAGAATTTGAACTATTGTTACCAGGAGGTGAAAACTTTTGAAGTGAATGAAGATGTGTACATTGTTTCTTATTTTGCTTAAATATTATACTTTTTTTTTCTTTTAGTACTGCCCTTTAGAAGCTACAGAAGATGCTTACATGATTCCCAGAAGACAAAATAACTTAAATTTACCCTAATCTTCAAATTCAAAAAGTTTTCACCCCCGGCTCTTAATGCATCACGTTTCCTTCTAAAGCATCAGTGAGCATTTGAACCTTCTGTTCAAAATGCAAAAATGCAGAGAAACCAAAAAGATTTTTCAGAAGAACAGCATGCAGTTTAACTGTTCAGGACAAACAAGGGACTTACAAACAAACAAACAAAAACAGCTGTGGATCATTCACACAATACTAAGAATCAAGTGTATGTAAACTTTTGAACATAATCATTTTTATAAATTCAACTATTATTTTCTCTTGTGGACAATAAAATAAAAAATAATATGAATTTTGTATGATATCTCTTACTTTGGTCAAATAATTAAAATTTTTCAGATTCTGCAAGGTGTACGTAAACTTTTGACTTTAACTGTATATTGTCCATATTAAACATATAAATTGTTTTCAATACTTTACTGTGTTGAAATTGTGGTGATATTCCATTTGACAGCTGGAAATTATATACGGTTTAATGACTAAACATAGGACTAACCACAGAACACCACATAATCGTCTCTATATGACCACTATCTCTGATTCTCGTGCGTGGTCTTCTAAGAAATTACAGCACTCAGTTTTTTGGCCCACGTATTAGAACATTTCTTAGAAATGCAAGTGGTGTCCATTCCATGGTGTGTTTATCATTGTGACATGTAAGTATGACATATGTTAAGTGCACATGGAAGCAGAACTTGTGTGCGTCAGAGCATGTGTGAGAGGCCTGGGTGTGTTTCATACATGTATGGGAAACGTTCCTGTGGGCGGAAATGGTCTGAGTAGAGTGAGAGACATAACATGATCTGATTCTATTCACTATGAAGTCATGAGAGACTGATCTGCTCCTTCCTGTCCAGAAATAGATTAGTGTACACTCTGAGAGTTCAAAAATGTTATTTGTGAGGTCAAGCACTGATTTTGGATTTGAAGGCCTGGCTCACAATCTCTATTCCAGTTTATCCCAAAGGTGTTAAGGTGGGGTCGAGGTCAAGGCTCTGTAAATGGCCAGTAAAGTTCTTCCACACCAAACTCAGCCAACCATGTCTTTATGGAACTTGCACTGGGGCACAGTTATGCTGGAATAGAAAAGGCCTTCCCCAAACTGTTTCCACTAAGTTGGAAGCATAGCATTGTCCAAAATATCTTGGTATGCTTAAGCATTAAGATTTTCCTTTTTAAAAAATTAGGCCTAACCCAACCTAATCTCACATAGCCAGACATTCAGACTGACAGAAGAAGTCATATAACTGACCGCCCAAGATGCCATATAACAGACAGGTAAAGCAATCCCATTTCATTTTGTGCCACGTTATGTTATCAAACGTTTAGCCAACGGTCCATAGGCATGACGTCTGAGGCTGAGACTAAGGCTAAACCCCTAAAAAA
Source organism: Cirrhinus molitorella (assembly GCA_033026305.1). Classification (NCBI taxonomy): domain Eukaryota; kingdom Metazoa; phylum Chordata; class Actinopteri; order Cypriniformes; family Cyprinidae; genus Cirrhinus; species Cirrhinus molitorella. Next base: position 31,407,331 of record CM065122.1, on the reverse strand, counting down.
CAGCCCCATAGCATTATCCCTCCTCCACCAAGCTACACCTACAGTTGACACAAAGCAATCAGACAGGTAACATTATTCCTGCCATCCACCAAATCCAGACTCGCTAATCAGACTGCCAAACAGAAGAGTGATTCATTGCTCCACAGAAGAGGTTTCCACTGCTCCAGAGTCCAGTGGTGGCATGCTTTACACCAGGGGTTCTCAACTTTGGCCCTTGAGGTCCACTTTCCTGCAGAGCTTCAAACCTAACCAAACACACCTGAACAAGCTACTCAAGGTCTTTAGGATTACTAAAAAGTTGCTAGCAGGTGAGTTTGCAGAAGCAATGTTTCCTTTGCAGGGAAGTGGATATCAAGAGCCAAAGTTGAAAAGCCCTGCTTTAAACCACTCCACTAGACACTTGCCATTGTACTTGGTGATGTGAGGCTTGTATGCTGCTCTAAAAAAATCCTGGTTTATTTTTTTAACCCAAATGCTGGGTTGAGCCTTTTAGGTCAGGTTTTTTTTCAGTGTTTGGGTAGTTTTTGTGTTACCCAGCTCCTGGGTCAAATTTAACAACTGGGTCAGACATAACAACCCAATGTTTGGATAGTTTTTGTATTACTAAGATCCACTGTCACACGTAACCCAGCGGTTGAGTTATTTATCACAGGGATTTTGCATTGAGAGAGCAGTTCTAATTGCCATTGAATTGACCAATTTCTTTGGTGCACATATAATTTTATATATAAAATAATTACCGTGCTGTAGTTACTGTATAGTTCAATTTCAAGTAGAGCAACAGGTGCGTGGTTTGAATCACCTATACGTTGGTCTTATCGCGTGATGGAAAAGTCTGATACTCTGCATAAAATAAACGATTTTATTCATAAAGATACAGAAATACTTTGGAGGTTAAAATATTTCCTCAGAGCTGTTTACTGTTTGTTTTTGGGCAGGTTATGAAAGCAGTTGCAGTATATTATATATATAAAGGAAAATAAAGGAAGTTGCAAACCAGTAGTTGTGTGGAGTATTTTAAAAAAGTTTAGATTATTTAAAATAATCTGTAAACATTACTTCATGTATAAAGTAAAAAATAAGCTATATTATAATAAAAATGAATCAAACTGTTCAGAATTCTCCATGTTTGCTCATTGACGGAGATGCGCATCTAACAAGTGGATACGGACATTAGGTGAACTGTTTACGAATTGTTTACAAAGTAAGTGTAGTGTTATTTGCATTGGTATATTTTTACTTTGTATTCGTAGTTGTTACCGACAATATATAACAGTTTATCTCATTTATATTACTGCAAACTGTTACTGCGTGTGATTTGCGCAATGTAATATGTGACATTGATCCTTATTTGAGTTATATTGTCTATTTCACTGACATGAATAACATTCAGTGATTCAGTTTGTAATTATTTTATTCTTTATTGTTTTAGAAAGAAACCTTGCACATGTCCAACAAAGCAATCATTAAAGCTACATATCATTCCTACATGACTCTGGGTTCTCTAATAGGAACACTGTAGTGGTTAGCTCACTCCAAACCAGCATTAAACTACTAAATCAGAACACAACCCATTAGCTGGGTTAAATCAACCCTTTATGATGGGTTGAATAAACAACCCAATTTGCTTAGTTAAAATTAACTCCAAATGTGTTCTGTCCTATATTTACCCAGTCCTTTGGTTAAAAACAAGATAAATTGGTTTGTTTTTAACCCAGTGTTTTTTAGAGTGTCTTCGGCCATGGAAATCTATTCTATGAAGCTCTCGCCACAGGTTTTTGCTGATATTAATGCCAGTGAAAGTTCGGAAATCTTCAGCTATGGAATCAGCAGAGTTGGCTATGTCAAAATGTTAATGTTGGATCTTGATACAATCCAAAGACCACCCAACATGCCATATAAGTGACAGGTAAAGCAATCAGTCACATTTCGTTTTGTGTTGTATCATGTTTAGGGGTGTGGAACTGTCCCCATAATAACAGACAGGGGTGTAAAAGAGTCTATACTGTGAACTTCACACATTTCACACACCAAAAATGTGGTTTTTAGTTGGTCCTGATAAGCAGTCATTGTCACAGTTGTGAACACGAAGGGCTTTCTTTTTCCATGAGGGGGTTTAGTATCACGGCATCATTATTTACAGGTGGAACGTTAAAGAAAGTGACACACGCACCTCCCAATCCAATGCCGACTTTGAAAGTCCTGAAGTGTTTCCAATTTTGTGTGCCATATGCAACAGACATTTAGCAAACTGTCTGTAGGTGGCACAGCTGAGGCTGAGACTAAGCCCAACCCATGAAAAACAGCCCCATAGCATTATGCCTTCTCCACCAAACTTTACAGCTGACACAAAGCAATCAGATAGGTAATGTTCTCCTGCCATGCACCAAATCCAGACCCACCCATCAGAATGCCAAACAGAAGTGTTGTTTGTTGCTCCACAGCACAGGTTTCCACTGCTCCAGAGTCCAGTGGTGGCATACTTTACACCACTCCATCAGACAACTGCCATTGCACTTGGTGATTTGAGGCTTATGCATCTGTTCGGCCATGGAAATCTATTCCATGAAGTTCCACAGTTTCCACAGTTTTTATATTGATATTCATGCCAGTGAAAGTTTGGAAATCTTCAGCTATGGAATCTGAGAGTGTTGGCAATTGTATGCACCACAAACCTCAGGACTCATTGACCCCACTCTGTGACTTTACATGGTCTTCAGCTTTATGGCTAAGTTGTTGTTTTTCCTAAATAATAACTTACAGTTTATGGTGGAATGTTTATTTTGAAGTCAGTCAAAACTGGCAGGTGTGGCAAGGTTTTGGACCCTGATCTGAGAGATGAAGGATCTTGATACAGTCTTTTTTGTGGCACACCCGTACATAAGCAATAATGCTCTGTGTTTTTTTTTTTTTTTGGTTGTTTTTTACAGTGTAGACAGATACGATATTTAGGAAGATGTTTAGGATAACACTGACTGACTGTGAATCACTCTAAAGAAAGACTTCCTCGACAGGAAATGTACCTGTCTGAGACAGGCAGACAGACGTTTTGAACCTACGTCAAACCTCATGTGCATCTTTTCAGCTGCCTCCAGCTTGTTTCCTTTCAAGTCACTCGTGGTGATTACGGTTAGATCACTGTTTAGACTGCCTATTGAGTGGAAACTGCTGGTCTAAATCCTGTGTTGAGACTAACACAAAAAAGCCAGGGTCTTCAGTAAAACAGAGGCATTTTTATCATATAGCCTAAGCAGACCACAGATATGTAAAATAGCTGAAAAGAAGGGTTTACTAGTCTACTGCAAATGTCATTATGGTCTTTATTAGTCCCTTATGTCATATTTGACAAAAGCATCATAAATACAGTTTTACAAGGTCAGTTTTATTTTCTTTCTACATGTTGGTATATTGTTTTGTTTAAAGGAAATTGCACAAATCTATGCTGTGAAACTGTTCTGACCCTGACATTTTTTTCTTTGACACTAAAAAGTTAATATAAAGGAATGTTTGTCAAGTCAGGAAAAGAACGTTTGTCCAAAACAATATGTCATATGTCTTTAAAGGAGACTCATCATCAAAGACGCACAAACCCAAATCACTTGACCAGGAAGGAAGGAGAGGTCAGGATAAGCATTCACCATTTGGAATTTGTTATGGGCACTTTTTCAATAAAGTTGTCAGGGTCTGTGTTTCTAATCAAAGATCAATTTACTGCTTATATGGTTGGTACTAACAGGATTTTGACCAGTCTGTTTTTCTAATAGTTGGAAAAAGCCTTCAAGACTGAAAGTTATTCAGGCTTTATGTAGTTTACATACTTGTGCATTTTAAAGAGAGATTCAAGGTCTGAAGGTTATAAAGTAGGTGTAGACAGACAGACAGACACCCCAAAAGAGAAAGAAATCTCCCAGTCCCCAATTGCATGTTGTTGTGCTTCTCTCTGCCTACAATGCTTCTTTTGTTGGTCTATGTGTGCTCTTTGAATCTAAAACGACTTTTTCCACAGCTGAATATGGAAAGGGCACAGGCAGAGTGGAAGATGGTGATATTTAAAGGAAATAAAAAAAGTCCTTTGAGCTGAACAACAAGAGAAGAACAGTCTCTTTCAGTACTGAGGCATAAGCAAATGAAGATGGCTTTCAGAATTATTATGGACTTGTGAGGCTTGTCTGACGGAGGGAAACTCTATACTATTACATGCGATCTCAAATCAATAATAACAATAATATAAAACAGTATTAATAATGCTTGTTTCTTGCTGCCTGAATAAATCCATTTGAATCTATTTCAATCCATTTTAACAGTAGTGAGAGTAGTAAAGGCTTGGACTAGAATGTGATCTAACGGACACTGAGAGCAAACAGTCACGTCAACGGATTCTTCCAGTGAGACAGAGACTGGGAATTCAGGAGCTCAACTGCATCCTCTCTCACACAGACACACGGAAGTCTATGAAAGGAGATGCAGGATGCACAACTTATTTACATGAATCAAGGATCCATTTATAGAGAATACACTTTTTACCCGCAGCCATAAAAAGATCTGTGCCTCTTTCCCACCACAGACAATCTATTATAAGAGCCAAGCAATTATCTGATGATATGTATTGTATTACACTTCCTGATAAGATAAAGCTATAGGTTGTGTATGCATGTCTCTTATTAAAAATAGGATTGGAGTTAATTTAATATCCTTCTGTTGCTCATTTTCACTAAAGTGTACAAAACACTGCTTCTCATGAAGTTACAACTTAACTTAACAGCAAGAATGGTATTGATTTGGGTTGTGAAATGATTTTGATACGCAGGCACTTCAGGTCCATAGCATCTCTTAAAGGGATAGTTCGCCCCAAAAATGAAAATTCTGTTATGATTTACTCTCCCCTTAATATTGTAAGACCTTTGTTTATCTTTGTAAAATGTATTAAGATATTTTTGATGAAATCTGAGAGCTTTCTGATCCTCCATAGACAGCAACGCAACTACCATGTTCAAGGCCCAGAAAGGTAGTGAGGTTATCATTAAAGGGGTCCTATTATGCTGTTTCACTTTTTGAACTTTAGCCAGTATGTGCTGTGGATTTACAAAGTTACAAGTCTCAAAGTCCACTCCAAAGAGAGATATTTCGTTTTAAAAAATCCCTTTTTAAGAACTACAACGAAACGGCTCATTTGGACTACAAGCTTTGTTTTCCTGATATTATGACGTTATTAAAGTGCCACAGATGTGTGCATTGTGTGATAAGAGATTTATTCATCATACAGTTTAGATAGCTTCACTTCTAACGCAAGTGTTTTATTCAAGTGCATAAACTCGCACTAGACTAGGCTAATCAGTGATGTTATTTGACAGTTCTTTGCTCGTTTTCTGTAGCTGCTTTTTGAATAACTAATGAAATGTAAGCATTATAATTAGTAACTTACAATGTCTTTATTCAATTGTTGTCATGTTAAATACAAATTTAGTAATATTAAAAACATCAGAATTTTTAGCTTTATGCTGGAGATGGTTTCAGGCAATGAATGCATGTAAACAATTTAATAATTTAGCACGATAATATCATGTATCTGCAAACTCGCAGGCTGACCATAGGACCCAACACCACTGTAGATTCAACTATACCTTAATATATCCTTAACTATAACCAAGTTCTTTGCTATAATGGAGCAGACTAAACTTGATGCTTTGGCAAGGGTCACGACAGTACTGAAATACTGTCTAAAATGTTTGCCAATCACAACACCGTGGGAAAGCTAACCAATCACAGCACATGCTGTTTTTCGGAAGGCGGGACTTCATCAAACCCGGAACTAATCAAGCCGAAGATGTGGTGTTAATGTGATGCTCTTATTACCTTTCTGGGCCTTGAACATGTCTATGCAGGGTCAGAAAGCTCTTGTATTTCATTAAAAATATCTTAATTGGTGTTCTGAAAATGAACAAAGGTCTTACGGTTTTTAAACGACACGAGTGTGAGTAATTAATGACAAAACTTTTTAAACACAAAATTCATAAAATTTATTAGACAAGATAATGTGTTTACTATGAACCACTGGATGATCCTTTTGATGATTCATTTGAAAAATGTATGTATTATTTCATTTAATACAAATAAATATTTAAGACTGTTTTATTAGGCCCTAGAAATAATAATTTGGCCAAAAATATATCTTCTCAACTTAAATGTTACTTACAAATGGTCCTGTCATTATAACACAAATTAGTGTTTAGTTCCCGCTGGCCTCACATTTCAGGACCGGACAGTGGAGGGTCACAAGGGACCCAGTGGGAGATATGAACTGTGTCCAAACATCTGTGAGGCCATTTTTCCCTTTAAACATCATTCATGAACACATACATCAAACTGAGGACTATACAAAGAATGGAAAAGTATGTTTGGCTAAAGTAAGATGCTGACAGATCCTGAAAGGAAACAAAACTGTGAAATTAGATAGTATTTTGTATGGAATACATTTTATTTTCTTGTGCCACGTTTGCTATGCAGTTTCTAAAGTGTTATAAGTATTTATAGCTAACAATGTAAATCCTGTTGTGCATTAAAACTATAAATCACCAGTGAAACGCTGACTTACATAGAACAGAATGTCAAACTGAACAGAAATATGACTTTTTAAGTGCGTCAGAAACACAAACAGGGAGTGTTTGTCTGCGACTCCTTCCCTTCTGTGTTTTCATTTATGTTTAACAAAAGGAAAAATGTCTTCTGGAATGAGTGCCTTATACCTTTAGGAGCCTTGGCACTTATTATATGGCTCAACAGAACAATCAAAGCCCTTTTCCTTATCCTGTAAAGTGCAGGAAAAAAAGACAACTGAACTGACATCTCAAGTCATACTCACAAGGCCCTTCATATCCTGATGTTTGCTAAGGAATGTATTTCCTCTTTCCCCCACCCTCCCTAAGGAGCTTTACTTTCACCACAGATGACGAGAGGTCAAAGATATGGTGAACAAGCAAACACGTCTTTTACAGTCTAATACACTGTCAAGCAATTCAATCTGGATTGTACTGTAAAAAATCTGAAATGTTAAAAATGATAACATCCAACTTCTGGGCTTTTTTTAGTGTATTTTAGGCCAAAATATCTGTACCAACTGATCTTGAAATGCTTTATTATGTATTCTTGATGTAAAAATATGTTTGGAAGTGGTGTACAAGCAAATACTAATATCAATTATGACTTATCCATTGAAATATTGGATTTTACTGTATTTCCTGCATGCAACTGTGAGATTGGAACACAAATGTGTATATTGACAAATTTCCAGTAGTTCTATGTTTTGCACTGTGCATATTCAAATGGTGGTGAATTAAAATCCAATGGATAAAGATGCTGTGTTGGGCTATAATGCTGAAACAGACTTACCCTTGCACCCTTCTCAGGAAAACACTGACACCCTCCGCTGCAGTCTCTCCCTCCACATGGTCCACCGGTCTTCTTCACTCCCTGAGAAAAAGAAAAAAGAAAAAAAAAACAATGGTAAGATGGCACATGTTGAGATTGTTGGGTTATGTGCTATTTCAAGGCCAGCAGAAGAAATGACAATGATTATTTGATTTATAGCATATTTAGCATTGCAAATAACAGACAAGAAAGCTGCAAAGTTGTGATGTTGTGCTCGAGGCTCTCACAGTGCTGTTGGTTTTTCTAATGTGGCAGCTTGATGTGAATGCCCATCATGTACCAGACACTCTCATGACTCATGGTCAAACCCTGTCACTCAACAAACCATATTTATTTTTTACTGTAGGGCATTTAGAGGACATAATAATTAAAAAAAAAAAATCATGGGAATTTATATGGTTTTCCTTACTAAAAACAAATCAACCACTTACAACCACATACAAAAAAAACATCAACCACTAATCTTCCATTTTTATGTTTTGGAAGAAAATAAGTGGTTGATGGTCTGTTTTGATTAATACTAAGAGATTTCAGTGCTTTTCCTTGTGTTATATGAAGATCACATTGAAGCATTTACCATGCCTTCATCCTTTTTTTATACAAATTAATTTTATGTATAGATTTTATTGCTGAAAATTCTGTCATTAATTACACCTTCAAACCTATAAGACCTTTGTTCATCTTTCTTCATCTTTTTTGATGAAATCCAAGAGCTTTCTGACCCTGCATAGACAGCAATGAACCTGACATGTTCAAGGCCAGAAAGGTAGTAAGGACCTGTTCATTTTGACAGCAAATTTTGCATTTAGTCACAGTGTTTTGACCAAAATGCCTTTTAGCATATTTTAGTCATCTGAATTGTTTTGGTTTTAATCCATTTATTAAGCTTTTCTCTCAAATAACCAAACTTATTACATAGATTTGACATTTTATCAAAAATCATTATCATTTGAGGTTTTATCATGATAGAGATTTAACTGCTGTGACACTCAACATGGCTTTATTTTAAAATAAAATGAAACCACTTCTCAAAAAGAAACAAAAACATGGTCTTCTTTTCAATGAAATGCCAATGGTTATACAGACTAATTATGCATTCTTTATAACAACTTATAAATAAATTTAGATTATTCTTTATTAGGGCTACTAAAGTGATTCAGTCAAGAGAAGTGAGTGATTTTCTGTCTTTCTTTTGTTGCTTGATTAACATTAATGCCACAATGTACTCATACACCTCCAATATTCTCCCGTTTATGTTCACCTAAGATGCAACCTAATGTGTTTCAGTGTGTAACGGGGAGTCAAGAGATTGGGGATCCATGTGCAGCTTTATTAAACAGTCAATAGAGTAAATCAGACAATAGAGTAATCCATGAAACAGGCAGGATCAATAAGGCAGGCAGCAAGCAGTCAGAAGAGTAACAACAATCCAGGGGTGCGTTTCCCGTACAACGACGTAACTCGCTGATTAACCTCTATAGTACGATGCATTGCTGTGGAAACAAACTAGCTTGTCACGACTGTTTCCCGAACACGGCCGCATCTCCGTCGTTTGAACCACATTAGTTCAGCAATGTAGGGCCGTTGTTAATGACGTCACAGAGTAATAACTTCTGCTATTTAACTGATTAGAAATCTTAGAACGCCGCTATCTTGAACATACCACCTGATGACTAATTTACAATTGTTTTTGTTTACTGTCATTTCGCTATATTTGATGAATCGCGGGTTTCCTCTTAGGTCATACTCCGGGGTTCCCTTAAGGCATTTATGCACATGTGCACTATTCAAAAACAGCGTTTATAAAGGATGCACAAAAACACATAGATTAAAATGCATTTATATTTAGATCGAATGGAAGATACTGATTCTACTGCATGCTAGCTTGCTTATTGTGCATAAATTATTGAGCCTATATGTCTTAATAACAAGAAACTATGCTTCTAACCACAGGTCGAGAGATGTCAGCCACAGCAAAACAAGACTTCGCAGAAAAGTGAGCGTGAGCATGGTTTATATAGTCTGTAGAAATGGCCGACACCTGTGCAGGTGATCAGCCCAGGAACGGGGTTATGGGAGTTCTTGAGAGTGTTCAGCGTTCCAGTGACGGTTCCCTCTGGTGGTGAACAGAAGGAGCCACAGAGGCATGATTCATGACACAGTGAAATTGTCAAAACAGACAATTCAACACCATTTTGTGTGTACTTCTCCGTTCATACGATGCAAATGAGCACTTGTGTGCTATGAGAGGTGCTTCTTCAGTGTCTGTGCTCAGAAACGGGACCGAATTGAGTTCCCTTTTGCGTCGTTAAATTTATCCATATGTCTGCTCTTCTCTTACTCACAGATATTGAGCATTTCATGAGACATGCAGCCAATATATGCTAGCTTATGTTCCATTGGATAGATCGATAGCTCTGAATGAATCTCTTTCCAAATCATCCCTCCCTAATGTTTCCGTATCATTTTTATTAGTTAACGAACATGTTAATATATTTGTCATTGTTTTTCTCATTCTAAATGAGTTTTTTTTAGTTATGGTCTCATTTTCGTCAGTGAAAAAATGTTGTTGGCGAAAATGACAACGAAAATTTTGTCAACTAAATTAAATATGTCAGTTGTGCTGCTGTCTATGCAGGGTCAGAAAGCTCTTGGATTTCATCAAAAATATCTTAATTTGCTTTCCGAAGATGAACGAAGGTCTTGCATGAGTTAGACCATATAGTTTGAACTTAGTGCCAACTAAAGCATTTCACTGTAAAATAAAGTTAACTTTTAACTAGTGACGTGCATTAACTGCAGGAATTCAGTTTAGGGGGTCGGTAAATGAACATTACTGAGCTAATGTATACATGATTTATTTTTCTTTTTGTGAGGGGGGACCTTGTTTATCAGAGGATCCCGTTCTATGACGACAGCACGTCTGCTTACACCTACACACTGATTCCACAGACTAATGAAACAGCCCTGTGTGTGAAACATTTAAGGCCAAGACAAAACTGTCTGCTTATTTCTTGCTGTGCAACAAAGTGATTCAGAGACATTCCGTCTTGTTCGGCTGATATGAGATGCTTGGCAAGCAACAGACAAAGCCCACATTGAGCCTCCTGCCTCAAGTCACAAAGAATTCTTTTAAATGAGACCTCAGACAGATTCATGGTTCTCTAACTGAAGAAAAAAAATAAAGTTGCATGTATTTCCTTTCAGATATTTGTACTGCAGAATCCAGATTTAAAATCTAAGAATCTTTTAAATATTAAATATGTGTAATATAGTGTAACAGCCTAATATCAAACACAAAATGGTTGTGGTAGGTGTACTGCTATTAATGGTCTTCTCTGAGCACTGTATGTTCTGAAACAATGCATGCAGTGACTCCATAGGGAAGCATTGTTTTACAGAAAGTGGGAAAGATGAAGAACTAAACAGTCATGGCAACCTAAACAATGAGTGTAAGACTGGCCAGTTTCAGTTTTTTGCTAAATAGATGATGATTGCAGCAGATGATGAGAGGAGTATTGTGTTCTATCCTGTTCCACCCCACGCTTTCCCCACAAATATGACCTTTTCCACTGCTACCTTGAAAAACATTTCCAAATAAGCCTGAGACAATGATCACCTGATTAGCATTTGTCCGCTCTCAGCACAAGCCATGAAAAAGGTCTCAAGTATGCACTCAGAAGTCCACTAGAGGACAAAGGGTAATGAGTAACAACTCTGAATTATAAGCTTAACAGCTCAGTTTCCTTTCTTCCGGTCATGAAATGCCAGCGTTATGGACAGGAAGTGAGAGTTTCACACAGACATGATGGATTTATTTCTTCATTGTGGTTGAATTATGGAGAAATTCAATGTTCCTGTCATATTGTACCACAATTAATGGTTTTACCACAATTGTGGGCTGTGCTCTGGCATATGATGCAAGAGCACCTTGGGAGTCCTGAGTTTAAGTCCTTTTCCAATCCTGTTCTCCTTTCCAAATAAAAGCATTTAGTGTTTTTGAATTATTTTGTCTGAAAAAGGCAATTTTGAAAAATGTTGGGTTATAAAACACTGGACCCCTACTGGCTTACATTATGTGAATGAAAAAAAAGAGGCATCACTGGTTCAGCCATAATTTTATAAAGCTATGAGAATAATTTTTGTGCGCAAAAAATAAAAACAAAAATACTGACTTTAACTGATGTCACACGGACTGTTTTAACGACGTCCATACTATGTTTCTGTGCCTTGACCATGGTAGGACCCTTGCTGTCGATGGAGGGTCAGAAAGCTCTCAGATCAAAAATATCTTAATTTGTGTCCCAAAAATGAACGAAGGTCTTATGGATTTGGAACAACATTACAGTATGGAACAACAACAGTAATTAATGACAGAATTTCAATTTCTGGGTGAACTAACTAACTATCACTAAGAGTGATATTAAGTGAACCATAAATGTCTTTCCCACTAAAAGTGATGTTCTGATGTCTAAATGCACTCAGGGCAAAATTAAACCCCATATGACAGACAGCACTTGGTCAGTGTGCAGTCTGTTCAGCCCTCACAGGAAGCTCAGAATGCTGTCTGTTAGGCCTTCAGCTATGTCTATAACAAAAAACGAAACCAGACAAAAACATAGAAAGCAAAAACACAGACAGATTTGTTACTGCAGAGGCCAGAAATGTCCCAGACAATACTGACCGCTAAAACAACAATAAAACTAGACAACAGAGGCATAGATTAATGAGGACTGAACTGGCAATCGTCTAACTATGAAGCTCAAAGCCACACTCATACACAAACAGAGAACAGAATGCAGAGAAATGATGCACGCTGGTTTTAGATTTGGTTCAAGCTTGGTCCAAACTCCCCTACCACTTCTCCTGTAAGTCTCTTTTCGAATTTTACAGAAATGTCTATTTCAAATCAGACTTAGCTGTAAGTGTGAACGTGGAGTTTTTTAACTGTCAGACATATTTATGGAACATATTTCAAAGGCATCTTGTTGTCATGTAGAAGGAAGCTGAGTGCTCAATAGGCCTCATTCATTCAAAGACATTTTAAGGCTCCTCAAAAAAGAGACAGAGGGAAGTCTATGCTCCATTCTGGAGTTCTGACTTCAGCCTGAAACTATCTGCCTTCATCAGTGATGATCATTCAACAATTATAGCCAAATTACACATAATCAAAGTCTCTGAGACTTAATCTATTAATAGCTGAAATTTAACACATGCTGTAAATAATGATGAATAACCCGAGAGACTACAAAGATCCTTTAGCATACTGTATAAAGAGTATTTATTATGAGACTATACACTACCAGTCAAAAGATTGTTATGTTTTTAAAGAAGTCTGTTCTGCTCACCAAGCCTGCATTTATTTGATCCAAACTATTGCAAAAAAGAGTAAAAAAAAAAAAAAAACTAAACTAACTCCAAGCTTTTGAATGTTAAATGTTACAAATTATTTTTATTTAAGATAAATGCTGATCTGGATCATTCTATTCATCAAAGAATCCTGAAAAAAAATACTAAACTGTTTTAAATATTGATAATAATAAAAATGTTTCTTGAACAAATCAGCATATTAGAATGATTTCTGAAAGATCATGTGACACTGAAGACTGGAGTAATGATGCTGAAAATTTTGCTTTTTTATAACAAGAATAAATTACATTTTAAAATGTATTCAAATAGAAAGCAGTTATTTTAAATAATACTTCTTTGCTGTCAATGAAGTAATCAAATAAATGCAGGCTTGGCGAGCAGGAGACAGTTTTCGTCATGTAGTGTATAAAACAATGCTCCAGTGTGAAATGAAAGTAGTGTTTTCTGACGTTTATTGCTATTAAATGAAAATGTATTATAGTTTAAGCTTATATTAAAGCAATTACATGAACAGTACAAGTGCAAGCTTTTTGAAAGGGCAGTGATGTGATCAGTATGCATAAGTCCTTGTTTAGTCTATAAATTCTCTAATCCTGGACTTAATAAAGGAAGTACCTCGTGTCAGAAAGATTAACATAAAGAAAAAAAAAAGAGTCAGATGATCAGTGATCTGTGTCCTTTTCGTCAACCTGTCCCCTCCTCCACACTCCATACGGCCTTGTTTTGACTACATAGAGTGAGTGTTCACTGTTTATCACTTATTGTTACTCTCTTTCAAACATTGATAAATGTAAACTATTACTTGCATATTGTCTGGCACAACAAACAAACTTTACTAAGTGCACCTTTAAGACACAAAGATTGTTTGAATGTCAGCATCATTATAATTTAATATCAGTTATGTGGTTAAATTTGCTGGGTGGCCATTTTAAAAGTCCTCATGATTACACATGATTTAGTTTGACGTATCTTGCTGGACATCACCCTTTGTGGTGTTTACTAGACAACCTGATGACACTGTAATGACTTAAGCTCTGCATGTTTACAGAACTGTGTGGGCACATGGCAGGAAAATGACTTCCATCCCATTTGTTTAAATGGGAATGTGTTATTACGATAAAGAGAAAGAAACATCCATTTATGGCTGTCAGTGTTTGCCTGTACACACAAAGACAACATGACTCATGCTGTTCTCAATGCGCCACAGTCATAACTCTCTGTGGTTAACCACGTAACCAGAATTCCCACAATCATTTCAACGCTGTTGTCCAGCATTGGCCAAACCATCGAACAGGTGTCTGGAACAAATTGGGATCCAGATGCTTCAGGCCTTTTCCTCCGGATAGTAAAATCGGCATGAAGACTCATCAACAACACACAAAAAATAAACAAATACAATATGTTCTTGGTTTATACTTGATTACAGGCTTTAGTCATGGTAGACACCATGTTTAATGTATAACGGATGAATCAAGGTTGTGAGGAACAGATGGATAGTTTGCCGTCAAATGATAATATTGAAATTTGTATATTTTCAAAAAATGCTAATGTGACATAGGATAGCACATACTGTGCATCAACAGGTACTCTGCATATATCATAGCCTTGTTTTAATAACCGAAAATTAAATATGACATATAAACTAACTAATGTATACTGGATTATGAGTCTCAACTGAGGGACGACATATCTCAATCCTCTTAAAGGGATAGTTCACCCAATAATGGCAATTCACGGACACCACCAGGGATGGTAAGCGTAATTTACCAAATATTTTACCCAAAGCGTAATTTACCAAATATTTTCACTTATAATACGGGGCTACTGAATGCTTGAATCTGATTGGCTGACGAACGTTCTGACGGTGTGCATTATTTTCAGGAAAACGCATGGCGAATGTAGTTCCAGGCAGGTTATGGCTGCATTACATGTCTATATCAATTGGTCATATGTTTTTAACTGCGTTTTAGTCTGCTATCAACAGCTCAAGTGTTGTTCCTATAGGTCTAAAGTGACATTTTGGAATTAGCAATGAAGGCATTGGATGAGATGCATAAAAAATTAATCCTATTCACAATAGCGTTTAAAGGACATAAACTGGAAGAATGCCTTAAAATATATCATCTGATTGATGTCTTGAGGTGTGGTTACTGTAGTATAAGTGGAGTAATTGACTTCGGTCCATTGAATTCCTAGAAAATAATCCTTACATGTTCCATTGTAAGCAACATAGTTTAATGTTTCAGTGTTTCCCAAAACCATTGTCGCAAAAGTGTGGTCTAAACTACAGCCCTTGAACTGTGGTTAGAAGCAAAGTTTCTATTTAAAGGGGGTACAATAGTGTTTTGTGTATTCAGAGTGAATAGCAAGAGTTGGATTCTCATGCTAAAAATGGCCAAAAAGTTGACAGAGCATTTCTGTGCTGAAAATCTTACTTCCGGGTTGGTAAGTTTTTTTCCGATCGTGGATCTAATGATGTAGACGATGGTGGAACTTCCACTGCATAGGATTTTGTTCGAGAATGTCTTCAAGTAAGTGTGTTTTTGGATGTGAGGGAAAGTTTACCGTGTTTAGCTTCCCAAAGAACCCAGCGATATGCGAACAGTGCAGTTTGTTTTTCCTGGGTAGCAACGGAGTGTAGCAAGTGCGTTTGTGTGTTACTGTCATTTCAGTGACGAATGTTTTATAAACAAGGCCCAGGTTGACGCTGGATTTGCACATCGTTTGCTATTAAAACATGGAGCGGCCCCAGTGATAAAAGATCCGGGTCATGTAAGTACAATTGCATCAGATTTCTGTCTTTTGAAATCAGCTTGACTCAATAGCTCCGCCCACAGCATGCCTCAAGGAGCTCAGATTTTTCCAGAGAGAATCGGAAAGCTGTTTTCTTTTATAAATATGATAAAACTAAAGACTTTATGGAGATATTAAGGATGCAGTACTACTCTATAGGTACTCAAGATTAACATGAGGTTAGGAGAAACTGTGTATGTTATGTACCCTTTAAAGTAGTATTTGTCAGGTGTTTGTATTTTCCCCTGTCTTGTGTTGGCCTGAGAATTCCCTTGTCATGTTGTTACATGGTTTTTGATTTGCTCTCATGTGTTTGATTTGATTTACACAACTGTCTAGTTACTTATCTTCTTCTGTTCTGTGTATTTAAACCCACTCTTTACTTGAATTTATTGTCTGTTCTTATTATGCTGGTTTGTTAGTTCATTTCTGTTCTCCTTTTTGCTTGAGTTTTTGTTCAATAAACGCCAAGTTCTGTCATAATGATGATATTCATAGGGTTAAACTACTTGGCACAAGCTGATTGGTTCATGTTGCAAAAAGTGAAGTATACCCGGGCGTTAAGCTTGCTGATTTACATTTCAATTACTGTTTTCATGCATTCACTATAGCATTCCGCAGCACTCTTTCAGAGTTCCTCAGAAACCCTCCACCTCCCCAGCTCCACTTGCATAGACCTGTTTTGGGTTATTATATATGCTACTTGTACCGCAACAGTATGTCTTAAATACTCATGGCACTGTATCAGTGAACACAACAGTTTTGGTACCTGAGTTTCCGAGTTGGACAAGCCTTACACTTTAAATATGGCAGAGGAGAATAACATAGCAGTTGTACTCTAAAGATTTATTATTTTTTCTCACAGATCTACATTGCTTTCTTCTGCCATTACAGACATGTATATATAAATAACCAGTTGATGCATATTAAATTTATCGAAATCAATGAAAATAGCATTTGACCAAAATTTAGGAATGGTCAGCTGTGAATGTTTATATGGTTACCAATGAATGGGAAACTACATTTTATTCAAAACCTGTTTTTTATATTTACTGATTATCTTTTAATACCTCTTGGATTTTCCCCAGAAACAGGCAAGAATAAATAGGCTGTCCACCATGATTTCTGTTCTTTTCCACAATAAAGCACTTGAACACGGCAAACTCGTAATTACAACTTCAGAAGTGGGAAATAGGACATTTCCGATAGCATGTGAAAGTAGCATTAGTCATTGTATGGGAAAATCACTCCAGATCATTAGGTGATTCATGCAGAAATGTTAAGGCTGTTTTAGATTTTTTTCATGAACTATTAGCCAATATTCTACAGAGAGAGAGAAAAAAAAACAAGATTTCCTCTGTGAACATTGCAAAATACTGTAGGGGCTGCAGTTTTGCTGTAAATATGCTCTGGTCCCAGATGACAGCCTCATGAGGGAAAATTGGGACATCCTTTCTGTAATCGAATCCAGGTTTGAAGCAGCCAGAATTTAATGCTTAGTCATTTTTTAGCACAATTTGTTCTCTGTCAGTATGTTCAATGTTTTTTATACTTTCAAGCTCTCAAAAAAGAAAAAAAGTCACCAAATGTAGCATAGTATAGCATTATGTTTTTTTGTTGCTGTTGTTGTTGTTTTTGGACATGCTATACTATGATATTCTTGAAATAATGTGTACATATTAATGTGTATTAGTATAGTAATCATTCAAAGTAGCAAGGTATACAGTATATCAAAGGTATTGTCATGTGATACCACAAAAATAGTCAATCACTATTAGAAATGTTATAGATTATAGAGGATTCTCATTAATGTAGTGACAGGAAATAAAGGAAAAATATGCAAATTAGAGCAACAGTTTGAAATGTGTAACGGATTGCGTTTGGATATCCTGACATCCCTCCTAAACCACATTAATGCACTACAGTGCAGACATTTGTGCTAGCTACTGAATATTAAAGTAAACATAAAATATTGCATATTAAATATTTACATTTTTAAAAATACCTAATAGGAAAATGCAACAGCTGTTGTCTCAAAGTGATGGAAGACATTGAAATGGAATCTCAGTTTATAGACATAAAACAGCATTGAGGTGAAATATAAACATAATCTTATACATAGCAAACCTCTCCCATATATATTACAAAGCAGTGGATGATGGTAGCTGATGTTTGATGTTTGATGATGCTTTAAATTCAGTCAGTTGTAAACTGGAGTTGTACCCTGACTCAATGGTTGATTGAAGGGAGATGTTTTGTAACTGAATAGGATTTTTAACCACTCAGCTGTCTGCTTGAACAGTGACCCTATGAGTATCTCAGATCACTTTAAAGCTTTGTGAGCACTGACTTTTTGCCCTCTGTTGACCTTTCACCTTAGCTGGGCTCTCGTCTCGGCTTGGGATCCTGATTAGAAAGATGATGGAAGACAAGAGCCACTGTTATGAGCTGTGAGCTGAAGTCTTACAGTCTTTGTGCTTTTAGGATCTTTTTTTAATTATCATTATTTTTTCAATCCCGCTTTCAGTAACATCAAAAAAAGAGACTGTATAAAATTTGCAGTCATTTTACAGTAAATCAATTTGCCTCGCAACAAATGCTGTGCAACAAAACTGTTTAGTTCCCAGCTCTTATTTGATATTCAGGCCAGGAAGAAAGCTGTTCCTGAACAACACCATCATTATGTGGCCACATGAACCACAGACAAACTTCTCTCTGAAGCACCACTTGATGATTTCCTCTCCAATTTACATATCTGTAAGTTTCTTTCCCATCCTTCTGTTGTTTATTCATTCACGTTTCTTCTTCTTTTTGGTCCTTAGGGGCGTAAAGCACCTGTTTTTTTCATGTTTTTTGTTTAAGAAGCACCAGTAAAAGTTCTGGCTCACTTACAGAATAAGTGTAAGCAACAGAATACACTAAAACCGACAGAAACTGTAGTACCTCCTTTTTTAAAAGGATTAGTTCACTTCCAGAATAGTCATTTAAAATGTTTATGTTTTTCTTTCTTCAGGCAATAAGAAATTAAGATTTTTGAGGAAAACATTCAAGGATTTTTCTCCATATAGTGGACTTCAATGGGGATCAGGGGATTTAAAGTTCAAATTGCAGTTTCAGTGCAGCTTCAAATGGCTCTACATGATCCCAGTTGAAGGATAAGTGTCTTATCAAGCGAAACGATCTGACATTTCAAAACGATATTTTTTAACCACAATTGTTTGTCTTGCACTAGCTCTGCAATGCGCATCTTCACACATTACATAACCACGCTGAAAAGGTCACGCGTGGTTAGTTCTTCATCCGTGTACTTCACTTCAAAAAGGAAGGGTAGGAACAAAAAACTAATTTAATTTTCTCCTTCAACTTCAAAATCATCAAACATCATTGTTTTACCTTTTTTTGTAAAGGGCGTTTGAATTTCTTTGCACGTTTGCTTTGTAAACACTGGGTCGGTACTTCTGCCTACATCACACATGACTATATGAACATGACCTTGTAATGCATGAAGTCGAGCTAGTGCAGGCAAGCATTTGTGATTAAAATATATGAAGAGTTCAGATGCAAAACCAGCTAAAAGCCATCTTGGTCAAAATTGAGATAATGCTACTGAATGAATGCTCTCGACTCTATCAAACACTTTTACTTCAAACTCACTAAAATTCCACCCTCAGCCCAATCAGAAGTACCAGTACTTACATAGAAATCTATACATCAGAGCCTGATAAAAAACTACTGTTAGTAGTGTTAGTTTTTTTTTTTATTAGAGAAAACAAGTAGTAAGTAAGTGGATAGAGTACAAATCTAAAAGAGCATAATTTAAAGAATAGAATTAGAAAAGACTGTGCTAGAGTTAGAGGGTTAAATAAAGATGGAAAAGATGAGTTTTTAGAGGATTCTTGAAGATGGCTAAGGACTCAGCTGTTCGAAGTGAGTTGGGCAGGTCATTCCACCAGGAGGGTACATTTAATGGGAAAGTGAAAAGTGATTTTGTGCCTCTTTGGGATGGCACAATAATGCGCCGTTCACTTGCAGAACGCGAGCTTCTAGAGGGCACATAAGTCCGAAGTAATGAATTCAAGTAAAGGGGTGCAGAGCCAGTGGTGGTTCTGTAGGCAAACATTAATGCCTTGAATTTAATGCGAGCAGCTGGTAGCCAATGCAGACTGATGAAGAGAGGAGTGACGTGCATCCTTCTTGGCTCGTTAAAAACTAGTCTTGCCGCTGCGTTCTGGATTAATTATATAGGTTTGATAGAGCTGGCTGGAAGACCTGCCAAAAGAGCATTGCAGTAGTCCAGCCTGGACAGAACAAGAGCTTGAACAAGGAGTTGTGAAGTATGTTCCGAAAGAAAGGGGCGGATCTTCTTGATAATCAGGATGGAATGAGAGATAGAGTTGAGTGTCATCAGCATAGCAGTGATATGAAAAGCCATGTTTCTGAATGACAGAACTTAGTGATGCCATGTAAACAGAGAAAAGAAGTGGTCCAAGAACTGAGCCCTGAGGCACCCCAGTAGCTAGATGTTGCGACTTGGATACCTCACCTCTCCAAGATACCTTAAAAGGCCTGTCAGAGAGGTAAGATTCAAACCACAGTAGTGCGGTTCCTGAGATTCCCTTTGCTAATAGGGTTGACAGGAGGATCTTGTGGTTAACCGTGTCAAAAGCAGCAAACAGATCCAGCAAGATAAGTACTGATGATTTGGAATCAGCTCTTACTAGTCTTAGGGTACAGCCTTTTGAAGCTGCATTGAAACTGCAATTTAGATCTTAAACCCACTGGTTCCCATTGAAGTCCACTATACAGAGAAAAATTCTGGAGGAATGTTTTCCTCAAAAAACCTTAATTTCTTTTTGACTGAAGAAAGAACAGAGGTTTTTGTATAATTAAGGGCATTGCACACTATTTTGCGCAAGTTAAAAAATAAACACAACATCATGTTGTGTCAATCACGTTTGCGCACTGCCTCGTCTGTTATAAAAAAAATTCGGATTAGGTTAGATTTTTTTGCATTTTTCGCATCTGTAGCAAGCATTTTTAGAGGAGTTTTGACAGTTCATAGCCACCATAAAGGTGAACATCAAAATCCAGAATTGCGTCTGACAAGTTCATCCGCTGTCTCGCAGCACAAAGCACTGTAAGGTCCTTGTACGCTGAGTTCACTGAAATTAGTGGTTTTCTTTATAATATCTGGCTCCAGTAATGCTTGCAAAGCATCAAAGATAACTGACATCCTGAAGTAAATTTTGAATCGTCTGAGATAATCCTGCAGCTCATTAATAAGGAGGAGCGCATAAAAAGCATTCTCTCATTCCTTTCTGTATCTTATAATATGCCCTTTCTTTTTCTGTTTTTAAGACGAGTGTGGACAATCAAATCATCCTCGCTGCTTGAAGATTCCATTTTGTATTCTTTGCAAATTTTTTTTCGCAAACTGAAGAATTAATACGCATTGGTTTCAGTATGCAAGGTTTCTTTGTGTGACAAATTTTTAGGATTATGAATACGAAAAAACACGTACGAATATTTGGTGCAATGACCTTTACGATCAAAATTCACTTTCATTTTAAATATGCAAGATGCTTCTGTGTTTGTTTTGACATGCAAAGTGGACAGATTTAGAAGAATCTGATGGACTAAACTGGAGGAGGCATCCATACCACCTGCCAATTAAAGGACTTTATAATGAGTTGCTGTGTGTATGCGTGTGCATGTGTGTGTGCGTGTGCTCGTGTGTGACCCTCACACAGGTCAGTGGGAGTTCAGTAAGACAGTGCTGTTTCACATGTCTGAGGGAGTGCGGGCAGCAGCTGGGCTGTAAAGCTCAGAATACCAGCACGCTTTATGAGTTTGTAAGGATTTCACCACAACCTCCTACTGATACACATATGTTCTCGTGTAAAGTAACAGATGATACTGTGCGATAGGAATTGACAACACAAACAAACTATCATGACTGGATCTGCACGCACATATGAGCACATAGCATGTGAAGGTCTACACATACCTGCACCGATGTTGAGTACTGCCGTTCAGGACCCCCTAATGGTGCAATGACTTAATTATGGTTAATTTTGTCAGATTTGTCAGAGTTTGCATGAAAATAGATGTACCGCGGGCGGAATACATGATATGTGATGATTGACATGATGGAGTGTAAAAAAACTCCAGGAGCTTGTTTTAGAACTCCATTCTAGAGCTGTATCATCACTTCACTCTTATTTATGTGGCCATCAAATGTTTACAAACTATTTAAAAATCTTCAGCACAGATTGAAATACCTCAATCTCTTTCTCCCTCTCTCTATAGAATTAGGTTGCTTATTTTAGTGGATCTTCTTTTATATATATATTTTTATGTAGTTCATGTAGAATCTAAAGTAGGGCTGCAACAAACGATTATTTTGATAATCGATTAATCTAACGATTATTAGAACGATTAATCGACTAATCATCGATTATTTTACTGGCTAATTAGTATACTTTGATTTTCAGTTTTTGCAATTAGTAAAAAATTATGTTATACATATTCTTACATAAACACTTATTATACAATTAATTGGTAATACTTTGGTTCATTACTTAACATTAGTTAATATGAACCAAGAATGAACTTTTGCAGCATTTATTAGTCTTAGTTAATGGTAATTTCAACATTTACTAATGCATTTATAAAAATCACAAGTTGTTTTTTAACATTTGGTAAATGCACTGTAAACTAACATGAGCAAACAATGAACAGCTGCATTTTTATTAACCAACATTAAAAAAATGAATACATAAATGTAATATGTACTGTTCATTCATGTTAATTTATACATTAGCTAATGTTAACAAATAATACCTGAATCATTATACAAATGGATATATTTGGCACACAAAATGAGATGACAGACAGATAAACTGTCTTAAACACATCTCCTTTTGTAAGTCATACGGATAAGAAACTAAATAAAGGTAAGTGATAAGAGGCTCTATTTTTTGGATATGTAAAATATAATGTCTTAAAATACCCTACAGGGTTATAATAACCAAAACACTGTCCTGAGCTAGATCAAGCTTTGATCTCTGTAAACCAAACTATCACTGTAATGAAATCATTTTTAATTTTCCCCACTAATAAAAATATTATCTCATTAGCCATCTACACTGGAGAGAGCTGCTTTATAACAAGAAATCAAGTTGTAATTCTAACTGAAAGCGACAGGTTTTTCATGTTAAACACCGTAAAGCTGTTTGATTTAAGGCTATCTATTGCATAATATGCTATATAAATAAACATGATATGACCGCACATTACTGGAGTAAGTTAACGTTACTGAACTGCAGAGCTCGTGCAAACATCCACACCGTTATAATCAGATGCATTTTTAACTGCTGCTTTCACACTGTTGTCAGTTTTCGTTGTTTATTTCGTTACTGAGAGGAAAGCATGCAATACATTCACATATTCATCCAAACGACGCTTAGATTAAGTTGCGTTTGTTCTGAAGCGCTCTCTTTTTCTCTTGAATCGCATTCTACAGTCTTGCGCTACAGCGCCACACTGGTCAAACCGCATTATTGCAGGCTCTTACATTAGGTCATATGAGATCAGACGACTACTCGACAACAAAAATATTACTAATCGTTTCAGCCCTAATCTAAAGTACTGATACTACCGTATAAAATTCTTATTTCTATTTCCAGTATGGTTTCTGATGAAGTACTGATTGAAGGGACAATTGATCTCATCTTTGGCATCAATACATTCAGTGAATTTTCCATTCAGATGCTGACTTTGTAATCCACTATTCTGTCATATCAGGGGCTCAAAGGACCTGCCTCTTCTGAGACAGCATGCCAGTATATCCTATCTAGCCAGGGACAAAGACAGAGAGCTGAGGATGTTGGGAAAAAGGGTGTATAGATGGTCCCTATGAGTGCGCTCTGAGTAACCATGAACCATTAGAGAAAAAAGCTCAGAAAGGTAGTACGAACATCGATAAAATACTCCATGTGACATCAGTGGTTCAACTGTAATTTTATGGAGCTATGAGAATACTTTTTAATCATTTGTTTTCCGTTTTCCTTGTGCACAAAAAGTAGCTTCATAAAATTAAGGTTGAACTACTGGTGACACATGAACATTTTAACAATGTTCTTAATACCTTTCTGAGCCTTGAACGTGTCAGTTGTGTTGCTGTCTATACAGGGTCAGAAAGCTCTTGAATTTCATCAAAAATGTGTCATAATTTGTGTCCCGAAACAAACGAAAGTCTTACTGGTTTGGAACACCATGAGGGCACTGGCACTAGCCAAGCTCCAAAACAATGGAAGAGCGGTTTGTAGGTTGACAAACATCTTTTATTCAAGTAAAGCCTTGAATGAAATTCACAGCATTAATATAAAATATTTTGCCTTTGGACAAACTCCATTGATAGTTTTGACCATGAAGTCTACTGCAGTTTCCAATGTATATTAAAATGGCTTTGTGGTCTCAGGCAGTGCCTCTCAAATCTGTTCAGGGGACTTTCCACCACAGCACATTTGGCATTTCTCCCTTTGTCAAACTCAAATTCAAGTCTTGCATGAGTTGAATCAATGTTAGATGAGGAAGACATACAAAATATGCAGTTGTGGCCGTCCCAGGACAGGTTCGAGAAGCACTGGTCTGAGATCCCAAACTCAAGGGTGTCCAATCCTCCTTCAGTAGGGCCAGTATCCTGAGTTACTTACTTCAGCACACTTTCTTGGAAGTTTCTAGTGAGTCTGAAGACCTTTCCACTTTTTTTGAAAATAGGCTAACTAGATCTAACAGAGGAGTTTTACCATTTTTGAATCCATTCAGCCGATCTCCGGGTCTGCCGGTATCACTTTTAGCATAGCTTAGCATAAATCATTGAATCAGATTAGATCATCTCGTTCAAAAATGACCAAAGATTTTCAACATTTTTCCTATTTAAAACCTGACTCTTCTGTAGTTACATTGTGTACTAAGACCAACAGAAAATTAAAAGTTTTCTAGGCTGATATGGATAGGAACTATACTCTCATTTGGCGTAATAATCAAGGAACTTTGCTGCCATACTATGGATACAGCAGGCGCAATGATATTACACAGTGTCTGAATATAGTCCCCAGCTAAGTAACTTCCAATGTGACTGGCACTAAGCTACTAAGGTAATAGTAAAATAGCTGGGGACTATTTTCAGGCGCTGCGTAATATCATTGCGCCTGCTGCACCTATGGTACGGCAGCAAAGTTCACTGATTATTACGCTGGAATGCGAGTATCGTGTCTTTGTACACGATGTATCTACAGAAGAGTCAAGTTTTAAATAGGAAAAATATTGAACATCTTTGGTCATTTTTGAACGAGATGATAATGGTCTAATCTGATTCAATGATTTATGCTAAGCTATGCTAAAAGTGGTAACGGCAGACCTGGAGATCGGCTGAATGGATTCAAAAACGGTAAAACTCATCTGTTTAACTCTAGGGGAGTTGGAAAATGAGCCTTTTTTCAAAAAAAGTGGAGTGTTCCTTTAATTACCGTGGATCAGGTGTGTTTTATATAGTCAGCAAGACAGTGGCCCTCTGGGAACAGGTTTGGACGCCCCTGCTCAAGGGTTTTTTGCCTTTTCACACATTGAAGTCTCTGGTCTCTAAATAGAGCTGTGAGTTCAAATCAGACTTCTGGCAAAAGGCTTTTTGAAACTGTAAGTAAAACCTTGAACTATATTTACAGCAGTAAATGTTACAATTTAAACAAGATTTTGATGAAGTTCTTTGTCTCTTAATAAAGATGTTGGCTTCCAGGAGATTTGCTCCCATTTTTGATTAAATGCTTTTTGAGTGACAAAACTAAAAGTAAAAGCTTGAATGATATTCACAGCAGTGAATAGCTCCACAGCTCCACTTATAGCGTGGACCATCAGGTGATTTCACCTTTTTTTTCCTCTAAAGGATTCTAGTCTTCAAATAGCATTTCAAATCCCACTTCTGACAAAATCATTTTAGGGTGTCAACTCTTAAAATAAACCACTGAACAATATTTAAAGCAAGTGATATCATTAACAATAGCCTTGCGTGCTGATGTTTCCCCCAAAATAATTTTGGCCTGTTTATTACACAAAGTTATCAGATGGCTTCAGAAAACGTGTAACATAGCGCACAACCATGACTTTTACTTTTTTACATTTTGTTTTTTAACCCTAGATAGCTCCTGTTTTCTGCATGCTTTTGCTGTATGGAAAAGAGCAACATGAACATTGTTTAACATTTCTAATTTGTGTTACACGAAAGAAGTGAGTGAACCATCCCTTTAGCACAGTCTCTGTGTATATGTGTGTTTGAAGGAGTGTAGCAATAACTTTATAATTCATAGACTGAGGGGTATAACGGCTGGTCTCTGTCATCTGACAAAGTGAATAAGTGCTGAGAAAAACAGCCAGCAGACGGAAACTAAGGACATTCCTTTGGCCCTCTCATGTGAGCAGCTGTGGGTCTGCACACAGGATATGCAACATGTAAGTCTTAGCTCCAAAGGGAAGTTTCTGGAAACCCAATGCACTGAAGAGGAGATAATGGTTTCATTTTATACGAAACACAAGAAAACCTATGGAAAGAAACCAAAAATGGTCACACAGCTCATGTCGTGAGTAACTGAGAACACGTAACAGAAATCAAACAATTCATGACAATGAGATATCCATGTTAAATTTGTTTAGTTTAGCTTAAAATGCAAAGACAGGTAAAAGTAAGCCATTATCAGTTTGATTTCCCCCAAAAGTGTAACTGATGCTATCAATCCCAACCAACACTCCACCTATGTTTATGCTGTTAAATGACTGAATCCTTTGAAGATATTGCCCTTGTTCCATCTCTTTTTCTCACTATTATATTATAAATATTAAGACAATGGTTTCCAGATGTGTGATATCCATCCATTCCCCAGCAGGAAAGTGCATAAGAAATAGAAAAACTATGGGTTAAATTTGGATTTGGTAATTCCAGCTGTTGCGCAGAGTGACAATTAGAATCACTCTGGAGAATAAATTCTATAAGAATCGTTTAAGATATTACGGATGGATGAAAGAAGGAGCGATAAAGACAGACTGAGCGCTGAGGGAGTGAGATGGGAGAAGAGGAAGGGGAGTGTGTGCAGGGATATCACAGGAAGAAACAAATTAGAAAAGCTGCCAAGCTTTAGGACTCCGAACACTTACAGATCATGGAAGAATTGTTCATTTGCCAGCAGTCCAAATGTCCACTCATAGACATGCTCTGTACTCGTATGGTGACTCATATGGTATTTATTTATTTATTTATTTATTTATGTCTTAATTAATTTTTTTTTTTTTTTACTTTTTTGTGTTATAGGGATAGTTCACCCAAAAATGAAAATTCTGTCATTAATTACTCACTCTCATGTCATTCCAAACCTGTAAGACCTTTGTTAATCTTCTGAACACAAATTAAGATATTTTTGATGAAATCCGAAAACTTTTTTGAGATCAAGATATTGTTGAATAAAGTTGTTATTTTTGTATTTTCGTAACTTTTTTAAAATGAATGTTGAACCACTGATGGTGCATGGTCTTTTAAACAATGTTCTTACTACTTTCTGGCCCTTGAACATGGTGGTTTGAGTCAGAAAGCTGTCGGATTTCATCAAAAATATCTTAATGTGTGTTCTGAAGATCAACAAAAGTCTCATCGGTTTAAAACGACATGAAGGTGGTAATTAAAGGGATAGTTCACCCCAAAATGAATATTTTGTCATTAATCACTTACCCCCATGTCGTTCCAAACCCGTAAAAGGTTTGATTGTCTTCGGAACACAATTTAAGATATTTTGGATGAAATCCCGTAGCTTTTTGACTGTCCCATTGACTGTCAAGTAAATAAAACACAACAAACATTTTCTACATGTATTTACGCTTTGATTCGAACGAAAACAGCGCATCCGTGTGTTGTGGCTGACACAGAACAGCGTACGTTGTTTACGTCCAGTGGATACTCTCCAAAATAGCGCTACGGTGACATAGAGGAGACGAATTGTTGACTAAAGTCGTTATTTTTGTTTTCTTTGCGTACAAAAAGTATTCTCGTAGCTTCGCAAAATTATGGTTGAACCACTGATGACAGATGGACAATTTTGACAATGTCTTTCATATGTTTCTGGGCCTTGACAGTTTTATTTACTTGGCCGTCGATGGGACAGTCAAAAAGCTACTAGATTTCATCCAAAATATCTTAAATTGTGTTCCGAAGGCGATCAAACCTTTTACGGGTTTGGAACGACATGGGGGTAAGTGATTAATGACAACATTTTCATTTTGGGGTGGAGTAACCCTTTAATGACAGAATTTTCATTTTTGGGTGTACTATCCCTTTAAGGGCCTTATGCGAAACATCACAAAGCATAAGTAGATCTGAGACTGTAGTAATACCTTGACCAGGCTGTGTGTAATAATGTGTAGTAGTCACTTGCTCAATAAGAAATACATTATCATTTGATCATACTACATGCATTTGTTTACTGTTGCATTATGTGTGCTTCTTCATATATTATAAAAAAAAAAAAAAAAATCTATATAAAATTAAAGTGGGTTGTATACAGTATGCAGTAATGAGTATGCTTACTATTTGAACGCCTTAGACTTAGCCAGACAGAATACTGAACAGGTGCCAAGCATTGTGAGTCATTCTTCTTGTCAGACTGTGAGAAAAGAATTGTAAAGGTCTCGTGAACAATACCACAAAGAATAAACGTTCCAATACAGAACCTTCTTTTTTTACTACTTTTAACTACTACCAGCTGACATAGTGTTTCATGTGTTTTGAGTGGTTGATATTGTAGATGGTTACTTACTGGACAAAAAGTCCCTCTCCCATGTCTCTATGATAATTTAATCTCCCTAATATGACTCAATAACAATAGCAAATTGTATAGCTTTTTTATTGCAACTCATGTTGCATTGGTTACCTAAACTGTTCCAAATCACAAGCGCTATGATGTACCAGGTGAGCTAACAAGCAAGTTTACTATGTCAGAAAAGCAAATCATGCACTATGGAAAAGTGTTTTGCGGTCATAGCATAATAAGTCTAAATAATGTAGGTTGAAGAATGTTTTATATTTAGCCTGTGTTAAAATAACATAATAGATTGCTGGACTAAGTGTGTGGTTTAGATACACAAAGCAGACACAATTCTTGACACTTTAAATATGCTCTGTTCTGCATGTGTTCCAAATCAGTCACGTTTGTGGTTCCATGCTGATGTTGAATTAGACGGCTGATTCATAAGGGGACATTAATAAGATTAATAAGATTCTTAAGGGGAGACACGTTACATGTCTCTCCGGCGACAAGCAACATGACCAGCTTTGCACGTGCACAGTAGAGAGACAGATAGAAAAAAGACTTAGAAATCATGAATGAAGACTAAAGCTAGAGCAGCAAACAGGCTATAAAAGGAAATGAGAGAGAACAGCACTGGACATACAGGGTATTTAGCATTGTGAAGACTCCACGTGCCTTTGTCTAAACTACTTGGGTGCAAAGAATGAGTAGGCGTCCTCAGGTCTATTATACAGTGCATTAAAGATGAGGGGTTTGTGACAAACATGAAATGTTCTGGCTATGTAACTGTTGAGTCTACGTTTTGCACTGTGTTTTTGACACTGCTGCAATCAGGAACTTGCTGAAATTAGTTCAAATATCTTACCTTAAAAAGGGATGTCTGTGTCTATGACACATTCAAAAACCAGTTCAAATAAACCATTTAAAAGGACATTCCACTCAAAAATGAAAATTCTGTTATTCACCCTAATGTGAATCTAGGCAAACATTCAGTTATATTTCTGTGGAATACAAAATATACATTTTGAAAAATATTCATGCAGCTCTTTTCCATAATAGACACTGAAGACTGGAATAATGATACTGAAAATGTATCTTTGCAACAATGGAATGAAGGGATTATGTATATTCATACACCTTTATTTTTTCATGTTTTGTTATGTTGCAGCCTTATGTTTAACTGATTTAAATTAAGCTTTTTATTACAAATAAACGCCATTGCATACATATCCGTATATCTGGGACACTTGAAGTTTAGCTCAGGAGCATTCATATTGCTTGTAGATGTTACTACACTTTGAGTGGAGTTAGCCTGTGGCAAATTCATTTGAATGAGTATGATTTGGAAAGACACACACTTCTCAATAAAATGTCTAACAGCTGAAAATACATATCAGAGCAAAAACCAAGCCCTGAGGTCAAAAGAACTGCATGTAGAGCTCAGAGACAGGATTGCATCAATACGTGAAAAAATGAAGGAGTATGAACACTTTTGCAAGGCACTGTATACACATTATATACGACATCATACATTATAAATCCCACCCCCAAACTTCTGAATGGTTTATGGGTATACTATCTCTTTAAAGGAGAAGTTGACTTCCAAAAATGTATAGAGTATTTACTCACCCCCTTGTCATCCAAGATGTTTGTGCCTTTGTTTCTTCAGTCATAAAGAAATTATGTTTTTTTGAGTTAAGCATTTCAGTATTCTTCTATAGTGCCCTCGAGTTTGAACTTCCAAAATGCAGTTTAAATGCAGCTTCAAAGGGTGCTAAATGATCTCAGAAGGGTCTTATCTAGCAAAACGATCAGTTATTGTCTAAAAAAAATATATATATATATATACTTTTTGACCTCAAATGCTTGTCTTGTCTAACTCCGATTCATGACAGTTAGGGTATGTTGAAAAACTTCCATTTCATTTTCTTCTCCAAATTCAAAATCGGCCTACATCGCTGTTTTACATTAAAGGGCGTTTGATTTTTTTTGCACTTCTGCAGCGATTTAGGATGATTTTGAAGTTAGATGAGAAAATGAGATGGGAGTTTTTCAACATACATACATAGAGTGCATGCAGAGCTAGACGAGTATTTGAGGTAAAAAGTATATAAATTGTAATTTCTTTTTAGAAAATAACCAATCGTTTCATTAGATAAGACACTTCTTCCTCAGCTGGGGTCATTTAGAGCCCTTTTAAGATGCATTTAAACTGCATTTTGGAAGTTCAAACTCGGCGGCACCATAGAAGTCCACTATATGGAGAAAATTCCTGAAATGTTTTCCTCAAAAAACATCATGTCTTTACAACTGAAGAATGAAAGACATGAACATCTTGGATGACAAGGGGGTAAGTAAATTATCTGTACATTTTTGTTCTGGAAGTGAAATTCTCCTTTAAGCTTCCTAAAATTAAACACAAAACAAAACCAAAAAAAAGTTTTATTCTCTACATGAGGTCTGTCTGTAGAGCCTTGGGGCAACAATTATAAACAAATTACCAGTCAACATGAAAAGAGGGAAAGGACATGCGTGAGGCGGACAAACACTACAAGGAATTCAAGTTCAAAAGAATCAAAGTCAAAAAGTCACAGAGAACTACTGTAGGACTGAACAAGAGCATCCACAGACAGACATTTAGCAGAGGAATGAGTGTGTCATGTTGTGTCTCCTTTCACAGTGATCTATGGTGTAGATTGAATAATCAAAGAGATGAAACTGAGGCCTGATGAACTGTTGTTATCTATGGAATAGAACATAAGTGTCTTAATTGTTAACCCTAAAGCAGTCTTTTTTTCCAAGCAACAGAGTAAGTTTCAGTGCAAGTGGACACAATGGGTCAGGAAGAGATGTCAGCAACAGTTACTTTGTTTTCTTTCCAAGAAACTATTGTTTTTATGAGTACAATATGTGGCATGTGGCACACTTAGAACAACAAAATGCCACCTGTGTCAAACCAGCTTGTGATCACATGAACCATGCAATGGGTCTTCCTTTAAACTACAACAGTTAACAATTGCCGTCAGGGAATTTTACACACCATTAACAAGCCCCCATCAGTGGAGAAATTGTAAATTATTAAATACTAAAATATTACACGTAAAATGTGTGCTGCTAGAGTGAATATGAATATGATACTCAGTATCAGCATTCTTGCTTGTGTAATTTTACTAATCAAATGTTCCAAGATGCTACATTGTAACACCCCCAAACAGTGTAAAATTAAGTTAATGAACTGCTACTGTTGTTGTATGCAACAAACAGGCCAACAAAAGTTAACAGGTTTTAAGCCCTCTGCGTCATACAGAGTCATCCAATATCCCTTACTTGTGGAAAAATCACTGTAACACATGGCCATTAGTGCCTTATTGCTTCATTCTCAGTAGCTCTACTTAATTACATTTCACAGTACCATAGTGTTTACTTGGAAGTACTCTATACCACAGGCAAGTGCTGTAGAAACACTGAGTCACTCAGGCAGGAACATTTACTTTGTCAAAAGTCCACATTCTCTGCTCAAACGTGACATGCTTATAACTTTACACCAAAACAAGGATGTTTTCTCTCTTGAGATGTTTAAGCATTCTAGATAGGCACACATGCACAGAAAAACCACAAGCAAGGAGGAAGATGGGGAATGTAAATACGTAAGCTAAATGAGGGAATTAATCATCCAGTGTTGGAAAAGCACACCAGTCAGTTCTTTCAACACACTAGTTTCCAGGCAATGTCATATTGTTGCAGCTAGAGATCACGAGACATTCATAATTCTGATAAACAGGGGGCTGATAATAAGCCTGGAAATTATAAAGTGGCAATAAAAATAATCCTAACATTCTTAAGAGAGCTACACTTTTGAAAGTGATGTAGATGCAGAGCGAATTAATGTGGACATTTCACAATTGACCTCTGCTGTATGTCTCAACTTTGGCTACTTACATTAACCATGTGTGATCCATGAAAGTGAAACTGTCAAAGACAGGAAAAAGGTGACAAGTTTTTCATACTTTCCTTGGTAGTTTTAGAGAAGTACTTATTTATTCATCAAAATGCAAGTTTTTGACGTGCATTTATCATAACAAAATGGGTGTCGTACATACGTTTTGAGGCAGTGCAAACTAGAGCTGTCGCAATTCTTTGATTCTAATGGACTATCAACGCATTAATCAGACCTTTTTCCAAGGCTGCAGTATATATTAAACTGATTTAAAACTCATAATTAAGCATAATTGTGAATTTACAAAGGCTATGATTCAGTTAAATAAATAAATTATATATATATTTATGCACATACATATATATATATATATGCAATGCAGGTTTAATATATGTGCGTCAATAATTTAAATGCATGTAGGTTACCAACAGAGACAGAGCGACACGCGTCATAATCTGAAAACCACGCCTACTGAGGGAGAAAGCAATCCAACTCTCTCCATTGACTTTGTATTGCGGGAAGCTGCCTCTGTGTCATTTCAAGGTGTACAGTAAACAAGCTAAAAAAACACAGAACGTTTTTATAAGCTGTCAACCCAAAAAATGAGCGTTTAAAGACACAAAAGTAGAGCGCAACCTGTCATATTACTAGAGAACTACGCCCACTGGCGGGAAACTTAATCGGTAAAGTAAACATTCATTATTTTTAACCATGTTGAATGATTATTTCACCACCCTGAGACGATATATTGAGAAACTACATTTTATTAGTCTATGTTAGTGCTTCTTTTCCTTACCTTCCTTTTGCTGGAGAAATGATCCAATTGAATGGCCCAACATGAAACCCTGACATCTACAACTATTTGTGCCCTTAAACGTTCGTTTTTTGGGCTCGACAGCTTATATAAATGTAGTTCTGTGTTTTTTAGCTTGTTTACTGTACACCTTGTCACATAGCAACTTTTAGACATTGTTCTGGTTTTTGTTATAAGTCAGAAATGACAAGGAGGTAGCTTTCCGCAATACAAAGTCAATGGAGAGCGTTCAATTGTCCTCCCCCCCGGTGTGGGCGTGGCCTAAATGCGCTCTGTCTCTATGTGCGTCTCACATCAGTTCCGTTCACAGTACGCTGTTCCATAGGAACTGTTATCATTTAGATGTGTGGAGCGTCTCAAACTCCGTCTCAGCATGTTGTTGTAAGTTTGGGTTTATTATAACGTTCATCCGGGAACGCAACATGCGCCATTTCATCAGATTTGCGGGACATCCAACGCTCACTTATCATTCATCGACCTCAAATATGCCTTGTCATCTGAAAGATGCATGTAGTAGCAACTTTACAAGGCCACGCAATCTAATGCTAACCTAGTAAGTATGTGCGAAATGTGAAAGCTGAACAGTAGCGTGCTCGCTGCATGACAGATGGAGGCGCCGGTGCGGACACTTGCTCTTAAAATACTCCTTCAGTTTTGGTCATATAAAAGTAATATACATCTTTTGAATCTGTCAAGACTCTATGTTTATTTGTGTGCACTCAGAATAACGAGGGAAAGGTTGCACTTTTGTAAAATAATTAAAGCAAACATGATGTGCTTGAGTGTGCCACTTCAAAACTCTGTGTATACTTGCCTTAGAGACAAATAATATAAATATATCTGTAAAAAAGGAAATGTCTACTTTCAAATGAACCAATTAAAATGGGAAACGTGTGTGTGTGTGTGTGTGTGTGTGCAATGCACACTGCATTTAATCTGGTTTTTAGTTCAATAAATAAATTTAAAAAAAACTATATTTTGGATTTCTATTCAACTAAGGTGGGCATGCTGTAATCTGTACTGTGCTTTTTTTACTGTAACTGACAGATTCAATCCAAAAAACACAAAACGGGAGTGGGAGGGAATGGGAGTCATTCTTCTGGGATTGGGACAGGATGGGATTTTTCTCCCAGTTTTTCATGGGATTGGGATGGGACAGGATTTTTTTTTTTGTGGAAGTGGGACAGGAAAGGTTTGAAATTCTACTCCTGTGTCACCCTTTAATCTGATCTCTTCATATAGAGTTTTGCATATTCACATTCAATGTCCATTTTTGTTATGATAAACTGGCAAAAAATGGTTTACATTGGATTACACTGGATTTTCATTAGACTGATTTTAATAACTTTAATGTAGTTGAAGTGTATTCTATTCGAGTATCTGATCGGGACTCAGTATCGATCTCAGTTAAGGCCATTTAAATTAAAAATGCTATGCAGCATGACACAATCACAGCCAATCAGAAACTCAGATTGTTAAAGATGTCACTAATGGCTTTGTCATGTCTGGTTAGGACAGTGTTTAACTATTTAATACCAACAAGCCTCCTGACTTGCACAAAAGGTTTTTTGATTCCCTTGTGATATTTGATATAAATGTGTATTTTACTGCTTTGTGTGTGCTGCTCTTTCCCAGCTTTGGGAGAAGTTCACATGAGACACAAACTCCATACCAGCCTGAGGTCAAGAGGGTCGCTATTTGACACAGGACATGGGTGGAGCCACTGCAACTCATTTGTGGGAACTACCCCTTCAATGTGGGCCAACATACAGCCAACTATGTACACGTATAGATGCATACACTGTGTAGATCTAAAGAATGTACATCCGTTACAAAACCAACACATCCCAAAGGCTGTGCTACTTGTAGTGTTGCTCGGGCTGAGAGCTCCTCAGCATAGGTCTTCCCCTCGGAACAATTTTACATCCTGCCTCGATCCCTCTAATCGAACACAATAGATTTTCCCCCAATTGTTTTGCTTTTTGGACCAAGCGGATTATTTTGGCAGGCGATGTAGCAGCGTTTTTCCTGCCCTTATCACCAACAGACATCTTCTGTGCGGTGCTGGTCCACCCTTTCAAACCGGTATAAAGTGCACACACTTACTTCACGTGCACTCTTACCCACGTGCAGATCCTCAGGAACCACCCTGTGACCATTTCCTCTTCCCTTATATGGTCGAAGGAATTTCTACATTTTGAATGCAATTATTGCTAAAAGGCTCAATTGCAAAACTAACTAGTATATTACTGCAGCACTTTGGACATTTTTACGCACCTCTTTGACATTCTTTGATTTCCCATCCAAACACAGGTTAAACAACAAGAGCCAGTAATCGACCTCAAGGGATGAAGATAATATCGTGAAATCTTCCCACATGCACAACAAACAAAATGTGCTTCAAATTACCATTTCGAACTTCCTGACAATCAAACTTTTCCATCCCTTCCCGAAATGCTATTCTTAAAGGATTCCCATCAGACCTAAGGAGTCAAATACGTGCTGAATACAACACTTAAGGGGGCTGAATGCTGTAAAATAGCCTAGATAATAATAACAATAAAGAAAATTTGCTGCTGTACTATGGGTGCACAGGCGTAATGATATTACGCAGCGCCTGAATATAGTCCCCAGCTATTTTACTATTGCCTTAGTGCTTAGTGCTGGTCACCTTGGAAGTTACCTGGGGACTATATTCAGGCGCTGCGTAATATCATTGCGCCGGTGCACCCATAGAATAGCAGCAAAATTTCTTGATTATAACGCCAGAACAAGAGTATAGTTCCTAGCCATTTCAGCCTAGAAAATCACAGCTTTTCATTTTCTGCCAGTATTAGTACACGATGTAACTACAGAAGAGTCAAGTTTTAAATAGGAAAAACATCGAAAGTCTTTGGTTTTATCTTTCCGATTCAATGATTTATGCTAAGCTATGCTAAAAGGGCTACCGGGAGAACCGGAGATCGGCTGAATGGATTCAAAATCGGTAAAACTCATCTGTTTAACTCTGGGGGAGTTGGAAAATGAGCCTATTTGCAAAAAAAGTGGAGTGTTCCTTTAAGATCAATTTAGGTCCATTTTGGATAATTGTGCGTTTGGCTTGAATTGCAAATGGCTCAACATCAGAGACTCAGTTGTGTTCATGGTATGACCATGTTAAATTTAGATTGAATTCAAACTACTGGAAAACTTCAAAAACATGCAAATCTTTCTCTATCATGCACCATATAGTCTTTGTTGCCCAAGTGAGGTCACCTACAATGACCATACCCTGCATGCAGGCCAGATCATTGCCTGCCTAAAATAGCTTGGCCTGAAACCTGAAATCACTGCTCTCCTTGTACCAGTATAATGCACAGCCTCAGCCTACTGCTGTCACAAGTTTTTGATCAGGGAACCACAAAATGTGATAAGGCTTTAAACAAGGGGGCTTCTTATTCTTCTATTCAGTAAAATCAGTTTAACTCTGAAAAAACTTGCATATGATATTAATACCTTGTTGTCGAGAGAGCTCCTGGTAGAAACACTTCACAGGATCCTGTGCAAAACACATGCTGTATTTTTCAGAAAGGCTGACCTAAAGATATATGCTGATATATAATGATATATATGCAGTATTTGTGTATATTTAAAATCATATACCATATAAACTTGCCTAATTTGAACAAAAGCATCTGAAAATAGTATGAAAAAATGCCTGAACTTAAAAAAAATACCTGAATATGAACTTTTATACTTTCTTCCAAAAGTTGTGTTACTG
Source organism: Cirrhinus molitorella (assembly GCA_033026305.1). NCBI lineage: Eukaryota > Metazoa > Chordata > Actinopteri > Cypriniformes > Cyprinidae > Cirrhinus > Cirrhinus molitorella. The sequence goes on along the minus strand of CM065122.1, from coordinate 31,370,384 downwards.
CATACTACTTGTGAAAACCTTTCACAGACTTCATCAAGATTTCTGATGTGTAAACGGCCATATAAATGAATACTGGACTAGTAGATTATCATGAGAATGACTGAATGATTGTATACTTGTATTTTAAACTAAGGCAGTGGAATTATGAGATAGTCCAAATATTATTATAAAATCACTTTATACAGTATGCAATGTCTTCTTCTTCAAATAACAAGGTGCCAAGGTACATACCACAGCTAGATCTACAGCTAAAAGAATCAAGTTAGAGCTGAAGGAGCTTTTACAGGCGGCTGGCAAACTATCAGCCCTTTTGAACTTGCTGCGTTTGCTGCTGGTGATGGTTGGTTGCCAGAAACACATATCAGCATGTGGATCAAGAAAAGAAAGATGTTCTCATGTTGAAGTCATCCTTCGACTGTAAGAGGAGTTCACACACTCATCATAACACATGTGGAGACTGCTATCCAATGGTAAAGCTACTACTATTCTGTCCACTGCCCATCTGTACAAAACATAATAACATTGATTATGATAACCTATAATCTATCTTGAATAACAGATATATATCCAAAACAGAGTACAAACAGCTCATAAAAACATTACAACAATCCACAGGTAATCCACACGACTCCAGTCTATCAATTAACATCTTATGAAGTGAAGAGCTGTGTGTTTGTAAGGTACAAGTCCTTTATTAAGGCATTATAACTTTTAAACTGTCACTTCTGGCCAAAATACATTTCCTCAAGTGAAAACATTGTCCTCTCATATCAAAAACCACCAAGATACATTGTCTAGAATTGCTTTTCATTGTAAATGGCACTTCATTTGTGCATTTTCCTCTCCTGATATATATACAGTTGAAGACAAAATTATTAGCCCCCCTGTGAAATTTGACATTTTTTCGAATATTTCCCAAGTGATGTTTAACAGAGCAAGAAAGACTCCACTTCTGAAGGAGACACCTCCAAGCTAGAATGAAGTTTCATTCAACCCCAAGAACACCGTTCCCACAGTGAAACATGGTGGTGGGAGTATAATGCTGTGGGGATGATTCAGTGCGTTTGGAACTGGGAATCTCATCAGGGTTGAAGGAAACATGAAAAAGGAAGACTATAAGAAGATTTTGAAAGACAACCTCAGACCGTCTGCAAGAAAAGTTGGTTTGGGTCAACATTTTGTCTTCCAGCATGATAACGACCCAAAGCATACCTCACTTCTGGTGAAGAAATACCTCCGAATGAGCAAAGTGAGTGTACTTGACTGGCCTGCTCAAAGCCCAGACTTGAATCCAATAGAAAATCTGTGGGGCACACTAAAGTCCAGAGTTTGTGCCAGAAGACCAACAAACCTGGAGGAGCTTGAGAGATTTGCTAAGGAAGAATTGGCTGTCATTCCTCAGGAGACATGCTTGAAACTAGTTGAGAACTACAGCAAATGACTAAAGGCTGTTATCAAGCAAAAGAGATACACTATTGACTATTAACATCAGAGGGCTAATATATATATATATATATATATATATATATATATATATATATATTTATTTCACTGGAAAGGCAATATCATGAGTAGATATATACTTCAGATTAAAAAAAAACAACTTTTCACTTCATAAGATCTTAATTGATGAACTGAAGTGTTGTGGATTACTTGTGTATTGTTGTGATGCTTTTATCAGCTGTTTGAATTATAATTCTGTCAGCATCCATTCACTGCAAAAGATGCATTATTGAGCAAGTGATGTAATGCTAAATTTCCTCAAAAAAGAAACAAATTCATACATCTTTAAACCCTGCAAGCCTGCATTCACCTACCTTTATTTTTGAGTGCATCACAATATGGAAGTAAAGATCTGTCGCAATGTTCATTTCATAACAACTTTAAATCTAGGAATATTTGGAAAATAGATAATATTGAACTACTAAAAAATAAGCATATGGACATTGCATTAACAAGCCTGTCTTTTTGGAAAGTTGCCAAAAAAAAACAAAACAAACGGCTAAAACCATAGCTGGTCATAGCTGGTCAGCAGGCTGGTTTTAGAGGGGTTTTGGCCATTTTCCCAGGCTGGTCAGGCTGGGAAACCACCAGCTAAAATCAGCCTGGCCAGGCTGTGAGACCAGCTAAAACCAGCTACTTCCAGCTTAAACTAGCTAAGACCAGCCAACCAGCCTAGGCTGGTTTTAGCTGTTTTTTTTATTTTTTTCAGCAGGGTTAACATTAGTTTCATAGAAATTCTAGGAACTTGAATCAAGTTAATCAGTGGTTCACCCCAAGGCAGTATTATTCATCTTGAACTAATAGCTTTTAAAATGAACACATCAACCCAGCAGGCACCAGATGTCAACATAACATCAGGTTGACGTTGGACCCCAATGTCGGACAGACTTGCATTTTAGTTGAGAATGAAAATCAGGTTGACCTCAATATTTGACATCAATTTGACATTGACTTAACAGTGGATTTTGGTTATACAACCTATAAATAACAAAATAAACATCAGCTGACGTCAATATTGGACATCAAATTAACAATGACATTAGGCGTTGAATTGACATTGAATGTTGGTCACCTGACATCACAACCAAAATTTAACCAAATATAACATATGACATTGTGTGCCTGCTGGGAGTATTAAGAGACATCACTGGCCAAAAAAAGGGGAAAAATAAGCATATATGCATACATAGTTTAGCATTAACTGTCAGTTGGTGAGTATTAAAATATAACCACTCACAGACTCCGAACACATTTTCCTCATTAACTTCCGGCCAGTGTATGATCCCTCACTGTGGTATACCAGTTGGTTATGACCACTAACTTCTAAACCTAATTGCTATGGGACTTTACCATTGTGAAACAGTTACACTTCAGCCTCATAACAATGGAAGAAATAAAATGTGGTTTTAAAATAAAGCATGTTTTTAATGAAAGAAAACATTTGCGAACTGCACATGAGGAACTTGTAACACAAAAAAGGACACTCCCACTCATTTGAGGGGCTCAGTTCAAAATGAGGCTCAAATACAACACCACAATCTGCACTCAATCTTGTCCACTTAATAAAGTAAAATGAAAAGCACACTTACTGCGTTGACCTCAGTCGTAAGGATAAGGAGTGCAAGACATAACAGAAAACACCTGCAATATGACAAAAGAGTGAATTAATATGTGTACAAGGGGGAAACACATGCTGCTCAACTCAAAGAAACAACAGATTTTACCTTAATGTGTTCCAATGCTGTAGATGGTTCTCACCCTCCATGCGAGCCTAAAAACAGATGAAATCTCTCCTGCTGTCCAATTCCAGTATGTTGTTACTGCATACTCAATGATCTGAAAGTTACAGATTTATGATCTGAAAGTTACAAGTTAATTCTCACTTTCCTAAGTCTATTTTAATAGCAGTGGGTCATTATTTCATATTTACAGCACTGTTATCGTTGTACATCTCATGTTTCTTGCTAACAGATCCAGCTTAAGCCGGCAGTTGTGTTTTGGAACATGCAAACTGGTTTCTGTCTGGTCCAACCTGGCATTAGCCTAAATCAGACCGTCATGGACCAGCAGCAAACACGCTAACTAGTCGCATTTTAGATAATCTAAAAAAAAATAGCTGTTTCAAAAACACAGCTACCATCTGGTACCATTTGTTAATGTGCCAAATAACTTCAAACACTCTATTTTGTTATTATTTAAGCGCTGTTAGTTACAATAGCACACATTTAAGCTCAGTATATTTAATCGTATGCTACCTCTTGACCGTGAAGTGACAGCAGAAGTTTACCTCAGATCTTGCACGCTCCAGTCGCAAGCGGTCAATCCCGATGCGTTCGCGCTCTGAAAAAGTTAGTTGTCTCACTTAAAATCCACCTTGTCAAAGCTGTTTTAAGGGAAATACTGATCTCCAAGACTTAAACTTCCCCTAGCAATGTTGAAGTGCAAGTGATAGTTGTTCTAAACAGGGTTGTGTTGGTGCGTATTGATGGGTGGTCGCGGTCCTGACAGGGGGTGTGGTGGGCTCTTCTACAAGACATTACTTTCAACAACAGCCACATAACGTTTAGAGCAAAGATGCAGACAAACGTATAGTTCAAGCTCGAGAAGAACAGAGGCAAGAATTGCTTGAAACGGAGAAGAATCCGTCAGCAGCGTGTCCTTTTGGACATTATATTCACATAGGTGTGAAGATGCGGCTTCCATGTGTCACCGTTTTTCTTCTTATAATCTCTTTGAGCATAGACAAGAGTACAGCTAAGGTAAGTCCAACTAAAAAAACTAAGTTATGTTAAGTTATATGTGTTTTATTAGTAATGTCCTTCCGTTATAGTGTCTTTAAGTCGTGCGCACAGAGAAGTGCGTAAAACGTATGCGCGGTCGCTTGCGCTTAAGTTTCACTTTAGATTTAACAAAGTTTAAAGTGTTTTTAACAACAAAACTGTGTAGAAACAGCAAACCAAACACTTCTTAGAAGTAAACAAAATGATATGAATAGCCTACGACTTGTGTTGTAACTAAAAGAACGAACACTGCGCTCCAGTATATAAAATGCATTATGTGTATTCATACAATTTACAGCACGACAATTGTTTTGACAGTTTAGTAGATTCATGTACTGTTTTGGTGGTTTGGATGATTTATTATTTCAGCAATTTATTATAGATTGTTTCGAATATCACTTGTTGCCTTATTATCTTGATGTATTGTCATGAAGTGGATTCTGCTGTGGCTTTTCTCCACAGTTTATATTTGCCACTCCTCTTGGTCTCATCTAAGGGTTGTATTACTCCTTCGCCCTCACCCCACCCTCTCAGTTCAGTTTCAAAGTACTTTATTGGAATGGTTGTTTGAGATTAATGCTAAAACAAATAAAACCTGTGACTGGGGGATAGATGCAAAAACATGAAATGAGACATTTTCAAAGTATTTCACTCTTGTGCTATAAAAAGCAAGCAGAATGTGTCACACTGTCTTGCCTCAGTGCTGTCACAGTGAAACTCTGTCTTACTTTGGAAGCTGTGTATGAGTCTACCTTTTTCTTTGGCTAGACAGTGGGAAACAGCGGAAACACGCAAAACTTGGCCTCATCTTTCAGTGTGTTGTGCACACTGCTACGGTTACCATAGACTTTTGTAAACTTATTCTTAACCATCTGAACTTTGTTTTCTATTTGTTTAGCACTCATCTGAGTAATCAGTATTACTTATAAATGAGTTCCTGTACACTTTTACCCAAGGTTTTCTCCTGAATGTAGTTGCGTGAGGATGTAGATGCGCTAATCTGAGACAGCTATTTGGACATGTGTTTTTACTGGGGGAATTGCTGTGGACGGGGCTCCTGCGTGAAGCACATGCAGAGCGAGGATCCGGGAAGTGACAGGTGTCTGGGCGATAAGAGCAGGATGATTTATTGTAACAATAATGAGACTGACAATTCACATCTGGTGGTTTTGTGGAATTTCTGAATGCATACAGGCAGTCAGTTGGATGAATAAACTGCATTTGATACTGCATATGTTTACAGGAGTATATCTGTATGAAGAATAACTGTTATTATAAGTTACCTGTTTACTGATTACAAAGTACAGAGCAAAAATGCCCTAAAATGCTTGGTGGAAGATATCCAAACTAGATTGATTTAATCTGGTATGCCACATAGCTATACTGAATAAACTATATCCTGGCATGAACTGACACTGAATCTGTAATCTCTGAGCACTTCCTAGTGCAATACCTATCATTTGCCACCCACGGCCACCTCTCTCTGTCATCTCAGCCTTGGATTGTATTTATGCCATTTGTGAATGGTGTAAAAGTCAGGGTTGTGAACACTGTTTGAACAACTACAACAACAGTAACCCTGAGAACAATAACATTTATGCTTTGAATCGTGTGAGACAAACACCAAAAGGTGTAACCATTTGTTGTTGTTGGCTTGTTTTGGAGACAGGGTTTTCATGGTCATTGAAAACATCTGGAAGTAAATACAAATTTGTTCTTAAAAAAAAACAACAACAACAACTTATTCACTAATAACAAACAACTGGAAAATTAATTGAAGTCATGTAAAGAGAAAACATTTTGAACTCAATCCATTCACATGGACTATTAGGTGAAATTAATAGAAAATAACTTTTGAGTATTGCAAAATCCGCTCTAAATCTTTCCAACATTAGTTGTACACTATGTGTGGTCCTGCATAAATCATGTGTTTGTTTTCTCTCTTGAGAAATAAATATTTGTTAAAAAGACATTTATGATGACTAAAGATCATCGGAATCACTCTTTAAACCTTTTTTTTTGCAAATAGAAGGCTGAAGAATATTCTCAACAAACAAATGCTTGTTTATATTATCTATCTGTGTCTGTCTGATTCAGTGGCACAGTAATAGTCTCCCCAGTTTATTTATTCAGAAAACCTTCTTCCTCATCTATATTTGTACATTAATAGAAGGCCGTTGATTCGGATGAGTTTCAATTAAATACTATGTTTTTCCAAGCTTGTTTATCAATTGTAACTCATAAGGTATGCATGGTCTCACATGTCTTCAGTTCATATCAGATTAGTGGGACTGCCCCTAGCTCACTTCCTGTTGTTAACTCACTTCATTAGGATGGTAGCACAGATTAGATTCTCCACTTGAATGCAGTGCGGGAACAGCCAAAGTAAATGAAGGTGAACTCAGTAAACCTAACTGATTGTTGTGCAGTCTCTGAGTGAACTCATTCGAAAACCAAAACAGATGAATTGGAGGATGTATTTACAGTTCATTTAATTGCTCTTGATCAGTAATATTGTTATCCGACTGGGTATGCACATTACTTGGCCACATAAATGTGTAACTTATATTTGCTATGCAAAATACAAAACTGATATACATACATCTATTGTGAAAAAGAAGTGTGCTTAACTGTACTATATATTCATTTTTTTTTTTTTACAAATGTGAAATTACATGTTTTTAAATACATGACATAAAAATTTCAATAGAAATTACATTAAATTTCATCTTTCATTAACAAAATGCTTGTCAGTACATTTATCAGTACAATTTAATCACTTCAAAGAGAACAGAATTAAGAAACTATGCTAAAGTGAACATATTTTTCACAAAGAAAAAAAACATATTTACCATGTTTTTTAGCCAATATGTTGTTCGCTGCTTGCTAGTCAGTTGCAATTCTCATTTTAGACAACATTTGATTGGACAATAATCAGGAATTAATCAGGAATCAGGAACATTTGATTGGAATAATTCAGAATCTGATAATTCAGGACAAGTTATCAATGTTTTTGTTCATTTCACAGAAAAGAAAGAAAGTTCATTAGCATAGTATGGAAGTCCATTTCTGCCACTGAATAAAAAAAAGGTAATTGCTTTTTTATCAGAATTGTGAGATATAAACTCATAATTGGGAGTTATTAAGTTAAAATTGTGAGATACAAACTCGTAACTGCAAGTTATAAAGTCAGAATTGTGAGATACAAACTCACACTTGTGAGAAAAAGTGGAAAAAGTCAGAATTGCACATTTTTATATCTTTATAACTCACAATAGCAAGTTTATATCTCACAATTCTGACTTTATAACCTGCAATTGCGAGTTTATATTTCGTAATTCTGAGAAAGAAGTAAGAACTGTAAGATAAAAAGTTGCAAAAAACATTTTTTTTTAAAAATTCTGTTGTAGTAATGGGCTTCCATAGCATAGATAGATGCTCTCAAAGATAACAGACATGGAGTAAAACCCACTAGGTAGTGCACGTGCATACATGCTCATGGTCATTGAACTATCTTTTGAAAGGCTTACATGCTCAACTGTACGCTAGACAGAGCAGAATGCAGAAAATTAAGTATATTCTGGCCTTAAGAGCCATAAAACTCACATTTTGTTATCTTTAAATACACACACTATCCTTATGTGCTTTATTTGATTAATAAACCAGCATTTGTGTGGTGTAATCAGTCTTATCACACCCTCTGATAGTGAAAAAAATTCCTCTGTGCTTTATGTATCTCTCAATCCTGCCCTGCCCCTTGAGCCTGCCCGTGAAAGTCTCGTGTGGGTTCTCAGTCTAATTCTTGGAAACCGCACATGTAGTGATGGGTGTGAGAGAGAGTGAGTGGGGAGAAGAAGGATGGACGAGGTCCAAAATTGGAGGAAAAAACATGTCGGAGCTCACTAGGCTTACACACTGTTCCGCCTACGCCAGATCGGACTGTTCCAGCATCTCCCGAGAGAGGGTGGATGGAATGCCAGTGCAGAGGAAGCAACAGTTGCAACTGTTTATCTTGCTGAATCCCTGTTTCTTTTCCCTTACCTTTTACATTTCTAAATTTTATTTGTTTTCATCTCTTCAGAAAATAACACATAGTCTCATAAAGCACTTACATGTGCTCCATTTTTCAGCCAAGCAACCCCAATAAACACTTTTTAATAGGGTACTCAGTATTGGATATACACGGAAATTCACTACAAATTTTTGGTTGGACTGTCAACAAAGTGATTGTAAAATTGTGCCTAATATCAGGGTTTCCACGTGTTTTTTATTAGTTTTTTTTTACAAGCCTGGATAAGTCAATGTAAGTTAAAATCCTAAATAAAAATTCAGAAATTGCGGAAAAATTGCGAAAAATAAAAATGCGACCCTGGAACACAAAACCAGTCATAAGTCATTTTTTTTTAAATTGAGATTTATACATCACATGAAAGCTGAATAAATAATGTTTCCATTGTTGTATGGTTTGTTAGGATAGGACAATATTTGACTGATGTACAACTATTTGCCTTTAAAGTTGTCCAAATGAATTTCTTAGCAATGCATAATTCTAATCAAAAATTATGTTTTGTTATATTTATGGTATCTTCATGGAACATGATCTTTTTTTGTGATCATTAAATATAGTATCTCACAAAACTGAGTACACCCCTCACATTTCAGAAGCCGTTCAGCTCAAGGGACAATACTATAGAAATGAAACTTGGATATATTTTACAGAAGAAAATGTACAGCTTGTATAGCAGTATAGATTTACTGTCCTCTGAATATTACTCAGCATACAGCCATTATTGTCAAAATAGCTGGCAACAAAAGTGTCAAAATCACAGAGCTGCTGACATACTTGGCCACCCCATCACCTTCAGCTTCCTCAGTGAGGCAGTTGTCATCTTGGTGGTGTGTTTGGGGTCGTTATCATGTTGGAAAACTGCCGGAGGGAAGGCTTCATGTTCTGCTTCAGAATGTACAGTACAAAATGGAATGTATGTTTCCCTCAGTGAATTGCAGCTCCACAGTATCAGCAGCACTCTTGCAGCCCCAGACCATGATGCTACCACCACCATGCGTGACTAAAGGCAAGAAACAGTTTTCTTGGTACTCCTCACCAGGGCATCGCCACACATGCTTGACACCATCTGAGCCAAACAAGTTTATCTTAGTCTCATCAGACCATTGGACATGGTTCCAGTAATTCATTGTCTTCAGGAAACTGTTTACAGGCTTTCTTGTGTGTCAGCTTCAGAAGCTACTGACAAGTTGACCTTCTGCTTCTGCAACCTTTAACCATGCATCTGTTTTTTGAAGCCAGGTTCTGCACCTGACGCACAGAGCGAGTACTTCGTTGATTGACTCTTGCGAGGCCTGTTCTGAATGGAACCCTTCTTGGAAAACCTCTGTATGACTCTGACCACTGTAGTGTAACTTGGTTTCAGGGTGTTTCTGAACCTCTAATAGCCTTGGCTATCTTTGTGGAGAGCAACAATTTTAATTCTTCAATCCTCAATAGAGTTCTTTGCCATGAGGTACCATGTTGAACATTGTGTGGTCTTGTCAAGAAGACAAAAACATAAACATGATGAATAGGACATGTGCCTTTGCATGGTTAAACAACATACTGATGTTATCACTTAGGGTGTACTCACTTTTGTTGCCAGCTGTTTTGACAATAATGGCTGTATGTTGAGTTATTTTCAGAGGACAGTAAATCTATACTGCTATACAAGCTGCACATTGACTGATCTAATATATATATATATATATATATATATATATATATATCTCCAAGTTTAATTTCTATAGTATTGTCCCTTGAGAAGATATACTAAAATGGTGAAATGTGAGTGGTGTACTCACTTTTGTGAGATACTCTAGTTTTTTCTCCCCAGCATGTAATGTCTGGGCTCTGTACAAATGATTGTAAAAGTTAGAAATAGTACAATCATAGAAATTCTTTGGTCAAAAGTTGTGAGAACTTTATAAAGATATCATTTTCTATTTCCAAAGTTCCCACAACTCTTGTGGGAACAATTTCCATGACTTTTATGAAAGTTTTCCAATTATGGCGGTTGGCGTAGCTGTTTCATGAATGAAAAAAAAAAAACACTCTTAAACTGTTCTTAAACTGAAACCACAAACATCAGATATCCTTAAACCGTCTCAGTTTGCAGGGCAACAGTCATTTTTTATCTTAAACTCTTTTCACTGATAATTTAGTAATTGCTCTGACATTACAAACACGATTCAGACTGACTGATTTTTATATTATATGCATGCTTTCAAATATTTTTTTCCCTTTGAGTAAGTGCCAGCTAAAGTCTTAAGCTAAACTGAAGAACCCTGACCCTTTCAAAAGGCTGTTGCTTAAGTTCACAGGGCCTGGGACAGAATTTCCATTGATGGCCCTTAGTGATAGGGCCTGGGACAGTCTTCATCTGATGAAGGCCTTGCCCTTCTGGTTCATAAACCCTGTTTAGCTAGATTGAAAGAAGCGAATGAGGAAACCACAGAGGTGGTTAGGGGAAACCGGTTTGTAATTATGGTAATCATTGTTTTGGAATAGTTGAGTATAAAATTATGTTGAAGGAAAGTGCATTTTATTACCACTTGCTTGACCATGATTTTATGACAGTGAAGTATAAAGTGAAATGTTACACTCTTTAACGTGCAGTTCAACAATCTGACCGCACACACAGCTTATAAAGTGCAGTTTAATGGGCTGTGAGGGTATTATTTTCTGGGTGGTCTGGGGAAACACCGTCCTTTTGCCCTTAACCTATCGATCTGCTGTCCACAGAGCGCAGCAAGTTTTGTCATTACGTCAAGTCTTTAATCATAAGATTATCTATTCTAAGGTGTATTTACTAATACTGCACAGAGTCAAAAGTGTATATAAATTTGTTAAAGCCTAATGGAAGAAAAACTGTAGTTCTTTAATTTACAGTACTTTGTAAAGAAAAAGCAAGAGCAACAGTGTTCCTGTAGGTCAAATAGTTGCACTAGCAATGCCAAGTTCACATGTTCAATTCCCAGGAAATGTGTGAAGTGGTCATTACCACGGCACTGATTTATACTCATATGCAACTATCTAGGAACCACTCATAAGATACTCTGTGAAGTCTGCTTCACATGGCACTACCAGGCGATTGGAATGTACCCTGTAATCTCCAAAGTTTTTCTTTGAATCTGTGCACTCAAGAGTGTATGTGTCTAAATCCTGTCTATTTCACACTGTCTGAGGTATTGGTATAAATACTGGGATGAGCGGGAACAGTCATCACACATGGGGAGTCCCAGATCTCAGGCTTTCTCTGTAGGAATGTGGGCTGGAGCCTGGGCAATACCCATAGCGGATCATTTGGTCTCGGTAACTGGGACTCAGCCAGGCTTACTGGCCCATAATGCATGAGAGAGCCATCTGCCCTGTCAATCAAAAAGGAATGAAGGATGACTCAGAGAAGATGCCTGAGTTAATAGTATTATAAACAGGACATCATTCATTATTTTTAATTTGTTATTAAAAAAGGTCCTGAAACACTTGGTGGCCAAGGCACAGTAAACCCCCCCAAACCCCCACCACCACCACCACACACACACACACACACACACACACACACACTGCAAAACATAACATTAATGTATATTGAATAGTGAAAGTCATGAATGAGCATAGGTCAGGTACTTCTTATTTTGTCTCAAGTGCTCTAATAGACTTCTGTCTGACCTGGTGGTCACTCTATTTGAAAGACTGAGCCTTCTGTTTTCTCACCATGTATCTGAATCATCAAAATTGGTAGGAGTTTGTGTTGTTCTGGGTGGTTTGTTTGTGCAGCTGTCTTAGTGGATTGCAAAACATTCAGTAAAAAGTTTGGACTGGTCAGGACCATCTTTACTCCAGGTCACAAATCATAGACCATGGGAGTAAACAGCTTGTTACATTACATTGTTTTCATTAAGGACCAACACATCATTATAGCCCTTTTCAGCATATGTCCAGATTCAGGCTGGCCATTTCATGCATTTCCTCTTCCCCTCCTAAGACCCTTGAAAATCACAATGCAGCTGTCTGACTAGACCCTAACAGAAATCAGGTCAGATTTAAAGGCATAGTTCTCTCAAAATGAAGACTATGCATTTAAAAATAAAATGAATACATTTTCAACCCAGGCTCATTGGAAGAACATTTGGACATTCTGGACATTTGGACACTTTTAAACTGAAATGTTCAGTCAGGGTTGCTCAAATTATGTTCGGTTTTATCTGAAACAGATGAATGTGAATGTGGCAACATTATTACACTGGTTGTTTTACATGTTGAGGCAGTGCTCTAAATATCATACCACCTCCAAAAACCCAAATTACCATAAACCTAACTGATAGTTAACAAAAACAAACATGGAATTAAAACATATTTGTTGCACCAACCATGTAATTTTAGCTTGCAACTTAAAGACTTTGAGTTTATTTATCGTTACTCATGTTTCACAGACAGACACTCCACCTCAAGTGCAATGCTGTACCGGGTGATCTACAAAGTGAGTTTACTATGTCAGGAAAGCCATATACAGTTGAGTTCAAAAGTTACATACCTTGCAGAATCTGCAAAATGTTAATTATGTTACCAAACTATAAGGTACTGACCTGAATAAGATATTTTACGTAAAAATACGTTTACATAATAGTCCACAAGAGAAAATAATAGCTGAATTTATTAAAATTACCACGTTCAAATGTTTATATACACTGTTCCTTAGAAAAATCCTTTAGGTCCCACAAATTCTTTGGTTTTTCAGCTTTTTTTGGGCATTTGAACCCTTTCTAACAATGACAATATGATTTTGAGATTAGTCTTTTCACACTTAGGACAACTGAGGGACTCAACTATTACAGAAGGTTGATGCTTCAGAAGGAAACACAATGCATTAAGCAGGAGGGTGAAAACTTTTTAAATTTGAAGAGCAGGGTCAACTTTACTTATTTTGTTTTCTGGGAAACGTGTGTATCTTCTGTAGGTTCTAAAGGGCAGTACTAAATGAAAAAAAAAAAGATATTTAGGCAAAATAAGAAAAAATGTACACATTATCATTCTGTTCAAAAGTTTACACCCCTGGATCTTTATGCATTTTTTTTCCCTATGGAGCATCAGTGAGCATTTGAACCTTCTGTAATAGTTGCATATGAGTCCAATATGTAAATGTCTTTTATATGAAATATCTTATTCAGAATAAAAAAATAACACTCATTTTCTTTTACTAAAAAGGTTTCCAGTTGGTTGCACTAGTTTCATCCATGTACTGTAGGTTTGCATATTTAATCTGCTGTTTTTGCCACAACATACAACATACACTTTCTCATAGGTATACTGTACATAAGCACATATTGTTGTTGGAGAACCACGATTTGGATGCCAGCATGCTATTTTGGCCTTTCACAGTGCCACGTGAACCACGTTAGCCCAAAACTCATGCCAGCTCTGCCACAGGAGTGTTTGCGGTGATCATCACACAAGGAGTCGTCTGTGGACTCTATTAGGAAGAATGTCATGTTGTCATCACTGTTAAAGATCAGATGAACAAGCTACAGGCACAAGAAGCCACCAAAGGCCTGATAAAGCAGTTTATGACTAAAATAATTCCAAATTCATGTGATTCCAAGAAACAGAGAGACACAGAAGCTTCAGAACAATCTCTAACCTCGCCTTGTTTTATCCGGAGAGCATTTATAAGTAGGCCCCACAGGCTGCTGTGCAAATTTTTGGAGAACAGATAACTATTGTCAGCGACAGCTTCTCTGTCCAGCGGTCTGAATGCAGTGTTTCAAATGCTGTTTGATCCCTCTATTGTTCAGTGGACCAGTAGGGGTGAGTTCATGCACGTTTCGCATGGAGGTCCATGCTGCATGCACATGAACCCTGGACCTGTGGGTGTCTTTTCTGGGTTTTAAGCAGTAATCCTTTTGTACATTGTCATGTTTATGTATGTGGGATTTCAGATGAGATTTTAATTGCTGTGGCATCATCTCCCTGTATCTGTACTAAAATCACTGCTGACTAAGTGCAGTGTCCAGTACTCCAGCATGATTCAAGCAAAAGAGAGCAACAAATAATTATGGATGGTACAAAGCGATAAACACAAGGACAGATAAACTGAAGTAATTTCCTCTCTCACTGGGTCTTTCCCTGTTGAATCTGGTCTTGATTGCTATAACTGCTCACTCCACCCCTTGTTTTCCAGCATGAACAGTTTGTTTACAGTGTTGATGGTTTAACACGTGTATCTTGAACACAAGATCCACGTGGTGTTTGTATTAACATTCCACTAAAATGTCATCATTTTCTCACGAACACTAGAGATGAACCAGATTTTTATAAAAAGTGACTAATGCTTGACCATCCAAAAAACTCTTGCAATATGGCTGCCACTGTAGGTCATGGCTAAGTGGCTTACTGGCCAGGTCAAAAGAATCCATTCCAAGGCTTATTGAAAAAAACGTTATGGTGAATTTTTTCCAAAATGTTATTATGTTGCTGAGTCAGTGCTGTTAAAAATGATTCATGCTGCTACTACCAGCTGTTTATTGCTGTACGTATACAAAGCAGAGATGTATACACTATGGCCTTTTTTTAAAGATGGGGTGGGAATATACAGCTAATTTGCATTTAAAGTGATAACACACCAAAACAGCTCTTTTTTAGACATTTTTAGACATAGACTTTTTTTTTTCAGTATAAGTCAAGTATACTTAAATGTCATTTTAAGTATATTTCTGAAAAGCACATATAAAGCACATTTGCGAGAAGTACATAAAAAGTATACTGTAAGGGTTAGTCTGAGCCCCTTTAACTGAAAAACATGAACATGAATCAGGCAATGTTTTATTACAGTGTGGAAAGTTTGTAACCCAATCACTCCAAGTGCAGTGGAGATAGGTATGTGGTAAACATTATGGTAAAAAATGTTTTGAGGTCATAACATGGTACTGTGCAAGAAACCACAGGAAAATAAGTCTTTATTAATCAATAATCTGCCCCTGAAATCATAATTTATGTTTTACTGTCACTAGTGTTTTCAGATGGAAAATCCACGTTTCCTCAATGTAGGGTTATATGTTTTTTTTTGTTTGTTTTTTTTTTAAACGATGAATTATAAATTCTTTTTTTTTTTTTTTTTTTTTGTGGAGCTGCACCTCATGACATTTCATCCACTACTGATTTTGGATTGTCATAAAAATGTCAAATTACTAATATTTAGGAGACTTACTGGCCTTAAAGGGATAGTTGACCCCAAAATTTTACATTTTGTCATTAATTTCTCACCCATTATTATCACCCTCATATCATTCCAAACCCATAAGACCTTTGTTCGTCTTCAGAACACAAATGAAGACATTTTTGATGAAATCCAAGAGCTTTCTGACACTGGATAGACAGCAACGCAACTGACAAGCTCAAGACCCAGAAAAGTAGTAAGAAAATGTATAAAATAATCCATGTGACATCAGTGGTTCAAACTTAATTTTATAAAGCTGCGACAATACTTTTTGTGCCCAAAGAAAACATAAATAATGACTTCATGAATGGACGTCATGATGGAATGCAGGAGTTTACTACTTTTTGATGTTTTGTTTGTTTATTTATTTAAAATTAGTCCTTTTTCAGTATTTGACATGTGCACACACACACAATAAAAATCCAATTCTAATTTAGAACTTGAAACATGCCAATCATAGACAAAGTGTATTTAAGACAAATGCAATAAAATAATAATAATAATAATAATAAATGTCATGTAATCAACACACTTTGTTTAAATTACTAAACCTAGTTTGCATAAACCAAATCAGCCAAACTCTGGATTCTCAGTGTGTTATGAGTGGGCTGAAACTCCCAAGTTGGATTTAGTGCAGCAAAAATAAACGTTGACCGTATAACTTTTTATGCATCTGATAAAAAAAAAAAAAAAATCCTCTTATTAAACTGAAACAACATTGTTTGGCCTCCAATTGTTCCATGTAGCTTTATTTTGTATTTGTCATTTTCTTTTAAATTTACTTTTAGTCTGCTGGAAATAAACTTCTGGTGACCTTTGACACCTCTTTTTTGCACATTTGTGGATGTGGTGGAAGCAACCATCTAAACTCAGAAGCTGGAATTTTGAACCAGTTGGACACGTATCAGGCTGAAACGAGACCCAGATGTTATTTTAATTATTAAAACTGAAACCTGTCTGACATCCAGCCCTAAATATAGAGCACAGCAACTGCGTCTATTCCAAAAACATAATGACCTGATGTTCCATCCCAGTCCTTCCTGATCTGTTCAGAACATCAAGTGTAGAGATTTCCTGCCTCCAAAACAATGTAAGGTTATTGTTAGCGTATGCATGATCTGAGGGAAAGTCATGGCATTTGACTTGAAGGAAGTCATGATATTCTTAACTTTAGTTTACTGTTGTGCTCTACCTGTGGAAAAAGAGAAAGAATAGGATATTTTTACCTCAGGGTGATTCCTGAGTTACCCAGATCAAGATGTTTCTCTCCAGAAAGTGTGTCACTGTAATACAGTGGAACATGAACAGTGTGGCATATGCAATTGCCATATTTGTGTATGTAGGCATGGCAGTCTTACACCATCTTGACTCTTTGTATCGCCTCTGTGACCATAAAACCAGCAGAAAGCATTTCCTCACCCTTCATCTGCATTTGTTCTCTTGAGGCTTGAAAGGAAGCGGCAATTGCCTCTCATGGCCCACAGACTCACGTTAGGCTTCACAAACATCTTGCATACAGCGGCCTTGGCTAAAAACGATGGGCTGTCACAGTTAACGTCTTAGCGTGTTTATTTAGTTTAATATTATAACGGCTTCATTCTGTTCTCTGTGTTTTATGAAACCGATCAAAACATTTAGAGTTGATTGAAACTGATCACAGCTGCTGAACTTTTTAAAAGTACAGGCTAAGTGTGTTAAGAAACATCACCATGAAAGTTTACACTTGAAGGTAATAATGAAAATTCTGTCATTAATTACTTCCAAACCTGTAAGACCTTCATTTATCTTCGGAACACAAATTAAGATACTTTTGATGAAATCTGAGTGCTTTCTGACCCTGTGTAGACAGCAACACAACTGACAGAAAGGTGCTAAGAACATCATTAAAGTAGTGGTTAATCAGTGGTTCAACAGTAATTTAATGAAGCTATGAGAATAACTTAACTTTTTCAGCACTTTCTTCTATACTGGATCAATTGACGTATGTTTATGTGATGTTTATCACAGTGTATCATGTTGGTGTACTTTCATGAGTTTGCGTTGAAGACTGACATGGAAAAGAAGAAATTGTCCTACAGCCCCTACTCTAATCCAGAAAACTGTCACTCTTCTCTGCCTCCACTCTGTTCTTTAAACTGCCTTCTTATTGAGTGAAAAAAAAAAAAAAAAAAACAGGCAGATGTTCTGCAAAATCTTCTCACCCCTGTTTAGGACCACAATTCTATTTTGAGCAGCCTTACAAGGTTTATTACAGCCAGATTAAACACAGAGAGCTGCCTCTGAATGCTTGTCTTTTCTTAGCTTTGTGCTCTCTGCCCACTACCTTTCTCTCTTCTCACGTTTCAGGCATTAACTCCTGTTTTTAGAGCCTGACCTGTGCTCTTGTTCCAATGGGATCTTGCTGTGAATTTTCTCAGAGTCTTGCACTTTCCCACACGAGCAGGGAAAATATTTTGTACGATAAATTAGATTACGTTTACTACTTTCTCTTTGAATCGGAGCAAAATATGGAGCGCCTCCAAACATCCATATGCCTTTGATTATTGCATTAGCAGGAATCGTTATCATATGCATGTCGTTTCATTATAAACACTGGGTCATGTCTAGTTTATCTCATTGACGTTTATGACAGACACAGTATCTGCTGATAGAATGGGGTTTTGAATAGTATTCATAGTTGGAGCATGATCATATTGAGTTGTTTTGGAGCTTTCTCCCACTGGTTGGAACAATTACTGGTCAGTGGGCTGTGACAACAGAATATTGTAGGTATTTGAGCCTACATTAACTAAAGCTCTCTCATAAACACTCAATTATTGCAATTGCATGAACAATTGCAAAACATGAGATGATTGACAGGAGATGCAACATTGTGGCTCCATTGTGGGTTACTGAGGGATGACATTGACTTCCTTTTTGATTATCAGTTAGTTCACAAACATTTAAATATTGTTTAATCAGTCAGAACATCCAGCAAGTACAGTAGTCACAACAATATTTACTCTAATGTTCATCCACCTTTGTGAAAAGTATACTTTAAAATACTTTTAAAAAGAGTACCATCATTTAGTCATCCATATGTGTGACTTCTTTGTTCTGGAAAACATAATTTTAAAACGGAATTTTAAAGAGAGCCTGATCTCATGGCGAAAACGTACCTGTGGGTAAATTTTTGCAAGATGCGAAATAGGTACCGCCATGTACATTTGACATTAGTTTTTTTTCTCCGGAACAGATGAACATACATATGGTACATTTTATGTGATATTGGTTTTTTATGCTTTTTTTAGCTCTTTCATCGTGAGTCATGTTTTTCACAGGATTCGTACCGAAGGATTCCGCGATCCATCCAATTTCATGCCGTCTGAGCTAGTAAGCTTGTTATGTCCGGAAAGCGAAACATATGGAGCTGCTGAAATCATAACAGTGTATGAAATCGATTACTAGTGCTTACTGTTTTACTGCCTCTAGTGTTCATTTCTCTTGGAAACTGCAGTGATATGTACTTATTGGTAGGTATTTCGCATCTTGTGAAAAAGTTCCCACAGTTACGTTTTCGTCATGAGATCACATGTTAAAAAAATAATAATAATCCGCAAATTGATTTTTTTTTTCTGAGCCCTTTTGCATGCAAACAGACTTGAAGGTGTATCTAATCGCATCTTGCGTAGCTGAAGTAATAATGCAGGCTATGCATGAATTTTACATGAACATAGTCCAATCAGTGGAAAGTAGTAAAGAAGTAAAGTCTTGAATGTTAACTCACTGGCAATGGTTATAGTTAAAGCTTGACACTTAGAATAGAATAGAATCTCAGCATCTTGCTTTGCGTGCATGAGCATGTGGCTTTATTTGCAACAGACTGCTATTAGTCATTGTTTGATAGCCTGTGGACAGAAGGAAATAACAATATCCATCCTCCTAAAGCAGGGAAACCCCTCCATGGCTGAAGCATTAGTGTGGGAGTTCCTTCCTTTCTGTGGGCCTGGCTGGCCTCCTGCACAGATCACTGGCCACACAGCGGAATGAGACTGAGGAGGCTGTGAGAGGGAGTTGTGGTTCACTGAACGATTCCACAACTGATATCTGATGTCCAACACAGGCTTATTGGAAAAACATGCCTCTACCTACAATAATATACCTATATATTTAGTACAATTTACTGCAGTTTCCAGTTGAAATTAAAGAGGTAGTTCAAACTAAAATGAAAATTCTGTCTTTAATTACTTACCCTCATATCGTTCCAAACCTGTAAGACCTTTGTTCATCTTTAAAACACAAATTATGGTATTTTTAAATGAAATCCGAGAGTTTGCTGACCTTCCATAGACAGCAATACAACTGACACATTCAAGGCCCAGGAAGGTAGTTTGAACAAAATTAAAATAGACATCAGTGGTTTAACCATAATGTTATGAAGCTGCGAGAATACTTTTTGTGTGCAAAGATAACAAAAATAACAACTTTATTTAGCAGTCACGACAACTTGAAGACTGACACGGAAAAGACGACATTGTTGAATAAAGTTGTTATTTTAGTTTTCTTTGCACACTAGATTTTGAACAGAACCGAAGTCTGAAAAACACATAAATCCACACTGCTAAAGTAAGTCAACATCAGGGCTGTAAAGGACATGGTTAAGGGTCAGTGTACTGACAGGTTACCCTGTAGACATCGGATAAATAGATCCCAGGCTGGACGTTGCCCTTACAGAGGTCATGTGACAGCTGAAAATCTGGCTAGGTTGGGACAGGATGTTGTTGGGCTGAAAGTCATATTTTTAAAAATAATCCTCCCTTGAATCTTCTAGAACGTGTTTTTCAGAATATACTATGAGATGGAATATGTTGCTGATTTTATGTTAATAAGCAAGTTGATTTATCTCCCGCATAAATACTCAGACATGCAAGAATGTCATGAGAGATAGTCTACGCCTCTCAGAGACACTTTTATCGGTTCCTTTTGGACATGACTGCAGCTGTTGACAGCCTTTGCACTCTTGTCACTCTTTAGAGCGTTGGATTGTGTCCTAACAGAGTCATGACATGGTCCATTGAGATTTCCATCTCCTCTTTTTGGCAAAGCTGTCAAATGTGGCCTTGTCCTGTTCAAGCATTCAGCATTAAGATCTCTGTCTGTCTCTGATTTTCTCTTTTTTGATGCCTATTACAATTTGCATACAAAATTTGACTCAGTGTTGTTATTGTTAACTGAAACTAAGACTAAATTTTTTTTAAATGGTTTTCATTAGCTGAAAAAAATATCTTGGCTAAACGTCTGATGCATATGGCACACTTATCTGGAAACACTTCAGCAGTTTCGAAGTTGTCATCGGATTGGTTAGATTATACAGGATTTCCAGGAGATGCGTATGTCGCATTCTTTAATGTTCTTTAACGGTATGTTATTGTGGCGACATTTCCATAGCCCTAAACATGACACGGCACAAAACAAAACATGATTGGTTGGTTTACTTGTCAGTCATATGCCCCAATGGGCGGGGCTTGGCCATTGAAAGCGGCCAAAGTTCCCAGACCTTCTGCTGTCAGTCTGAAGGTCTGGCTACGCGAGACTACCCTAACCCTAATGCATTAAAATACTTCAGAAAAATTAAAGCACACTGAAAATATAGGAATAAATGCTTAATCAAAATATTTATAAATACTATAGTAGTATACATAATATGGAGTGAATTTTTTGACAATATTCTTCAAACAAATCCAGTGTTTTGCAAACACAAAACAAACACAATCTGCTTTGCAAAGCAAAACTCGAATTTCAACCAAATGCAAATTGATTAGCAAATACAAAACTCTATTTGATAGAAAATGCAGAGGTATGGACAAATATAGTTATTGTGTGTTACAACTGTGAGACTCGGTTGTCTTTTTGTGAGGAAACTTCTCAAATTTTCTCAAAAATGCATGCAGGCAGATTTTCTCACAAATGCAATTGAGAAACTTCCTTTTCCAAAAAACAGTAGATGACGCTGTCTGTCAATTTATGCTAGTCTCCCGAGACCTGAAACACATGTTTACTTTTTCAGGGAATACATTATACTAATATGAATTACAACAATTTAAGTTTGGATAGTGCACTTTCATGGCTGTTTTAAAAAATGGAGGGTGACAGTTAAAGGGTTAAGTTCAGGTGAGCTTTACTGTGCTTCAGCTATATACATGCACCAAATATAATCTATGGGTTAATGGTTGATTATAGATATAGTGAGACAGAAACTCGGGAGACTAGTGTAAATTGACAATTAGCGCCATCTGCTGTTTTTAGAAAAGGAAGTTGCTCAATTGCATTTGTGAGAAAATCTGCCTGCACGCATTTGTGTGAAAACCAAGTCAAGTTTCCTCACAAAAAGGCAACTGAGTCTCACAGTTGTAACACACAATAAATATATTTGTCCATACCTCTGCATTTTCTTTCAAATAGAGTTTTGTATTGGCAAATCACTTTGCGTTTGTTTGAAAGTTAGGTTTTTCCAGATTGTGTTTGTTTGCAAAATGCTGGATTTGTTTGATGAACACTGGCAAAAAATTCACTCCATAATATGATACTAAAATAACTTTGCCCTAAGTTCATATGGAGTCACGCACTGCTGCATGTGATTTGCAGTTGTGACATGCAGGTTTAATCTGTAATCTTCAGACTAATGGTTTACTTTACTCAAGATGACCTACAAAAGAGCCCTGACAGAAAACATAACGTCACTTCGGTTACTGTCTCAACCCTTTGATCTGACCAAAGTCATGTGAAAACAGAAAGGAGTGAAGAAAGGTGAACTGATATAATTATGATTCTTGTCAGCCCTGGCTTTTAATTCCACTGAGGAACATGAGTGAGCCAAGTGCTTACTACTGCAGAACATCTGGAGTATGTTAAAAAGTGAATGTTTTTGTTGTTGCCATGAATTCCTGCTGTTTTCATTACGGCATTACATGCAGCTTATGCGTGTAACCAAAAAACATAGACAGCAGTGACGTATGGAAATTTTGTGGGGCCCCTCCATAAAATGTGATGGGGCCAGCCTATGAGCACGAATGTCATGAACATCTTTAGTGTTCTTGCTAAACTTTTCTCATTTGAATAGTTTAACTCTTGTTGTTATCATTCGGTGTACATCACATATTCTTTTGTTTATGCCAAAAATCATCATTCATCATTATGAACTAACAATGAACAAAAGGCTACCCTTACAGCATTTGTTAATCCTAATGTTGTTTTCAACATTTAATAATACATTTTTAAAATCAAATGTTGTTGATGTTAGTTAATGCCTTGTGAATTAACGTGAATAAACAATAAACTATTTTTATTTACCAACATTAACATAACATGAATATATGCTGTAAACAATGGTTATGCGTTAACTATGGAAGTTAGTTTCAACTACAGAGTAAAAAAGATAATTGCAACTTTTTATCTCACAATTCTGACTAGTTTATATCTCACTATTATGAGTTAACACCTCACAATTCTGAATTTTGTCCCTCAGAATTGCAAGACAAAAAGTAATATAATAAGATAATATAATAAGTAAGTTAAAAATCATAATTACCTACTATTTTATTTTGTGACAGAAACAGGCTTCCATAATTGACCCAGTTGTAATATTCACAATTCTGACTTCTTGTTTTTCTTGACTTCTTCTCTGAATTTTAAGATAAAAAGTCATATATATATATATATATATTTTTTTTGTACTTATTTTGTTTTATTGTGTTTATTTTATTTAATTTAATTCTGTGACAGAAACAGGCTTTCATAATTGACCTAGTTGTAACATCTCGCAATTCTGACTTTCCTCAGAACTGCAAAAAAAAAAAAAAAAAAGAATTGTAAGATAAAAAGTCATAATTATGTTTCATGTTCTATTATTTTATTTTATTTTATTTTATTTTGTGACAAAAACAGGCTTCCAGAATTGATCTAGTTGCCATTTTGGTTGTAAAATGTTACCCATTTTTAAAGTCTGTGTTCAAAACTGTGTCCAAACTGTGAAAATGTGAGAATTAAAATAAAATAAGTTGCAATTGTGCAATACAAGGTCACCAACACAAGAAAGTTGCAGTTACAAGACGACACACAGAGCAAAAATAATAATAATAATAATAATAATAATATATATATATATATATATATATAATAAAATAAAGTAAAATAAACAAGTTTGTTAGCAATTATTCCACCTTTTTTATTTATATATTTATTTATTTATGTATTTGTTTGTTTATTTATTTATGTGAATCATATTCAACTAATTTGTTGCTGACTGAAGTGAGACAGAGAGGGATATGAGGTTACATTTTTGTGTCTGCGGTTCTAGTGAGGTCAGTATCACATGTGTAGTGACCACATCAGACCACTACACTTCCCTTCATGCCAGTCATCTGAGCAAATGTATATAGTGCTGCATGTCTGTTAAGTCTGGCTGTCAACTGTTTTCCGATATTATGGTAATCCATTATGATTATCATATGAAGATGATATAGTAGTATGAATCATGCATCGGTCCAGTATAAACCATGTCCACAAACACACAATAGGGCATTCTGTCATTGTTGACTGATGAGGTCATTTCCAGTCTCCTCGGGGAGATTCCAGGCGTGTGTAGGACAATGCGTGCGGAGCGTCTGATGAAGGAATGCTTAGCCTATGGCCTCAAACACACTCAGTGGCGTGTCAATGTGTACATGTGAAAACAATAGGACATTGAACGGCTGTGTGCGTGTTTAATGTTGGAAACTGTGAGAAAAGTCCTTTCTGACTGCACCGCTGATGTACAGATGTGCACAGATGTTAGTGAGCAGCAATATAACAATGCCGCAAATAAGGATTAGTGATTTCATCCAAAAATGGGATGATCCCAAAGCTGAATCACCAGATTTCCTTCTATTCTCCTTGCTGGAGAGACCTTTTCCTCACTGGCGGTGCTCTTGGCTGCGGTAGCAGATCCAGATTAGAGTCTTTTGTCAAATTCTGAGAGAAATATGCTACTGTAATGAATCAGGATTGGCCAGGAAAGCCATGCTTCCTGTTAACATACAATCTTGTATTGAACAAAGTGGAAGTAGTGATAGGAAGCATCCTCTGGGCATTTATAACGCAAGCTGTTTAAAGGTATAGTTCACTCAAAAAATTTCTTGCCCTCATGTCATTCTAAACTCATAAGTTTATCTTCTGAGCACAAATTAAGATATTTTTGATGAAACCTGAGCGCTTTCTGACCCTGTCTTTTCTAGACAGCAACATAACATGTTTAAGGCCCAGAAACGTAATAAGGTCATCAATAAAATAGTGATAGTCTGCCGTAATTTTATGAAGCTACAAGATGACAAAGTAAACGTAAATAACTTCTCTTCTGTATCAGTCTTCGACATGAATTCACAACTGTACCATGTTGTGTATGCATTTGCATATTTTGTAATATGTAGAGTAATGAGCATCTTTAAAGATCATTAAATATTTCAGAACAGGAAAGAAAGTTGTACTCATCAAGCGTGAATCAGTCAAAAACTAGTCTCATACACATACAGTCAAAGTCAAAAGTTTACATACACCTTTCAGATTCTGCAAAATGTTAATTATTTTACCAAAATAAGAGGGATCATACTAAATGCATGTAATTTTTTTATGCAGTACTGACCTGAATAGGAAATACAATGCATTAAGAGCCGTTTGAGGGTTTCATTGAACTTATTTTGTCTTCTGGAAAACATGTAAGTATCTACTGTAGCTTCTGAAAGGCAGTACTAAATAAACACAAGAAAACAACTGTTCAAAAGTTTTCGCCCCCTGCATCGTTTTTCCTTCTGAAGCATCAGCGAGCGTTTAAACCTTCTGTAATAGTTGCATATGAGTCCCTCAGTTGTCCTCAGTGTGAAAAGATGGATCGCAAAATCATACAGTCATTGTTGGAAAGGGTTCAAATACAAAAAAATGCTCAAAAATCAAAGAATTTGTGGGCAGTTTAACTTCAGATAACAACACAGTATTAAGAATCAAGTGTATGTAAACTTTTGAACAGGGTCATTTTTATAAATTCAACTATTATTTTCTCTTGTGGACTATATGTAAACGTCTTTTATGTGAAATATCTTTTTCAGGTCAGTACTAAATAAACAATAACATGCATTTTGTATGATCCCTCTTATTTTGGTAATATATTTAACATTTTGCAGATTCTGCAAGGTGTAAACTATTGACTTCAGCTGTATGAACTGAAAAAGACTGACACACAATGAACGTCATTCCAACCCAGTTCACTTCTCATACTGGTAATGCTTCATGGTCAGCTCAGTGCTGCTTCTCCATATTAGGAGCATGGCCTAGTTTCTCCGACTGTTACTTTTATGGGCAGTTTTAGTGTTTCACAGCCTCAGTTTCCACCTCAAACCTAATATGTTGCACTTAGCTTTGACTTGCTAATGACATCTTTAGCAGAATGCAGTTTAATGTGGTAACACTATCTTAACGGCCTCCATATGGCGACTGTAATCGGAGGTCTGCTGACAGGAATGTCATGCTGTAAGCCTGATTTTGCTGCCCCTGTTATGGTGTGTGAGAGATAAAGACCGGACATTCTCAAATCCCTCTGCAAATGTGTTTATTGAAAAGTTTATTGAACATATGAAGGGTTAACACGTTTATCGCACTGTTTCTCTCAGTGCGTTTCTATCTGTAAAGGAAGGAAGCACCCCTAAGCTTTACAGATATGAGCCATGAGAGGGCCTGAATGTTACATCTGGCAGGGCACCAACAGGAAAGCTTTTGTTTTAGTTCTTGTTGTTTCAGAAAACAAAAACAACAACAATACTCTGATTCTCTTTAGATAAACGACACACCAAAGCAATCAGGCAATCTTCAAGAAAGTGCCCTTACATGTTTAAACTGCAGAAAACAATCCTGTGACTGTCAGACTAATGCTCTCTCATGCTCTACCCAACTGTCCGCTTGTCCGTTTCTAATCAACATTCCCATACAAGGGTTTTAATTATGATGCCTCTAGTGGCACCAAATGGAATTGCAAAAAATATTCCTTACTGTTTCAACCTACAAATTAGCTTAATTATAGCTTCATATATTAAATTGTACCACCTGAGGTTTGACAGAAGTGCAGTGTTATTTTAGTATTATTATAGTTATACATTTATTATTTTTGAATTATATTGTATGTTTTTACTTTAATTTTAGTTAGAGTAATTATGTTATGTGTGGTTTTGACATTTTTTAAATAAACTACCAGTCAAAAGCTATAGAATGGAACGATTTTTAATGTTTTAAAGAAGTCTCTTCTGCTCACCAAGCCTGCATTTATCTGATCCAAAATACTGTTTTTACTGTTTACTGTCTAAGCTAAATTTTACAGCATCATTACTCCAGTCTTCAGTGCCATTCTAATATGCTGATTTGCAGTTCAAGATTTTTTATTATTATTATAAATATGTATATTTATAGTTGAGTATAGTTTATAGTTTTACTATTTATAGTTTAAAAGATCCAAAGATCAGCACTTATTTGAATTATGTTGTTCTTCCTAACTTTCTATTCATTAAAGAATCCTTAAAAAAAAAAAAAAAAAAAAAAAAAAAAAAGAGCTGCAAATTAGAATATTAGAAATGATTTTTGAAGGAGCATGTGATTGGAGTAATAGTGCTAACAATTCAGCTTTGAAATCACAGGAATAAATTAGATTTTAAAATATATTTAAATAGAAAACAGTCAAAATTCTGTACTTTGGCTCAAATAAATGCAGGTTTGATGAGCAGAGGGGACTTTTAAAAAAAACATTGGATCTTTTAACTGGTAGTGTATTAGTTTTAGTAAAATAAATTAAATGTTTTGTTTTAGTAAACTAAATTAAACTTTTTACAAATATTTTATTTAATTTATGTAAACATTTATTTATTTATTTTTTTACTCATGACATGACAGAAATGTTAAACAATAACAGTTTAAATAAAGTTGCCGAGGCCTCCTAGTGGACCCCGGCCCCTGGTTTTAGGAGAGCAAGCTGAACCAGATGCATCTTTAATGCATCAAGTTGTGGATTTCAGAACCTAAAATGAACTGTAGCTTTTAGGAAGTATGCAACAGAGATTATGACATTGTTTTAAGTGTTTGCCAAGGCAAGATTCGAGACTGTCCTCAAAGAAAATACGACCCAGTTGTACGTTTTTGAATCGACCAAATACGATCCATTCTTACGTTTTAAAGTTAAGCGCCCTCTAGCGGTCGTAAAAATAATGACAGTGTCGCGTTGGATCTGACGTCATCGAATGACGTATGAGTTTTTATACGATTTCAGGGTAATTTAAACGTGTTTTACTAGGTGTAATTCGTATATATGACCACACCTAATCCTACCCTAAACCTACCCCTTACAGAAATAGTGCAAAATCATGATTTCTAGTGCATATTTAAAAAAAAAAAAAAAAAACATACAATGAAAACATATGTGTTCTCTGGAATCGAACCCGTGTTCATATGATTATACCACTCCGCAGTGCAACGCGCTACTAATTGACCTACACATAATGCTAAGGTTGATTTAGATACCTGTTACTGATAAGGGAGCAAATGTTGAATACGCTTTACAGAGACGTATTTGAGGGTTTGTGAAAACGACTTTAGTCGGTCGTATAAATTGGAGGACATGTTGCAAGATTCATGTGACACTTCTGCCCAGGCAAAAGATCCATTGATAAATCATAAAATAAGGTTAGCTTGTTATAACTGTGTGCTCCAAATTAATGCCATTAATGTAAATTGCATTTCCTGACCTTTCAGGTTCTATCTGAGATTTGTGCGTTAAGTCACCAGTTAAGATTAACATGAAATGTTCTCTGTTACATATATGATAGACTAACTGTTAGTTTTACTGGACAGCTGGTATCAGTCTTTTTTCTTTCCACTGCTGTATCCTGTCAAGGAGAAAGGCCAGCCTGACATATGACCCAGGCTGTTTCTCTCTCTCTCTCGTTCTTACATACATACATTACATCTGTCTTCCACAGTGTTTAAGCAAAAGAAAATCTGTACTGGCTTCTCAGTGCTGAAATACACATGGAGGGAAGCCAAACCGACAGAATCCGCCCAAACTGTTTGTACCTCAGGGATTTAGGGGCTTCATTTCACAATCTTTTTGACTATTTAACACTCCCCTGCTCTTGCTATCTGCACTCATTAAGTTAAAATACTGAGTTGCCTTGAAGTGGCCTCTAAATGCTCCCTCCTAAAACAGCCTCCCTGCAGCTTTTAATTGCACGTGTACTTCCCACTCCTCCTTCACCTTTATCTTTTTTTAAGATCGGCTTGATTTTACATTAACACTCAGAAGATGTCTTCAGACTCTGAAGAGCATGTACGCATACTGGGGTTTTTAGGTTAAAATAAATCTCTGTTCAGAGGTTTAAACAGATTTTAGGTCATGAAACATCATTTAAGCATCAGTTTGACTATTTCGGCTGATTTGTGGAACATGGATTTGTGGATGCATTCCAGTACAAATTTCTTAATTTTTCTCAACCCTTGTGCTGTGGTGAAAATTCTTTACCTAATTTGGTGTTCTCACATCATGATATTATCAGCACAGCTCGGATTCAATCTTTTTGTCATAATGTTTTTATGCAGTTAGCACAGACTTTGTATTTCTTTTTTGAGCGGATTGATAGACATCAATGATCTGAGCTTATGCACCTCAGTTTTAGAGTGAAAATGTAAAATTTTTTAATAATTTTAGCCATATTCTCCTAAAATTGAAGTGTATAAGCTCAGATCAATGACGCCTACATCCAGTCAGCTCCGGAAAGACATAAAAACTTGACTGAAACATGTTTGAATCCAATATGGTAATAATGTAGCATTATTTGAGATTTAAGAGCAATTTTTTGTAGCATTTTTGACGGGGAACACCTCAAGTATAGCAAGGTGGGAGAATTTCTGGGAGGAAAAACAATTTAAATTAAATAACTTTAAGCATAGATAAAACAAGAAAAAAAAATCTGTCAGTGGGTCAGAAAAATAAAGTTTTAGTATATTTTTCTTGTTTTAAGCTTAAACAAGACTTCATATCTCATGTCTTTTTGCTTGTATCTTGAATCCTTAGATATTTGCACTGGGAAACAAAACTAAATACTAAATAACAAATGTTAGAAACTGGGCACACAGCACAAAACAAGCAATTCAAGTCAGTTCATTTCCATTGATTAATAATTTTTTTCCAAGCATTCGTGGAAAATAAATCAGTCCAGCGTTTATTTATTTTTCATAAAGAGCCTAAAAATCATAGCTCATTTAGAAATAAATGTCTGTACATGATTATTATACAATCTGCCAAAGCCTGAAATCAATTATCGAAGCTGTTCCATCCAAACTATTACCAAATTAATTCTAAAAGCCAAAGAAACCACATTAGGGTTGAGAAAAAAGACTTCTTTCACACTGTGGGTGTCAAATATCTTACTTTTTGTATACCAGCACAAAGGTAAAGGTGAGGACAAGTTGTGTCTGTGATTTCATGCCTGATTGATTTTTCTTGCTTTCACGGGCTGTTTGTTCTGAGAGCTCTGCACAGAGACAGTTTATGTATCATGGCCCAAACACAAAATCTCAGGATAATGCATTTAAAAGCAATGACTTTTAAGCACTCGCATTTTTCACATTTATAAAAAAGCACTACTTGTTTATCAGCACTCTTGTCTGCTTTTGCTATTTTTCTGCTCATGTCATGTTTGGGTTTGTTGGGATGCAAGACTGACCTGGGAAGAAAAAACAAAATTCCCATTTCAAAGCAGTTTTCCTGCTGTGCTGATCTAGGCTGCAGATTAGCACTCTGTGGTCTAAACCGGATGATAGCCATCACAGGATCTCTGAGTGCTAAAACATACATTTGCATGATAAAGCAACATATACACATGTACAGAGAGCACACTACTCATGCATGTCAGAAGGGGTGGGATCTGAACTCCATTGTGCGTTGGAGAAACTGGAATGTCTGATCCTCAACAGATCTGACTTTGGCCTTCAGAGATCTGCTGGTTGTTTCTAACAGGATGAATAAATTACTGCCACTTTTCACGAATAGGGTACGTTCTAGAAACTCTAGTTGGACATGCACTGCTGTTCAAAATGCTGTTTTTAATGCTTGCCAAGGATGCATTTATTTATTATCAAAATACAGTAAAAACAGTAATACTGTTCAATATTATTATAATTTAAAATAATATATATTTTTTTGTGTTTAAATGTTATGATGTACAGATTTATTCCTGTGATGCAAAGTTGACTTTTCAGCATCATCCAGTCTTCAGTGTCACATGATCCTTTAGAAATCTTTATAAAATGCTGATTTGCTGCTCAAGAAATATATATTTGTCAGAATTCTGTGATTAATATAAATAGAAATATAGCAACTTTTACTTGAAATAGAAATCTTTTGTAACATAAGTGTCTTTATTGTCACTTTTGATCAATTTGATGCACTCCTGCTGAATAAATTAATTCTGTAAAAAAAAAAAAAAAAAAAAAAAATATATATATACAGGTCCTTCTCAAAAAATTAGCATATTGTGATAAAGTTCATTATTTTCTGTAATGTACTGATAAACATTAGACTTTCATATATTTTAGATTCATTACACACAACTCGAAGTAGTTCAAGCCTTTTATTGTTTTAATATTGATGATTTTGGCATACAGCTCATGAAAACCCAAAATTCCTATCTCAAAAAATTAGCATATTTCATCCGACCAATAAAAGAAAAGTGTTTTTAATACAAAAAAAGTCAACCTTCAAATAATTATGTTCAGTTATGCACTCAATACTTGGTCGGGAATCCTTTTGCAGAAATGACTGCTTCAATGCGGCGTGGCATGGAGGCAATCAGCCTGTGGCACTGCTGAGGTGTTATGGAGGCCCAGGATGCTTCGATAGCGGCCTTAAGCTCATCCAGAGTGTTGGGTCTTGCGTCTCTCAACTTTCTCTTCACAATATCCCACAGATTCTCTATGGGGTTCAGGTCAGGAGAGTTGGCAGGCCAATTGAGCACAGTAATACCATGGTCAGTAAACCATTTACCAGTGGTTTTGGCACTGTGAGCAGGTGCCAGGTCGTGCTGAAAAATGAAATCTTCATCTCCATAAAGCTTTTCAGCAGATGGAAGCATGAAGTGCTCCAAAATCTCCTGATAGCTAGCTGCATTGACCCTGCCCTTGATAAAACACAGTGGACCAACACCAGCAGCTGACATGGCACCCCAGACCATCACTGACTGTGGGTACTTGACACTGGACTTCAGGCATTTTGGCATTTCCCTCTCCCCAGTCTTCCTCCAGACTCTGGCACCTTGATTTCTGAATGACATGCAAAATTTGCTTTCATCCGAAAAAAGTACTTTGGACCACTGAGCAACAGTCCAGTGCTGCTTCTCTGTAGCCCAGGTCAGGCGCTTCTGCCGCTGTTTCTGGTTCAAAAGTGGCTTGACCTGGGGAATGCGGCACCTGTAGCCCATTTCCTGCACACGCCTGTACACGGTGGCTCTGGATGTTTCTACTCCAGACTCAGTCCACTGCTTCCGCAGGTCCCCCAAGGTCTGGAATCGGTCCTTCTCCACAATCTTCCTCAGGGTCCGGTCACCTCTTCTCGTTGTGCAGCGTTTTCTGCCACACTTTTTCCTTCCCACAGACCTCTTGCTTGAGGGTGTCAATGATGGCCTTCTGGACAGCAGTCAGGTCGGCAGTCTTACCCATGATTGCGGTTTTGAGTAATGAACCAGGCTGGGAGTTTTTAAAAGCCTCAGGAATCTTTTGCAGGTGTTTAGAGTTAATTAGTTGATTCAGATGATTAGGTTAATAGCTCGTTTAGAGAACCTTTTCATGATATGCTAATTTTTTGAGATAGGAATTTTGGGTTTTCATGAGCTGTATGCCAAAATCATCAATATTAAAACAATAAAAGGCTTGAACTACTTCGAGTTGTGTGTAATGAATCTAAAATATATGAAAGTCTAATGTTTATCAGTACATTACAGAAAATAATGAACTTTATCACAATATGCTAATTTTTTGAGAAGGACCTGTATATATATAATTCATATATAATATAATATAATATAATATAATAATGGGAAAATCATGCAATAACAGTATTATACAAAATAGTTAAACAATTTTCTTTTAGCAATTCAAATGTCTACAAAATAAAATAATTTTGTATAATAACAGAACAATTAAACTGAATCTTTTAATTTTTAATTTATTTATTTACAGGAACCCTCTGAACGAACCTATTTTCTGAAAGAATAAGACTTTCAAGCACTACACATAAGAGAGAGTCGTTTAGGACAAATTAATTTACTAGAATGAATCAGACTTTCCAATATTACAAAAAAGAGGATCATTTCGAATAAACTGATTCACCAGAAGGAATCGGAATTTCAAGCACTACACATAAAAGAATCGTTTAGAATGAACCAATTCAGTAGAAAGAATTAGCCTTTTCAATGTTAATTATGAAAGAGATGATTGTTCAGAATGAACTGATTCTCCAGAATGAATCAGACTCAAGTGCTACTCATAAGAGAGTTGTTAAGGATGAACCAATTTAGGACAAACCAATTTCACAATGTTAATTATGAAAGAGAGGATTGTATAGAATGAACTGATTCACCAAAATGAATCGGAATTTCAAGTTCTACACATAAGAGAGAATTGTTTAGGAAAAATCAATTCAGTAGAATGATTCAGACTTTCCAGTGTTTATTAGGAAAGAGAGGATCATTTACAACAAACTGGTAGAGAGTAATTTAAGAAGAACCGATTCAGTAGAATGAATCTGACTTTTCAACTTTCATTATGAAAAAGATGACCATAGTAATTAAAATGTCTACAAAATAAAATGATTTAGTACAATTTAGTACAGTCAAATTATCATGACAGTGCTACTTTACTATTTTAATCTTTGGATACAGCCGAGTAGACATGTGCTTTAATGACCTACTTTTCATACTAACCTATTTAAAAGTGTTAACAGCAGAAACATAGCTTTGTGTCTCTCAAAAAATTCTTTCAAAAGTCCTGAAATGCCAAAGTGTTTCTGGAAATTGCCTACTTGTTTTAATGGACAGTCTGACCATTAAGAAGTAGGTCAGCACTATGTTAAACTATTCAAAAACAGGCTTGATGTTGTGTATGTGTGTGGGTATGTTCCTTACAAGACATCCAGCTCCCTTGCAGAAAAGGATACACTTTTGTTAGCTCGTCTGTGAATTGCTGGAAGAATGTCTCTTATTGGCACTGAGATTGCATTAGGGATGTCAGATCTAACGTTATAGCCAGAGCTCGGTCTGTTCACATACGTAAATTACACTCCAGGGATGGTGGGCTTTTGTAGAAATGGCCAGAGCGGGTCACGCCAGAGGCGATATTTGAGACTGAAAGCAGTGATTCTCATGGTCCTCAGCACCCACATGCTGATTCAGTTAGGCCTTTAGGAGGGCTCACGGGTGGGGGCAGCGCGGTTTTAAGCTGACCCCGGCAGCTGGTGCTAGTGCTCGCCAGGCCTGCTTCTCCAGATGTGCAGACATTTGGCTGCCTGCCTCACACGTGAGCGAGAGAACGGCTGCTGTGATAGAGGGATGCGTGGATGGAAGAAATGGGTTCCCAGGGTCCAGTATCATGCTTAGACCAGCTGTCCATCCAGTGATATCTAGTAGGACTTTAGAGGCCTTTATTTGAGTCTTAACAGTAGAACAGGTCTGTTAAATTCCTGGCCTGATGCCCCTGTTTGAATTTACAGGCCCCTCTCTACGGTATCTGTCATCTTTTGGAATAGACCAAACAATCTGTATGCATGCCAACTACCTGTTTTATCTTCACGGTAACATACACATGTACTGTGTATATGAAGAGTTCAGATGCAAAACCCCCTAAAAGCCATCTCGAACAAAAATGAGATAATGACACATATTATAAGTCCATCAAATTCTTTTACTTCAAACTCGCTAAAATCCCAGCCTCAGCCTAATCAGAAGTACCACAACTTACAAGAAACCTATACATTAGAGCCTGATAAAAATGCATTTTTTAAAGAAAGATGTCAGATGGATTTAGAGGCTTTTGCATCTGAACTCTTCATATGTATGCCGTATATTGCAGAATTTACTGGAAAGAATCAGACTTTCAAGCACTACCCATAGAGAGAATTGTTTATGACAAACAAATTCAGTATACAGAATCAGACTCTTCAAAGTTAATAATAAAAGAGAGGATCGTTTAGAATGAACCGTTTCACTAGAATGGATCGGACTTTCAAGTGCTATACATAAGAGAGAATCATTTAAGAGGAATTATGTGGAATGAAACAGACTTTCCCATGTTAAAAAGTAGGGGCCGTTTAGAACGAACCGGTTTCACCAAAATGAAACAGACTTTCAAGCACTTACATATGAGAGAATCGTTAAAGACTAACTAATTCAGTAGGATGAATCAGACTTTTCAACATTCATTATGAAAGAGAGAATCATTTAGAACGAACCGATTTACCAGAATGAATCAGACTTTCAAGCAGTACACATAAGAGAGAATTGTTTAGGACGAACCAATTCAGTAGAATGAATCAGACTTTTCAACTTTCATTATGGAAAAGAAGACTGTTTAGAACAAACTGATTCACCAGAATGGATTGTACTTTCAAGTGCTACAAATAAGAGAGAATCATATAGGATAAACCGTTTCAGCAGAATGAATTAAACTTTCCAATGTTAATTATGAAAGTGAGGAACGTTTAGAACGAATGGTCTCACCAAAATTAATTGGACTTTCAAGTGCTAATATAAGAGAGAATCGTTTAGGAACTAATTCATTTGTTTGAATCAGACTTTCAACATTCATTATGAAAAAGAGGACAGTTTAGAACAAACTGATTCACCAGAAAGAATCAGATATTCAAGCACTTACACGTAAGACAGAATCATTTAGGATGTACCAATTCAGTAGAAATAATCAGACATTTAAACAGCAATTATGACAAAAATGACCAATTACAATGAACTGATTAACCAGAATGGATTGGACTTTCGTGTGCTACACATGAGGGAGAATCATTTAGGACGAACCGATTCAGTAGAATAAATCAAACTTTCCAATGTTGATTATGAAAGAGAGAATCGTTTAGAACAAACCAATTCACCAAAAAGAAAACTGACCTTTAAGTGCTACACATATGACAAAATCGTTTTGGACAAATTAGATTTTCCAATGTTAATTATGAAAAAGAGGACCATTTAGAACGAACCAATTCACCAGAATGAACTTCCAGCGCTACATTGAAAAGAAAACGAATGATGTTTTTTTGTTTACTTCTGCTTGTTTAGAAGATTATTTATTTGTTTACATTTAGAGTGTGCTTTTGGCTGCATCACTTAACCATATAATTGTCAGAAAAAGTTTCTGGAAAAGCGACAGTTTTAAAAGCAGTAGAGCTACTTTTCAGCTACTGAAAATGTAATTTAGTATCGTTAGAACTGTTCGATTGTTAGTTGTTTCCTAACACTGCACTACGGCAGAAATAAATCATCCAGCCTACTATTACTTCACTATACGGTTAATGGGTTATTTACACTGGTGTTGTACATGTTGCCCCCTGTAGAGTTCCCAAAAAAGTGCATTTTTACTTTTTGTGGTCGCCACAAAAAGAGAATCTTTGTAAATAT
Organism: Cirrhinus molitorella; assembly: GCA_033026305.1. Classification (NCBI taxonomy): domain Eukaryota; kingdom Metazoa; phylum Chordata; class Actinopteri; order Cypriniformes; family Cyprinidae; genus Cirrhinus; species Cirrhinus molitorella. The sequence continues at coordinate 31,334,117 of CM065122.1, read as the reverse complement.
ACTTTGGCTGAGTGAAATCTATATAGACGGCTTATCTGTAAGTAAATATGTGTATGTGGTATGCATCAAAAATTATTCTGTAATCAATTTGTCATATTATTTCCATATTATTAGTATATTCCATCAGCTTTGACTCACTGGTCTGATTCCACCCTTGTGTTGCCAATAATTTGTTCCAAAGCTCTTGTTCGTAAAAGACATACTTTGATGAACCTGTTGCTGATGCCAATATTATGTGTTTACTGCCTCCTAGTGGTTCAGTGTGAAAATTGACTTTTTTTCTGCTTGCAGGGTGGATGCTCAGGGTCTTCATGTGGTGGATGTGACTGCAGTGGTGTTAAAGGGGCAAAGGTGAGTTTTTTTTTTTTTTTTCTCTGATTGCTCCTCTTATAGCAATTGTTTTTGTCAGACACCTTTACTTGTATTAACTCACTTATACATTTTTTGATCATTTATTGATATATAATCATTAGAAATGAAATGGTTGAAGTAGAATAGTGTTTGTGATGGGACAAATTTGAATAGAGATCAAGTGATTATGAAAACTTGTTGCATATTGTAATTTTGGGATGCACTGTAAACACCCATGTGCTATATATTACCTTTTGGATGTATTTCCTTATGTCAGAGCACTAATTTTACATAAAAGGATCTGTTGCGCCATCTAGTGGTGCGGTTATGTTTACAGCATGTGCTTTATCTTATAATATCAACAGTGAATGTGTATGAGATGCATATGAAATGTACAAAGTGAAAAATTGTGCTTTAAGAAAACAAAATGGATATCACTAATGTTTTCTTTAAATCATCACCTTTTGTTCATCCTTATTAGGGTGAGGTTGGGCTCCCTGGTTTGATGGGCCTCGTAGGATTTCCTGGATTGCCAGGGCCTGAGGGCCCCCCAGGGCCAATGGGACCAAAGGTAAAGTACTAAAAAGATTTTTAAGTCATTTTAAAAGACAATTTGCCATCCAAAATGTCCCTTTTTGAAAGTGTGTGTGTCCTACATGCTAGTACAGTAATAAAAAATGCCTCACTCTAACAGTATGTGTGAAACCGGCATAAAAAGCGAACATATGTGCCTAAACAAAAACACAAATTCATTGAATTTTTTAAAGTAGTCCAGCAAAGCATAAAACATTAGCCAAAGTAGCGCCTTTGTAAGCTAAAATGAACTAACAATGAACAATACTCATTACATACACTTGTCAACAGAAGTTAATGTTAATTTTAGCATATAATACATTTTTAACAATTGGCAGAGATTTGTAGCATTATCCAATGTTAACAGTTTTATTTCAGTTTTTACCAATGAAAAGTAATTTTTTTTTTAGCAAATGCAAACATGAATTGCAGTGGTCTTTCAATATGTTTGTATGTTTTCTCCCAGGGAGATTCAGGGGAGTCAGGAGCTCCAGGACTTAAAGGAAACAGAGTAAGTGTCCAGAAATATCATGTGCTAAATAAATATCTCATGCTATAATATAGTCTTATTCTGTAAGGAGGATAAATAAGAATTTTATATAATAGCAACACAATACAAATAACTTTTGCAGCATTATATATGATAGAGTTTTTTCTTTTTGTAGGGCCCACCTGGTGTGGCTGGTTTCCCAGGACGCCCAGGTATTCCAGTAAGTTGAACTTCTTTTCCAAGAAAATGTATCATCATTAATGAATTAAGAAAAACTTGCTGCATCTCTGAATGTTTCTGCTATTGTTTTGATTTTCTACAGGGTCTTCCAGGTTTAGAAGGTGCACCAGGACCTCAAGGAATCCCAGGCTGCAATGGAACAAAGGTACATCATGTTTGTTGTTTTTATGAATTTTTAATCTTTAAAATGCAAAGTGAGCCTATTGGGATGAGCCACTACTTCAGCTGTCTTAAATAATTCAGAAAATCCTAAGTGGGATTGAATAGAGGATTTATTTTGTGTTTTGCAGGGGGACCGTGGTTTTGATGGAGTTCCAGGTCTTCCAGGAGTGCAGGGACCATCGGTATGAGTAGTTTTATGTCACGTCATATGCCTCAAATATGTCAAATGTATTTTAGTGTTTGTGACTTTTGATACATTGTGTTTTACATTGTGTTTTAAGTCACCATATTTTGTTAATTCAGTCCAACAAAAGATTCTTGATTTAACAATTTTTTTTTTTTTTTAATCTTTCTTAGGGTATTCCTGGTTTGAAGGGAATGAAGGTACGGAACACATTCCAACTTAGTTTTGCATAATAAAGCAATAAGTCATGAACAGCCATATGTTACAATGATTTTACCATAAGCGGTGAGGTGTTCTTAAAGAGGTAATTCACAACTGGCTTTTAATTAAACTTAGCTGTCTATGAAGCAGAATTTATTTTTTTTTTTTAATATATGTGTGTGTGTAAGCCCGTTTGTGCCACAGGATAACAAAAATTAAAACAAGGTAATTGCGAGTTCACTTCTTGCAATTCCGAGTGACTGATTTTACTTCTTGCAATTAAGTTTATATCTCACAATCCTGAGAAAGAAAAAATCTTGAAATTCTGAGAAAAGTTTATATCTTGCAATTGTGACTTTATTTCTTACAATTTCAAGTTTATATCTCACAATTGCGAGTTTATTTCTTGCAATTCTGACTTTATTTCTCGCAATTTCAAGTTTATTTTGTTTAATTCTGACACTGTAACTCATAATTGCGAATTTATAGCCCGCAATTTGGACTTTATTTCTCGCAATCTTGAGTGCATATCTCACAATTCTAAGAAAAAAAGTCAGAATTGCAAGATATAAACTCGCGATTGGAAGAAAAATGTCAGAAATGCGAGATATAAGCTTACAATTGCAAGAAAAAAATTCGGAATTGCAAGATACAAACACGCAATTCTGAGAAAAAAGGTCAGAACTGCAACTTTATGTCTCACAATTCTGACTTTATTTTTTGCAATTTTGATTTATATCTTGCAATTCTGACTTTATTTCTCGCAATGTCAAGTTTATTTCTTACAATTCTGACTTTATAACTCGCAATTCCGCCTTTATTTCTCACAATATTGAGTTTATATATCGCAATTCTTACTTTATTTCTTGCAATTTCCAGTTTATATCTCGCAATTCTGACTTTCTAACTTGGAACTTGCAATTCTGACATTTTGACTTATTTCTCAAAATGTCAAGTTTATATCTCACAGTTCTGAGAAAAAAAAAACTAAATTTGCGAGTTAATTCAGAGTTGTAAGATGTAAACTTGAAATTTAGAAAATGTCAGTCTTTCTTCCCCCTCTTTCTTTGCCCTTTATAACTTGCAGTTGCAAGTTTATACCTCACAATTCTGTGAAGAAAAAAAAAAAAAGAATTGCAAGATGTGAACTCACACAAAAAAAGGCTTCCGTATGAATAAGTATACACTGAAAAATTGAAAAAAAAAAGAAAAAAAAGCACAATGGAAACTCAACTTGAAGCATGAAGAGTGCCTAAAACAACTGTAACCATAGTAAAATCAATATAACATACATACAGCCCTGAGTTGCTTTTATAAAATGGTATTAATATGATAAGACATCACTAATACTAAATTATATTTTCAGATGAAACAATTTTACACATGTAGTGTAGTTTATTAGTTACTGACGTGGTGAAATTTATGTACACTCATATTTCACTCTCGTAGGGAGATCCAGGCGGTCTTATTGGAACACCCATCCCACAAAGAGGAGACAAGGGCTTGCCAGGACAACCCGGTTCACCAGTAAGTATTTTAATGTACCTTTTTGTTTTCATGCTGAAAATATGCATTTACCATTGACATCTTCTTATCTGTTATATATGTTAACATGTTTCATTGTTTCCAAACTCTATCTGATTCTCTTTTTATTTTTAGGGACAAAAAGGAAATCCTGGACAACAAGGGCCATCTGGCCCGCCTGGACCAATGGGACCTCCTGTGAGTCTGCTGTTAAAATATATAAAACAATTACAGCCTAAAGCACGATTAACCAACGCCAGTGAATTTGCTCCTGAGTCTCACACAATGCAATTTTTCTTTACAGGGAAGGACCGGTGAACCTGGCCAAAAGGGAGAGCCGGTAACTGTTCCAATCATCTGAAAACGTCTGAATATATAATAACATTTGTGTCTAGACTTACTAAAATGAGTCTGTCTTAACTGTCCTTGTTGTAGGGTGACAAGCTGATGTTTGTTGGTGAGCCAGGACAAAAGGTGAGAAACCACAGGCTCATAAAACATCTAGCATTAGAACTTATGATGCAAATGCTTCAGCTTGGCAAACACAAAGTAGTAAACTACATCTTTGTGCTACAGAACATGAATGTATGCTGACAATATGATACAAACAATAAGCATAAGCATTGAACTCTGTATCCAATTTGCTCCCCCACCTGTTGAATCGTGAACAGTACTGGTTTGCATCACAAATTATTATAATCATTTTCTGTTTCTTGTTTTAGGGAGAGAGAGGTTTAACCGGCCCCCCCGGTCCACCAGGGAGACCAGAGGGACACGAAAGTTCTGGCATAACACATTATGTTCCTGGACATCCGGTATGGTATTATATCAGATCTTTATGTGTGGTTTAAGTGTGCAAAACTTGGGGGTATTTTTTTTTTTTATTTAAGTTATATTGTTAAGTGTTCTATGTGTTTTGTATATTTTCTAGGGTGAAACAGGCTCTAAAGGAGAGAAAGGAGAAAGAGTAAGCAGCAGCACAAAATTCTGGAAATTGTGAAAATTTTGAGTGGATAGTAATAATTCATTTTCGCTTTGCTCTCATTACCAAGGGTTTTTGTGCACCACATCAACATGGAATTAAGGGTGAACAAGGACCACAAGGACCAAGCGTAAGTGACCTGTACAAGAACACAACTAAATATTTGCTTACTAAATACATTTATCATCAGTCAGTTTTAACTCTTACATTATCTAATTTTATAAGAGTTTTTTCCCCTATAAATGATAAAATCAGCATAAATTGAGTCAAATGTTAATCTGAAGAACATTTTTGTAGTTTTAGAATGCTGTGCTATTTGCTTTGTACTTGCTTTGTGCTTTAGACACAAGTTTGCATAAAACCTGATGATCATATTCATAGAGCATCAACATTTGACTGACTGTTCAAAGAGCCACATTATCAATGCCACCCATTTACTCTGTGCACTATTTCAAGGTTAATAAACAGCTGTAAATAATTCTATTCATTAAAGCCATTAGGGGTCAACCGATTATCGGCCTGGTTATTGGTATTGGTGTGATTTTTAAAACCGATTTGCCGATAAATTAATTTAAAAGCATTTAAAGAAAGTTTTTGAGCCCTTGTTATGAGCATCAAACCTGAAAAACACATATCCCTCGACCCCATCCATCTTGTTTAATATTAGTAATGATTGTTGACCTACTATCTCATCATATGATAATATTTTATGTATTATGTGAAATCTGAGCCTAACTTTATGTTTTCAAAGGGGAAACCAGGGAAAGATGGAATAAGTGGAGAAAAGGTATGGTGATCTTGGACAATGACTTCAGATCTGTTAAATTTGATTGTAGATAGCCACACTCTCTTATTTCAAATACTTGATTACATTAAATGAGATTCTTTTTGAATCCCTTTGATTGTGATAGGGTGATCGGGGCTTTCCTGGTACTCGTGGCTTTGATGGCTTAAGGGTAAGCAATACTATCTTGAAGGACCATGCTGTACCGCCAGACATAAAATGCATTGTTATACAGAATTTATTTATATTACGACTCTTGTTCATGTTAGGGGGAAAAAGGAGAAAGAGGACCACCAGGATATGTAAGTGAACATTCAACTCCAAAAAAAGCTCAGCTAATGCCTGCTGTATTGAGACTCTACTGAGGACTTGATTCACTTAGAACAATGTTATAGACTGTAGTCGCTAATGATAATATTATCTAACAGGCTGATGGTCGTCCTGGCCCTCCTGGTCCTCCTGGCCTCCCTGGAGCTGAAGGAGAGACAGGTGATGTCTGCATAATGACTTGTCAGTATCCAGTTGTCCTGTCAAATTCTGCAGCGTCTTTATCTGTTCATCTGTTTTCTTCGTTCATCAGGTTATCCAGGAGAACGTGGAGATCCTGGTCCCCCAGGTGATAAAGTGTTGGGTAGAATTAGGTCAGCATAATGTAGAAGTTCATAATATTGATTCTTTCCTTCATGATCATGATTTACTGCAGGGAGGTATATTCCTGGTCCTCCTGGACCTCCCGGCTTTCCTGGTGAGACTGGCCAGAAGGGAGATAAAGGAGCTGATGGACTGTCTCTTGAAGGTCCAAGAGGAGCTGATGGACAACCTGGCCCCCCTGGACCACCAGGACCGATCAGTAAGAACATCTTAAACACAAATAAATGTCAGGTTCTGTCATAAAACTCTAGTTGGGTTGTTAATGCAAACTGAGGGAGCAGGTGTGTTATCACTCTCACTCTTTAATACTGTTCACTTCAGTTCACTTCATTTCACTTCTTTTAATTATAAAGCACATTTATAAACAACTCAAGGTTGACCATAGTGCTGTACACATCAGAATAAAGGTAAACATTGGGTGAAACTAGAAGTATGCATGAATAAAATACAATACATACAATTTAATACATTTAAGAACCCATAAATGTGTTTTAAGTTTTGTTTTGAACGTGGGAAGAGATGAGACCATTCGAATTTCCACCGGCAAACTATTCCAGAGTTTGGGGCCTGCTATAGCAAAAGCCCGTTCTCCACGATGTTTTAGCCGTGATCTTTGGACAGACAGTAACCCGAGATTAGCGGACCTCATTGACCTGGTTGGATTATGGTAGTGGATGAGGTCAGATAAATAGGGAGGGGCTTGTCCGTGTAGTGCTTTAAAAAGGAAGACTAAAATTTTAACATCAATTCTCAGTTTAACTGGAAGCCAACGTAAATTCTTCAGAATAGGATAGATCTGATCGAATTTATGCCTACCCATCAGTAGTCTAGCTGCTGCATTCTGTACCATTTGAAGACTGGTTAACACCAAGATAGAGAGAATTGCAGCAGTCAAGTCGTGAGGTAATAAACGCATGAACAACCGTTTCAAAGTTTTTTAGAGAGAAGAGACTTCACTTTAGCAAGACGTCGAAGGTGAAAAAAACAAGACTTAACAACAGAATTAATTTGTTTATCAAACTTAAGACTAGAGTCAAAGAACACGCCTAGATTTTTTGCACATGGGGTGATGTATGAACTAAGATCGCCAAAGTTAAGATCCCCTACTTTATAGAAATCACTCGGGCCAAACAGCACTACTTCAGTTTTGTTCTCATTTAAAGCCAGAAAGTTTAGAGTGAGCCACAGTTTGACTTCCTGTAGACACTTTAACAGGGCCTCAATGGAGCTCGAGTCATTATGTTTGATGGGAAGATAAAGTTGGGTATCATCGGCATATAGGTGAAAGAAAGAAAACAGTGTCGGAGAGAGAACAGAACCCTGCGGAACACCACAGGAAAGATGTGCTGCTGAGGATGTGTGTTGTCCAATACATACAGCAAACTTCCTATTAGTTAAAAACGAATGGAACCAGTTCAAAACAGTATCCTGAAAGCCTAAAAGAGTTTTCAGTCGAGAGAGAAGTATTATATGATCAACCATATCAAAAGCTGAGCTGAGATCTAGAAGGATCAGAGCAACAGCACTCCCACTGTCAGCGGCCAACATTATATCATTAGTTACTTTCAGGAGGGCAGATTCTGTACTATGTAATTTTCTTGTGTGGTTAATTTGATTGTCCATTCAAAGTGTCTTTGGCATTGATGTTTCTATTTTAGATGAAGACTGTAATATTGAAAAAGGAGCTCAAGGCCCTCCTGGACCTCCTGGGTTGCAAGGAGAGATTGGACAGAAAGGTGAGGAGGTTATTCAGTCATCCATTTGATTACTGTTTTGATTTCATCAAAATTGGTTCAGAGTTTTTCTGCTCTTTCAGGTGACCAAGGTGAAACATGCACAGAGTGCGCTGCTTTCGGGCCACCAGGTTTGCCTGGTCCTCCTGGGCCAAAGGGTCTGCAAGGTGAGAAGCAATGAGAAAGGCTTTGTCTAGGTATGTTTGTTCTTTCTGAGATTATGCATCACGCTGGATGTTATCATTTTAGGTTTTCCTGGACTAGCGGGTAGTAAAGGAGAGAAGGGTTTGACAGGACCTCCTGGGCCTGCTGGAATTCCTGTATGTATATTTATAATTCTTATTTAACATTTATCACTTAGTATGTCTGCTTTTTGTGGCACCAAGAAAGCCTGAATACAAATGCACCAGTAGTGGACCATGCCAACTATAAATGTGGATGTAAACACTATCAATTTATACTTTTCTTCTTGCATTTTCTTAAACTTTAGGGTCAAGATGGCTCACCGGGTTTAATGGGTGCCCCTGGCGCTCACGGTGAACCTGGTGATATCTTTGTGGCTCCAGGGTTAAAGGGAGATAAGGGTTTACCTGGTACTACTGGAGACAGAGGATTCCCAGGTGTTGATGGGCTCCCAGGAAAAGATGGCCGGCCAGGGCAACCTGGAGCCAAGGGAGAGCCTGTGAGTACAAAGTTAGATTTGAGAGATTTGACAAAACAGACTTGACAAATAGCTTAATCCACTTTTGGATCTAATTTACAGTGTATCTGAATCCCCCTGTCTATACACGGTCTTAACCATGGAATATCTGCATAAATCTTGTTTCTGTGATTAGGCTAGATTTGGTATTAAGGGTGATCGTGGTCTGGATGGAGATCAAGGTCTATCTGGTCCTCCGGGTGAGAGAGGTCCCCCAGGTCTTCCAGGCATAGGTCAGCCAGGTAAACCTGGTGATAAAGGCTCAACAGGTTTCCCTGGTACACCAGGAAGGCCAGGATTACCAGGTGAGTGGTTTAGACTAAAATGTGCTTTTCCACTAGTTGTCATTGTTCTGCTCTAATAATAATCACAAGCTCAAAAATCTTTGTAGGAGATAAAGGTGAAGCTGGCAAAGTTATAAGTTTACCTGGACCTCAGGGTGCCCCAGGGCCTCGTGGAGAGACTGGCAGACCTGGTCTTCAAGGTAAATTCAGGTTATGCTAATGTGTCATTGTGCTCGAAAACTGGACTGTTGTGTTGATGTCTCTTTCACTTTATCACTCAGGTGATAGAGGTCTTCCAGGTGAACGTGGAATTCCAGGATTCCCAGGAGATAAAGGTGAATCTGGACTGCCAGGAATCGGCTTTCCTGGGCCCCCAGGACCAAAAGGCAAGTGTCAAATATCTACAAGTGTCAAATTTTGCATAAATGGGTGTCTAATTATGTTTCATTTATCTAGATTGTAACTCCTTTCTAACTATCCATCTTTCCCTCTTTTAGGATACTCTGGGATTCCAGGTCCCGCTGGGATTCCAGGAGAGCCTGGTCGACCAGGTCAGGATGGCTTGCCTGGTCGTTCAGGGACACCTGGGCAAAAAGTATGATGGTGGATGTCATTTAGACTTTTTCATGAATTATGGTTTTATAGAAATTGGTAAGAAATGATGTCACTTATTCATTGACTCTAGACTATATCATAAATAGGGTGAACCTGGCAGGGGTCTTCCTGGTCCTAAAGGTGCCATAGGTCAGCCAGGATTGCCAGGATTTCCAGGGGAGAGGGGTAATCCTGGTATGCCAGGGGTTCCTGGAACCGAGGGACGTACTGGGCCACCTGGACTACAGGGAACCAAAGGTACATCTACTATGTTGGTTTCTCATAATACTTTTGAATAGATTACATTTACATTTACATTTACATTTAGGCATTTGGCAGACGCTTTTGTCCAAAGCGACATACAGTTGGGAGAACATAGAGCGATTCTTCTTAAGGAGACAAACAGACACAGGCAGTGCTATAATACCAGATTTCAAGTGGTGCTTCAGACAAGTACAAGCTAGAAAGGGAAGGAATAAAGAGATTACATTTTTTTTTTTTTTTTTGGTAACAGCAAATAGAGTTGAAAGAGATGAGTTTTAAGCTGTCGCTTGAAGCTTGTCAGGGAATCAGCATTCCGGATAGGGGTAGGAAGATCGTTCCACCAGCCAGGAACAGTAAAAGAGAATGTTCTGGATAGTGATTTAGCACCTCTCTGTGATGGTACCACAAGGCGTCGCTCACTAGCAGATCTCAGAGTTCTGGAGGGGGTGTAGATTTGCAATAGCGAGTGCAGATAAGCAGGTGCAGTAGCTGTGGTAGTCCTATATGCAAGCATCAGAGTCTTGAACTTGATACGAGCCGCAATTGGGAGCCAGTGCAAGGAGATAACTTTCCAGATTACTTTCCAGATGTTCAAAAAATACTTTCTTTAGAACTTTTATCAGACACTTTTGTTCATTGTAATTGAGTTTGGCAGTGGAGAGCAAAAGAGTACAAACATCTGAGCATTTGAAATATATCCCAGTGGTTTCACCAATGCATTGCTGAAAGTAGAAAAAGATTTGTTGTGGCTTTACAAAACTTAACTTGGTGAAATTAAATATCAGCTATCTTCAAAATACGATTGCTTCGTCTACCGGCCCAACCCTATTGTATAAGACATGATCCATGCCAAACCTTTTCCTTAGGTTCCTGGCTGATGTTATTTTTTTTTAAATGGCAAGTCATGCAGACAGAGCCGATCCTGGCCTCCCTGGGGCCCTAAGCAAAATTCTGCTAAGGGGCCCTTCTACCTAAGCCATGAGGCATGTAAACTATTCTCTCCTTTAAACAAAACAAATCGCTATATATGTCGGTCAAAGAAAAAGTGGAACACTGCAGAATGAAATGTAGAAGTATTTATTGAAAAGAATATTTTTAATCACGTTGAATTTTATGAAGAGAGCATTATGTTTTGTGCACGGGTGCACGTGCATAAACCCAAGACGCGGTCACGCAGTAATCCGAATGGCAGTTTAGAAAACACAGTTGCGTTTATGAAACATAATGAATGTACTTTTTCACTCTCATGTTTGTTTTTTGAGACACAAAGTCACTGACAAGCAAGCGAGAAACAGATAGACCAACATACAATCATGCCCAGCTAGGTTAGCAAGACAGACTGACAATTACATCAACTTAACTTTGCTGTTGCTGCAGCAGCTGACATCAAACTTAGAGACAAGAGAACACATTTACCTGATTGCTGTTCTCGCATTTCACTCTCATGGTGTTTTTTTTTCGTTTTTCATGTCTGGATGGATAATTCCGCTTCATATTGTCATCAAATTTTTGTACGCGGTAAGGGGTAAACATTGACCGGTGCGCTGAGAGGGAGGAGGAGGAGGGGGCGGGGCCTTGCATAATTTGCAGGGCCCTACGCACCTTGCGTAGTGAGCGTATAGGGCAGATCGGTACTGCATGCAGAGTTTTATCGGGTGTTGATAGGCAGGTAGAATAGATTTGTCTGTGAGGTAGGAATCAACCAATGCAGTTTCTGTGATGGCCAGTTCACACAGGAGCTATTCCTTTAAAGAAGGTGGCAGGCAATGATTTCAGCAGCTCAGGTGTTCTGGAGAAATGGCTTGCGAGAAATCATAGGGAATTGACAGTATAATAAAATTAAATTAATTTTACAGGTAGTGCTGGACCACCTGGAGCTCGTGGTGAGGTGGGGCCGACAGGTCCTCCAGGGCTCGGAGAACCTGGACCACCTGGACCAATGGGGCCACCTGGAGGCCCTGGACCCCTTGGTAAGTTTTTCAATTGATTAGCACTGACAAAGGAGTACAGTACATGCACATACATGCCTAGATGTTCATATCTTACAAGCCTACGTAACAAGCCTTGATGATGTCCTAGGTCGGATTGGTATAAAGGGTGATAAAGGTTTTCAAGGCCTACCTGGTTTAGACATGCCTGGACCTCCAGGAGACAAGGGTAGCCCTGGTGTCCCAGGTCTACCAGGATCGAAGGGTTTGCCAGGAGAACAAGGACCTCCGGGAAGAGATGGCTTCCCTGGTGAACGTGGTGAGTTCTTGACACCCACTATTCCTGGCGTTCTCCTTACACATGCCTACACATCCATACACATACCTTAAGGTGATTCATATTTTGATGTTTGTTTTTTTTTAGGTTCCAAAGGAGAAATCGGAATCATGGGAATGACAGGACCACCTGGACCTTTAGGTCCTGTTGGAAACCCTGGAGAACTTGGCCAAAAAGGTATTAGAACACACATTTAAAACAATTATCATTTGGACTAAATAAGATACTATTATCTTACATTGACAGTGGCACAATAACAGTTGCATTAGCTAAATCTTCATGATGTTGTGCTGTCTCTTACAGGTGACCCTGGTTTTATTGGGATCAGGGGAGAGTTTGGCGATCCAGGTCCCAAGGGTGATAGAGGCGAGCAGGGTCTACAGGGGCCACCTGGAAACATGAGTGATGTTGATATGGATCACATGAAAGGGGATAAAGGAGACATCGGAGAGAGAGGTACAGAGAGACAAATATATTGTCAGACATATTTTTATGTTTTGAAGATGATCTAAACCATATTAAGGAAGCACACATCACTGGATTGTTGGTTTCCATTGGTGGCATCATTTTACTTATGTTGAAAATTAGTGAACTGTAAACTTATTAATCTTTATATTTTAACACTGTCTTTCAGGTGAGCCTGGTCCTACTGGAGAAAAGGGCTTTCCTGGAACACCTGGAGACCCTGGAATGCCAGGAAAGGATGGAATGCCAGGTTCACCTGGACAGCCAGGTTGGTTACCAGACAATAATCCAAAGTCATATTAAAATTATGGTAGCTGTTAAGTAACATGATTCAGTAATGCTCTTATGAGGACATTGTTTGATTACTGCGGCTTCACTGCAGGTGATAAGGGAGACCCTGGAGTCCCCGGGGACACAGGACGCACTGGAGAACCTGGAGACCCAGGTCAAAGAGGAGACATGGGATACCCAGGTAAATATAGTGCTCTCCACTTCTGCATGTGAACCATTGTTGTTCCGCTATCTGAGCTATAGTGTTTAATGTGAACAATTCTGGTAATGTTGTTTATGTTGTTTAATGACTTTTTAGTAAACATTTTGTGTTTTTTTTTTAGGTTCAATGGGGCCAAAAGGTATTAAAGGTGCTGGTGGATTACCGGGTCACCCTGGATTTAAGGGTTCTGATGGCCTCAAAGGAGATAAAGGAGATCCTGGTGCAGCAGGAATAGGAATCCCCGGTCCCCCTGGAGCGAAGGTTTGTGTTGTTTTATGAGTATAAACATTGATTCTAAAAAAATTGCACTTTAACAATACAGTATATATCTTCCTTGGTCTCATCTCATACCTACAGGGTAATATTGGCGCTCCTGGTTTCCCTGGTGAGCCTGGATTGAAGGGACAGAAGGGTACAATGGGCATCCCCGGATCTCCTGGAAGTCAAGGACCTAAAGGAGACACAGGACTGATTGGTTACCCAGGCCAGTGCTATTTACACATTGGAACAATAATATGATGATTTATTATATTACACTGTACCAATCATAACATTTCCTGAGCAGGCAGTCCAGGGAAACCGGGTGAGAAAGGTGTCAGTGGGTTGCCGGGGTCTCCAGGAGATCCTGGGTTTCAAGGACGTCCAGGTAGGTCAAACTGAAAATGTGAAATTAATTTTAAAAAAGCTTCAAATGGACCAAATACATTTAGTGGTGAAAATCCTATTATTATTTATTTTTTTTTTGACTAGGTGAGCCAGGTCTACAGGGTCCACCAGGTCAGCCTGGGGAGAAAGGCGAACCAGGGGTAGATGGCATTCCTGGATTCGTTGGAGAGAGAGGAGACCCCGGTAAGATTATGTAGCCCTGAAAGTGAAAGTTATCTCAAAAATTTAAAGTGCTTTAGAGTAATGCACATATCTTGGACTCTTAAAGATACACTGAAGTGCTTTGAAACGCAGTATTATTTCATGTGTTGATGTAATTTAAACTAAAACAGGAAGACAGGGTGGGGCATATTAAGCAGTCCCTCCACTTTTTTTTTTAAATAGCCAATAGCGTTTCATTTATATCACAGCTTGGGACACAGCCATTGAGCTAGGTAAAGCTGCATTTAACACAGTATTACAGCCACACTCTCATCCATATTGAAATAAAAAATACAAAAAAATACAAATTCTGTCAGGACCTCTATCATCAAAGATGAATTAAAAAGATTAATCAATTAGCACACAGTTTGGATTGGTGGTTTGGTTCCGTTCTGGGCAAGAACTCCCTGCGCATTCATGCATCCTAGCAAGGATAACATCAGGAAGAGCAGCAATAATCCCCCAGGGTAAACAGAACAGAACAACATAAATGTACTGCAGAAATCATTAAGGTTCAATAATTTCATGTACATTTAGAATTAGTCTGATTCAAGGAGAATCAAAAGGCTGAATCCTTACTGACAAGAGGAGGAGTCTGGGATGGAGGTGGGAAATTAGCTATTAATGTTAATGAATTCAGAGTATCCTAAATCAGAAAAGTACATGACATTTGTTCTTCTTTTGTAAGTCACTTTGGATGAAACCACCTGCTACATGCATAAATGTAAAGCTTAATAATTTGCATAAAACACGCCCAAACCATATCCATAAATGGGCTTTCCACACAACCTTTTATCACAGCAATCGTATGACAGTCTCTAAGGATGTGCTCTTGCCTGAGAGCGTGTAGAGCAGGATCCTCGATCAATACGAAGTGTGCCACCCTCAAAACTATAGTGTAAACACCATTATGATTACAGATTACAAATTGCAGATGCTGCTCTCATTAGCCAGCTGTAACTGCATTTTCCTATGCTTTTATATATATTTAAGATGAAATACCTTTTCATACAATTTCATCTTTAAGGCCAGAATGTCATTTTTGCATATGTGTGGTTTCAGTTCTTTCAATATTTAATACATTTTAGAATTAAAATTCAGGCCCTTTCTTTCAGAACATGCTACACAACTTCTTGTTCAAGCTCTTGTTCTGTCCAGGGTGGACTATTGCAAATACATTTGTATGCCGTTTTTATGCACAAACTTGGGCATAAGCACTGTTAGTGAGACCCAGTGATCTAAGGACAAACAATTATTTCTCTTCTTCAGGTATACCTGGTAAAGGATTGCCAGGAACCCGTGGAGAATCTGGCAGCAAAGGTCAGAATCACATACCCTTAGTAATTAGGTTGTCATTTATGAAGAACTAGAAGGTCTATTTCAAATAAATACTGTTTTGATTTATCATTTTCAGTGCATAATTTGAGGAGAGTTTCGTGAAAAGTAACTAAATTAAAATAAAATATTACGCCACACAGGTGACAAAGGCAACCCTGGTCTTCCTGGCATTCCTGGGAGTCCAGGTATTCCTGGAACCAAAGGTGAGAAGGGTCTGCCAGGATTCCCAGGGGACCAAGGACGGCCCGGAGAGAGAGGACTTCCAGGAGAATCCATGGAGGGGCCTAAAGGGGACAGTGGAGCACAGGGACAGCCAGGAGAAAAAGGTGAATCCTTAACACCTCACCATACAGGACATTCTATCACAGAATATTTCTCTTATTAGTAGTCAAACATTTTAAGTGAGTCATTTATGGTTATAAAATGCAATTGGTCACTCCTGCTAGCCGAAGAACTCCTTAATTCTCTAATACATCACTTTTATTACCACAGGTGCGACTGGTTTTCCAGGCCCACCTGGCATACCAGGTAGTGCTGGAGCTAAAGGAGAAAAGGGAGATCTGGGTTTACCCGGCCCGCAAGGCTCTCAAGGGTATAAAGGAGAAAAAGGTTTCTTCGGTGGTCCTGTGAGTTTGTTAAGGCTTTGTCTTCTAAAATAAAAATTGTGTGTTTAAAAAATGACAGGGGATCATTTAATATAGTTGTGCTCTGTAGGGTGAGCCTGGATTGCCTGGTTATAATGGACCAAAGGGTGAGATGGGTCCACAGGGCGTTCCTGGTTTCCCTGGTAAGATTCAAGATTGTGTTTATACTTAATATTTATAAAAAGAAATGCTCAATAGAGATGGTAGATTGAGTGGCTCTGTCTTTCCAGGTACAAAGGGTGACAGAGGAGTGATCGGTTCTAAGGGTGATGGAGGTGACAGAGGATTCCCAGGTCTCAAAGGTGTGAACAAAAAAAAAAGCCTGAACGTGTGGTGAAATGTCTTTACTATATTAAATGGACATTTCAGGTCTGAATGCTCTATACTACATAATAAACATTTTACTACATTTCTATGTTAACATTTTAATTTAAGGTAGCGAAGGCCCCCCTGGACCCCCTGGTCCGCACACATTTATAAAGGGAGATCCTGGTCTTCCAGGACCTCAGGGTCCCCCGGGTCTACTTGGAATCCAAGGCTTCCCTGGAACCAAAGGACAACAGGGTGAGTGTTTGAAATATCTGAACTTACAAGTTTATGAAAACAGTCAAGTGCCATCTCTTAACACACAACCACCCTCCTAGGTTTGATGGGACCTCAGGGTATAAAAGGATCCGACGGGACACCTGGCTATAATGGACATCCCGGGGCCAAAGGAGAGCCTGGACAAACTGGACCCTCTGGTAGGTGCACAGACACACAAAATGTTAACAGCTACTAAACAAAGACAAAAAAATAGTACTGCAAATTTCTTGCTGATCCTAAAATCACTTTTCTGTAGGCCCCAGAGGGTACCCAGGACCTCCGGGGCCTAGTGGTATCCCAGGTCACATCGGGCCCCCTGGCCCTTCCTCAATGGATCATGGCTTCCTTGTAACCCGCCACAGTCAGAGTGTTGATGTTCCACTATGTCCAGAGGGAACGACGCCGATCTATGATGGATATTCGCTGCTTTATGTTCAGGGCAATGAGCGATCACATGGACAAGACCTAGGTTAGCACAGCAGCCACACACATCATGTATTTATAATGAAATGTTAATCAAAGTTACACAATCCCTGATGTTCTGCTGTCTTTACCTAATAGGTACAGCTGGTAGCTGCCTAAGGAAGTTCAGCCCAATGCCTTTCCTCTTCTGCAACATCAACAATGTATGTAACTTCGCTTCTCGTAATGACTATTCTTACTGGCTCACTTCTCCCGAGCCCATGCCCATGAGCATGGCACCTATAACCGGTGAGAGCATCAAACCCTTCATCAGCAGGTTTGTGATCTTTTAGGAATCATTTGATATTTCCATGAGTAAGAATTTACGTCTTTCTAATGTGCATGCATGTTTTCCTATGACAGATGTGCAGTTTGTGAGGCTCCTGCTATGGTCATAGCTGTGCACAGTCAAACCATCCAGATCCCATCCTGCCCTCGTGGTTGGGCTTCTCTCTGGATCGGATACTCTTTCGTCATGGTGAGGAGACTAAGGAAGAATTTTTTAGGACTGCACATTATATCAAAATAAAATCGCTATGGCAATATGGTATAGTCAGATCCCTAAGGCAGTTTCAATAATATGTCAGAGCACTGTATTATGAGCTGCCAGTTTCAAAATGAACACAATGCTATGCTTCATTTGGAAATGGCCAAAACAAGAGCTCAGTGTTTTAAAGGGAACCCTGGGTATTAAGACTTGTATCGATTAAGTAAGGGATAATCAACGTTTTGCCGTTGTTTAAAGGATTTTAATTATTAATTATCCTGCTTATTCCATGGTTATTTACAAATTTATAGACAAGTTACAGCTAGTATTGCTCTTTGCAGCGCAAGATTTGACTGAATGGGTAAAAATGACGGCAATTTTCGTCAGTTACAGCTCATCATCTCTATCATTCTGCCGATTCAAATCAGACATAGAGATTAAATAATGATAAATCACATTTATTTGAACGAATTACAGCATTTATTTCAATTAATTATCGATTGATCGAGAGAAAGACAGAGAGAGAGAGGGAGAAAGGGAGAGATGACAGTTGTATGTGCGTGTTACCTGCCTGCTGCGCGTCTGCGCGTCTCTCTCTACAAACAACGAATTCATTCAAAAACAGCGGTTTTACCACCTCGTTGCTGAGAAATATAATGTAGCGATCTAGTATCCAGGCTATTTTATTAATATGAATCGAGGGAAAGCCCTGACAAACAGGTTTATGTATGTGCGCAGCGCAATGCGATCTCTCTCTCTCTCTCTCTGTGCATTAGTGTGCATCAATTAAAGCAGCCCATTAATATATAACTGTGATTAAACTGACTTGGAACTACCTGTGCATTAAACGATTTTAATGCATACCTGCCAGCCAATCAGAATCCAGTATCCAGACATTCCATGGAATAATATATCATAAGTGTAGTCTTTTACTGAAATATGTAGTAGAAAAACCAGGAAAGAGTTACGTTATTTAAAAAATTCAGTGTTTTATATTTATTGGACTATAGGGGGCACCATTATTTTAATGATGTAAAATGGTTGCACTCTGTGAGCTACTGACACTACCTGTTGCTATTTTCACCACAATACAACTTGGAAAATAAAATACTGATACAGTGCCACATTGTGCGGCTTTTGGTTGTAATATTCAGTTGAAGGGCAACAAGAGAAATTAAGTACATTTTCACTGCTTTCGTAATGATAAGGAGAGGAAAAAAGAACGGGTGGATGCCTGTGGACAAATAAAACTTCCTAAAGACCCATGTCTTTGTTCTCTCTGCTTTAGCCCTGATGTCTTTGAGACTTTTAGTAGACTACAGCTACTGAAAAAGCTTACAAATTGCAGAGACAAGAAATGCTAGATGCCATCCTGGCAGGATGTAAACATGTTGCCGCTTGTCATGACACCGTAGCCACTGAAGCGGTTTCTTATTGCTGATTTCACTTGATATCCAGGGTGTTTAGACTCCTTGTGAGGAAAACCAATGCCGATTTAGTTTAAGCTTATGCTTATATCTATTTCCCCCTGTAAGCTCTTTCAGTATCTGTGCTCATCGTATCAGAACTTTAATATCTCTTGTATTGCGGTAAAAATAGCAACAGGTTGCGGCAGAAACACAGTGCAATCATTTCAAGTCATCAATATATAAATAATGTAAATCTTTCATGGGTTTTCTACTACATATTTCAGTAAATGACATTATTTATGTTATATTAAGCCACACAAGTCTTAATACCTGGGGATCCCTTTAATCAAATTTTAGAAATATATATGATATTCATATTAAATGGTTTAATTTAGATTAAAAAGTTATTTAAGTAATTTTCAGTGATTAAATGTGAACTTGTGAGTATAGTGTGTAAAGGTCTGACGCTGTCTCTCTGTGTAACAGCACACCAGTGCTGGTGCTGAGGGCTCCGGTCAGGCTCTGGCCTCTCCGGGTTCTTGTCTGGAAGAGTTCCGCTCGGCTCCCTTCATCGAGTGTCACGGCCGCGGCACCTGCAACTACTATGCTAATTCCTACAGCTTCTGGCTAGCCACCATAGAGGACAGCGAAATGTTTACGTAAGCATTTACACACTTATTCTTTCCTTGCACAGCACTGGAACACATTTTTATCACTCCCCATGGTGGCAGCTTGTAGTCTAAAGCTTATAGCGACATTGTGGATTGATGTAACTGGCAGATGTGGTGGTGTGCTACAAATTCAAACAAGAGAACCAATCAAAAGCATCAAAATAGCATCACTTTACTAAATGGCCTTTAAATGGCAGGAGGCATTGTGCACATCAAAACGAATTTTATTCAACATATCTACTATACTAAAATATTTAGATGTAACCCACTTTGTAATTGTTGACATTTTCATAAGTGACTGTAATTTAAATGCATTTTCTTCTCAGTAACTGTAACAAATTACGATTACATTTATTTTGTAATTAAATCACATAATTACGGTACAACAATGGGTATATATGCCACACCCATCATGAAGTACTTCGAAGATACAGTAAATCCTCTCTCCAACCACAAGAGGGCACAATCTTTCTTGGTGATTTACTGTTATAATGTCCATTTTACACATTACATTATATTTCATGGCAGTGTTACAGTTACAAAAACAACAATATGCAATGAAATATTGTTAATTTAAAATAAAATATATTAAATTAATAAATTATTAAATTAATCAGTTAAATGGATTTTTCCTGGTGCTTCCAAAGACCAATCTGGGCCTTGTGACCTGCCTAATTTCATTGATGAAATGGTTGGCTGGATTACGGAACACATTTTGTAAAGGAAATATTAATTTTGTAAACATAATATGGGATTTTGTGCATTAAAATGAATACAAAATGGAATATACCAAAACATTTATTGAACAAAATATGCATTACGAGAAAAAGACAAATCCTTTCATCTGCACTAAAAAAAAAAATAGAAAAAAGCTCAGAACTCCAAAAGAAAACAGTAATATTTTCAAATATTATTGCAGTTTAAAAGAGTGGTTTACTATTTGAATATACTTAAAATATAATTTATTCCTGTGATGCAAAGCTGACCTTTCAGCATCATTACTCCAGTTTTCAGTGTCACATGATCCTTCAGAAATCATTCTAATATGCTGATTTATTATTAATGTTGGAGTTGAATTAATGTAAGCAATTGTGCTGCCAATTTATTTTTTAATTTTTTTACTTGTGATACTTTTTTCAGGAGGTCAGTAATTTATCTTTGTTTGACAGAAATTAATACTTTCACGTGTTAAATTGATAAAAAGTGATAAAAATTTTTTATTCATCAAAGAATCAAAAAAAAAAAAAAACCACTGATAATAAATTAGCACAAAAAGACTGGAGTAATGGTGCTGTGCTTTGCATCACAGAAATAACTAATATTTTAAAGTATATTAAAATAGAAAACTGTTATTTTAACCCCTCAGTGGGACGTTT
Source organism: Cirrhinus molitorella (assembly GCA_033026305.1). Taxonomy (NCBI): domain Eukaryota; kingdom Metazoa; phylum Chordata; class Actinopteri; order Cypriniformes; family Cyprinidae; genus Cirrhinus; species Cirrhinus molitorella. Next base: position 31,313,338 of record CM065122.1, on the reverse strand, counting down.
AAGTTTACTTCACCATTTTATAAATAAATCCTAATTTAATCATGACAAACTATATCGCTTTAAAGGTCTAAGACTCCTAAATAAATATTTTACCATTTTTTGTGTTACAAATTACATAGGAAAAGTAATAGATTAATTTATGACAAGAGTGCACCTCAAAAATCTATCATAACAGGAGTTCTGACCTTTGTTACAAAAGACTTTTTGTTGCCTTTTTCCCTATTACGCTTTAGAAATCATATATCAGTTGAAAACTTACAAATCACAAAATTCATCCTTTGGAAAGCATTTTAAAATCAGACCATGGAAAATGTAAATCAAAATCATATTACAAAATGTTTCCTTTCATGAATTACAAAAAGTAAGTTTGAATACTACATTTTTACGTCTATGTTCAAAAATGGGAATGACAGTTAACGGGTTAAATGTTTCACAATATTACTTTTTTTCTGTATTTTTGATCAAATAAATGGAACTATGATGAGCATAATACACTTCTTAAAAAAAAAACATTACGAATCTTACTGATCCCAAAATATATACACATTCCTGTTCTCCTGTTAAATGTATGTATTTTGTGATTACAGGAAACCTGTCCCTACAACGCTAAAAGCTGGGAGTCTACGAACTCACATCAGTAGATGTCAAGTGTGCATGAAGACGGTATAGACCAGCCTCGGCACTGCGTCTGCTCTTTATTTTCCAGTTTTACGAACAAACAACAAACGTATGGTGCTACTTCTGTGAAAAGCCATGGAAAAACTCCAAGAATCCACAGAAAAATACCCGTCTCATGATTATAGCAATGGAACCTCAAGATCTCCTGGCACATTTGCCTCATACAGAGCGCTTAACTAACATTGTTCCATTGTGTCTAATGAATGACACCTGTTTACACTTGCACTGAGTTTATGTATTAGTAAGCAGGTTACCATCTTCAGCAAAAGTCCATATGGATCGGATGCTATTCCGTCCAGCCTTTCTTGTGTTTTTATTTATCGTGCCACTCAACAATATCAGATGCAAATATCTTGTTTATTTCTCTCTAAAATGTATAATCAAGCAACACTAACATTATAGAATTGGATTTTTTTTTTCCTACTTCACTGTCAGTAAGTTTGTCAGCACCCTCTGTGTATGATGTAGGAAAAGCAAAGATCAAGCTTTGTTGTAAATATAGTGCTCTATTTAGTTACTTAACACTCTGTCACCATAATCTCTTCAGGTAAATGCCATTGATTTTGTCATACTTAATTATTTATAAAAACTTAAGAGATGAGAGATTAAGCACCACGGGGCCTTTCCTTTCTACATTGATTTCTCTCTGTTAACCACTGCAGAAGACCATCATGGCACATAAACTCTAATTTTCTGCACTGTTTTTGGTTTCCGGAATGTGGCCTTTAGACTGAAAACTTACATTTATGAATATGTGTTTTGATGTTTATACTTGCAGAAATGTTGTCATTACTCCTGTTTAATGACACGGATTCAGTCTCTGTTTTCCATTCACGTGTAGACATATACAGTCCCTTTAGTATCTGTTTATACTGTAGCTCTAATCAAAATCATCAGAAGTTAAACAAGTGCACTAGTAAGTAGGGCTGGGCAAAAAAAAAAAAAAAGATTTTTCGATTAATCGTTTTATATATATATATATATATATATATGACGTCGATTCGATAACGATTCTCAAAAGCCGCGAATCGAACTTTTCCAAATATATTTATGCCAGGAAAAATTAAAAACAAGATCTGATTAATGTGTCTTATCATTGGTCTTCTTTACTAGATCAGTGTTGCCAAAGAATTGGGCTACTTCTACACTGTTGCTGCGGGTAGTTTTTGACGTCCGCGGGTTGAAGCGGCCCCAGTAACGTCATATTTAGCCCCCTAAAATACAAATTTATCAGGGGAACCCCCCCAGAACCCAGGACCCCCTCAAAATGAGATTGAGATCTAGTTTTGAGTAGCAATTGGGTGGGTTTTGGTGTGAAAACCTGGCAACCCTGCACTAGATGTCACCCTCTAATTTACATTGCGCGAATACAACAGAAAGCATGTCATTCATTCAGTGCTTGTGGCAGAGAAACTATTGACAAGAACAAAGGAATATGCTGGATTTGCAATGCTTAGGTAAAATGCTATAGTAATACTACAAGTCTTCAGAAGCATTTGACATCACGCATAAAGGTGCTATATCCGCAATAAATGAATGTCGGATGGCGTGACGCACTGTTTTGTTTACTAAACCGTGGTTTTCAGCTTCTGCCGTCTCTCTATAACTACACGACTATATGAACACACAATATCATCTCCAACTGAGAGTCACTTCGTTAGCATTTCACCATTTCATTTGAGAAAACTACCATCATATCACAGTAGCCTATAAAAGTTTAGTTTAACGTTAAAAAACTGTCAGAAATATTAAATTAATGTTTTATTTTGAATTAATTCATGTTTTTTAAAAATTAGGGTGAACATTTTATAGGGCCCTATTATTGTTTAAAAAAGGACCCTATACAAAAAAAGAATAGGTTTAAAATACAGGCCTGTGGCTTTCTTCTTATTAATTCACCATTTGTAAACTGATGTGAACTGTTTTTTTTTTAAATATCAATAGCATTTATATTAAAACTATGTTCATTGAATGTAATAAAAAAAACAGAGAATCGAATCGAGAGCTTGAGAATCGAAATCATGGAGACAGAATTGATACCCAGCCCTACTAATAAGTCAGTTTATCTTTACACTTATTTTGTCAGGATTTCAAGCTTATTACATCTTGTTTGTTGACTCATCTATTCACTTGAACTCATCAGCAAACTCACCTGACTTGATTTCATCCTCATCTGACAAACTTCAAGAGGTTATCCAGAATTTAGGGTCTGTGTCTGACATAAGCATCTTTAATTAGAACATTGCCTTTGGATTCTGTTATATGTCTTGAATTTCTTGTCTTAATGCCTCAGATATCAGACCAAAGAACCTGCACATGTCCCCCTTAGGCAGTGGATTTGTTGCTTGTGATTGTTTTTTTTTTTTTTTCATTTTACACTGATAATACTTGACTATGCAATCTACACTACTTGCTACCAAACCTTCCCCACAGTCGACCTTTTAGTAGAGTTCATCAAATTGTTGCCAGGTAAATAGCTAGTTGTGTTTAAATTAGAAAGTGCCTTCATTTTGAGCCCACAATATCCGTACTACAATGTCACTGATCTTGCACACTCGCTGTAACTCTGTGCATTGATGTGTCCATGAAGTATTAATGGCTCTCGTTTAGGAATATGTTGCATAATACAGAGGTTTATAGCAATTTGTTAAAATATATATATATATTTTTTTTTTCAGCGCAAATGATTTCAGTGATGCCCCCACCCTATACTGTGTCATACAATAAAATGTTTGTATAAATGTGTGATGGATTTGTCTTTTTTAAATCAAAAGACCCTTAGAGAAGGGTCAATTCTGTTATCATTTACTCACCCTCGGGTTCAGGGTTGCCAGGTTTTCACAACAAAACTTAAAACTTACTTAAAACATACTTAAAACTAGCCCAGTTGCGTTTTGGAAGGGGTCTCTAGGTAAAAATCTAAAAAAAAATTGCTAAATGCCATGTTATTGGTATCACTTCAACCCGCAGACTTAAAGTAGCCCAAATAAGTGGGGAAACCGCAGACTTGGTAAAACTGCTATTTTATTATTTGCTATTATTCCAAACCTGATGATATTGTATGACAATGTTTGAAACAACATGTCACAATCCCTTTATCTTACTGCTTCATAATTGTTATTTTAGCATTATATGTATGTAGTGATTTTGGTGATTTTATTAGCTTTTGTCATTTTTTTTTTTTTTAGATTTATGTTCAGCTTTAGTTTATTTCATTTATAGTTTTCATTTTAGTACTTTAACCTCAAGTTTGTGTTTCATTTAAATGTATATTTTCATTTTATTTCATCTTTATTCCAATTAACAATTCAAATCAATCAACCAACCAACCAACCAATCAATCAATCAATAGGGGAGAGTGGGGTAAGTTGAGCCAGTGGGTAAGTTGACCCACCACATCTTGGCTACTGTACACTTTTACTGTCATGTAACCATGTATTTTGGAATCACACATAATTTCTGCCAGACTGTGAAAAGGAGAAACACATGGGAGGAGTGGAAGACACCTGTTTACTTTAAAAATTGTTTTTGGCTTGTCAAAGTAAAATTTTTGCATAACAGATGTAATGGCTGTTACATCAAAGCAAATTTATCCAGGTCTAAAAATATTTATGATGCATATATGTGATTTAGCACCATATAAAACCATGCAAATAATTTAGCTAAATATTAGCCTGAATTGGTAAGCTAGCTAGTGTTTTTCCAAAATGCCAGCTATGGGGCAAAGTGAGCCAAATGCTGTGGGGTAAGTTGAGCCAACACTTTAAGTTACACCCCACCATAAGGCACTGAAGTTGAGTTAAATCTCTGAAGTATAAACTGGTATTTTAATGTGATATTACGAAACCGGATTAGTTGATCATATATATACATATTATTTGTAGTTTATTTGATAAGGACAGTGTACAAGTGCTCCAAATCCTTCTCTGAGAACCCTTTTCATCACATTATAATCAAATACATATTTCCACCTATAGTTCCTAATGGTCTGTTCAATATTGCAAAAAAGCTACCATGCCAAGAATCTTTTGACAAAACTATTATTATTATTAGCAACATTTATTCTTTCATTTTTAAGTTTTTATTTAATTTTACTCAACAAACTTCATTTAGTCTGTTTTAGGGAAGGTTAAAACTTTGGTGTTCTCTGTATTGTTTCAGAAATGCAAACAATTAAAGATTTAATTGGTTTTATGTTAAGTTAGCTTTAAGATGGGTCATATACCCACTTACTTGGTCAACTTACCCCTAACCTGGGGCAAACTGAGCCACAGGAACACTTTTTCATAAGAAGCCATAATTTTAGAACCCTTTGTCACAGATACATTCTGATAATTTAAAATGATAAAAAGCATCCTGAAATTACTATAGATACGTTTATTGTACTTCTGCCTCATTTTCCTTTATCTTGAGGATTACACAAGTAAAAAATGGCTCATTTTACCCCACTCTCCCCTACCAGAAATTATCAAGGGCTTGTGGCAAAAATGCTACCAAAATGAACAAGTCAAATGTCAAGTCAAAGTCTGCTTTATTGTCAATTCTGCTATATATACAGTACATACATACAGAGAATTGAAATTGCGTTACTCTCAAAAATGCCCTTGCACAATTAAGCAGTTTATTATGGCTGTGGCATATATATTAAAATCAATAAAGGGTTTAAATTCACAAAATTTAGGTTTAGGTTTGCTCACACTGCATCCGATTGCTTTGACACGCTGATTTGTGCAATAAGGCTTATAACCAATCAGACGTGTTTCTGTTGAATTTAGGAATCCATTAGCCAATCAAAGGCTTAGATTAGTCAGCGCTGAAAACACTGGAGCTGTTGATGAGTGCGCAAATTTGCGAATTTCATTATCATAAACAACACAGATACGATGTAAATAAAAGATTATAACGGGAATTTTTGCATAACTTGTGTGCTAGATTTGGCTAACGTCATGGACCGACATGTTGGTCTGTGAAGCCAGAATGTGACATGCCTAAAATGAAATAAAAATGTTTTATATTGCTTTCTATCAATATTAATAATGCTTATTACATTATAAAGCGCAATAATCTACAATAATGTTTTTGTAATAATATTGCAGCCCTATGAGCGCCTGTTTTTACATGTATAATTTAAATATTTAAGTTTAAAATGTTGATTTTTAAAGTAATTTTGGTAAATTTAAGTATTTGACACTAAAAACAACATATGTTTTTATAATAATAAGGTAATTGCTCTCACAACTGTAGAAAAAAAAAAAAAAAAAACCTTAATGGAAAAGTTAATTTCTGACCTTGATAAATTATTTTTAGGGTTGTGTGTTTACCTTCAGATATTATATCTATTAAATGCAACTGGGAAGAGATTTAAAAGAAGAAGATATTTAATTTGAAAACTGCTATACTAATACAAAAGATAACTAAAAAGGCTTACTTTTCAGACTTATCAAATGTTACTTACTTACACTTCCTATGACTACTAATAATAGCAAACAGTAATGTTCATACTTCACATTACTTATATTGGCCTGGAGAGGGCGATCTAAGTACACTCCACAATGTGGCAGCCCTTACTAAAGCTCATTCCTGTCAAGTGCATATCATATTACAAAACAAGGCTATAAATAGTTTATTCAGAATGCTTTTCTTAAAATTCATTTAGAACCAGTTTGGGGGTTCAGAATAACCTCAATAACACAACTTTCATCCTCTATATTTTCACAATAAGTCGTGTCAATGATAAAAACAGTTTTTTTTTTTTTTTTTTACATGTGTATCCCTCATGCAGAAAAAAAGTATCTGTTTGTGTTGAAACAACCTAGATATACACTACTGAAACTGGATTTCCAAGAATATTTTTCCAGCATACTCTGAGAAACTACATTGCCATCTCAGCCATATTTTCATTAGTGGGACATTTGTGCCCTTCCTTAATTCTGCTGAAGTAAAAACCTTTCTCAACACTTGTGACACTGTCACAAAAGGTCATTTTTTCAAAGCTTTCCTTGTTAGTTTTCCTAGAAATGTTTAAGGATAATATCTAAGGTCCTGCTGGCCTTCAAACATGTTTACTCGCTCATAATTACTGACCAATAAGCTGACTCAGATTTTAAAACCCTCCCTCTGGTCAGTATGGATGACTGCATTAGGGGAAAGCTACTATTGTACATTAGGCCGAAGCTACTACTAAGCTAGTGTGCTACTTATATTAAAGCAAATCTGTTTTTTTTTTTTTTTTTTTAGGTTATCAGTATACTCTGATGTGCGTAAAGTGGTGTGTGAGAGCGTTTAGGCTCTGGGCTGCGCACACAGATCAATGAGCACAAGAAGAGATAACCTTTCTCTTTCATCTCTGCGTTTTTATAGGAATCTCATTCTCTTTCTCTCCCTCTGTTTGCCTGTTGGACAAACATAGCCTTTTACCCCATTTAGTCATGGGTTGTTGTTAAAATGACGTGAATACATGACTTTTGACCTTGAGTGAAGTAAACTAGGTAGACAAGTTTCAGGGTGCCTCTTGCAACGTGAAGATTTTCATCAGCTTTAGACATACTGGAATATATATGTAATGTCAGATGATTTGTGCTTGTCTTGTTTTGGCTATATGTTTAGGTTCCTGTTTCACTTCTGAGTGACCTTGAGCACACAAGTGATCTAAGTGTGGGTGTTTATGGGGTGAAAGGAGCAGCTGAGGAGTGTTGTGAAACTCTATCGGTCAAATGAACACGCTGCAGAAGAGGATGGCAGTAAATTGAGGTGAGGGGTCTGTGCTGTCACCTCTAGGAATGGGGACAGAAATGCCATAGATCAGTTTGGGATGGAGAAACTTCAAGGAGACTGTACAGAGCAGGCAAATACATTTAGAACTAAACTGTGGATTCATACAAAAAGAAAGAAAGAAAAAGAAAGAAAGAAAGAAAGAAAGAAAGACAAAGCAAAGAACAAATGTTTGTGACTGACCAATGAGCCGAATGAATGTGGTCACATGACCAAGAAGGGGAAGCACTGGTAAACATTCAGTTCAAGGTAATTTTGGTAAACAATCTTATTTAATATATTTGATAATATTTTCACAACTCACAACTTTTATCGATTGGAAATGACTGACTGTTATATATCATATATCCATTATACATGGAATGACTGGTTTTGTCCTTTATCTAATCAATTTTTTTCAAACACAATGCATTTCTTTAGAATATTGTTTAATATATTGTTAAATTGCTAATCAATTTGTTGTGTTCTCAGCAATTATACAATTAATGTCCGCTTGTGGATGTGGATGTGGATTTTCTTAACATCACCCTACTGGTAATAATTGTGGAGGGAAAACAGTAGCACATAAATCAATAAGTACTGTATCTGCAGTGTAACCAATTTAATCAATTAATTCATTCATATTTTCATTTTTTCTGGTGTTACTTGGTTTGTTTCACTCTAAAACCCCCCATCCAGTTTGATAAAATCATACAAATCATTGTAATAATATTATTTCAAAACAGAGTTCAAAAATATATTCAGATGATTCTCTTTTAATAAAGCTAATAGTCAGTACCTCACTAAAGCAGTGGCTTTATATCTTGTTTATGTTTTGGCCTTTGTAAGATGTTTCTGAAAGTCTGTAAGTCTAAATACCTTTAGAAAACACCTCCTTAAAAGGATACTTTACCCAAAAATTAAATTGTACACCTGCTTTATTCTGTGGAACACAAAATATGACATAGAGGGTTTGCACTTACCCAGATGCATCCATATTGGAAATAACAGCATGGATTGCATGTACTACTGAATATGTTGTTCTGCTAATTTATGCTGTCTAAAACATGGAAAAAAAATATGTGTGGAAGCTGCTAAATCATATAGAGAAAGACTAAAGACTAAGGATAATAACAAACTCAAATGTTGCCAAGATCCTTGCCCTGGAAATCCTGGTTCGGTTTGGCTAACCACAAATGCCTTCTTTCTTCAGTTTTTTGCACTCTTCTCCTTGTTTTGTTATAATGTTTGCCAGTGTGTGTACTCCAAATGTTCTTCCTGGTCTGACCGATTAGTACAGCCAAAAACATAACAATAATTGACCATTTTCAGCAGCAATAATCAGCAAAATTTGCAAGTTCTATTCAGTTCAGTGGCATTGTTCACGTTCAGTGACGCCAGTATGGCCAACTGATGATGTCTCTGGAAGACACGCTATTGTTGACTTTTATTGGACAGATAGTTTTTTCCTTTCTTTTTCTACTGTGTTGCACAAAAGAAAGTCAGATTTAGTCAGCAAGTGATGACAGAATTGAGTAATGAGTAAATTCTGAGTAATCTGCTCTCCTCTGGATTCACAAAGGGTTCGTAAAAAAAAAAAAAAAAAGGTTAATTGGCCATATGTAACAATTAATATTTAATTAACATGTGTCCACTATGGCTGTGCAATATATCGGTATTATCGAAAATATCGCAAATGTACATATCGCAATATGCATTTCGCAGCTTGCAATATTTGGGTCCATGAAAAAAAGACAAAGAGAAAATGACTAACTGATAGGGGTGTGACGAGACACTTATCCCACGAGACAAGACACGAGACTGGGTTCACGACAACAAGACGAGACAAGATTTTTAAACTTTTTAAAATAAATCCTCAATTAAGAAATATGTAGGGAATAGTATTTTATTCAATTGAAAAACTAAACTAAATGCAAAAAAATACAAATTTGAAAAGTGCATTTTGATAAGAACTTGTACTTTATGACATTAAACTTCTATTTTAATGAATTATATGCAGTAATAAACATGTAAACTAAAGCTGCATGATTCTAATTATTTTTTTAAGAAACTGGAGATCACAATTCTCTCACGATTCTGAAGAAAAAAATTAGAAATCTAAACAAAATAACATAATTTACTAGTGGCTCTGACACAATGTTCATTGCTTAAGTCTTTAAAAATATATATATTCGATCAAAAAAAAAAAAAAAAAAAAAAATGAAGTCAGTGTCTCAATTAATAAATACTTGTTTCACTATTGAAATCTCCTGAATGAAAGATTTAACCATAAACACTTTTTTTTAAAGGTGCAGTTGTCGCCTCCTCCTGGCGGAAGAGGGTAAGTGTTACAAGACATACACGTGTTAAGATACTTTCGTTTCTGATCGCTACTGTAGACAATAAGCGTTCATACCCAAACTATAAACTTTTATCCCAGTACTGCTGTCATTTAAATGTCTGAAACACAGAAATGATGATCATTATGTGGTTGAAATGACTGTTTGTGTTAGTTTGCGTCAGCATGAATGCAGATTTGAATGTCTTTAACACCTGTTCTACATCGTAAGCGTCAGTGGAACGTAAGCAGCGCAAAGTGAAACAGTCGTAATAGACACCACTGAATCGTTGTCATTCAGGAATAAGATCACGTAGGTGTTTGAACAGAGATCGCAGTCTTTTAAGGATTAATCTTGCAGCTCTAATGTATTGCAAGGATATCTTCATGTCTCGCGAGACCATTTGACCGTACCACGAGATCTCGTCGCATCCCTACTAACTGAATAAATAACTTTTGTAGTTTAAATAAGAATCAGTGCATATTTAATTCATAGAGTGAAGACTAACCAGTGTTTTATTTTTCCTATGTCAAAATTGCATTGTTTATGTAATGCTAGAGTAACACTACCGTTCTCTTTAATAATAAATATTATTATTGTAGTGCATCGAAATTCGGTGTCATCAGTTTGCCAGAAAGAACACAGAACATTTTATGCACCATTTACACATGGTAGGGAGCAAATGTGCATTTCTTTCATACATACTAACGTTTTAAAAATGCAAACATTTTCATGAAATCGAAAGTTTCTGCTCATGTTTCATGAATAAGGCCCATTAATTGAAACACTGCACAATTTAAATGAAATTCCCTCATATGAAACCCTTGCTGTCATTGGTTGTTTCTTTTGTAGTATTTAGAAAGTGCTGTGCAGAAAATCCCATTTTGAACAGTAAAGTCACAACTTGTCTATACAACTTGTTGTACTGACTGTTATGTATAATTATCTTTTTTTTCACTTCAACAGTTCTGTTCAGATTATTGTATGCTGTGAATAAATCATATCCTAACCTGGGATAATGCTGCGTTCCAGGCAGGTTTTTGAGCCTGTAAGTCACTACTTCAAACCACGACTCACGGCTTTGTAGTGTTCTAGCAAGTCACGCCAAACTGCCTGAGCGCAAGGAATTGTGGTAGCTAGATGTTAACAAATCGAACGGGGCTTATTCATGCTTATTTACAATCATTTCTATCATCAAAGGTGCTTACTCCTTGCTTATTTGAGGGAAACGGAGGAGGAAAAATGGCGCATAAGGCAAGAGAAGCTGTTATACCCAGACCTGCCAACCTATACGCATTTTGCGTAGCGGGTACGCATTCAAAATACGCTGCTACGATTTGTCACTCTAAACTACGCAAAAACTTAGTGACGTCTTTGTGAATGCACAGGATTTAAATCAAGCAACTGCAATGAAAGAGCAGTTCGACCAATCAGAGCGCTGGGTTCATTCCCCATCTACTGTAGCCAGCGGGATGATTGACAAATGCGTCAATCCCGCCCGCCTCTGTCCCGTAACGGTTTTCACCCACTGTACGATTTTTAAAAAAGACTTCTATCTTCTCAAGATAAACGGGTTGGGTGGATGTGGAAAAGTGAGTTAAATTAATCCTCTGGAGTCGTGTTAATCTAAACGAACGGATGAATTGAATAAAAACATGCATTCAAATTCAGCCACATCTGCTGCGGTTAATTTGTGTTCATATTGCTGCACTGAACAGCGTCCTAATATTAGGACTTTAGTCCAAATGTTTCGCGTACTTGGACACTGCTGCACGTTTAGATCATTTTAAATGACAACGATCTAATAAACCTTTGAAAAAGTCTTACCGGATCTGCATTCGCGCTGCCGCACACGTACGTTACATGAAGACATTAGGTCTTCATGTAACGTACAATAGTCTTTTTAACTAAGATACACATTATTGTTTATGTATTCGTTCATATTATCACAGAAATACTGGTATCAAAGTTTACAGGTAAGATATAAACACCGATGTCTATGGTAGCGATCAAAATACATATTTTGAATGTTTACTGATACTTAAATAATGCTTGTCGATTGCATTGTTTCGCCACTAGATGGCGAATAGATTCTGTTAAAAAATTTATTTGTGGTTGAAAAAATAGATTCACTCAGTAATGAAAAGTGAAGTATTCATGAGTGAGGCATTAAATCATTAATTCAAACCACTTTTCATAATTTAATATTAACAGTAGGTGAACTAAATATATTGTAAATACATATTAATTGAAATATAATAATTCATTCCAAATAAACACCTAAGAAAAAATTATTTATCAATAAATTTATCCCCCCCCCCGTGCTACTCAAAAAATATTTCCAGGGTTGGCAGGTCTGTTATACCTTTTATTTTACGTTATTTGTATATTTGGAAATGCATCCTTAGGGGCGGCCATTGTTGTTTCGCAGGCTATATGACATCAAAGCGCAGAACTGGGAGTACATCGATCTAGTACTAGTTCACGGGTGGGAAGTCACGGGTTTGACTGCCGTTCCAGTGTATTTTCATGGGTAGAAGTTTGGAAAAACATGGTTAACGGCTTGCCTGGAACATGTCATAAGGCAGTCTTTGTTCTGGTAGCACTGCTGTGCATTTGATAAGCTTTGGGCATTTCTGTAGCCTTACGTTAAAACGATCTATCTGATATGATGCTCCTGTGCCCTGAATGCTTATTCTATGGATGTGCAGCATGTTCCTCCTCCCCCTGCTTATCTTTTGCCAAGAGCACACAAAGGGCATGTCTCAACACTCCACACTCTTCTCCTTTTTTCCTAAGGTTACTCCATTCTTCCAAACAAAGAGCTGTTTCTGCTGCCCTGTGCTCATGGAGCTGTGAGTCATGAGGGAAGACTGAGGTAAGGTTTGGTCTGCTGTAGCCCGAGGCTTGTTGGCATTGCCAACTCCCACTGCTCTATCACCTGAGTTCACCTGTGACTGCTTGTGGGCATGTACAGCAACATACATCAGCGCCAACCATCTATATGTCAAATGGGTACCATCTGAATTGTTATAGTGCTTTTACATCCCCTCAGTTCATTTCAGATATTCACATTCTCAAAATTTGCTATAGAGTGTTTTCACGACACATCATCGATCGGCCATATTAGCGGCACTGAACGTAAACAATGGCACTAAAATGAACTAAACTTGCATATTTTGCTGATTATTGCTGCTAAAAATGTCAAATATTAAACATTAGGAGTACTATTAGACTGCCAAAAGCTGTAACAAATCAAGTAGAAGATTGCAAAAAAACTGTCTGAACAACAAAAGGTGATTGTGGTTGGCCAAATTAAACATTTTGTTCTTATCATTTCCGGTCAGATGAAATATTGGGCTAATATCTTAATTAATACTACTTGTACGTAACGTTATCACCTGTTAACTTTAGTTTGTCAAAATATTGCGCCATTTCCTGCTTCTCTATATGATTTAGCAGCTTCCGCATGTTTTTTTCCCGTGGTTTAAACAGCATAAATGAGCAGAACAAAGTATTTGGGGTTGACCAAATTGTGATGTAACCCTCTATTGTTGTAGGTTTTTCTCATATGTGTAGAGTTTCTCCTATTATGCCAAAATGTACAAGCCATATGTGCCTTGATTCCCTCAAAAACTGTGGCTTTGTGGCAAAATCAAAGCACTATAAACCAACAGTGCAACAGTTGGAAAGGTTTCTATTCGGAAAGGCACAGAAAATGAATAACCCCTTCTACAGACCCCCAAAAGGACATGGTTAGCCTTGTGCTAGTAGTCAAGTCAAGTCAGCTTTATTTATGTAGCGCTTTTTACAATACAAATTGTGTCAAAGCGACTTTACAGTATCAAATGGGAAAGTAATATATCAATAATTCAAAAGAAACTTTAAACAATTTTAGTTTGAGGAAATTAATCAATAGTTCCAAATTAATAAATAGTTTGTCCCCAATTTAGTTGTTGTCCCCAACTGAGCAAGCCATAGGCGACAGTGGCAAGGAACCAAAACTCCAAAAGAAAAAAAAACCTTGGGAGAAACCAGGCTCAGTCGGGGGGTCAGTTCTCCTCTGACCAATAAACAAGTAGTTTATACTCCCATACAGACCTGTAGAGGTGGTCTATATGTACTGACCCACCATCTGGATACAAACTGGATCAAGGAAAACTGCAGTGGCCAACTGTTCAGGATTCATACTGGATCTGACCTCGGAATAAGCAGGAGACAGACAATATTAGCATAGATTCCATTTTTCTTGCATCAGGTGTTATGGGAAGTGTCCCCGGTTCCGGTTGACCTAATTAATGCAGCCTAACAATACTTTAACGGATTTGAATATTAGAAATATTTAAATGTGTTAAGTGTATGCCAGGTTAAAGAGATGGGTCTTTAGTCTAGATTTAAACTGACTGAGTGTGTCTGCCTCCTGAACAGAATTAGGTAGATTGTTCCATAGTTTCGGTGCTAAGTAAGAAAATGATTTGCCACCCGCAGTTGATTTTGATATTCTGGGTATTATCAGATTGCCAGAGTTTTGAGAACGCAGCGGACGTGAGGGACTATAATGTGATAAGAGCTCTCTCAAGTACTGAGGAACTAAACCATTGAGGGCTTTATAAGTAATTAGCAAGATTTTAAAATCAATACGATGTTTAATAGGAAGCCAGTGCAGTGTTGACAGAACCGGGCTAATATGCTCATACTTTTTGGTTCTAGTGAGAACTCTAGCTGCTGCATTTTGGACCAGCTGGAGTTTGTTTATTAAACGTGCAGAACAACCACCCAATAAAGCATTACAATAATCTATCCTGGAGGTCATGAAGGCATGAATTTATATTTCTGCATTTGACTTTGAGAGCATAGGTCGTAATTTTGCTATGTTTTTAAGATGGAAAAATGCTGTTTTACAAATGCTAGAAATGTGGTGTTCGAAAGAAAAGACTGCTATCAAATAACACACCTAGGTTCCTAACTGATGATGATGAATTTACAGAGCAGCCATCAAGTATTATGCTGTGTTTTAAGTTATTACTTACTGAGGTTTTTGGCCCAATAATTAACACCTCTGTTTTTTCAGAATTTAGCAATAAGAAATTACTTGTCATCCAGTTTTTAATATCAACTATGCATTCCATTAGTTTTTCAAATTTGTATGTTTCTCGAGGCCTTGAAGAAATATAGAGCTGAGTATCATCAGCGTAACAGTGAAAGCTAACACTATGTTTCCTGATGATATCTCCTAAAGGTAACATATAAAGCGTAAAAAGTAATGGTCCTAGAACTGAGCCTTGAGGTACTCCATACTGAACTTGCGATCGATACGATACCTCTTCATTTATTGCTACAAAATTATAGCGATCAGATAAGTACGATTTAAACCATTCTAATGCATTACCGCTAATGCCAACATAATTTTCGAGTCTATTCAAAAGAATGTTGTGGTCAATAGTATCAAACGCAGCACTAAGATCCAGTAGCACTAAAAGAGAGATACAACCATGGTCGGATGATAAGAGCAGGTTATTTGTTACTCTAATGAGAGCAGTTTCAGTACTGTGATAAGGTCGAAATCCTGACAGATATTATTTTTCTCTAAAAAGGAACATAATTGTGAGGATACTACCTTCTCTAGTATTTTTGATAGAAAAGGGAGATTTGAGATCGGTCTGTAATTAATCAATTGATTAGGGTCAAGTTGTGGTTTTTTAATGAGAGGCTTAATAACAGCCTGTTTGAAGGTTTTGGGGACATATCCTAATGACAGTGATGAGTTTATAATATTTAGAAGAGGATCTAGGATATCTGAAAGCACCTCTTTTAGTAGTTTAGATGGGATAGGGTCTAACATACATGTTGTTGGTTTAGATGATTTAACAAGTTTATAGTATTAGCCTGTTACATTACAGTACATACAATTTTACTTGCCACATAGAAATGACTGATATCAGGACAATGGCGAATGCTTTGCAGATCCTGAACACCACTGACAAACATCTAATCTTGTAAAATGTGTGGGTTTTCACCAACTGACTCTTATATTTTTATTATATTATACTCTGCATATTTTTTCCTTCTAGAGCATTCAGTGAGTGTTTGAACCCTCTGTAATAGTTGCATATAAGTCCCTCAGTTGTCCTCAGTGTGAAAACATGGATCTCAAAATCATACAGTCATTGTTGGAAAGGGTTCAAATATACAAACATGCTGGAAAACCAAAGAATTTGTGGGAGCTGAAGGATTTTTCTGATGAACAGCAGGCAGTTTAACTTTTCAGGACAAACAAGGGATTCATGAACAACTATCACTAAAAAAACACAGCTGTGGGTCATTCAGGTAACAACACAGTATTAAGAATCAAGGGTATGTAAACTTTTGAACAGGTTCATTTTTATAAATTCAACTATTGTTTTCTCTTGTGGACTATATGAAGAGTTCAGATGCAAAAGCCTCTAAATCCACCTGACACATTTCTTCAAAAAATGCATTTTTATCAGGCTCTGATGTATAGGTGTCTATGTAAGTACTGGTACTTCTGATTGAGGTGAGGGTGGGATTTTGGCAAGTTTGAAGTAAAAGTATATGATGGATGTATAATATGTGTCAAGAGAATTCACTCAGTATCATTATCTCATTTTTGACCTAGATGGCTTTTAGAGGGTTTTGCATTGGAACTCTTCATATGTAAATGTCTTATATGTAAAATATCTTATTCAGGTCAGTACTAAATAAAAAATAACATGAATTTTGTGTGATCCCTCTTATTTGCTAAAATAATTAACATTTTGCAAATTCTGCATAGGGTATGTAAACTTTTGAGCACAACTGTATATATATATATATATATATATATATATGTTTTTTTTTTTTTTTGTGATGCTAGTTGTGTCACGCCCACTTCATTTTTAGCACTTATGTCTTTATACAGTGCTTGTCTGACAGTAGTAATATAATTAAATGTTTTGCTATAAAGTTGTGTCATTTGGATGGAAAGGTCTTGACATAGTCCAAAAACTAACACTCACCGGCTGCCAAATGTGAGGAAAAATTGGCTTTGGTGAGTAAACATCTTAATCGCCAGTTGGCAGGTAATTTTATTAGGGACTGCAATGTTTGCAATTGGATAGTAAGAATTAACCTCACTGATGTAAAATATGTTTATTTACTTTAATGGATAATTCTTTGCTGGCAAAGTGGGCTTTTAATAAAATTTGTCAGAAATTGCTTCTACAGGTTAAGAGAAGACAGGACAAGTCCAGACCGTCCATTTTGCTAGAAAGGTAGGAAAACTTTAGCACCCACAATGCACTGGGCATCACCCCTCTGTCCACCCAACTGAAGATAGGCAGCAATACAAAAATGTGAAATAGTAAGTCTGCAGAATGACATAAATTGACAAGTTTTGCATCATGCATCAGACTTTTGCTGACACATAAACGTGTATATTCCAAACTTCTCACGCAGTTTTTTCCTTATGAAAGGATAAAATATAATAACAATTACCAAATCAGCATATTATAATGATTTCTTAAGGATCATGTGACATTGAAGTTGATTGGATCCTTTTGTCTGTAGTATGCATGGCTCCACTAATTTAAGCTCTGTTACTATGAGCGGGTGGACACAAGGTCATTTTATACTGACTGAATGTGTCCTTCTATAACCCTCTGACCACATGGCTCCAAGCGTGCACTAGCCAGATACAATACTGTGTGTGCACCGAATCCGTAAAGCAAAATCCTGCAGGACATTCAACACTGTTGTGCACATGGAAGTGTCATGGTAGTTTTCTGTCAACCTGCTCTCATAACGCTACAGCATGCTCTCATTTAATAGCCTTGGCTCTCTGTGGCTAGTGTGTGGAATAGGCCTGTAAATCGTTTTAAAGGCTGCCTTTCATTTAGCGTTCAGACATTAGTGTCGCACAGCCTCTGGTTCAGTGTTGACATGTAGCGACTGTATAGCCGCTTGTGTGAAATGTGGAATGGCTGGATAACTTGGTTGTGTTGAATTATTAATCAGGTGTAGCATTAGCCATATGCAATGCTGCCAGTAAAGCATCTACAAAGTCTTTTTCCCCACATCTTCCTGTCTGTTAATTCTATACAATGCTCTTTCAGAACAGCTGAATACTCAAGGTTTTTCTTTTGCTCTTTAACTTATTGTTATGGACTGTAATCTTCCTGGTGTGCAAGCCACAAAAATAGAGTATCCCTGCAAGCACTCTCTGTCTCATATTAGAGTACTGCCAGGTTCAGTCAAGGTATTTGAGCACGGCGTGAGCATGCTGTTCCAGGACTGGAAGATTGCTCCCATAGCTATTGGAACACTCTACGTGTGTGTGCCAAACAGCTCTCAGTCTGCCAAATAACTCTGCTGTTGGCAATACCCAGACTGAAACCTTTCCCCAGCACACGTGCTAAAAAAAAGACCAGCAGGCGGGTTTACACTGGTTAAAGCTGGTTTGGTGCTGGTCTAGCTGGTGTACCAGGATACTTTATATAAACCAGCATTGTTTTCTGATGAAGCTTGTTGACCAAGTTGGCCAAAGATGTATGGCAAGGGGCCTTGCAGATCCATGTTCCAATATTTTTATGTTGTTATGTATGTATGTTGTTATTTTGAATCATTTAATTCATGCAATGATTTTATACTTTTTCCTAACCCTAACCCTAAGTCAAAAAGGAATACCTGCCTTAGTGTCAGTAAGATCTCTCTCTGCACTAAATTGATCAAAAATGATAGAAAATACTGCTGTTTAAATAAATAAACGCTGTTCTCATCTAAGAATCTTAATAAACTATGACATTTTCCACAAAAACTTTAAAGGGGGAATCATTTTATGATGCTTCATTAACGAGGATCCAGCATC
This sequence comes from Cirrhinus molitorella, assembly GCA_033026305.1. Lineage (NCBI taxonomy): Eukaryota > Metazoa > Chordata > Actinopteri > Cypriniformes > Cyprinidae > Cirrhinus > Cirrhinus molitorella. The sequence continues at coordinate 31,294,708 of CM065122.1, read as the reverse complement.
GCCGGGGCTCGCAGCTCAAGCGAGCGATTGGCCGCTTCCCCCACCAATCAGTGCTTGGTCGCAATGGCTGTCACACACAGCCCCGCCTCTGAATTCTGTCAAAAACATGACTCATGGTAAAAGAACTGAAAGATGAGCGTTCAAAAAACAAGCTAAAATGGCATGCTTGCGATTGTGCTTTTATGTCACAGTCGCTTTTGTTCATATCTGGTAGGTTTAGGTGTAGTGCAGATGAAACGTTATTTTAAAATGTCACATTAGAGTTAAAGCGCCACTCAATGGACTTCAATGGATTTCAAGTCAGAACTGCAGTGACACATACAAAACCAACGGCACAAAAAATTTACCATATATATGTTCATCTGTTCCGAAAAAAATCAAACACTCAGTATGCGCTACCTTGTGGACATTTCACATCGAATATGTTACGAAACATACATGGCGGTATGTATGTCATGTCTTGCGAAAACGTTAACAGAGTTATGTTTTCGTCATTTTTTGGGGAATTAAAAAAAAGAGTGAATGGATTTTTACCATTATAGGGTGGTTGTGTGTGTGCTAAGACACATTTATATGCAAACACCATGTAAAAGTGAATTTTGAATCCGATGTCCCCATTAAGCACAATACTGTTTTAATATTGATCATATGAAATGTTTAATGAACAGCAAATCAGCATATTAGACTGATTTCTGAAGGATCATGTGACACTGAAGACTGGAATAGTGATGCTGAGACATGCATAAGACAGCTGTCTTTATAATTTGACATATGTTGTAATTCCTTACAAAGTTACTGAACAAGTCAGGAAAGTTTTATTCATAGTCAATTTTGGAGCTTATGCAGGACTTTTCAACAAAGTACTGTAACCCGCTCGTTACTCCGTCAACACTCAGCACATTTTATGGAAAACGTGGTTCACACAACCAGAGGACAGACAAGATTCTGTTGCTAAAAGTCCCCTACAATCCTAAAGTCAAACATAGTTTTGCAAAGCTTCAAAACTAAAATGTTGGCTAATCCTTCGGAAAAAGACCAACGTGAAATTCCTGCCAGTTTGGTGTGAGTAGCTGCCATTCATTTCACCAGTAAAATGTAGCTATTGATTTGCCAAGGAATCTCTACTGGTTTAGTTAAGACGCCTTTTGAGGACACCACTACATCAGCATCCAAAGTTACTGAATATTGGTCTCTGGTAGAAAGTTATCTTAAAATGGCTTCTGCAAGAGTTGTGGAGTAGTTACCAGTCTGCTCTTGTTGTAGCCACTGTCTTTAAGTATGATCTACTACATTGAACTCATGTTGAACTCATTTTGAATCCAAAGAAAGACAATACTTCACATTCTGTGCTAACATCTCACCTAAGCAACCCACTGAGTGATATATCACATTAATTGTTTGTGTATGCAGCACAATTTGATTTGGCTTGCTCAGTGACAGATTGGACAGGTTGAAAAGATCCCTAACCCTTTTCAACTTAGTAAAGACATCAGCCAATGGGTTCACGGCCTTTACAGCTGAATCCACAATACTCACAAACAAACTGAAGCTTCTCTTTCTGCACACCCAATATTAAAGATCATCTCCTGCTGTGTGAACTGAAAAGTGTGTACTTGGTAATTGCGTCTTGTGCGGTATGCATTAGTATCAGTAGAATTAATTAAAATTATTAAATATTCATGAGCCCCATGTAGAGAGGTTTTTTTTTTTTTGTCTCGGAAAGTCTCACAAATCATTGGTGATTACTGTGTGTACTTGTGTAAAGCTACAGTGTCATGATGGTCAAAGTTGTTTTCTCATTCATTGCATGTGCTTTTATATAGTATCTATGTAAAAATTCTAGCAGACCTGTGAAGTAAACGCAGTGTGACAGATTGGAGAAGCTATGACCTTTGATCAGTCCAAATATCAAACGAAAGGCTCATCCTCCAGGTCAGCACCTAACCACTTGAGCTTTTCTGATCAGGGATTACACTCTCATACATAAACACACACACACACACACATTCCACAAATCCCGTGGCCGAACTGCTGGTGAGCAATGAAAGTTTAGGACACGTGGGGATGAAATTACAGGCTGATCTGATAGAAGTGTCACTGGGTTCATTGCTGCATAGTGCTTCATCTCTTTAGTTGCACTTCACAGCTGGGACACTGGGAAGTGCGGCTTGATACAAGGTCACATAAGAGCATCACAGGGGGTGTCTAGACTTTCCAGGAACTCAAATGTGTAGCATAGGATGGTGATACAAAGCAATGGCAATCACAATGTGGTCGAATTTCAAAGGCGAGCATGTTATTAAAATTCCCAGGGATTTAAATTTCTCTGGTAAACTCCACGCAAGGTCAGAGTGTACATACATACAGTACGAGTATCCGGTAGTTGCCATGGAGATGCTAAAAATTGACCCTTATTGCAAGGCAAGAGTCTTTTATCCAGTAATAGCACGTCAGATTAAGCTCTAGGTTATGGATGTGGACATAAGTGACTGTTAATAGACAATGGCTGTTATTATGTATTTATCCAGTGAGGTTGTGAGAAATATTTTATTGGATAAATTAATGTGAAACTGTTGTATCTGCTTCTATAAAATGCTTATATATTGCTGAAATGTTTCTACAAGGTGCAAAACAAAAATAAAGACTTTACATTTCTTCTCTTCAGTGTCGGTCTTCCATGCGTTGTTGAATAAAGTCGTTATTTTTATTTTCTTTGCACACAAAGTATTCTTGTAGCTTCATAACATTGCAGTTGAACCACTGATGTCACATAGACTATTTTAACAATGTTCTTACTACCTTTCTGGGCCTTGAACGTGTCAGTAGTGTTGCTGTATATTCCCAGATAGCGCATGTACATCTGCAAGATGTCTGTTTAAGATCACTTGATCTCGAAAGCATCTGCTGTGTACACACGTCTGGCAGACATCTGTAAGATGTCAGTTTTACATACATTCTAAATCATAAACATCTTAAAGACATCTAAAAGATATCTACCCATATAGCACATGTATGTCTGCAAGATGTCTGTTAAAGATCTCTTGATCTGGAAAGCTTCTGCTGTGTACACACGTCTGGCAGACATCTGTAAGATGTCCGTTTTACATACATTCTAAATCATAAACATCTTAAAGTCATCTAATAGACATCTATTTGACATCTGATAGGAAACGTCCAATAGACATATTACAGATGAGCAAACTACGTCTTGCAGATGTCTTGCAGATGTAAATGCAGACGTCAAATAGACGTCTCCGAGATGTACGTGTGCTATGAGGGTATTTGACATCTGATAGGAAACTCATTATAGAGCTATTGCAGATGAGCAAACACTCTAAAAAATACATCTTCCAGATGTAAATGCAGACGTCAAATTGACGTCTCTGTGATATATGTGTGCTATCGGTTCAGGATCATAAAGCTCTTATCCCAGATAGCACATGTACATCTGTAAGATGTCAGTTTTACATACATTCTAAATCATAAAAATCTTAAAGACATCTAATAGACATCTATTTGACATCTGATAGGAAATGTCCTTTAGACATCTTGCAGATGAGCAAACAATCTAAAAAATACATCTTGCAGATGTAAATGCAGATGTCAAATGGACGTCTCCGAGATGTACATGTGTTATCAAAGATATTTTATCAAAAATATCTTAATTTGTGTTCCGAAGATGAATGAAGGTCTTAACAGTACAATAACTTTTCTATTTCAATATATTTTACAATTATGGTTTGATTAGGTTCTCAGACATGTTTTGAAATATCAACTAAAGTATTTTTCACACTATAGTCAAAAATCCATTTAATCTCAAAGGGAGCTCATTTGTGATTTCTCTTGTTTGGTTAGTGTTTTCAAGCCAGTGGAGAGAAAATAAATGAATATGAATTTACTATGTCTGATTCACATCTAGACTCCAATTAAAGCAACCTTCATATCACACTCAAGTGACTGTATGATAACCGGACTGGGGCCTGTAAGTAAACGGTCTCTTTAAAGCTGCGTGTTGCTCAATTTATTTGAACAACTAGAGGATTCATTTTATTTATTCTTTTAAAGGGCACATATATTAAATAATGACATAACATTTTTCATTTTCTTTTATTCTTTTCCAAAAGTTGTTAGAAGACACACAAAGCAAACATAACTTCATGCTCAAGCAAACAGAAGAAAAAGTCAGTGTAAAAGTCACGTGTGTCAGCACACTAGCTTAGTCGGCCAGGGTGTTTTGTTAGCAAAATTGACATTTGTATAATTTGTCAGTAAATCCTGCAGCGAGAAAGCATGTCAATAGATGAAATGTCATTTATACATGACACGTCAACATACGAAATGCCTGATTAACATCAGAAAAGCTAGAATTAAAATGCAAAGATCAGCACTTGGTATAACATGCTATCAAAACCTCTATCCATCATGCTAACATCCGACAAGTATGGGTGTGACAAGTAGCAGTTATAAAATATAACTTTATAAATATGCTATTGTTCGACATCAGACACAGCCAATGAGAGACTATGTGTGACCTGGGATATGTGAGATACACCAGAGTGGTGTCTCAAGATCCCTACTGCTTACTGCAGTAACACACAAGAGAATCAGACTCACACCTCCTTACAAAGGTGAAATATGATGACATCAAGTCAGATCAAGTGCAATTGATATATATTCAAAGCCTACTGAGTTCCCTCGCAGTCTACTTCCTACTTACAGGTTGGTACCTTCAAGGGCAGCATCCTAACTGAAATGGAAACTCCTAAGTAACTGATTTGCAAGTCTATTTGTCACACAAAGAGAGCTCTCACGCAAAACGCACAGGAAATTTGACTTCGAGTTTGCCGTTAGCATGTCGCTAAGCTAATGACATGCATTCTCCACTATTTTGGATGGATTTTTTTTCTGTGGGTTATTGTTGTTGTTGTTGTAGATTATTGCTGCTGCTGCAAAGCAAGTACAGGAACTTGTTACTGCCAATACATATGCCGATAAGGTGTGAGCATTTAAGACACTGCTGCTGCTGCTGCTGCTGCACAAATAGCGTATACAGGTCCTTTTCAAAAAATTAGCATATTGTGATAAAGTTCATTATTTTCTGTAATGTACTGATAAACATTAGACTTTCATATATTTTAGATTCATTACACACAACTCGAAGTAGTTCAAGCCTTTTATTGTTTTAATATTGATGATTTTGGCATACAGCTCATGAAAACCCAAAATTCCTATCTCAAAAAATTAGCATATTTCATCCGACCAATAAAAGAAAAGTGTTTTTAATACAAAAAAAGTCAACCTTCAAATAATTTTGTTCAGTTATGCACTCAATACTTGGTCGGGAATCCTTTTGCAGAAATGACTGCTTCAATGCGGCGTGGCATGGAGGCAATCAGCCTGTGGCACTGCTGAGGTGTTATGGAGGCCCAGGATGCTTCGATAGCGGCCTTAAGCTCATCCAGAGTGTTGGGTCTTGCGTCTCTCAACTTTCTCTTCACAATATCCCACAGATTCTCTATGGGGTTCAGGTCAGGAGAGTTGGCAGGCCAATTGAGCACAGTAATACCATGGTCAGTAAACCATTTACCAGTGGTTTTGGCACTGTGAGCAGGTGCCAGGTCGTGCTGAAAAATGCAATCTTCATCTCCATAAAGCTTTTCAGCAGATGGAAGCATTAAGTGCTCCAAAATCTCCTGATAGCTAGCTGCATTGACCCTGCCCTTGATAAAACACAGTGGACCAACACCAGCAGCTGACATGGCACCCCAGACCATCACTGACTGTGGGTACTTGACACTGGACTTCAGGCATTTTGGCATTTCCCTCTCCCCAGTCTTCCTCCAGACTCTGGCACCTTGATTTCTGAATAACATGCAAAATTTGCTTTCATCCGAAAAAAGTACTTTGGACCACTGAGCAACAGTCCAGTGCTGCTTCTCTGCGGCACCTGTAGCCCATTTCCTGCACACGCCTGTACACGGTGGCTCTGGATGTTTCTACTCCAGACTCAGTCCACTGCTTCCGCAGGTCCCCCAAGGTCTGGAATCGGTCCTTCTCCACAATCTTCCTCAGGGTCCGGTCACCTCTTCTCGTTGTGCAGCGTTTTCTGCCACACTTTTTCCTTCCCACAGACTTCCCACTGAGGTGCCTTGATACAGCACTCTGGGAACAGCCTATTCGTTCAGAAATTTCTTTCTGTGTCTTACCCTCTTGCTTGAGGGTGTCAATGATGGCCTTCTGGACAGCAGTCAGGTCGGCAGTCTTACCCATGATTGCGGTTTTGAGTAATGAACCAGGCTGGGAGTTTTTAAAAGCTTCAGGAATCTTTTGCAGGTGTTTAGAGTTAATTAGTTGATTCAGATGATTAGGTTAATAGCTCTTTTAGAGAACCTTTTCATGATATGCTAATTTTTTGAGATAGGAATTTTGGGTTTTCATGAGCTGTATGCCAAAATCATCAATATTAAAACAAAAAAAGGCTTGAACTACTTCAGTTGTGTGTAATGAATCTAAAATATATGAAAGTCTAATGTTTATCAGTACATTACAGAAAATAATGAACTTTATCACAATATGCTAATTTTTTGAAAAGGACCTGTATAATAACCAGCAGCAGATCTATACAGGTGGAGCTGGGGAGGAGTAGGAGGGTTTCAGAAGAACTCTAAAAGCATGCTGCGAGATGCTCTAGTGAATGCTAACCAGCCATTTAAATGTAAAGCATTAAGCTCATTGGCTGCATATGCAACATAAACCAATCATCTTGTGCCAAGTAGTTTAATGCTGTGAATATCATCAGTTTATGTTAATGACCCATCAGCCTGCGCCATCTAGAGTTTTTACCCACATCATTTTACACTCTATACACCATAATGGCAAAGCAAAAAACAGGTTTTAACAACTGAAATGATTCCACTGCATAAGTATTTTGGGACAGTTGCAATTTAGCTCAGGAGCATTCATATTGCTTGTAGATGTCACTACACTTCGAGTGGAGTTAACCTGTGGCAAATTCAATTGAATGGGCATGATTTGGAAAGACAAACATCTTAATAAAAAAGGTCTAACCGCTGAAAATACATATCAGAGCAAAAACTAACTAACTAAAAAAAACTCTTAGCCTGTAGAGCTCAGAAACAGCATCACATTAAGCCACAGATCTGGGAAAGAGTTCAGAAAAAAATCTGCTGCATTGAAGGTTCACAGAGGCATGTAGTGTCCGTTCCCCTAATGGAAGAAGTTTGAACACTTAGAACACTTTCTAGAGCTGGCTTCTTGGCCAAACTGAGCAATGCATGGAGAAGTGTTTTGGTTAGAGTGGTGACCAAGATGGTCACTCTAGTTGAGCTCCATGATCATATGTGGAGATAGGACATACCTACAGAAGGACATACATTACTGCAACACTTCACCGATCTGGGCTTTGAGAAACAAGATTTTTTTAGTCTGATTAACCTCAATTCCAAGCATCATGTATGGAGGAAAGAAGACACTATTATTCACTTGGAGAGTACCATCCCAAAAGTAAAGTGCAGCCTCATACTGTGGGGCTGTTTTTCAGCGGCAGGGACTGATGCGCTCGTCAGAGTAGAAGAAAAGCTCAATGCACTAAAATATTGAGATAGTCCAGAGCATTCAAGAACCTCAGAACCTCAGACTGGGCAGAAGGTTCACCTTCCAACAGGACCATGACCCTAAACACACAGCAAGAGTGACTTATAGACAACTCTCTGAATGTCCTTGAGTGGGCCAGCCAGATCCTGGATTTGAACCCAATCAAACGTTTCTCGAGAAGCCTGAAAACGTATGTCTATCCCCATTCAACCTGAGAGGTGAATAGGTGGGGGAAAGAAAGGCAAATAGTTGCCAGATGCTGATGTGCAAAGCTTGTTGCATCATACCCAAAAAGACATGAGGTTGTAAAGGTGCTTCAGCTAAATACTGAGACAAGTGTATGAATACTTATGCAATGTACTCATTTCAGACTGTAGAGAGAATGCAAATACAAAAACAAAGGCAAAATTCTGCCAAATTTTTTGACAATTTAGAGATCCTGGCCAGGATATATTTAGAGTGAAATAAGGTCACCTTAACCTTTTGCCAATATGTCAGTGTCACCAATGTGCGTTAACGCAGAACCTGATTTTACCAAGTGCGACATGTTCCTGGATCAACATCTTTGTTGACCCTGGAACAACATTGTGATCAACCAATCAGATTCGAAAACAGTCTATAGTTTTTGGGAAATTTAGGCTTATAATCAGTGTTTGGTGCTTGTACATCAGTGTCATTCATCTATCATTTCCTCTGATTTTAGGGATTACTCATGGGGTAAGGTTAGGTTTAGGTGTAGGGATGTGGTCAAGACAAAATTTTTGGATTAAAATGTTGTTCCAGGGTCAACAAAATATGCTGACCCAGGAACACATCAAACAGCAAAATCAGTATGTGCGTCAGTTAACCGCTGTTAATGTGCTTATCCGCGGTGTGCTGTTTGGTTTGAACTGGTTGCGTAAATGGTGTACAGATAGTACTATGAAGTAAATAATTATATGAAAGCATGGGAAAGAAAACAAATTACCCTGATCTTTGATTCCAGCAAATTCCTGTTGATTTACTGCTCTCTAGATAGGAATGAAGCAAGGTGTGGCAAGAGCAGGCATGGTTTAGATTTACACACATGCAAACACACACACACACACACACACACACATCAAAGTAAACAGGTTTCAGGGCAGGGTGGGGCTGTTGGCCCAGGTGTAATATGTCATGACTATTCGGTGGTTACATTCCAAAATCATAACAATAACCTGCTCGTCTTTGACTTGTGAATAGAAGATATAATATACTACCACAAGGGAAGAGGAACAGAGAGGAGCAGAGAGCCACCGAAACTAGCAGACAGTGGAGATGGTCATAAGTTTCCTTCTTATGAGCCGCCTCCTAAACAAAGAGCCGGGGGTTAGTTGACTTATGGATGTGAGAGTTTACAGTGGGGTCCAAAAGTCTAAGGCCACATTGAAAATATAGGATATAAATGCAATGAAAATGAACCTAAATTTCTACAATTATTATAGACATAAAATATTCTTGCTTTCATTAAAATGCAGAAGAAGACTTAGTTGTAGGAGAAAGGATTAGTTCACTTCTAGAATAAAAATTTCCTGATAATTTACTCACCCACCCAGGTGGTCCAAGATGTTCATGTCTTGCTTTCTTCAGTCCAAAAGAGATCGTTTAGAGCCCTTTGAAGCTGCATTGAAACTGCAGTTTGGACCTTCAACCTGTTGGCTCCCACTGAGGTCCACTATATATGGAAAAAATTCTGGAATGTTTTCCTCAAAAACCTTCATTTCTTTTCGATTGAAGAAAGAAAGATCAACATCGTGGATGACATGGGGTGAGTAAATTATCAGAACATTTTAATTCTGCAAGTGAGCTAATTTTTTATTGCCCACAACAGCCCCCCTTGTGGCAACGCTGATAATGCAATGTGTACCTGTGCTGCATTATAAATTGCATTCTGACAAATTTCAGGCTTATGTAGCTTGAAGCAAAGAGAATATTTGGTGTCTTAATTTAATTATACTACGGTTACCACACCTCAAGACATCGATCAAATTACATATGTCAATGTTATTGTGAGCAGGATTAATTTTTTACGCAGCTCATCTTCGTTGCTAATTCCAAAATGTCATTTTAGACCTAGGAACGACGCTTGAGCCATTGATAGCAGACTATGCAGTAAATAATGTAGTTTAAACAGACATACAGACAGACGGAAAGAGAGAGATTAAACTCGTAAATTACCTCTGTGAGTCTGTGCTTCTCTCAAACGTGATCATCAGCAGCGTCTCTGCTTATAGTGAAACTTTAAGTTCATTTTCTTACCTTGCTTATGAGAAATGTCATGTAGCTTTTAAGTTGTCAATTGTCAGAGCAGTGCTAACAACATTAGCACGTATGCTAACGTGTGTGCTGACTGTTTATGTTATGTGTGTGTCTGTTAGAGAGAGAGTGGGAGAAATAGAGTGTGTGCTTTCCATACATAATAAAACGTAATTTTGCGGCAAAAACATGGAAATAAATGTCTTTTTTTATCCTGTTGTTTACTGTATTTATTTGTTTGGCCAGTGTCGTTGTGGGTTTTGATTATTTTGCTGTTTTTGGTTGAAAGGACCTTTGAAATAACATATAGATATAGACATGTAATGCGGTCAGAGGCTGCCTGAAACTGCGTTCGCTGTGCGTTTCCCTGAAAATAATGCACACCTTTTGAACGTTCGTCAGCCAATCAGATTTAAGCATTCAATGGCCTCGTAGTATATATATATATATACTACAGGGGCAGTCATGACCTAATGGTCTGAAAGTCAGACCCAAAGGTTGCAGGTTTGAGTCTCAGGTCCGGCAGGGATTGCGGGTGGGGGTGGTTAATAACCAGCGCTTTCTCTACCCTCAATACCACGACTGAGGTGAGACCCTTGAGCAAGGCACCGAACCCCCAACCCCCAACTGCTCCCCGGGCGTCAGAGCAATATGGCTGCCCACTGCTCCGGGTGTGTGTTTACAGTGTGTGTGTGTTCAGCACTGTGTGTGTGCACTTGGATGGGTTAAATGCAGAATACAAATTCCGAGTATGGGTCACAATACTTGGCTACATGTCATGTCCTTTCCTTACTATCCTGTTAAACAACTCGTTTTTGTTTTTTTTGTTTTTTTCCAGCTTTTCTATTTAGTGAAACTGTATTCTTCATCCTGCCACATGAATTTCATAACTTTTTGTCACATAATGACATCACGTGAGCTGAAGGAAAACTGTTAGTCCACCCACATAAAGTCCAGCTACAAACAAACAAAAGAAAAACCACCAATCCATCCACATGCAATGCTTTTGTTCCACCGCAGACAGAACTATAGAAAGGTATGACTTTGGCATGCATATTAATGAGATCACAATCACCAATCCTTGCTTTTCAATTGCTATTGTCATGAATATGTTAATGTATGCAGAAAACCAGAAAACTCTGCGTCTATGCATACCAGCAGAGAGGTTAAATGAGGTACTCAATTATGCAAACAGGGGCAGACAGTATTTGAAGGGTTTATCCACACATTTTCAAAATCAAGATAAAAGAGTCAGTAAATGTTTATGTGCTTAATGCTGCCTTTACATGCTATTGGAATTATTGTAAACACATGAACTCCCCACATTGTAATTACGACTTGGAATCATGACAATTTTGATTTAGATGTCATTAACTTTCAACATAGAGGAGTTTAAATGATAGGTTTTATTCATTTTTCCAGATATGGCTGCCTTGTTAGCGCTCGTTGTTTATCTGTACATATATCACATTGTGAATTTCTTAAAGGAAATAGCCTGTATTTAAGCAGCAAGCTGACTAGTTAAATGGTGTAAATTTACTGAAAGGAGTCTGCAAGTATGGGTTATGGCTACCTTCTTCACATTTTGTGTGCTTCTTTATTAAATGTGACTGTAAACAACCTGCTTTTGTATCGCATTGTAAGTATGTGTCCGTGATTATGTGTCAAAGCAGTATTTCCCCAAGAAATATGCTAGATTAAAGCACTTAAATGTGACATACCAGTAATTAGATTTCAGAAGTGGGGAGCAGGATCATTGTGATAGCATGTGAAGGCAGCATTAGTGTCAAGTCAGTGGAAAGTTCTCATTATTACCAGTTACAGTGTAAGCCTGAGCCTTAGTAATGGACAAAAAAGCCCATATGTGGTGTTTTGTTCCTACTTCAACCTTATAAGAGTTTCAGCTATTAATGAGTGATGGTGCAATAATCCTCAACATTGTGTGGCCATAATACCACAGGAGACATTGTCCCGAGAAACAAGCTGGTCTCCATGGAAAGTATGATGCGTGTTTTGATAGGATTATGAGTGAGCTTCGGAAAAGGCTGTAACTCCTGGAAACTGGCCAGTTGAAATTGAAGCCTGGTACATCAGCTTGAGGTAACATTAGGACACTGATGAAAGATGGGAGCACCTCTGGATCCCGAATCCTTGTTATCGCAACCCAGTCCAAACACGAAGTGAAGTGCATAAAGTGTGGCTTATACTTTAGAGAATCAAAAGTTTTTCTGAAGTACATTCATGCCACCAAACATGGTTTGCTTTCCTCTTCCAACTCCGAGCCCAAAGCATGTGGCATTTCTGCTCGTAGAAACCATTGAGAGGCTGGAGAGGAGGACGTGCGGGGATGAGAACAGCGTGTGAAGCGGAGGAGTGCGGATGAATGGGGGAGCAGACGCCCACGCAGCCGTGTGGGGGATTTGAGTGGACGTCACAGGAACAGAGTGTGTGTGGGAGAGGAAAGGAAAAGAAAGTGGGCGTCTAGTAGGCTTGCTGCCACTGATGCTCTTGTATAGTGTGTTTCTTTGCTCTTGTTCCTTCTGTTTCTTACAACCGCCCTCTGAATTGGGTCAAAATTCTAATTCATTTTCAGCTCATGATGTTCTTTCATGCTATATAACATAATATAGTTGTTGATGTAAAAGTGTGAGTCTGTTCTGTTCCATCTGTGGTGTAAATGGCTGTTGTACAGTATGTATACGTGTCAGACGGACCTCTTTGGCTGTCGTGTTGCATCTCACTGTTTCTTGTACATTTCATTTTTAAAGTGGCATGTCAAGGTGAAGACAGTTCAAATGTGTCTCAGGACCCCTGCATTCTCTTTGGTTATATTCTATTTTTATGTTAAATAATCATAATAAAATTTCCTGATAATTTACTCACCCCCATGTCATGATGTTCATGTCTTTGTTTCTCCAGTTGAAAATAAATTAATTCCAGGATTTTTCTCCATATAGTGGACTTCGATGAGAGTCGATGAGTTGAAGGTCCAAACTGCAGTTTAAATGCAGCTTCAAAGGGCTCTACACGATCCCAGCTGAGGAATAAGGGTCTTGTCTAGTCGTTTTCATAAAAAAACAAAAAAACAAATCTAATTTATATACTTTTTAACCACAAATGAAAATGATAAAGACAGGATAAAGAAAGTCATGGTGTTCTGAAGTGTCATGAGGGTGAGTAATCTCTGACGGAATCTAAATACTTTTGTGACTATCGCTTTAAAGTCTGGCATGGCTATAGATTCAGCTCTCTAGACGGTCTGCGTCTGCCATCCTATAAGATGTGTCCTTCATTCTGACTGGCTGATGTCTGATATTCAATACATAAGAGTCTGCTTGAACCTCCTGCTATGCCACTACCATCAGATGGCTGGGGTGCCCATGCTTAACCAAATGTTTGGAAGCAGACGCACATGTACCAATGCGCATACAAACACACACTTACAATGGTGAGACAGATGAACTGGGAAGAACACAATCTGTCTAGACGTGTACGTGATATACTTATAATTAATGACAAAATGTTCATTTTTGGGTAAGCTATTCCTTTAAGTTGTCCTCTATACGTTATGCTCAACTGTAGCCTGCACATTGCTGAAAGATTCACTAAATAATTGGTATGGAGCCTTAAAGGGTTACTTCACCCCAAAATGAAAAATTGTCACTTATCCCCATAATGTTTCAAACCTGTAAAAGCTTTGTTCATCTTTGGAACACAATTTAAGATATTTTAGATAAAAAAAATATATATTATTGACTGCCAGGTAAATAACATTGTTAAGGCCCAGAAAAGTATGAAAGACATCGCTAAAACAATGAACGCTGTTTGCGTCCAGTGGAAACTCTTCAAAATAGCTCTGTGGTGATGCGGAAGAGACAAATTGTTGAATGAAGTCGTTATTTTTGTTTTCTTTTTGTACATGAAGTATTTTCGTAGCTTCGTAAAATTATGGTTGAACCACTAATGGCAGATGGACTATTTTGATGATGTCTTTCATACTTTTCTGGGCCTTGACAGTGTTATTTACCTGGCAGTGAATGGGACAGTCACAAACCTCCCGGTTTTCGTACAAAATATCTTAAATTGTGTTCCGAAGACGAAAAAAGCTTTTACGGGTTTGGAACAATATGGGGGTAAGTGATCAATGACAAAATTTTCATTTTGGGGTGGAGTAACCATTTAACTTACTGCATAAAATACTGCATTTAGCGTGTGAATAAATTTGATTTATTATGTTTTTCTGTTAAAATGGAATGCACAAACTATGAATTTACCCCAAGACTAAAGAAATATTCAGAAATTCTGCAGATCCATTTTGGAAGATGACCTGTATTTGGCAGGATGCATACTAATGTTACTTGAGGCCCTTTCAAGGTTACCATCCATCAAGTAAACCTTGGTTGTTGTTCAGTTGGTGCTCAGCCTTGCCCCTGACTGTGACCTCATTATCATTTCCAGGGTCAGGTCATGGAACAGAGTCTAAAGCAGGTCACGGATCAAAACAAATACAACTATTCATATGGGAAAGTAAACAAACCGCATACGTATATATAAAGTCCAGAGTTCAAAATGAACTTCTGCAACCAAATCTCATGGGAAAATGTAACTATTTAACAGTGTCGATTTTGTATAAAGTATTATGTTGTGAACTGTATGAAAACATTTATGTGACCCTGGACCACAAAACCAGTTGTAAGTAGCACAGGTATATAGCCAAGAGTATACTGAAAGGGTCAAAATGATAGATTTTTCTTTTATGCTAAAATGCAAAAATCATTGGGATATTAAATAAAGATCATGTTTCATGAAGATATTTTGTAAATGTCCTACCGTAAAAATATTAGTAATATGCATTGCTCAGAACTTCATTTGGATAACTTTAAAGGCGATTTCAAATTGTCAAATAGTTGTATCTCGGCCAAATATTGCCCTATCCCAACAAACCATACAACAATGAAAACTTATTTATTCAGCTCATTTTCAAAAATTGTACCGTTATGACTGGTTTTGTGCTCAAGCAGATTGTACAAAAATGTACAATGAGAATGTACAAACAATCTTTTTTTTTTTTCTTACCAGACATGAGGTTGTATTTTTCATTGTGTCAGCTTGGTGAAACAATAGATCAGGACTGATGTCAGTTGAGCAAGGTAAAGAGGTTAAGGCCAAGGCAAAGAGCAGGATGATGAGAGTGATGGTCAGGCTTTGGAGGTTTCCTCTCTGTCTGTTTATAAATGGATCAAAGCACTGATGAACTCTGACCTCTGACCCAGACATTAGTGTCAACATCCTGATGACCGCCCTCTTAGTATAAACACACAACACTGAGAGACACTGATCAAGGCCCTTTCCCAAATGCGGTCATTAGCCATTTGGCCGATATAATATTATTTAAAACGTTTTTTTTTTTTTTTATTTTACGCTGTTCACATTAGGGTTGCAAATTTTTGTGTACTGCCACACAAAATCATATTGGAGTTTGACAGGTGAAAGAGAGCTTTTGGTTTTTGTTTTTTTAGATTCTGCAAAAAAGACATGTCAAATGTCCCAGTCTGCAGGAAGTATAGTAATTTTTTTCATACACTTATGTACAACTTTCTTTCCACTTACGTACGCTTATATTTTGAGTGATTCATTGGTCAAAAAACAGAAAACACAAAAAGTTACTTATCAAAATTGCTAAAGATATTGCAATAACATTGTCACCTTGAATTCTTTCTGCCTCCATTAATTATGCAGTGAAATTCTGAAGTCATGATAGCCCCCGTTTAAACCCATAACACCTTTTAGAGCATTTGGTATTATTAATTTTTTTTTCTTCCTCCCCCACCCTAAACTAGCCATTTCAGAAACTTCCTGCATTTTTACATGTTCATTAAGGCATTGTTTAGTATCTTTATTAAGCCAGTTTCCTCATGGGTGCTGTTATGCTCCCCACAATATGGGTGATTTTAGGTTTTACTATCCTTTCAGGGACATTTGCGCTCCACATTATAGGCAACCCCCAAACACTCACACATTTTACTGCATGACTGATGAAGTGCATCTTTCTCACTGGATTCTCTGTAGCCTCTGATGTTTTTTGTATGCTAAATTAACCTGGCTAATACCAGATGTCTGCATACACAGGAAGTGATGTGATAATACTTCACGTTTACTTATCGCTGCAGTCTAAATCACATCCCCAGCACCATCATCCTTCAACTTCAGCTGAGCGCCTTCCTCCATCTCCAACATGCTATCTTACACTCAGCTCCATTACCCACAATTACACACACACACACACACACACACACACACACATAGGCTAATCTACACACTAGACTGCAGATATCCACATATTTTAGCTGACTTTTTTAACATTAGTTGAATTTATAAAAATGATCCCATTCAAAAGTTTACACACACACACTTTATTCTTAATATTGTGTGGTTACCTGAATAATCCAAAACTGTTTGTTTGTTTGTTTATAATAGTTGTTCATGAATCCTTTGTTTGTCCCGAATAGTTAAACTGGGTGCTGTTGTTCAGATAAATACCTTCAGGTCCCACAAATTCTTCTTCTTCTCTTTTTTTTTTTTTTGTGCATATTTATGTATTTAAACCCTTTCCAACAATGACTATGATTTTGAGATCCATCTTTTCACACTGAGGACAACTGGGGGACTCATATGCAACTATTACAGAAGGTTCAAATGCTCACTGATGCTCCAGAAGGAAATTTTTTGAATTTGAAGATCAGGATAAATTGTACTTATTTTGTATCTTCTGTAGCTTCTGAAGTGCAGTACTAAAAAAAACAAAAAAAACAATGTAATATTGTCCTCAGTGTAATAAGATGGATCTCAAAATCATACAGTCATTGTTAAAAAGGGTTCAAATACATGAAAATCAAATACATTGAAAAAACAACATTTCTGGGACCTGGATTTTTCTCAGCAACAACAAGCAGTTTATCTGTTCAGGACAAACAAGGGAATCATTAACAACTATCGCCTAAAAAAAAAAAAAAACATAGCTGTGGATCATTTAGGTAACAACGCAGTATTAAGAATCAAGTGTATGTAAACTTTTGAACAGGGTAATTTTTTTTTTTTATAAATTCAACTATTATTTTCTCTTGTGGACTAAATAAAAAATAATTTTGGTAAAATAACATTTTGCAGATTCTACAAGGTGTATGTAAACTTTTGACTTCAATATATAGAAAAGAAAAGAAAAAGAAAGGAAAGAAAGCTAAGTGGAAACTAAAGGGATCAAAAAAGAGATGAGCCACCAAACACAAATCTCTTTCTCTCTGAACGCTTGAGTCAGGGGTAAAGGCACACAATTTATTAGCGGCTAAAGGCTCATTATTTCTAATAGTGGCTTAAATTGAGCAAGAGGGACAAATCCAATAAGGCTGTAGCAGCAGCGACAGACATCCAAAGGATTACCACAGTGCTAGACAATCATTTATAATGATTTTTACATGGCCGCCTGGAGAACATTCCAAACATGACGATTAGCATTAGCCTGTGTCTGTAGCCATACCTTCAAGACCCCCCCCTCCCCTTTGTATCTAATTCACTAGCATGTGTGTGTCCCAGGCATTATGGTGGATTTTGCTCTAATGCAGGTTTGCATGTGTAATCAGAAGTGCGCTGTACTTTCTCTGGGGCTTTTAAATGCTCGTTTCCTGGTGACTTTGAGAGGTCCTGCACCACCAGCTGTGCCGAGAGCCAGTGTAAGATGGCCACAGCAAATGTATTCTGTTATGATAATGCAGTTGTTTTAATTTTGCGGCTGCTGAATTAATTAATGTATGTTCCCACTGGCTCATTTTCCTCAAGGTTGACAGGGTTAGGAAAATAACAAACACAAATCAAGCTTTTTTCCAATTATGGGTGGAGCAAATAATAACAGCAAAAAGCAAACACATGACCTGTGGCTCACTTGACAGAAAAATTCAATACTGGTTCATATTAAATTCCAGTAGACATATGTTTGTAGTTCATTGCATGTGTCTGGGAGTGTAGTGTATGCTTGCTTATACATTAATTCCTGTTGTCTGTATGTTTGTGTGTGGTGCAAACATGTCAGCTATTCAATTATTTAAGAGCTCACTTCTATACATAATGTATAAGAAGTGGGAAAGGCTAGACAGGTCTGGTGTGCTGTCTATAATGAACGGGCCTGAGGTGTGACACAATTTGTAGCGCTGGAGACACACAAGTCATACAGTAAGAAATTTAGAGGTAGTAGTTTCCAATTAGTCCTCAGACTGACAGAATTATATGCACAGGCTCCTCCCAGTTTTCATTAAAGTGATAGTTCACCTGAAAATGAACATTTTAATCATTATCTCACCCTTATGTCACACCATTCTTTGCAGATGTTAGGCAAAATGGCAGAATGAAAAATCAGCAATAACAAGAAATCTCTTAGTAAGGAAATAACACATTTCTATAAGTGGAATTTCCAACACTAATTAGTATAATACATTTGAGGTCAAAAGTTTATATACACCTTGCAGAATTTGCTAAATGTTAATTATCTTACCAAAACAAAAGGGATCATACAAAACACATGTTATTTTTTATTTAGTACTGACCTGAATAAAATATATTTCATATAAAAGACATTTACATATGGTCCACAAGAGAAAACAATAGTTGAATTGATAAACATGACCCTGTTCAAAAGCTTTACAGCTCGTACCTCAAAAACTCTAACAAAAAACATATGTTTTGTTTTGATTATCATGTCTGTCACGCTAAAATCATGTGTTTTAAAGCCTCAGTTCTGATATAGCAACAGGTTCTCACTCCCAACTCGTCACATATTGACGCTTGGTCAGGACCCCTTGGCGTCGCATTTTGACACACAGGGTACTCTTGTCCCGCACGTCGCATATTGAGAAAATGTCCCGCATTTTCATCAGTCTGTTGGTTGTTAATGATCATATTAGGAAAACGTGCATTATTTTCCCTTCTTATGAAAGCTTTTTATTTATTATTTTTAGCGTAACTTCCACACAAAGGATGTGCAGACCTCATCGAGTGATCTAGCACCACTAACTGGAATTTTAGAGCAAACACAGAAAAACGATATTCTCCATTAATTTTAACCAATAAAAAAAAAAAAAAAAACGTGACAGACGTGACTTTCTTTTTATTTTAATAGTTTGTTTAAGGCGGTTTCTATGGCATTATTTTAATGACATGTCTACAACGCATTATTATAATGCGAGGGCGCATTAAAATATGCGAGCACAAATCTATTGCCTCGCATGTGGATTCTCTTCACTCTCATATAAAACAGTCGCGCTTTCTCTTGCTTACATGTGCGTGCTCAGAAACATAAATATACGCATATGACAATGGATGTAATCAGTATTTACACAGCATACCAGTACATATTTATCTGTCTCACATGTGTCCCGCATTGTCCCGCAAAATAACATATCCTGCAACAGATCTATTGCCAGGTGGTCACCCCTGCCCCTAAATCTAACCATTTGTCAATAAAACACAGATATAACAGTCAGATACAACTACAGTCACAATTTATTTTAAAAAATATGAATATTCCAAGTCTGAATATTCCAGTAAATCATGCAACATCCTGTTTGCCGCAGTCCGTGCGCAAATTCAAAAATTGAAGAAACCTTACGTCAGCCTTGGTTGTGAAATGCCATTGGCTCTTGTGTGTCTTGTGACCGATTGCATCATGCTAATGTTTGGGAGTATCTTTTGAATGAGATGCGAGCGCATTAATGGAGCGGATCATTTTCAGTGATTAAAAACCTTATGTTTTTCTCTCTCTCCTTTGCATAAAGATATCGTATCGTTTCAGAAGAATTGGAATGCAACACGACTTGTTTGTAATGCTTTTATACTAATTGTTTATGGTCTGTTTTTTTCAATAAATTCCTGTGCCTGTACTTATTTTTGCCTGTGTTTTATATTGTTCATAAGTGGGTAGGTTTAGGGTAGGGGTGGTTTTAGGTGCTCCAATCAAAGTATACATTTGTATAAAATTATTTATATATATATATATATATATATATATTTTTTTTTTATTACAAATGCACGCAAACCATTAAATTAAGACAAACAACTTCAAAATGCGATGCCAAGGGGTCCTGACCAAGCGGCAATATGTGACTAGTTGGGAGTGAGAACGTGTTGGATATAGGGTTTTCTAAACGCACACATCCGAAACACGCACACAGAAAGCTGCTGTCACACGGCGTGTTCTCTTTTATGTCTTATTGTGCTTAAACTCAAATACACACAAGTTTGTATTAAAACACACAGAAGTTACAAAAACTGTTAGTAATGACTGTGAAGTTAAACATCTAGGAAAGAAGTTGCATGTTTATATTAGATCTGTGTTGCAGCAGCATAATATACAGTAAATAAATCAATAAATCTACTGCTCTCTTGTCACCTCTGAGGCTGGGACTCTAAATAGTGTTCTGTGCTCGTCTGTGCTGCCAAAGACAGAACAGTTAGCATGCTCAAACTTTTGCCATGGCATTAGAACTGGTACTCTGTTGATGATGATAAATTCTTAATTTTGGGGTAAACTATCCCTTTAATAAGTTTTTATGATTTACTAAATCCGAGTCTCTCTGACACATGTAGGTGTTTGTGTCAGCATTCGTTCAGTAAGTTTGTCTCTCTAACCAAGCTGTCTCTAGGGAGCGGAGAGTAACCCACAATCCTTCAACAGGATGAATGAATGCTGTACGTTCCCTCCCCTAATCTTTTCTTCCCCTTGAACCGCGGGCAGTGAACATGCCTCACGCTCTGTAAGGAGGACGCACGACGAACAAGCCACCCGGGAGCTGAATGCAGACGGAGAGGGGGGCAAATCAGTAAATGTGCTTACACAACTCAAACACATGCTGGCTCGACACTCTTCCAACAACCAACTGTCCCTCAATGTCTCCAAAAGAGCCTTTAGGGTATAATGGGACTAAAAAAAAATGCCTTTCCATCAAAAGCCTCAGAGCTGACCACAATGGTCGCATCCAGACCTCAAGATTTTTTCATCTGCGATGCCAAGAAACTGAGTTTTGTTGTGCATTTCGCCCACATGTGTCTTTGGCCCACACAGCATTATTTATAGTTCTGAGTAGTTCACGTGAACTGACTGAACACGTGACTGAAACATGCTTACGGCATTTAAATGTGATGTTATGATGGAGGTTTATTTTATTGCTGTAGCAGCAAACTTTACCTTACATTAATTTGTTTGAGTATGCTTGTGTGGTTTGTAGCTACAAGGTTGGAAAGCTGGTGTTTGTGCGCTCCAGGGTCAGGTCAGAAGGTCAAGGTGAAAAGTAGCACGCATGTGTTGTGGGTTGGTCATTCAAGAGGATTCTGAAAGTAAATCTGTCATTGGCTTCAAGACGGAAAGCAGAGAACTGAGAGGTTGACAAGGCCAGAGCCATTGTTCCAGCAGAAACTGTCTATGTTCAGAGCAGGGGAGGACAGCAGACATAGTAAAACAATAGCTGTTGGTGGTATTCTTCTTCTTTTTTTTTTTTTTTTTAACTACAGACTGAAGCTTACTTAGGGTGTTTATACTGTCTTGTAAAGAGGTTTTCTCAGAAAATACCATTCTTCAGAATATATTAGTATATGCTGACAAGTTGTTTATTTTTGTTTATTATTATTTGTCCTGTTCTTGGTTTATTTGATGCTGTAGAAAAGAACAAAATGACGTAAAAAAATATATATATATATTGTTTTTTTCACATAAATAATTTGCACCAAATGCTTAATTTAGTTTTCATTATTATTAATACTATTATGTATTATTACTACTAGGGCTGGTAATTTAACGTGTTAATTAGATTAATTATTTATCGTGAAAAATAAGGTGTTAAAATTATTAACGCACTTGCCCCGCCCCAGACCTACGTGGGTCATCATCAAGCGGCAACCTCCTGCTCTCGCTATTGAAACAATACAGAAGTGACTGAAGCTGCAGTTCATCGGCTGGCCGCTTGAGGCTGGCTGCAAAAGGGAGCAAATCCCCATAGACTCTCGTGTTAAAATGCTCAAATTTATAACAGATAAAAACGTTTATAGCCTGGTGCAAAAAGTGGTTTTGGTTTTTATAGCTAGTTTTGCCCTTCATGACAACTCTGAGGGGGGTGAATTTTTTTCTAACTCACCCGTTTAAATTATATTAAGCATTACAATTCTGCATAATTAAGGGAATGGTCACTTGAGTGACAGGTGTCAGGCAGCCGTCACATTACCTCAGCTTATTCCAGCAGTTGAACTTGGCATCTCAGCCGTGTTATTGCATTTGTTTTTTCTTCGGGTGTTACTTTATCAGGATTATTTTAATAAATTTAAAAACCAGACATCTCTTTGTCCATTTTCTATTTTCCTGGAGTGACCCACGCTTCCAAAATGGCGACGACAGGCCCCGCCCAACTTTTGCTTCAAAAACGCTCTTCAGAAACCTACGAGTGACGTCACTGACACTACGTCCATGTTTTTTACAGTCTATGGTCATCATACATTTCATACAGTTGATTAATGACAAATATGAGGCAGGGAAACAGCTCACTGCGTGATGGAGCCTATGAGAACATAGTTAGAATGTCCCTAAAATTATAAATATGTTTGTGTTTTTGTCTCATATTTACATCATATAGTTAAGCAATATCACATGAGCAATAAGTGCAATCACACGAGTGCAAATGTGATACTAATCTTATACAACAGTTCGATAAATAAGAAGTTAATAGTGTGTTATTTTAGACACAATGTTGTCTGTTTTGCTCAGTTTTGTCAATGAAAATATAAAGACAAAGCAGAACTGTTCGTCTCCTAGCAACACACACTGCAGTTTATTTCTTAATCCTCGTTCTGCACCCAACGAATTGGGTGAAGGTCGCGGAAATAGAAACTGTTTCTAAAATAGAAATTTCGCGTGACGCCGTCGCGGCTAGTTAGGACAAAAACTCAGATTAACATAGAAAAGATACCTTTTATCGCGTATTGCAGCGTCGCGTTGCGTGTAGTTAGGACACGTGTTAAGCCGCCTTTCCACTGCACATGACAGTCAGACTGTTGCTTTTTTCCCCCCTAGTGGCAGTTGCAAACGATTTGAATGAATATAAGCAATGTATATATGTTTCATCACAAAACAAATGCCACCCAAAATAAAAACAGTAATAATAATAATAATAATATAATAATAATTTAAAAATTGTTATAAAGCACCATTTTTTAGAAATTATGTTTAAAGAATAGTGTTAAAGTTATATATAATGCAAAATATTGGGCATTCTATCCTTACGCTTAAAATTTTTTAATAGAATACATTACATCCGGTCGGGCGGTCGCATACAGTCTAGTCGCAGAAGTTCAAATATTTTAACGCATCGCAGCTCAAATCGGATCCGAAATGTCCGAATACAGATATGATCGAAACTCCACACAGCTCCCGCAGTACTCTCCATTGGAAATAAAGGACTTCCGGTCTGTCGCTTGTCGTTCGTCGGAGATAGTGGAAAGGCTGCTTTAGGCTCATTGATCTCACACTTTGAACGGTCTGATGGTGATGATCCGCTTCATGGACCATTCATAAAGAGAACCATTTACTTTACTCATGAATGAATCAGCAAAGACATTTACCACCACCTACTGGCAGTTTTAGTTTATTATTTAGAGAGTATCATTTCATTAAATAAATAATTTCATTATTATTATTATTATTATTATTATTATTATTATTATTAAATGTATAGTTCACCCAATCTAAAATGAAAATTTTGTCATCATTTACTCACCTTCATGGTCCAAAATAATGTAATAAACTTTATACTGAATCAAACTAAATATAAGCTACTTTTTGTAATGTATGTTTGATGCTTTAAATCATGACTTTATATTATCTTTTGGGAGTAATTTCTTAGCCAAATTCAATGTGCAATTAATTTGCGATTAATTAGATGAATTAATCACCACATCATGTAATTAATTAGATTAAAATACTACTAACCTTTTTTTTAAATGTTAACAATTTTATTATCTTTATCATCATCATCAACAACAACAACAACAACAACAATAAATTATATATTTAAAATTTAATAGTTGTAATTTTATTCATATTTTAAAATAGGTTTTAATTATTATAATATCATATTTTATTAAAATATAGTTTTGTTAATAGTTACATCAATAATAATAATAATGATGATAATAATAATAATAATAATTATTATTATTATTGAATTAGTTTTTGAAAATGTTAACAATTTCATCATCATCATCATCATCATCATCAGCATCAGCAATTATATATTTAAATATAGTTGTATTTTATATTTTATTCATATTTAAAAAAATATTTTAAGTATTAAAATATTTTATTAAAATAGAATATATTGTTAATAAATACATAAACAGCAATATTCATTATCATCATCATCATCATCTTCATAATCAACAACAGCACCAAAAACAACAACAATAAAATATTAATAATATTAATAAAACATTTTTAAATTTTTTTTTTAATGTTAACAGTTTCATCAACAACAACAACAACAATAATTATATATTTAACACTTCATAGTTGTAATTGTATTTTATATTTTATTCATATCTTAAAATAGATTTAACTATTATAAAATATTTCATTAAAATATAAAATATAATGTATAATATAATACCATATATATATTGATGAAACTTGCTAATAGTTACATCAATAATAATAAAAATAATAATCTTTCATTTTTTTCACATCATCACATCATCATCATCATCAATAGCAACAACAACAATATATTTAAAATATAATAATTGTATTTTATATTTTATTCATATTTTTAAAATAGATTTTAACTATTAAAATATAATATATGTTTCTAAATAGTTTCATCAATAATAATAATAATAATAATAATAATAATAATAATAATAATAATAATAACAATAACAATAATAATTTTGCTCCCAATCCTCTAGGAAGGTTTTCCAATATACTGTAACATGGGTGCAGGATTTGCTCCCATTTATCCAGAAGAGCATGAGTGAGCTCAGGCATGATATTGGGCGATGGGGTTCGGCTCGCACACACGTTCCAGTTCATCCGATGTTTGTGCATGTGCACCAATGTCACCATATTATAGGACACACAGCAGACTGGGGCTCTGTCTTTCTGACTGTGTGCGTCGCCGTCACGCTGCTCTGACCTGTGTGGCTCACGGGTCAGCTTTAGAAAACAGAGTGTTTCATCCATCATACCACAAAGCTGACAGACCCAGTCCAGCCTTATCTAAGAGTCTGTCTCTCATCATCGCACCAAAAAAAAAAAAAAAAAACATAACAAAGAAGTTGAACAACTGCCTATTACATGACTGATCACTAGCCAAATAGGAAGTCATTGTTCTGAACCAATAAATCAGGCCATGAGAGCTCGCATGGCGTGAGGCTCGCTTGTCTCCCTCCGAGACTGACAAATGCGCCTTCAGTGAAAAAACAAGATGGATGAACTAGCCGTAATGACTTTGGACTGGCTGTGAGCATGTGCTCTTCGTTTTGGTGCCTCCGTTTCACACCGCAGTGTGTTAGGGATGTGCAAAGCTGACCTGTCTCTCTTCCCGGGGAGGTGACTTTGGCTTGGGATTCTGCATGGTAAACCGAGTGAGTCACATCGTCAGAGGCGTTTAAGTTTTCAGTTGGATGCTGTTTTGTTTGGTTGTTTTGGTCCCTCGTTGACTCTGTTTTGGCACGCGTGCGTTGTGTTGTGGGAGCTGCTGTTTTTCTCTTATAGGTTGCATTACGGTGCCTAAACAAGCTTGTGGTAATGAGGCCCCTGTGTTGGGTGGGGTTTTATGGTCTCGGCCCGTGTTTGTGTTTGTGTAGCGTGAGGTGGATCGGCGTGTTCAGACACGCTGTGTTGCTGATGTCAACAGCTGAGGTGTTTATGGCCTCTTCTGATTACAGTCACACCTCACTGCCAGGCACAAGGTGTTCAGAGCAAACCACTGCTGCGGCACACAGTGGCAAAACTACTTCACACACAGGTCTCGATGTGCCTTTAGCTAAATGTCTCTCTGGAACCACTGCGACAAGTGATTTTTATTGAAACATCTCAATTTATGACTTTTGGGGTTTATTTGCTCCCTGTTCATATAGTTTTTTTGGATCTCATTTCTAAAACCATCTAGCAGCAGGCTTTATTACTACAAACAGTTGAAATATCATATACCATCATGTACCATACAACAATAATTGTATATAGTTATGGTAGTATGTAAACTACCTTTGAAACTTTGGGGTCAATATTTGGGTGCAATCATCCGAAATTCTGCATTAAATTGATTCAAAGTGACAGTAAATACATTTCAAATGTATTTACAAAGGATTTCTTAATTTTCTATTTAGATTTCTAACTTTTTATTTGTCAGAGAATGCTGTGAAAAAACAAATGTTTCACGGTTTCCACAAAAATATTAGGCAGCAAAACTGTTTTCATACTTGAAAATCATGAAATAACACCAAATCTGATTTCTGAAGGATTATGTATATAAACATAACCCTTCAGAAATCAGATTTGGTGTTATTTCATGATATATATATATATATATATATATATATATATATTGTTTTTTTTAGTAATATTAAAATTTATATTATATATTATGAATTGAAATAATAATAACTATTAGATGAAAAAAAATTACAAAATAGAAATTCATTCATTCATTCACTCACTCACTCAATCATTCACTTGCGCACTCACTCATGCACTCACTCACTCACTTATTCATTCTTTAACTCAGATTTACTTATTCACTCACTGACTCACTGACTCACTCACACACACACACACACACACACACACACACACACACACACACACACACACACACACACACACACTTACTCACTCCTTCTCACTCACTTCTCACTCTCATTTAATCAATCATGAATTCACTTACTCATCTACTAATTTACTCACTTATTCATTCAATCACTCACTCACTCATTTATTCAATTGCTCATTCATTTATTCACTCACTCATTCATCCACTTACTTTTTCATTTATTCACTCAATTACATATCTCCAAAACCTTGTACAAGGCATCACTCACTCACTCACTCACTCACTTATTTATACATCCACTGTCACTCATTTATTCACTCATTCATTCATTCATTCATTCATTCATTCATTCACTCACTCACTCACTCACTCACTCACTCACTCACTCATTCATTTATTCATTCAATTGCTCATTCGCTTACTCTTTCATTTATTCACTCAATCATTCACGTTCACTCACTCACTCACTCACACGCACGCACACGCACCACACGCACGCACACACACACACACACACACACACACACACACACACACACACACACACACACACACACACACACACACACACACACACACACACTCTTTTGAACTCCAGTGTATACGATTTTGAAGCCAAGTTTTGCAAGGCATTTGTTTCAATAAGAAATACTGGCATATTACAGTATGCATTTGTGAAAACCACCCACTCTTTATTCTTTAATGCAAACCCATGGAGGAGCCTGGGCTGGTACCCACTAGATGAAAAATATAACTGAATTCATTACAGTAGCAAAAATAAATAAATGAAACACAAAGGCGAGATAAACATTCACCCTGAATATGGAGCGAAAAGAGAGGGTGTAAGAGGTTTATTGCTGTAGTAGTGGTCCAACAGACACACAGCAGCTCTGCTGACTGCAGTGCAGGAACTGGATTCTGCAGCGATGCCAAACTCACACACTGAGCTGTCAATCACAGCACCATTTCAGTATGCAGCGCCGCGAACGCTGGCACTCAAAATCACCCCGATTCCTCTTGGAAATGTCCATGTTTTTCTACTAGTTCAAAGCCAGATTTGGTTTGTTTTATGTCTTCACTCTTTTTTTCTTTCTTTATATAATATTGTTTTTGTAGAAGGATATGGTTTAAGGCCAGTTTAAAATTACAATACTTATTCATGCTAAGCCTCTTATGGATAAACCTACGCAAAATGTTCATATTTCACATTTTCTGTGATGTTTTTTTGTTTTTTTTTCGTGAATAATGGCTGTTTGCGGGCTGATGAATGTCGTCTAGCTCTTGCAGTGTGGGTTATTTTGTATGAATGAGATATATTTGCTCTCTCTCCGTGCTGAGAGCTTGTGTTGACATCCTGTATAACTCAAGCTCTCGTTTGAAAATAATCCTCAAGAGGTGAGAGGAACCTCAAATGCTCTCAGTCAGAAGGGCATGACAGGAGAGGGAAGAGAGAGGCGCTTCACAGAGTGTCAGATTCCTCAGATTCTAGCCCATCTCTCATCAGCAGAACACAGATAGTGCTCTCTCTCCCCCCTCTCCTCATTTTCAGCCTTATATAAACCTCTCACATGAGAGACAGACAGAAGGAGAGAGAAAGAGAGGACACAGGAGATGGTCATGTACTGCCCAAGGCCTTCATTGTGAGTCATGCGCTGCAGTATAGAATCCAACAAATTCAGGCCGGGTCACTCTTCACCTCAAATCTAAAAGAGAGAAATATATATATATATATAATTCATTCATTAAATAATTAAAATAAAAATATAATACACAGTACTAAAACAATACTTAAAATTCAAATACTAAGAAGTATTTTTTTATTTATTGTAATAATAAATAATGCTAAAGGACTATTATATTATACTACTACACTATTATATTATAAATAGTATTAAAATTACTAAAATGATATATTTTCAAACAAATTTTGATTCAGTCATTTATTTATTTTTGAAAGATATAAATGATTAAGTGTTTTTTTTTTTTTTATATATATATATATATATATATATAAAAACAGAAGGAATTATGTTGTTTTGATGTTGATTTTGGGGTAAACTGTGGCCTGGACATGTTTTCATGAGATTCACTCTTATATCCACTCTCTGGACCACATCACAAGTTGGATATCTGGCTCTTTAAACTTTGACCCCACTCTCCAATCTACACCCACTAAAACACACAAAACCTCTACACACAGAGCTGCTCATTCTTGGAAATGTGACTCTTTATTTAGCATCAGACAGCCGAGCTTGCGCCCTATTATGTATATGGAAGTTACGTTAACATGCCGTCATCAGGAGAGACAAAGAAATGTGTCAGGTAACTGGATAGTGGAGGAATGTATTTTCCGAAGCATGGCAGGATAACTGGTATGTGGTCAGCTGGTTCACTCAGACGTTAGTGCTGTGTGATGTTTTAGGATGTGAACTTCTGACCCTGGAGTCACCTGTTATGTCAAATGAGCTGTGACGTATTTCTCTCTTCCTCTCTCTTCTGTCAAAAGACCACAGCTGTCATTTTCACACCTCTGCACACACACATACACACTAACACATGCATGCACCACATACCCGTCCTTCAGTGGAGAACGTCTCTAAACACTTTGCTTTTAAAAATGACGTTAAAAATGCAGTTAATACTGAACTATTTGTTATAAATATGTTGCATTGTCAGATTTTATGGAAGTTAAACCTTGTGAAAATTAAGTACATGGAAACAATATATTTAAGTGTAGACTTAATGTGATCTTTTCAGACACTTAGGGCTAGATTTACTAAACAGGGCAAATTAGTGTGAGACCGCAATCCTATAAAAGTGTCAATGGGAGTGGAAATTTCTGTGGCGTATCTACTGACTATGCAGGCGCAGCCAGATCATTTCCATAATTACCAACTCAATCAACTAAAGGCAGTGCAAATTAGCGTCAGGTCACAAACAAGAAGATGATAATCAGGTGCGGGTAATCTACACTGAACAAAATTATGAACGCAACACTTTTGTTTTTCCCCCTATTTTTCATGAGCTGAACTCAAAGATCTAAAACTTTTTCTATGTACAAAAAAGGCCTATTTCTCTCAAATATTGTTCACAAATCTGTCTAAATCTGTGTTAGTGAGCACTTCTCCTTTGCAGAGATAATCCATCCACCTCACAGGTGTGGCATATCAAGATGCTTATTAGACAGCATGATTATTGCACAGGTGTGCCTGAGACTGGCCACAATAAAAGGCCACTCTAAAATGTGCAGTTTTATCACACAGCACACATTGCAAGTTTTGAGGGAGCGTGCAATTGGCATGCTGATTGCAGGAATGTCCACCAGAGCTGTTGGTCGTGAATTGAATGTTCATTTCTCTACCATAAACTGTCTCCAAAGGCGTTTCAGAGAATTTGGCATTACATCCAACTGGCCTCACAATCGCAGACCACGTGTAACCACACCAGCCTAGGACCCCCACATCCAGCATTTTCACCTCCAAGATCATCTGAGACCAGCCACCTGGACAGCTGCTGCAACAATTGGTTTGCATAATCAAAGAATTTCTGCACAAACTGGAATCTCATGGAAGCTCAACCTGACTGCAGTTTGTCGTTGTAACCGACTTGAGTGGGCAAATGCTCACATTCGATGGCGTCTGGTACTTTGGAGAGGTGTTCTGTTCACAGATGAATCCTGGTTTTCACTGTACAGGGCAGATAGCAGACAGTGTGTATGGTGTCGTGTGGGTGAGTGGTTTGCTGATGTCAACTTTGTGGATCGAGTGGCGTTTGGTAGCGGTGGGGTTATGGTATGGGCTACAAACACAGGTGCATTTTATTGATTGCATTTTGAATACACAAAGATACCGTGACAAGATCCTGAGGCCCATTGTTGTGCTATTCATTTACGACCATCACCTCATGTTGCAGCATGATAATGCATGGCTCCATGTTGCAAGGATCTGAACACAATTCCTGAAAGCTAAAAACATCCCTTTTTATCTCTTGCATGCCCAGCATAGTCAAAGGACATGTCACCCATTGAGCATGTTTGGGATCGGCGTATACGACAACATGTTCCAGTTCCTGCCAATATCTAGCAACTTCTCACAGCCATTGAAGAGGAGTGGACCAACATTCCACAGGCCACAATCAACAACCTGATCAACTCTATGTGAAGGAGATGTGTTGCACTGTGTGAGGCAAATGGTGGCCACACCAGATACTGACTGGAATACAGTAAAACTGCACATTTTACAATGGACACTTATTGTGGCCAGACTAAGGCATACCCGTGCCATAATAATGCCGTCTAATCAGCATCTTGATATGCCACACCTGTGAGGTGGATGGATTATCTCGGCAAAGGAGAAGTGCTCACTAACACAGATTTAGATAGATTTGTGAAAAATATTTGAGAGAAATAGGTCTTTTGTGTACATTGAAAAAGTCTTAGATCTTTGAGTTCAGCTCATGAAAAATGGGGGCAAAAGTGTTGCACTTATAATTTAGTTCAGTGTATTAACAATACAGATGCAAAATGGGCTAAAACACATTGCAAATCACATAAGTTTAAATACTCTTTCAAATTTGTGTCTGAAAGGGAAACTCCTACAAATGCATATGCAATAAGGTCAGCGGAAAAAATAATTGTTCATGCTTTTCATCGCTAATTTTTCACTGCATGTTTTTAGGAAAGAAGAAAGTCATATACACCAAGGATGACTTGGGGGTAAGAAACTCATTGGGTAATTTACACCCCACAAGGTATGTTTGTGTTAGCTTTCCTCCCTCCTTGCAAGTGTGCATGCAAAGATACTTATAATACCACAAAAATGTGCCATTCCATTGGGCTTTTTTCAGTCAAAACATAACTGCCAATATTTCAACCTCTCTTCAGCACAGTGAATGACTGACAGGTGATTCAGCATGTATTGATTGTAGACCCTTCTCACTGATGCTGTACATGAACATATACAGTATTTTCCACAGCAAATACACATTCGCAGGGTGAAGGTACTCTATGAATCGCATCCTAATTGAGTCTGTTTAGTTCATGTTGGTGCAGTAGTATTCTTATTTCAGCATGCTTCACATTGATTTGCTGCCAGAATGGGCCTCTGCAATCCATGACAGGGAGCTGGAGAGAAATGTCACAGGCAGGCTCTTAGTCTGTCACTCCTCTTCCATTCTTAATCAGCGAGTGTGACAGACCTCCAACAGTAGAGGGTGAGATTTCAGCAAAAACAGTCGGCAGGCATGACATCCACTACAAAAATCATGTTGTTTAGAGTTGACTTGTGGGACGCCACCTTTAGCCAATCAGAAAACCTCGAAGCGCCTTTGAATAAGCCTTTGAATCAGCCTACGAATAATTTTGGACGTTCAGGGTGAACGACATTGGGTTTGATGTCTGTAGAGGGTATGGTGGTGTGGTTTAGAGATGCGGGCTGGTTTAATTTAGTCGTCTAGTGGTTAATAAGATAAGTGTTCTTCGCTTAAACATGTGGACGCTCATTCATGAGTGTGTGTGTGTGTGTGTGTGTGTGTGTTTAAATACAGTATGAGTGACAAGTTCATTTGAGACACATTTGATCGCTCAGCAGACGAAGGGAGTGTCTGAAGTGTGTTTGTGAGACAGGGCTGAGGCCTCATTAAAGTTGAACTTCTCAAACTGTCACTTACCTCCAACAATCGCTACCACCATCTCCTCCTCCTCCTCATCATCATTCAAAAAAAAAAAAGCACAATGAAGCCCTCATTACCACACCTCTGCTTGGCTTATATGCTGTCAAACACATATATGTTATATATTCACATGACACACAAACATACTCTCACACCATGAAAAGTGCTGTTGGTGTACTAATAGAAGTGACTGGACTAATGTGAAGGTTAAGATTAAAACTGGAATCTCTTTTTCCAGAGAGAGATCAAAGTGATGGTTCTGATGCCGGCCTCCTAATCCTCCGTTTTCCACAGATCAGAAAGAAATGGAGAGAGGAAGTGTGAGTGGGTGCACAGTTAAAGCTTTCAGTGAAACAGTACTAATAATGTTATGTTAGGGGGGGGTCCAGGCCTGCTCCTGGAGAGCTAAGAACTGGCAGTTTTGCTCCAACCATGATTAAAAACACCTGAACCAGCTAAACAACCAGTGTGTCTGAAATCGCAGACTGAGTTGGTAGGACTTGGCTTAATACAAGGTAAATGGTGTCTCTTATCAAAATATGTAGCGGCTTTTAGGTTTTTAGTAGACCACAGCAAGTGAAAGAGCTTATAAACAGCATAGACAAGAAACGCTAGATGTAAACGTAAATAGGATGTAAACATGTCGATGCTTGTCATGATGCCGCAGCCACTGAAGGAGTTTCTCAGCGCGGATTTCACTCGACATCTGGGGATGTTTAGACGTTTAGAAAAAAACAAAACAAACAAAAAAATGATGGTACTGCATTTGGTTTAAGCCTATGCTTACATCCATCGCCACTTGTAAGCTCCTTCAGTAGCTGGGGTAATCGTATCAGTATTTATTTTCCGAGTTGTGTTGCCGAGTGCAACCATTTGACATCATTAAAATAATAGCCGTACACCCATACAAGTCTTAATACCTGGGGTTCCCTCTAAAAAAAGTGTGTTCTTTATAGTATGAATATGAGTAGTATGAATGAATTTGGACGTACTACATTCACCATGTTGTTACTATCATGTGACCCACCAGTGTCAGTTGCGTCGCTTCACTGCCATTCACGAATCCTGGCCTCATTGGATAGTAAAGTGTCCATTGAATGCACACTTCAGAATCCAGGCAGAAGTAGTAAGTCATCCGGGTAATTTTCACCTACTGTTTTGCGAATACTCTGAATTCGGACATACCACTCTTGGAATATGTTTTTTCTCAAACCATATAGTCGAGAAATATTTGATTTTGTCTTCATGATTACCAGAAACATCCAGGCTGATGTGTTGTGGCACATTGGAGCTAAACTCTGATGAACGTTCTCCAGGTGTAGGATTGGATACACTTTCATTTCAATTTTTTTCTCTTCCATGTCAGTGTCACAAAAAGTATTCTCATTACTTTATAAAACTATGGTTGAACCACTGATGTCACAAGGACTATTCTAACAATGTTCTTACTACCTTTCTGGGTCTTAAACGTGGTAGTTGCGTTGCTATCTATGCAGGGTTAGAAATCTCTCTGATTTCATCCAAAATTACCTTAGTTGTGTTCCGAAGGTCTTGCGGGTTTGGAACGACTTGAGGGCAAGTAATTTTGAGTTTTCATTTTTGAGTGAACTATCCCTTTAATTGTAATATAATTTTTGGGAAAGTGTAGCAAGTAATGGACATCGTCTCATGTAATAAGACTTAGTTCATTCAACACTTCTTTTTACAGTTTTTGTCTATTGCTTACACACTTTTTGCAGAATTTGGCTCATTATGTCAAAACTCTACACACAAGTCAATCAGACATAGCACTTGGAGATTAACAACTCACATCTATGCCAAAATGAAACACTGCAATCAAAACTTAACACTCCTTTCTAAAAATGAAATTCTTGCAACAAAGCCATACACACAAGCATTGTTTGAATTACTCTTTCATATCACCAGCAACACACTGATGGGCTTTATATAAAACACTGCAGTCTTTGTGTTTCTATTTTTATTGTCATTTGCTCAGACTCAGTCTTCTGTCAAACTCAAAAGTTGAATTTCTGCAGTAATCAAACATGAGTTTTTACAAAAAAAAAAAAAAAACATTCTTACAGAAATAAAGAAAAATTGAATCACAAATCATCAAATTTAGCAACAAAACAAAAGAAAAAAAAACATTTACTGGAAAAATTGCTATTGGGGGAAAAAAACATATACTTGTTTTGTGTGTGTGTGTGTGTGTGTGTGGTGGGGGCTTATGGATCCTGCCTTATGTTTGGCTCTGGCCACAAGACCTCGTCAACATCACAGGCGATGTCCTTGCGAGCTAGGCATCGGAGAAAATATCGCCTTGTGAATCCACCCTTGAATGGATCCCACCTCAATGTCTCTACATGCCTCTTCCAAAGTTCTCAAAGTGGCTCACCTGAGGCCTATTTGTAGTGCTAAGGCTCAGACCGATTGGTGTTCTGTTTTCTGTGCAAGTGTTTTCAGGTGTGTATGTAAGTGCCTACAATTGCCAGATAAGTTTTGCTTTTTGAACACAGTATTTCCCCAAAGATAACAGGGGATTTCGTTTTTGAACAAAGTGTCTAATGTAAGAAAACGTGTGCAGTGTTTCGCAATAAGTGTGTTACAGAATTGTAAACAAAGTGCAAAGCTGACAATGTGTTTAAGCTATGGTTACACTGTGTTTAAGGTATGCTACAAGAAGTTTAGGTATTAAGGCTTTGGTCTAAGCATTTGGTTTTAGTGTGTAAACAATGGGCAAAAACTGTAAATCTTCTTGTATGTCTGTACCTTTATTTGAGACTTTAACCTTCAGACACTCAGAAGAGGACAGGATGTGTCTGTAATGATCCTGCTGGGCCTTGAACCAGATGACTCCATAATTCATATGCTGCGCTTGCTGATTTTCTGGTGTTGTTGTCTTTTTTTTTTTTTTTAGTCACAAAGAATGACCAGTCACAGACATAAATATATGCAGATGTGTGTGTCTCTGTCTGTGTGTGTGGGCCCCATTCATTCTTCACAGTCAAAATCATGCAGTACAAATGCATTTAAATGTCTCTTTTAAGCACACACCCTGCAAACAGCCATGACTAAGATAAATCATATGCAAATTTCTGTGCTCATCTTGTTTTTAAGTGGGGAACCGTGAATATACAACCATCTGTAATGTGAATGTGCGTATGATGTATGTGTTTGTGTGCTCCTTTCTGCATTTATTTTCCATACTTAAGAGAAAAATGAAAATTCGTCATCATTTACTCACGTCATTCTAAGCTCATTTTACTTTCTGTTAAAAAGAAAAGAACCATAATGTATTAATGTATTAATATCAAAAGCTTTGGAAAAATTAAAAAAAAAAAAAAAAAAAAAAAAAAGAATATTTAAACTGTCAAAGTTGACTGTTAAACTAATATGAAACTATTTATTGTGAAAAGTCCTATGCAAAAACAGTCACATTAAACGAAAATCATTTCTCCTGAATCTTTAGGTTTATAGTCGAACAACACTCTAATAGCAGATAGAAAAAGAGATACACTTACAGTTTTTTACAATCGCTATGACAGTTTTTTCAATACATTTAACAAGTTTCCTAAACTCTTAATGCACCAACACGCCTAAAACACACAACTGGCAAAACGGTTAATTTCATGCTCAAAATCACACATTGTAAACTAAACCCCAAAACTAATTTTCAAAATACAATAATAAACTAACACAATACACTATGTCTAACAAAACACTGCAAACATGTTTTAAAATCAAATAATTATTCCAAACACTAACATATGTTCTCTTCCAACAGGAACATTTAGTCAATCATAACACATTGACAAAAAAAAAACACTATCATCAGCTGAAATTACAGAAACTGCATTACTTAATGTGTCAGGTTTGCCCTTATATTTGAAGCCTCTCTACATTTTTGTTTTGTTGGGTTAAGTAAATGCATGCATTTTGTTTCTTTCTTTCTTTCTTTCTTTCTTTCTTTCTTTCTTTCTTTCTTTCTTTCTTTCTTTCTTTGTGTTGCTCTATATTGTTCCTTTTCCACACAGGATCAGCCCAAAGAGTCCTCTTTTAGAACATATGATCATGTGATTGGAAAAACCTCAACACCTGAGTGTGGTTCCTATGGGAATCAGCTGTGATTTATATATTTCCATAACTGCAATAAGCTGTTTCTCATTGGCAATGGAATAAAATACAGAGAATATATTTGTGTTTCAATTCACATTATGAACAGCTGTTCACTTTGACTTTAGCCTACATAAGGTATGTTTAGAACATGATGTTATCCGTTCTGACATACAGTGTGAAAGCATTTGTAAATTTGACTGTAAAATTACAATGTTTTGGTCTTGGTTGAGCTTGTGTGTAAAAGACGTTCAAGCATTTTAAATTGGTGTTAACTGTATGCATTTTGTATCAAAGCAACAAGAAATGTGTTAATTGTATAGCCTACAAAGACGGATATTGTGCTAACCGTGTTAAGAGTTTAGGAAACTTGTTAAATGTATTGAAAAAACTGTCATAGCGATTGTAAAAAACTGTAATACAAATAAATACTTTCCAGGTTATATAGGACTGTTGTATTTGCTTTGGCCTCAATACAGTCAAAGACAACCATTTAATATCACACTTTTTTTTTTTTACACACAAACAAAAATTTAATTCATTATTTAGGGAAAAATGAATGAATGAATGAATGAATGAATGAATGAATGAATGAATGAATGAATGGATGGATGGATGGATGGATGGATGGAAGGAAGGAAGGAATACAATTTCTGGTAGTAAGTAAATAAATAAATAAATACTCCGGTGGTGAATAAATAAATAAACAATATCTGGTAGCAAGTTAATAAATAAATAAATCTGGTAGTATGTAAGTAAATAAATAAATACTCTGGTGGTAAAATAAATAAATAAATAAATAAATAAATAAATAAATACTGGTAGTAAGTATGTAAGTTAGTAAATACATACATACATTTCTGGTAGTAATAAATAAATAAATAAATAAATAAATAAAATCTGGTAGCAAGCAAGCAAAAAATATTTGTTTTAAACAAACAAACAAAAAATAAATAAATGAATATGTAAGTAAATAAATAAATAAATAAAATCTCTGGTAGTAAATAAGTAAACAACAACAAAAAAATATATACTCTGGTGGTAGGTAAGTAAGTAAATAAATAAATAAAATCTCTGGTAGTAAGAAAATAAACAAACAAACAATCCTTTTTGTCCCATAAAGCAAATTAATGGCTATAGCTAATCTCTGGTAAGTAAGTAAGTAAGTAAGTAAATAAATAAATATTCTGGCAATAAATGAACGAACGAACGAACGAACGAACGAACGAACGAACGAACGAACGAACGAACGAACGAACGAACGAAAGAAATCTCTGGTAGTAAGTAAGTAAACAAATAAATAAAATCTCTGGTAGTATGTAATAAATAAATAAAATCTGGTAGCAAGCAAATAAATATTAAAAATATGTTTTAAACAAACAAACAAACAAACAAACAAATAAATGAATATGTAAATAAATAAATAAAATCTCTGGTAGTAAGTAAGTAAACAAATAAATACTCTGGTGGTAGGTAAATAAGTAAATAAATAAATAAAATCTCTGGTAGTAAATAAGTAAACAAATAAATACTCTGGTGGTAGGTAAATAAGTAAATAAATAAATAAAATATCTGGTAGTAAGTAAGTAAACAAACAAACAATCCTCTTAGTCCCATAAAGCAAATTAATGGCTATAGCTAATCTCTGGTAAGTAAATAAATAAATAAATATTCTGGCAATGAATGAATGAATGAATGAATGAATGAATGAATGAATGAAATCTCTGGTAGTAAGAAAGTAAATAAATAAATAAAATCTGGTAGTAAGTAAATAAATTAATTAATTAATTAATAATAATAAAAAAAATAAATAATACTCTTGTTTAAAACAAACAAACAAAGTAAGGAAAATCTCTGGTAGCAAGTAAACAAATAAATACTCTGGTAGTAAACCAATCAATCAATCAATAAATAAATATCTGGTAGTAAGTAATGAAACAAACAAACAAACAAGCCTTTTTGTCCCATAAAGCTAATATACCACTTTTTGACACTTGAAATGTTGAAATATTTTTTTTGGAGCTTGACAGTGTAAATCATTATGCACTTTCATTATATATAAAACAGCAACCTGGACACTTTGGCCAACATCTCCTTTTATACTTTTCCAGAATAAAAAAATAATACAGAGAACGTGTAAATGACGACAAAGTTTTCTTGTTTTAAATGCTGCTTTGCCTAATTTCCATTCCTATTAAAAACGAACAATAATTTCAACAAACAGAAAACCGGTTTGAAAACAGTAATTATTTTTGCGATTACATTTGCTTTAGATCTCTCATAGAATCAAAGCCACTGCACACAGCTCTAAATCACCAGCAAAACAAGCATGTCTGATGGCCGACAGTTATCGGGCTCTTCCGCACACCCCTGCGCCCCCCACCCCCCCCAAACCCATCTCTTTTATGAGGCAGGCGTAGAGGAGGGACGCGGGGGCACTGATGCATACTGAACACCTCTCCCCTCCTCTTCGTCCTCCTATATCCTGTCTTCCCTCCACAGCTGTTCCCCTCCCCATCTCTTTAGCCTCCCATAAGCCAGCGACGATGATTGATCCCACTTCTAATTCAACTGTTACATGTAAATCTATTTACGTGCACATATATTACCCTTATCAAATCCATACAGATGTCTTCCTCCATCTCCCCTTTTCGGAGCCTCTAGCTCTCACTTATAGACAGTCTGTCCTCGTGGCGTGGAGGAGATCCTTGCAGCAGGATGGAAATGTATGCAAATGATAGGGGGGAGAGAGAGGCGAAAAGAGACGTTGCCTGTGTCTCTGATATGTTGTCCCTAAGTAAACGGCTGCCCTGAGATACAATAACAACCTTGCTCATGTCTTCGCAGAAGGGGGTGGACGTGTCACTGTTTTTAGAATCATCTGTTTCCTCTCTTAATGCTTCAGCTGTTTGTACCATCCAAGTCACTTCCATCTTATAAAACACAGAGTTCTTACTTGGAAGTCTGGGATGCGTTTCCTGAAGGAACTATAGTCGCAACTATAGCCGTTGTTACAAATAGAGTTCATTGGAACTTAGGACCATATTTATCTAACTATGCTTTTGGGAAATGCACTCCTGACTGAATGAACCATGTGTAAGGCCACTGTAAAATAACTAGTATAGTCACCTGTGTCCACACATCAGTTCTATATTAATGCTACAAGTCTATAAATCCATGTCATATTAGGCCTACTACGTTGCTTTATTAAAATAATAATAATAAATAAATAAATTAAAAATGCTTGTGACCACATTATTTTAATGCTGTATTGCAAATAATTAGTGTCAGTGAATTATTCAATTAATTTTAGGTCAGCATTGTAAAATGTAAAAATAGAGGAAATGAGCACGAACAATTAAATATCCAATGTCATAAATTTAACATAAAACAAATAAATATATTTCATGAATGATAAATTTATTAACATTAACATTAATACAAGCAATTGTGAGACAAAAATGGATTTGTTAAAGCATACATGTAATTTTAACTTCTTTAAGCCTTTAAGCTCTTTTATCGCTCCTCATTGCAAGTGCACTACTGTACCAGGTGAGCTACAGAGCAAGTTTACAATGGCAGAAAAGCCGTATATATGGATTTGAAAAAGTATTATTCTACAAACAAACTGATCTCATGACAAAAGTGGGCACTTTTTCACTTTTTTTGTCAACTCAAATACTTAAGTTGTCACTTAGTACAACTTAACTTTTAACTTGAATAAACTATTTGAGTTGACTGAACTTAACATTTTTAGGCAGCGGGGTAACAAATTATTTTAAGTTGACTCAACAAATTGTGTTTTTTTGTTTTTTTACATTGTATAATCATCATAATCATAACTGTACACTGTAAAAAAAAAATGAGTCAACTTAAAATAATTTGTTACCTGGCTGCCTTAAAAATTTAAGTTTAGTCAACTCAAAAAAAAAAAAAAATTATAATAATAATTGTCAAATTGAAATGTTACATTTTACTAAGTGACAACTTATTATATTTAATATTTTAGTTGATTCAACTTAAAACTTTAAGGCAGCCGTGTAACAAACACAGCTGTTAAGTTTAAGGAACTTTTTTTTGTTTGTTTAGTCAACTGAAATATCTAAGTTGTCACTTATTACAATTTAACTTTCAAGTTGAATAAACTTATTTGAGTTGACTGAACTTAACATTTTTAGGCAGCAGGGTAACAAATTATTTTAAGTTGACTCAACAAATTGTGTGTTTTTGTTTTGTTTTGTTTTTTACAGTGTATACGCAAATTATTACAAGTGCTCGCTGTTTTACTGCCTCTAGTGTTCATTCTGTTGGATACTGCAACGATATGCACTTATTGGTATGTATTTTGCGTCCTGCATAAGTTCCCAGAGGTACGTTTTCATGAGATCAGTTAGTCTACAAATCATACGCCAAAAAGTGCAGCGTAAAATTGTTTAGTAACAGTATTGTGCAAGGTACTGTGCAAAAATTTAGTCTTTGTTAATTAATAATTGTACTCTATAATTTGTGATAAAAGCAATAAAATAGGTGTTTTACTGCCACTAGTGTTCATTTCAGTTGGAAACAGCAATGAATTATATGAATAGGTATGTTTTTGGAGAGCAAAAAAGTAGGTTGAAGCACAACGAACCTGTTGAAAATAATAAATCTGATTCTAATGAGTAGTGCTGTACCTAAGGTTTAAGTTGATGTGACATGCATTACACAATAAGAAAGAATTTGGACGTGAAGTCTAATTCCACCCTTCACTTTCTGGTGCAAATCAGCATACAGTGGCGCCCATCATCTTTTCTCTCTCTCTCTCTTTCTATTTTTCAAGGAAACATAGATATGCCAGCACTAATTGGAGAAGTGAATCAACACCCTAAGGGCTAGATCGTATTGTTTACTGCATAGTTAAAGGCTCTGCCAAATCATACCAAGCCTGCCTGCCGTGTTATGGCTTTTTAGATGGGCAAAAGTGCAAAGTCCCGTTGAGACATGTTTATACCACTGCAGGTCTGCTCTGCTGATGGCCCTCATTAGCCTGTTTGATTTGAGGCATTGAGAGAGAGCCATTAGGCCTAAGCATAATACATTTTGTTACGGGCATCCAGGCACAACCAGTCCTTTAATTGCTTATGCTTTAAACCTTCTGTATATGACAGATCTTAAGATCATAAAAAAAAAAAAAAAACGGAAATCTTGCATGACCTTTCATGGTGTCTGTTTTGTTGGTATGCAGGAATGTAGAATGAATACCTTCTTAAACATATTGCCCAAGCAATCCTAGCATTCACATTAATCTCAATGACATGCTGGTCTGATGCAGGACTCTATGAAAGTGTGTGATTTAAAATCAGACACCTTTGCAAAATTTAGGGTTTTTGAGGAAAACATTCTATATAGTGGACTTGGGGATCTATGGGTTGAAGGTCCGAATTGCAGTTTCAGTGCAGCTTCAATGGGTCTCTACATGATACCAGTCGTGGAATAAGGGTCATATCTAGTGAAACAATCAGTCATTTAAAAAAAAAAAAAAAAATAATAATAATAGATGTATATACTTTTTAACCACAAATGCTCATCTTGCACTAACTCATCTTCAAACATTATGACATTCCATCTCATTTTCTCCTCTAACTTCGAAATCAATGTTGTTTTACCTTTTATTTTTTAATTTTATTTATTTATTTATTAAATTTTTTTTTTGTAAAGAGCGTTTGACATTCTTTGCGTGTTTGCGTAGTAAACAATATGTCATTTTTAAAAAAAGTACATACATTTGTGTTTTTTTTTTAGAAAATGATCAATCGTTTCGCTAGATAAGACCCTTATTTCTCATCTGGGATTGTGTAGAGCACGTTGAAGCTGCCTTGAAACTACAATTTGAATCTTCAATCCATTGGGTCCCATTGACGTCCCTCATATGGAAAAAAAAAATCTTGGAATGTTTTCCTCAAAAACCTTAACTTCTTTTTAACTGTAGAAAGCCTCCTGAAGGATTGTCCAAAGATGATTCATCCTGGTTGGACACTCCTATGGACATCATGGTCCAGTTCCTCCCATAGTTACTCAATTGGGTTGAGGTCGGGTGATTGAGGAGGCCTTTCTGGGACAGACATGATGGTCTTCAATCATAATGTCAAGCTACCAAAAAATGATAAGAATTTATGCTGATATCGTCTAAACCCACACTTTGCCTGTCTTTTTTCACAAGGGTGTTTCCAAACTTTTGGAGGGCAGTGTATGTTCTTTTAAGAGTTGAAGTACACAATATCAATGCATGTTCAATGAAATTAAGTGCTACTGTTTGCTACTACTGCGTAGCAGAAAGTTTTTTCCATTTTATGGAAAATTCCTGAACATTAATAGATGTAAATAGCAAAATAACAAACCTTAGGGTGAAGGAATGCCTGGCCCTCCATGTGGTAGGAAAAGCCAGTGACTCAGAGCAGTGTGACTGTATGTGCGAATAACAAGGCTGGGTGAAAGAGGGAGCGACAGACCCTCAAGGTTTCGCTTGCCTGACCAGATCATTTCCTCACCCCCAACACTGACATACACAGTCTGTCCTAATCATTTCTGTCCTTTCCTCCACACTTCACTACTCAGCCCCTCCTGAGACACACAGGCAAACCAAACAAACCCTCAGGGCCGAGACAAAGTCATGAGAACGAACCAGTCAGAAAGACTGGCTACACAATGAACCGTGAGCTACACCTGGGAAAGAAATTCCTTTAAGCTTTACCTCTGGTGTTGGCTTCATGAGACGAGAGAGAAAAGTGGGAATTGACAGTGGACCGTGTGTACGAGAGCATGTCTGTTTAATCTGAGGCCAGGTTGGCAAACACATTACCTGTGTTAATGCAGTCTGAACCCTCTAAAGCTTAACATAAAATACTAGTCAGATTTTTTTTTTGTTTTTTGTTTTTTTTGGTAATGGAACAGCTTATTGAAACTTTAGGCAAAATAAAAAAAAAACAAATCTAAAAAAAGCATATGTACTTTTGTTAAAGGGATAGTTCTCATGTCAAACCCGTAAGACCTTTGTTTATCTTCAAAACACAAATTAAGACATGTTTAATAAAATCAGAGAACTTTCTGACCCTCCATAGACAGCAATGCATATTCATATTTCATCTCCTTTTGAGAACTTAATAGGCATCTTTGAATTGTTCAAATTATTGCTACTCTTTCTTCCATTCTCTCTAAAGGAGTTTGCTGTTTCCTGGTCCATCACTCATATGAAAATAGCGGTGCTGTAATGTGAAAGTTCTACATGTCCTGGATGTGGAACAAGGAAATGATTCCACAGTGTCAAGGTTCAGATATTTTCATATGACCTATGTGGTAAAAGGCACACCATGTTGCTCAGAGAGGAGCTGGTCATCACATGGTCACATATATCATCTTTATATGCATGACTAAGTGTGTGCAAATGTGTGCATGTGAGTGTGTTAAGGGTTAAAGATGAGGAAATGTTACCTGTCAGTCCTTACAAGGCCTGGCTGACAAGGCAGATGACAGCTGTTGATAACTTATGTGTCCTGATTATGTCCACACATAAAAGAGTACAGTACATACTCTATACTAAATGTCACGCCTTTGTTTTTCCCGCTCACTTTCTGTTCTAACCTGTGTTGCAGTTAACAGCTCACCTCTAATTACCTACCGATTGGTGTCGCCTGCTGAGAAACCGCTTGAAAGCTGTGGCACACCCAGGATGCGTCTGAAACCGAAGGCAGCTGCCTTGTCGGTTAGTCAGCCGTTCAGTGACCTATCAAACAATGTTTTAGCTTAAAGGCACCTTTGAAGTTTCCGACCACTTTTCAAGGCAGCATAACGTCATGTCTGATGATCTACAACAAATTCAAGTAAGCTTTAGTCATAACCAAGCACATATTCAATGACTATAATGCATATTTCTTGGTAAAAAAAAAAAAAAAATCCTGACTTAAAAAAAGTAAAGGATAGACATTGATTAACCAATTTGCTGCTTTGAACCGCTCTGTCAGAAGCCAATTTTATTCTTTTGGTCAACAGCACCAAGCAAGGAGGTTACCGTAGTTCAAACAGTATAGGATTACGCTTGCAACGTCAAGGTTATTGGTTTGATTCTGAAGTAATGCATTAACTGATAAAATGCATACAGTGCTCTGTAAGATGGATTGCTTTCTTATTAGTTGTGTACACTGTTCTTTATTGGCATTGATGGTTCCATGAAGAACCTTGAACATCCATGTTCAA
The DNA here is from genome assembly GCA_033026305.1 of Cirrhinus molitorella. NCBI lineage: Eukaryota > Metazoa > Chordata > Actinopteri > Cypriniformes > Cyprinidae > Cirrhinus > Cirrhinus molitorella. The sequence continues at coordinate 31,249,952 of CM065122.1, read as the reverse complement.
GTTTTCAAATGCAGAAAAAGTTCTTTATAGTCGAAAAAGGTTCTTTAGATTTTTAAAATGTTCTTCAGAATGGTTCTTTTAAGAACTGTTCTTTGAAAGGTTCTTTGGGGGACCAAAAATGGTTCTTCCATGGAATAAACATCTTTTGGAACCTTTATTTTTTAAGAGTGTATGTTAGCAAAATTGGTAACACTTTACAAGATCCATACAAGGTGCTTGAAGTACTTTAATTTGACTTTTTGAAATTTAAGACTTGAAAAAATCCTGAAAATAGCAATATTTTTATTGAAAGATTATTGAAAGACAATGTATAATAAGTGCTTAATTTTTTTCAGTAAGCACAAAGGCATATCTTTTCACACAAAATTCACACAATTCAATTTGCTTATTTCAGTTAATGTCATAGAACTAGCGAGCTAAGCCAGAAGTAGTAATAACCAAAGACATGGAACAGGTAAACCAAATCAAATGAGTCATTTACACTGGATCTGCTCCTATTGATTTAAATTTTTTGAATTTCAATTTTACAAACCATGTAGTGATGGGTGAAACAGAGCTTATGAATCAGGTAAACCAATGCGCTGCAAAACGATTCACTGTTTCGAAGTGCTCCATTTGGATATCGCAAATAAATTTTCAGATCGTGATTTCGGAGCGGGTTTGTGAATCATTTAACTTAGATTGGAACTTCAAATCACATATCGCCAATCATGTGATTCAGATCGGGACTTTGGTGCAGGTTCACAAATCATTTGATTCAGTTCGGGACTTTGGAGCACATATGGCAAATCATTTGTCTCAGATCAAGACATTGTTTGATAAGTGAGATCTCTGACTGAAGTCCTTGAAAATCAAAAATGTAGTGCTTGAAAAGTCCTTGAAAATTTCATTTTACAGTATGTGTATGAACCTTGTAGTAAAGGTACATGAATAATCATGTACAAAATACCTGAATTAAGATTTACACTCTTAAAAATAAAGGTGATTTAAAAGGTTCTTTACAGCGTTGCCATAGAATAACCTTTTTTTGGTTCCACAAAGAACCATTCAGTCAAAGGTTCTTTAAGGAACTATCTCTTTCTTACTGTTTTATAATCTGAAGAACCTTCTTCACCACAAAGACCCTTTCGTGAAACGGAAAGGTTCTTCAGATGTTAAAGGTTCTTTATGGAACCATTTGGACTAAAGAGGTTCTTCTATGGCATCGTGAATTACCGTCTATTTTTCAGAGTGTACTTCAGTGTGAACCCATGATTAGTGAAGGCATGAGCTAATCATAAATCAATCAATAGCTATAACCATCTAAGCTAACTACAACTGGAATCATAAGTATTCATGCACAAATAAGGCAGCCTTAAAGGGCTTGTTCACCAAAAATGAAAATTCTGTAATTAATTACTCACCCTTGCGTCGTTCCAAACCCGTAAAACCTTTGTTCATTTTCGGAATCCATATTAAGATGTTTTTGATGAAATCCGAGAGCTTTCTGACCCTGCATAGACAGCAACACAACTGACACATTCAAGGCCCAGCAAGGTAGTAAGGACATTGTTAAAATAGTCGATGTGACACCTGTGGTTCAACTAAAATTTGCACCAAAAAAAAAAACTAAAATATGTCAGAAGCGCTCTGATTTCATCAAAAATATTTTAATTTGTGTTCCAAAGATAGTCTTACGGGTGCAGAATAACATGAGGGTGAGTAATTAATGACTGAATTTAGATTTTTGGATGAACTATCCCGTTAAAATAGTAGATATATTGCAGATGGCTGAATGGACTACGTGTGTTCATACTTGTTTTAGATTAGGCTTGATACCAGGTATTTTAATGCTTCTCGGTAAAGTGATAACACGTTGCTTTAGGGCGGTTTGTGTAATGTTCCACACCGATTCCACAGTTCACATCAACTAATTTTGATTGATGGCAAGTCAACAAGTAAAGCGCCAGGGGGTTCAAAACATGTGAACATCAATACTTAATATTATCCTCATAAAGATCTCGCCGCGATATTCACGGCATGCAAACCTCAAAATTCCATTTAAGACAGGATTCGTCAGTTGTCATGATCAATTATGCAAATGCAAATTAAGACAGGATGAATTATTGATTGCACACATACTGATCAAGGATTAAAGAGTTGTATCAGACATGCTTTAGAGGTAGAGATGAATGATGGGGGTCAGGGAAAGGCAAACGTCTTAGAGTTTGGTTCAGGTGTCGTGAAAGGGTTCTCTGGTCCACTGCTGTCTCACTACATTGGCAAAAAAAGCCCAGAAGCGTAAACACTAGATTCCGATTCCTGCCAGCACTCTGATGGATTCCTGGAAAGTTTCACTGCTGAGCACCAGATACTAAAAATATACCTGCGTTTGACAAACGCGAGAAGACGCAGCCCGCTGGGTGGTGTGTCTGAGCAGTTTGGCACAATGGGTGTACATTTACAGGAAACCTGTTGACATCACTGCGAGAAAAACTGTTTGTAGATTATAACTCATATGACTCTTAATGAGATTAAAAAGGGTCCTAATCTCAATAGATGGTCAGCATGTGATTATGTTTGGCTATGTACAGTAGGCCTTGGTATGTGTTTTTATAAATGCTGTGCGCAAACACCAAGACCAGACCCCAAAAATAGTGTGGGAATATGTTTTGCCACATGCAGTGCTCCCATGGAGGCTCTCAGGTTCCTTCGGCCTCTCCTTCCATCTCCCGATCTCCTCGTCTGGAACCCTTCCCAGAAACTTTGGCCTGGGGAAAAGACTGAGACCTCTCTCCCACACACAAACTCAGATCCGGCCTTTAGCGCTCTGCCAAATATGGGTGCTCTGTACACTCACGCAGCTTCTAAATTTAGCCTGATATTCACATGACGTGTCATTTAGAATAATATTAGTGGCACACATGCCTTGAAGCAGGTCATTGTCTCTGTGATTGGCTGGCAAAGAATGGGAGTGGGCTGCATGTGGGCTGGTTTGTGGCTGTATTCCTGAGTGATTTTGCCTACAAAAATCTGTCTTTCATGAATTTGAAAAAAGAAAGTTAAAATGAAGTTTGGCAAACTGCAAGTAAGGTGTTGATCCTGTTATATTTAAAAAAATAGTTCACCCAAAAATGAAAATTCTAATTCTAATTACTCACCCTCATGTTCTTTCCAACTCATAAGACCTCATATTATCTTTGTAACACAAACTAAAATGTTTTTGGGGAAATCCGAGAGCTTTCTGATCCTGCATCGACAGCAACGTAACTACCATGTTCAAGGTCCAAAAAAAGTAGTAAGGATATTGTTAAAATAGTCAATAAAAATACATGCTACACATGCTAGTATTGAATGAAATGCATGTATACTTCCATTCAAAAGTTAAGATTTTGGTAACACTTTAGTATAGCTTAGCATGCATATTACTAGCAAACTGGCTGTTTATTAGTGCTTATAAAGCACATATTCTATATTCTTAACCCTACCCAATACAACTACCTTACTAACTATTAATAAGTAGCAAATTAGGTTTAGTTAGTTAGTTAGTTAATAGTGAGAACTGGATCTTAAAATAAAATATGATCAAGATTTTGTTTTGTTTTGAAAAAAAAAAAAGTCCCTATGCTCACCAAGGCTGTATTTATTTGATCAAATATGCAGTAAAACAGTAATATTGTGACATATTATTACAATTAAAAATAACTTGTGACCCTGGACCATAAAACCAGTAATAAGGGATATTTTTTATTGAGATTTACCTGAATAAATAAGTTTTCCATTGATGCATGTTTTTTTTCCGATAGGACAATATTTGAAAAACTATACATATATATTTGATACAACTATTTGAAAATCTGGAAGCTGAGGGTGCAAAAAAAATAAAATAAAATAAAATAAAAAATTCTAAATAGAAAATCACCTTTAAAGTTGTCCAAATGAAGTTCTTAGCAACGCATATTACTAATCAAAAATAAAGTTGTTATATATATATATATTAGGGCTGTCAAATGATTAATCGTGATTAATCGCATCCAAAATATAAGTTTATGTTTACATACTATATGTGTGTTTACTTTGTATATTTATTATGTACATATAAATACACACACATGCATGTATATATTAAAACAAAATATTTATATTTATATATATTTATACCCGTATACAATTTAGATTATAAATAAATATAAATATTTTATATGTCAATCTAAAATATTTTTCCTTAATATATACATGCATATGTTTGTATTTATATGTACATAATAAATATACACAGTACACAAATATATAGTATGTAAACATAAACTTTTATTTTGGATGCGATTAATCACGATTAATCGTTTGACAGCCCTAATATATATATATATATATATATATATATATTTTTTTTTTTTTTTTTTTTTGTAGGGAATTTACAAAATATTATCATGGAAAATGATCTTTACTTAATATCCTAATGACTTTTGCCATAAAATAAAAATTAATCATTTTGACCTATACAATGTGTTTTAAGCTATGCTACAAATAAACCTCTATAAGACTGGTTTTGTGGTCCATGGTCACATATTTTAAAATGTAATTTATTCATGAGATGGCAAGGTGGAATTTTCAGCAGCCATTTTTTTAAAAGTTCATTCTGCATTTACCTTTTTTTGCCAAGAATATATGAAGAGTTCATATGCAAAACCAGCTAAAAGCCATCTCAGTCAAAAATGAGATAATGATACTGAATGAATGCTCTCAACACATATTATACATCCATCAGATACTTTTACTTCAAACTTGCCAAAATCCTGCCCTCAGCCCAATCAGAAGTACCAGTACTTGCATAGAAACCTATACATCGGAGCCTGATAAAAATGCATTTTCTAAAGAAAGATGTCAGATGGACTTAGAGGCTTTAGCATCTGAACTCTTTATATGCTGTCCTGCCTTAAAATATGCCTGAAAATATTTTGGAATTGCATTTGGAAAGGAAAGGAAAGGAAAGGAAAGGAAAGGAAAGGAAAGGAAAGGAAAGGAAAGGAAAGGAAAATCAAAATCATTTGTGTCCAAAGTGTTGATATGATGCTTTAAAATGAGTTTAATGTATCTTCATACATCTCCAAATACCAACATGTCTCTAGACATTTAATTTCTGAGCCAAAACAAACTCAACACAATCCAGGAATGCAGTCTTAATGTATGTACAGAAATCCATAAGGATTCTACAGCGTGGAAACAAAAGAGGATAGTCCCAATTTCCCTCAGGTCATTTTGCAGTATAGCACAAGAAACAGAACACCAGGCCAGGGTCTCACCGGCAGCTGTGCTTCCATTTATACCATTCCAATGGCCAGAGGACTTGCCACAAAGTAATCAGGGAGTCCCATCTTCCCCCACACGGTCTAACCCTATAGGCAGATCTCATCTCTTTCCTCCCCCACTGTATAGTGGAGCTCCACTCAGAGGTATAGAACATACATGCTGGCCAGTGAAGTACCCAATGCCATGGACATCAGCTTCACTACAGTAGCTCTGATGAACACCAGAAAGTGAGCGCATAAGAGAGTTCCTTGAGTGTTCTGGGAATCATTGAAGAATAAGCTACAAAAGATACAGTCATTCACCAGCTGCTTCTTTATAGAGATCAATAATATAGAAGAAAACTCTCTCAGTTTTGAAATAGAAAAGAATGGATTCAACAACTTGAAGTGCGGAAGGAGAACAAAATACAACTGTGTGTGATTTATGATGAAGGCAAAAGCAATACGCCATCCTGAGCAATTTGAAATGATGATTATAGACTGTAAGTGTAGTTCAATATAGGAAACTGCACAGAGTGATTATTGTACTGCTTCTTTTTCCACAAAATGGAGCATAGCTATTCTATACATTGTAATACAAAACCCCTCCATAGCTCACCCAGGAGTATTAAGCTGCATGCCCTGTGCCACTTTCTCAGACCCAACCTTTGTTCCTTCAATATAAAGCTAATAATGCTCCACATGGTAGGCAGCATATGTAGGGCATTAATATTTAAGGCCAGAGGCTGAGAGGGCAGGAATGAGAGCAGCCTTTTATGACCAGAGACAACATTATGTATTAATGACCATCTTAATAGCCAAACACCTCATATGACTGAAACTGCATAATGCCTGTGCAGGTTATATCTCCAGCAGCAGTTAAACAGACTATCAAAGTCAGCTGTGGCACTGATATTAACACTAATAATACATGAAAGTCAATGTGCTCGTTTTTCAAATGATTTGCTTGAATAGGATAGAAAAATTATATGAAGGGTTATGAGCCACATTATTTTGACTCATCAATTAGTTGAAGTGACTGTGTACAGTCTACATGCTCACCTAACCCATTAGATTTCCATTTGCACAATGACCTGCCGACATTCACTTCATTATACTGCACTGCCAAATATCTGGTGAAGGATACTTATTAGTGGTGCTTGCTAAGGCAAATATTGTCATTTCTATCACTCATATGAAGGATTAGGGATATTAACAAACCCCTGGCATAAAAATGGCACTATACTGTAGCTCTGGTGGAGCTGCCTTCCATGAATGCAAGATTGTTATATACAGTATATATCTATTTTTTACATTCCAAATGGTGAGGATTTTGCACCAGCTTTCATCATTATGCCAGCTGGCAAGTATATATATATATATATATATATATATATATATATATATATATATACAATAGTATGTGAAAAAGTATTTGGATTAAATCTCAGTATTCATATAACAGTGGCCAAAAAGCACCTACTCAGAGTAAGCAATTTTAGATGCAGTCACTGTTTATATGAGTCTTCTGAATCGTTCTCTCAAATGAATCATTCTCTGAATCATTCTTCTTAATCTTTTACTTAACCTATTTGTTCAAAAACGCTGAATCCTTTAGCAATTAAAAATTTGTCTGTTTGTATGAGCAATTTTCTAGCCAAAATTTTTCAGAAACACTTGATAGTTTTGTTCAAAAACACTGAATCATTCAGGAATGAAACAAGTGTCTGTCTATATGTACTCACAAACAGTTTATTCAAAAACACTAATTTGTTTCTATGAATGAGTAATTTACTTAATTGTTTTGTACAAAATCACTGAATCCTTCAGCAATAAAACAAGTGTCTATGTGAGAAATTCTCTCTACCAATTCTTCTAAAAAGACTCTTTTATTTTTATGAATGAGTAACTGAATCATTTACTCAATTGTTTTGTTCAAAAACACTGAATCAGGAATCAAATAAGCGTCTGTCTTTATGAGTAACTCTTTTCCACCAAATTAATTCAAAAACACTAATTCAGCTTTATGAATGCGTAACTGAATCCTTTACTTAACTGTTTTGTTCAAAAACACGGAATCCTTCAGGAATGAAACAAGTGTCTCTCTATATGAATAATTCTCTCAAACAGTTTATTCAAAAACACTAATTCGTATTATGAATGAGTAATTGAATCATTTACTTAACTGTTTTGTTTAAAACCACTGAATCCTCCAGAAATTAAACAAGTGTTTGTCTATGTGAGTAATTCTTTGACCTGTTCATAAAAAACACTAATGAATGACTAATTAAATAATTTACTTAATTGATTTTGCAAAAACACTGAATCATTCAGGAAGGATGCAGCATTCTGCAATGCTACAGACATGAATGAGACCTTAAATAACTTTGCTTGTTAAGGTTTAGTAGGGTACTATTTTCTTAACAATCACACTTATGGATTATGCATAGGGGGTGATAAATAAGTGTAATATATATATAAAGATAATAATTATAATTTATCTTATAATAATAATTTACAATAAATGGATGGTCCTGGACTCCAAAAATTATAGCTTAACCTGTGGCAGTGCAGAAAAATAATGATATATTGAAATTATGCATTTCATAATCCATAATTCATGTTCTGTAATGCATGCTGCATAAAAGAGGGAGAGAGAAGAGACACTCTGCGTATTGCTTGAAATATAGCACAGCATGCTGAGTTAGGTGACAGAAGGCCTCATGTCTTTACCCAGCGGCATTGCAGGTGATTCATCCATACATTAATTAACAACCCATTCATTTCGTTTAATAACTCATAATGCATAATTTAGCCCTGTTCTTCCTCGATGATATTACTGTGTCTAGTCATCTTCTTCCTGTTCCTTCAAGCTCACACACAAAATACACACAGAGCCTTGATTTGTTGCCCCATAAATGGCTGACTATAGTGATGTGAGATTTGTTACAGGAATGCGACTCCTCTTTGAGAGGCGGAAATATCCTCGCTTGACCTCAGTGAGATGAAGAAAAAAAAAAAAGCTCCAGAAAAAGCTGAAATGAAGAGGGCTTGTGTCTGTCAGAAATATATAATTACATCCTAAGTGCTCTCACATTTCTGCCGTTTTGGCATCTGGAGAAAGCCATGACAGACTGTGAGGGATTGTTCTGAGGGTTTGTCGCAGTCCTGATCTATGTGTCTTTTCCAATTATTAGTTTAATCCACAGCAATCCAACTGTAAGATCTCATTGCGCCCTGCAAGACCAGTTAGTGCCCACAGCGGGGGCACAGTAGTTATTGGCCAGGCCAAAGGGGGCAATTACGCCAAACCAGTAGTGCCACTGTCTGACAGACTACCCACAAATATGAGCCACCAAAACACTCTGCCATCATGTTTCTCTGTATATGTTTTCTCTGTACCTATTTCTGAGGGACGAACCTAAATACACTCTGAAAAGTGATACCCATCTATTTGTCCATCTATTTTTACACCAAAAACAGTATTCATGGTTTATTTGGCAAATCTGTGATATCAAATAAGCATGTGTTTATGTTATATGTCTGCTAAACATGGCTACTGTCTACAAGCGTGTCCAGACATTTACTTTCTTACTTCACTGGCTAAAAATGCCATTGTTCCAATACATTTTTTTAAAGTGTCTTGAAATGTTTATCCCACAAATGCAGTAATGAAAGGGTGGGGCTGTGGAGGATTTCAGAGTTTCAGAAGGACATGATATAACTTGTACAAATCTGAAACTCATATCTGAATGATGAATTCACTTATGTTTAGTTAAAAACAAGTGAAAGTACACTTACTTGCTTCATCACATGCAAAAGTGCATTTAAATAAACATCTATCCATCCATCCACCTTTAAAGGATTAGCACACTTCCAGAAAAAAAAAAATATTGATAATATATTCACTCCTATGTCATCCAAGATGTCTTTCTTTCTTCAGTCATAAAGAAATTAAGGTTTTTGAGGAAAACATTCCAAGACTTTTCTCCACATAATGGGCTTCAATGTGAATCAAGGTCCAAACTGCAATTTCAATGCAGCTTCACAGGGCTCTATGCTCCTAGCCGAGGAATAAGGGTCTTATGTAATGAAACGATCAGTCATTTTCTAAAAAGTTTTTAGAAAAATAAAAACATAATCACTTTTTCCATAATCACTTTTTCCAAAGTGATTATGTAATGCGCAAAGTTGCAGAGGCTCATCCAGAGCTAGTGCAAGATGAGCATTTGTGGTTAAAAAGTATATAAATGGCCAATCGTTTTGCTAGATATAACCCTTATTCCTTGGCTGGGATCGTGTAGAGCCCTTTGAAGCTGCAGTGAAACTGCAATTTGGACCTTTAACCCATTGGCAACCAGTGAAGTCCACTATATGGAGAAAATCCTGTAATGTTTTCCTCAAGAACCTTAATTTCTTTCTGACTGAAGAAAGAAAGACATGAACATCTTGGATGACACAGAGGTGAGTAAATTATTAGGAAATTTCAATCCAGGAGTGAACTAATCCTTTAAGTTTATTCAGGACACAAGAGTTATTTATTAAGACTCCTGTTTAAGCCTGTTAAGATCTTCTAGGATTACTTGGTTCAGCTTGGTTTAGTGTTATTTTAGTGTTATTCATATACTATTATTTATTACAGGATGTAGCCACGTTACAGATGAAATGGGCCATTATTGTGGAACTTGTTCTCAGTTATGAACTCACAATTGCTGGGACAGTTTGAAAGATGCAGCCAAAAACTGGGAGAACAGTTGTGTCCTCAGTCATTCAAACGTTTGTAGACAGTAGATGTATGTAATGTAATAATAATAATGATTTTTTTTATTTGTTTACCTTCATTTCTTTTTATACCTTCTCTATATTTTCAGTTTTTTTCTTTTAAAAGAATGCCCCAGGCCATCACATGTGAAGACAAAAAAAAAAAAAAAAAAGTGGGAGTAGAGGGAAAAACGGAAGGGAGATTGGACACCTGTGCATGACCTAGGATGAACTCCATGAGGGAGAGAGGAAGAAAAGAGGGTAGAGGAGTAATATGAGGGTGGATGGAATCCCAGCCATCATTACGGAGAGTCAGTTCCCTCTTGAGATCGCCATAGGGGCCAGTCTGACAGAGCAGCACAATTAGAGCTTCAGGCCCAGTCACGTTACACCAGCAGCAGCACCATTTAACAGTGGGTGTGTTTTACATTTACCTTTTCATATTTTAAAATCTTTGATCATCTCAAAATCAAATGAACACCAGACTCTGCGTACAGACATGCAGAAAATGTGAATCTCTTGAATATTGTTGAAAATGAAACTGAAGAGGGCACCAAATCTGAAAACCACTGAAAAACCAGGTTGGCATTCCTAGTCATATAAGCTTAACTTGTGCTGCTGATATGTTATATTGTATAGCTCTGTTCCAAAACAGTTTTTTGTATAACTGTTGACATTGTTGTTGTAAATGTGTCCAATATATGATTTCCAGATCATGGTACTGAACTGACCCGCATGAGCAAAAAAACAATACGATAGGGTTGCCAGGTTTTCACAACAAAATCCGCCCAATTGCTTTTTAAAACTAGCCCAGGGGGGTAAATATCGCATCAGTGGGCTCGCTGCAACCCACAGAGTTGAAAAATAACCTGCGGCAACAGTGAAAAAGTAGTCCAATTTAGCAGAAAAACGGTGGACTTGGCAACACAGAGGACGTAAAGTAAGCAATTATGCTTTTATACTGTGATCTGCTGCAGAAGTCAGCAAAATTATGCGCACTATGAAAAATAAAGACAAGGATGTGAAGAATTTTGAAACTTTTTTGATACAAACCCTCATGTTTTGCTTGTATATAGAGTTGTCACTGTAATAGAGTGTCGACGCATCATCAGTCAATCAGTGAGCCATATTGGTGGCACAGAACGTAATCAATGCCACCGAACCGAATGGAACTTTGCTGAATATTGCTGCTAAAAATGGTCAGTTATTGTCATGTTTTGAGCTGTGCTAATCAGTCAGACCGGGAAAAACTTTTGAACTACACTGTAAAAAACAAAAAAACACAATTTGCAGAGTCAACTTAAAATAATTTGTTACCCTACTGCCTTAAAATTGTAAAGTTCCGTCAACTCAAATAAGTTCATTCAAGTTGAAATGTTGTCGCACTAAGATATTTGAGTTGACTAAACTAAAAAAAAATTGATTGTTAAACTTAACAGCTGTGTTTGTTACTCGGCTGCCTTAAAATTTTAAGTTGAATCAACTTTAAAAACTAATTTGTCACACTGGTGAAATGTAACATTTCAAGTTGACTAAACTTTTTTCGAGTTGACTAAACTTAACATTTTAAGGCAGCAAGGTAACAAATTATTTTAAGTTGACTCAATAAATTGTGTTTTAAAGCGTACTATAGACTGCCGTAGTCGTGTATGGTCAGACTGAACCAGGGTTTCCAGGGTAACAATCTTGACAACATTTGTGCTTCTTCTTATAATTTTCGGACAGGTAGGTGAAATATTAAGATAAAATGTTAATTAACGCTGCTTACCAAGTCGTTCTATGCATGATTTAGCAGCACTTTTTTTCTGTGGTTTAGACAGCATAAATTAGCAGAACAACATATTCAGTAGTACATTAACCATGCAATCAATGCCGTTGTTTACATCTGAGTATATCCATTATGGCTGTGAATCTGGGTAACTGACCAAACCGTGACGTAAGTGCAAACCCTCTATACTTGTGAGTTCTGACACATCGCACCTCCACTGATTACCATTCACAACTGTCTTGATTGTTGGGTATGTAAAATCTTTAAAGTGATAACGAAGAATCTTTGAAGAATCATGACGAATGTTGATGTAGAGTGAGGTAAATGTCACATAAATTCCATATGACTGTTCACACTGTGGCTGCATTGCAAAACATCTGAACTGTATTGGATTTAGTACCACATTTGAAAGTGGCACAAATGGGAATTGAATAGATCAGATTTCATGTGGTTTGTGCTGTTCACACTGTCATGAAAAAACAGATCTGAGTCACATGTAAGCAAAACTTGACAAAAGGCCATAGTCTGAAAGTTTGTGTTGCATTATATCCAACTAAATTATATTCAAATTAACATTTTTAAAATCAAATTCACTTATGATTCAAAAGAGGTCCCATCTTTGTTAAGATGCTGCCATTCGGTTTTGTAACAGAGCTAATGCTGTCCTACAGCTCATCTTGATGTTGATAGCTGATTTTAGTCTTACGTAGTCTTACATGTTTGCTAGTACAAGCTTAAGTGAAGCCATTGTTCTTAACCTTTCCTCTAGTCCATCTGCAGTAATGGAGTTTTGAATGACCCTCTGGGCTCCACTTCACTTCTGACAGCTCTCAATAGAGAGCTCAGCATGGACAGATAAAGAGATCAGTTCTGCACTACATGTATAACCTGTCAGGAATAAGCAGACCTTTATGGAGCTGCTAGATGGAAAACCTTCAGTGGAATCTCATGTAATCCAACCATAATCCATGACAAGTCTCGTACTTGGGATATAAAGCTCTTTGTATAGAAATGAAATAAGCTGGTTTATCTTGCCGTGCCTTCAACCGAGGTCAGCCGCTAAACAATGCAGCACGTTAGAAGATTGATGTCATGATGAGCAGAAACAATAGGGCAGTGATATGCTTACTGTTTTATGTAGCAGTCTGTTTCATCTAACCTGCTTGACTTCCACCTACTCAGCTAGATGTGAAAGTTGGCCCTCGTTCATTGCGCTGACCCCATTGCATCAGTGCCGACCCACATTCGCATGATCAATATAGTCCAGCATTGCACTTGCTCCACCTCTTGAATTATGAGGCATTAGGTTCATGCAGTTTTCCCACTACGAACATGCTAAAGGTGAAATATACAGAAGAGCCTTATTAGAAGCTGATACTGAATGTGCTGTGTGAGGAGATACTAGAAGATGAGTTAGTGTGGCCTTCTAGAGGATCCTGAAATCTGGGCCAGTGTAGGGTACATTACTGTAAATCCACAGATGGTTTCATCCATATTTACCTCAACCTCAGTTCTCCACTTCTCAATACAGCTACTTTATATGAACTTATACAGACTCTAGCACAGAGACTAAAAACATTTTTGACATGAAATCTTACAACTCCAACAAACAGTGAACAATTAAATTTTTCTTCTCTGTTTTTTTGCACTAATTAATAAATCTTGCAAATGTCTACCCAAATGTTTACTGTTTTTTTTTTATTGTTGCTTGCATTACATGGACTGATGTTCAGTGTTTGTTGTTACCGTTGATCTATGTGGCATGTAGTAATGTAGTAACCAAATAAAAAGCATTTCTTGCTTTAATGATGTGATATTGAGCATCACCATTATTGCTGGGTTAAGCTTGATCCATATTTTATTTTATACATTTAATTTTATTTTTTTAAATATATATTTTTAATATAATCAAAATCACTTACATTTTATGCAAAATATAAATAAATAAGTAAAGAAAGAAAGAAAGGAAAAAAACAATATAATTAGAAATTCAATATAAGCTTCTTCTTCTGGCTGATTTTTGTCTTACTGTGCTTAAAAGTTATATTGATATATGCTTTTATTTAATTAATTTATTTTTTTTAATTTAATTTAATTATTTTTTAAGATTATTTTCTTACACTTTTATAATTTGTACAATTATTTTTACTAATTTACTTTGATTTAATTTAATTCAAAGATTTTATTTGTTATTTTTTTTGTTTTTTATTTTTTTATTATTTTATTTTATTCATGTTGTATTATTTCATTATATTATTTTATTATATTTTTAATATTATATTTAAAAAAAAAAACATAAAAAGGTTCAAATCAAAATAAATTGGAAATTAATATATGCTTTTATATTTTATTTTGATTTATTTTATTATTCCTTTATTTTATTTTATATTATGTTAAATATATATTTTTAATCAAATCTAATTCACTTACATTTTATAATATTTATTATATTTTATATAATATCTCACTGTTCAAATAAACCTACCATTAAAATTATAGACATTGCTTTGTCAGTGGGTAAACGTACAAAATCACAGAATCAAATAATTTTTTCCCCTCACTGTATATGAAGAGTTCAGATGCAAAAGCATCTAAATCCATCTGACATCTTTAAAAAAATAAATAAATGCATAAATAAAAGTTAAAATCAAGATAAATTAGAAATTAACATATGATTTTATTTTTATATTGTATTGTATTTTGGTTTGTTGGTTCTAAATACATTTGAACTTTTTTTTTTTTTGCATTTGCAAATACATTTGAGCTCTTACAAACTTATAATTTGCACATGGCATAAGTGTCTAATGTTGTCAACCCCTGTTCTAGCGAATGATGCGTGAAAGAAATTACCACTGAAATGTCAAGCAACCGGTTCATCCTAACCCATACTGAGACCTGTCTCAAAGAAAATACCTCATGTTGAATGTACTTTATTCATGTCTGGTGTTTTCATATTTTCATAGCAGAACACTGAAGCAAACTGAGTTTTATTCATGAGGTAAGCTAAACCATGAAATCTAGATGAGGGCAGGTCCTTAACAAGGCTCCTCACCCATTCAACAACTCCACCCCATCCCCCGTCCCTTATCTCCCACCCCCCCTTCATTCCTGTACTCTACAAAAGGGGTTTTCAATCTGGTAGATACTATAGACCTTCAAATATATGTAGAGACCCAATTTATACTGTGAATTACTACTACTATGAATATGTATAAAATATATATGGAAACGATTTTGATTCTGTTATGTTACATTGTTACATTGCAATCCACAATCCTTTGAGTAGGCCTGTGGAAAACCGGACAATGTAAATGGTTTTAACAATCAGAACTGATGCAAGGTAGGGAATTTCTGTGTGCAAATTGCGTTTAGCACAAAATGCTTGTTTTGGGTGTGTTCGTGTCGTTACGTTATTTGCATAATTTCTTTAGTGAATGAGGTGCTAAAACAACACAGACAACACATGCAAATAAATCACTCTAAATTAGCGGACACAATTCATTCTTATAGCAAATTTCCCCCTGAGGCTGTATTGGGACATATTTCCAGTGTCAGATATGTGTGTTTATATATATATATACAGTTGAAGTCAAAAGTTTACATACACCTTGCAGAATCTGCAAAATGTTAATTGTTTTACCAAAAATAAATAAATTAATTAATTTTTTTTTTAAATTTCATTTAGTGTTGACCTGAATAAAATATTTCACACAAAAGACATTTACATATAGTGCACAAGAGAAAATAATAGTTAAATGTATAAATGCTGTGTTTTTTTTTGTTTTGTTTTTTTTTGTTTTGTTTAGTGATAGTTGTTCATGAGTCCCTTGCTTTTTTTTTTCTGAACAGTTAAACTGCCTGCTGTTCTTAAGAAAAATTGTTCAGGTCCCACAAATTTTTTGTTTTCTCAGCATTTTTGTGTACTTAACCCTTTCCATCAATGACTGGATTTTGAGATCCATCTTTTCACACTGAAGACAACTGAGGGACTCTTATGCAACTATTACAGAAGGTTCAGACACTCACTGATGCTTCAGAAGGAAAAACATGGGGGGTGAAAACTTTTGAACAAAATTAAGATGTGTATATTTTTCTTATTTTGTCTTCTAGGAAACATGTAAGTATCTTCTGTAGCTTCTGAAGGTCAGTACTACATGAATCAAATATTCATGATATTCTGTAGTAGTTTCATAAGATTTCCTTCTGTTGTCCTAAG
The DNA here is from genome assembly GCA_033026305.1 of Cirrhinus molitorella. NCBI lineage: Eukaryota > Metazoa > Chordata > Actinopteri > Cypriniformes > Cyprinidae > Cirrhinus > Cirrhinus molitorella. Next base: position 31,233,940 of record CM065122.1, on the reverse strand, counting down.
TGTGATCTCAAAATTATACAGTCATTGTTGGAAAGAGTTCAAATACACATAAATGTTAAAAAAAAAAAAAACTGTTCAGGACAAATAAGGGATTAATGAACAACTATCACTAAAAAAACAGCTGTGGGTCATTCAGGTAACAACACAGTATTAAGAATCAAGTGTATGTAAGCTTTTGAATGGGGTAATTTTTTAGAAATTCAACTTTTATTTTCTCTTGTGGGCTATATGTGAACGTCTTTTATGTGAAATATCTTATTCAGGTCAGTACTAAAATTCTAAATAAATAATAACACATTTTGTATGATTTTTTATTTATTTTTTATTATTTGCAGATTCTGCAAAGTGTATGTAAACCTTTGACTTCAGCTGTATATATATTGAGCTTCAATGTTTACATATATTTAGCATATGTAATATACATTGCCCAGAAAAAAAAAAAGAAAAAAAAAAATGTGTCAGAGCCCCATATACATGGGCTCCGTGAACTCGCCATTTGTCATTTTTCATAATTATGCATTGTCTTTGGACATGTGACTCCCACATTAATGCTTTTGATCTATCGATTTCATTGCCATGAAGACCTCGGGGGAAAAGGAAGATAATTGCAGGCAAAGGACACGGGGAGAATAATAGCGAACAGTGTTTGTTTAACCTCGAATACCATTCTATCACTTCACAGAAATTACCTCCAGGCCAGAAAATTACCATTCAATACATGCTTGTTTATTGAAGATAAAGTCTTTTGTAGCACTTTGGACTTCATAATCATGAATGATGTGTGCTATTCAGATATTATATTTCATATTAATTCATCTCGCTAAATGGTGTCAACAATTTGATCACCGGTGACATAACGCGCAGGCTGCCAGAGTAATCGACTTCCGGCCCTTTCACATTTCCTTCCTTCTCTTTTTCATCCTTTCCTTCCTGTCTGTATAAGACATACACGCACATCCTCCCACTCATGCAAACAGCCCAAAAACAGCATGTGTATCTGTGCTGCACTGAGATTAAGTCTGACGATTGAAATCAATGATCTCTGCTTTACTCCAGCTCTCTAGTTGCTTTCTCTGACTGACTGAATGATTCATCCTCTCGTCATCCCTGGACTGAGTGGGATGCAGAGGCGGAAGAGGATGTGGGACTGTGTGGAGGAGAGAGGCAGGTGCACAGATCCTCCCCCACAAACAAGGAAGAAAGTTGAGACGGAATCAGAGTTCAATCCCTTTCACCACTAACAAAAAAGAGAGGATGCGACCGCACTGGCACTGTGAATGGAAAACTGTGGAGCACTTTATCTTCTTGAAGTCAAACTTTTACTAACAAACTTTACTATATTTAACAAACGTTTAATCAAAAATAAATGTGAGAAATATTGCTGAACATAATATTAAATAGCTTTATGTTCTACTTGCTTTTGAGTGGGTGAAGCTTGTGAATAAACATGTTGAAGCTCCAATAACAAACCAAAGGAAAAAGTGTTTTTATTTGATTTTATTATTTGTACCTCTGGGACCTCAAAAACGTTTAAATAAATATACAACACAAGATTTAGACAAGAATTAAGCATCAACAACCAATGTCAAAATCAAACTGGAAGCTTATTCTGTTATTTTGTCTGTTCTGTCTTTCCGTTTATCCCCCAAACAATACAAATGACCTCTAACAGAATTCATCATGGTTATTAAACCTATACATCTCTAGAATTGCGTATCTCTGTAATGGTGCATGAATATTGATGCCACTGAGAGAATGTCTGATGAGAGAGGACGGATACTGAATGCTTTAACAGCTGTGTAATTGAATCAAATTCATATTACATGATCATGAATTGAGCTCTTTGTTGTTTTCTCCATAATGCATAGCAGGGTATGGCCTGATGACAAGAAACTGAACTGAAAAAGACACTAAATAATTTAAAAGATTGTTTTGGGGTGCATGCCTGGGAAAATGGGTGCATGTGGAGTAATTGGAATATCTCCTGTAACTCTATCAGAGCATGGCACTATCAACTCCAAGGTCATGGGTTCGACTTCTAGGGAATGCATGAACTGATATACTGTATGCTCTCAATGCATTGTAAGTTGCTTTAGATAAAAGCGTCTATGTTTCAAATGTGAAAATGTCAGATCGTTTTGTTAGATAAGACCCTTATTCCTCGGCTGCACTGAAACTGCAATTTAGACCTTCAACTCGTTGATCCCCATTGAAGTCTACTAAATGGAGAAAAATCCTGGAATGTTTTCCTCAAAAAGAAAAGTTTTTGCATTTGGATAAAAGCATCTGTCAGAGAGGTAAAAGGGTATGAGAACGGCGATATGGGACAATCCAACAGCAATCCATCAAAAAGATTAATCTATTCATGTTTGTCTTTTATCAATATCTGTGGTCTGAGGCTTGAGAAGAGCACTGCCATGTGAGCTATTATGAGATATCATAATTGTTTGATTGATTGTATATATATATACATTTTTTGTATATTATAGTTGTATGGTGATTATTGGAGCATGTTTTACAAGGAAATGTAAGGAAATTTCAGGCTTCCTACTTCAAAATTGCGCATTTAATTTGATGTGTTGCTAGCAGTTCCTTTGGAATTATTTATACAATTTACTAGCATTTTTTGAGTGAAAATAGTCACCATCAAATGTTTTTCAGTGAAGAAATCTTTTTCAGTTGTGACTTTCCACTAAGAAAAAACACAATACATGAAGAAAAAGTATGATGCTAAAACTGTCTATATAATAACAGCATAGCAAATTAACCCTGTGTTAAATCCAGCACTGAATTATTAAAAGCACATTTTTACAGAAACTACTGAGATATTAGGATCTATCTACTGAGATATCAGTATCAGGATCTGTGATTTTTGAATCTAGTACTCCAGCATACACATGCACACGTTTTATGGGGTTGTCCCATAGGTGTCATGGTTTTTATACAGTACAAACTGTATTTTCAATCTGCCTGCCCTAACCCTACATCTAAACCTTCCCCTGACACTGCATTTGTAGATTAAAAACTCATTATATATGATTTCTAAGCGTGTTTCCTCATGGGGACCAAAAAATGTCCCCACAATTTGGATATTGATATCTTTGTGGAAACATTTTGTCCCCATAACGTATAAGGTATACATGAACTATACATGCACACAAGTGTGTGACCCTGGACCACAAAACCAGTCAATAAATACGTTTTCCATAGATATATGGTTTGTTAGGATAGCACAATATGTGGCTGAGATCTGAAATCTGGAATCTGAGGGGGCAAAATAAATAAATATTTAAATCAAATCAAATAAAATCACAGCAATGCATATTACTAAACAAAAAATAAGTTTTGATATATTTATGGTAGGAAATTTACAAAGTGTCTTCAGAGAACATGATCTTTACTTAATATCCTAATGGTTTTTGGCATAAAAGAAAAATTGAAAATTTTGACCCATACAATGTGTTTTTGCCTATTGCTACAAATATACCCATGCTACTTATGACTGGTTTTGTGGTCCAGGGTCACATATACTTAGCTCATATTTTTCTGTAAGCACTCAAAGAAGGAATGAAGTGGAATGGCAAAATGATTACAATGATACATCAACATCACTATAAAAAGTGCATCCTGTAAACTCATGCAAATACTAATTTAGTTTTTCCATCTGACTGCTTGAGCTCCAATCCAGAAAATATATGCATGTTTCCAGAACTCAAAAGCGTTGCAGACATATTTCACTTACAACTTTAGTGTCTTAGTCATGTCACACCTGTAGTTTCATTGTAAATAGAAACGCAAGTCTCATGGCAGCAGTCCAGAACGATCAACTTTACACCCTCGTAAATAAGAGTTTGATGGGCATTTAATTAAGTAGTAAATTAATGGATCACAGTGTGTAAATTTCAAGTTGATACATATGCATGCTTTAATAATGAACCTGAAAGGATCAGTAAGAGCAGATGGACCTGAGATGGGCCTTATGTTGAATGTGTGAGTGTGTGTGTGTGTGTGTGTGTGTGTGTGTGCACATGCTTGTGTATGTTTAAGAGTATAACCTGCTTTGCATGTTTGTGAACATGCATAATGCAGAAGAATCATGCATCTTATTGCAATTTTATGAAGCCTTGATTTGCATTTTACTCCAGAAGACTTTATGGATAAACACACGCATAAACACACACACTCACACACACATTTTCTCATCTTCCCACACAAACAGACAGGGCTGAAGAGAGGGAGGGAGGGAGAGAAAGCATGTGTATGTGTGCTCTGCCACAGGTCATTGTGTCACTCCCGGTATTGTCAGGAGAAGTGCTTATGCTCCATACTTCATACATACATGTTGTCATTTAAAAACAACCAACTAGACTTAATTTGCTCCCATTGTACTGTTTCACATTTTGAATGTTTCCTCCTCTTGCTTCTACATTTATCCAATGCCTTGTTATTGCAGAACCGTGTAGGCACGTTTCCCACTTAATAACAGACAAATGAATGTGACAAGTGCCGCTATTGTTCACAATGGCTAGCCTGCCAAGTTAGACTTCAATTTTTTTCAACACTAAGCCCATCAGGGGTTCTTCTCAAGTTACTTCAAACACTGAATAAGGAACATTGGACCTTAGAAACGAAAACAAACATTTTTATTCAGAGGCTCTTTGAGCCAGATTTTCTCTATTTTGCCAGTCTATCCTTTTATTTCCTCATGAAAAAGAACTACAGTACACTTTAGCATATAAAGTACTGTGGGAAATAATACTTTAAGTGTGAACTGAATGTAATGTTTTTGCCAGTTAATAGCCATTCTTTACAATTACACGGATTTTGTTATAGTTTAAATGTATATTAAATGCAATTAGTTAAATAGCTTAAAGAGCTTTTTACCCACTTAATTAGGGCTTAAGTACATAATTGTATTGTCTTTTGCAATTTAGTATATTTGAAATGTGTTAACTTTAAAGGGATACTTCACCCAAAAATGATCATTCTGACATTAATTACACACCCTCATTTCAAACCCGTAAGACCTTTGTTCATCTTCAGAACACAAATTAAGATATTTTTGATAAAATCCAAGAGCTTTCTGACACATTCAAGGCCTAGAAAGCTATTAAGGACATTGTTCAAATAGTCCATCAGTGGTTCAACCGTCATTTTATGAAGCTGCATGAATCCTTTTTGTGTGCAAAGAAAACAAAAATAATGACTTTATTCAACAATTCCTTCTCTTCTGTGACGGCCTTTTTAAATTCTTTTAAGATTTGAAGTTCACTACATTTAAATTCAAAACAATTAAGCCCTTTTTCCACAACGGTTGTGTCTGTGTCTTTAAACCTTTAATTCAGACAACTGGAGATAAATATAACCCAAAATATGACTATATTGAACTGCTAGCTTTGTTTATTTATACAGTGCTATGAACACAGCTGCTTTGCATTGCACAAATGGGGGTGGGGGTTATAATTATAATAGTAGGGTAGACCAGGTACAGTTGGTACAGGGGTACAGTTGAAACACCTTAAATAACTTATATGCGCAATAAGTCTGATGTGTGATATTTGCTTCACACATGCGTATTAGCACCCTCTTTGAGCGTGGGAAATTTGAAGTATGTGCGTACCTTCAGTCTAAAGATATTGACGAAAGTTTTTTTTTCAAGGTAAGTTTTTCACTTCACCACATCTCTTCCACATTGAATAGCTTCTCATCCTTACATGACTGTTAAAGTTAACTTACATTTTCTTAAACCTTAATCTTCTTAAACCCTTAATGCAGTTTAGTTGCACAATGCAGGATGTAAGTTAATAGTCACACTATGGTTTATTAGGCTGTTGTTATTATTTGTATTTATTATGTTCATTGTTATTATGTTTAGTAGGTTATTGCTTGCATCTGATCTGTTTTATTATTGCTGTTTGCTATTATAATTAAACATTGTATCTCTGTTTGTCATTACAATAAAATGTTTTACAAATTAACTACTTTTAACTTAACAAATAATCAAATAAAATACTAAATGGAAATGAAAAAAATTAAATTCTCATTTTTAAAGGTATTTCACGTTTGCAATGAATTGGTTAGGCAGCTTTACAGCATTACAGATGGGTGTCTCAACTGTTCTCGGGTGCTGTTTCAACTGTACCCCACATCGGTACAGTTGGAACAAAAAAGCTTCTTGTGTTCATGAGCTAATTGTGGCAAATATGACCTACTAATGGATGTTAATAAATATTAACATTTTAGTAGACAAGTAAAGGAAATGTCATATAAATAATCACTTCTTTTCAGTCCCTAGTTTTGGTGTGGTAAAGGAAAAAGCAAAAAGTGTACCAACTGTACTCGGTCTACCCTATACTCAATTAATTCTAGCAGGTCTCACATGACATACATACCTGCTTCACTCAAGCTTATCATTTGCTTATTATTGAGGGTGACAGTGTGAAAATCAGTGACATTTTTGACGTTACTGGGCCAGTGACTCTTAACCCACATCTGAGCTGTTGAATCAAGTTATTCATGTGAGAGAGGACAGAAGAAGTAAGTAAGGTATTTTGATTTCATTTCCACAGTTATTCCGGTAAAATCAGTGGATTTTTGGCCTGATTGACCCATTCGCAGATCTGTATAATTGACCTTGCCACCTAATAAGGAGGCAATGTAGAGAGCTGAGACGGCAAAAAGTCTCCAAGCATGTGAGGAAGGAAAGGTCTTCAAATCCTGTGGGAGTGTTTTCAAGGCCATACACATGAGACCATTTATAAGATGATGACAATCAAGGGTTAATTAGATGAGACAAACACACTGTCCATATTAAGGTTACTTTAATAATCTGTAGAAAACAGCACAAGCTAGTTGTACATACATATTTGACTTATACAATATAAAATATAGAAATGTACACAGATCTATTACACGGCATACACTATGTTTATAGCTATTCCATCCATTTCCACGTTTTAGTGGATTATAGACATAATGGAGAAACGCCTGCAAAAAACGAAAATGAAATATAGAGTGTCATTTGCTGTTTTTTTTTTTTTTTCCTCGGTCAGATGAGATGTCTTTTCCCGGGAGGTGTGCGCTGTTATTGAGTAACGCACAGCTAGACAGTACACCACAGTACAGTTCAGTTCATCTGAGAGCGTATAAGCATCTCTCTTTTTACGTACATAACCAGTCACTGACGTACTCAATCCTCAGCAGACCTGCATCGCAGCGTCATCACTGATATACCCACCAAAACTAGAGCAGAACTGATGCTCTGTTGTTTCCACATGAACATACTGACACAGTTTCGGCTGCCATTCTTCTGTTCTGGGTTTAAATGCTTCATTTATGTTATATAAATACACCATGGAATGAGATACACTCCGACATCCTACTAGAGAGCGACGCCGACGCGTCAAACGCTCGCACTATAATCTAACTTTGTCGTGCGCATTAAGTGGTTGTCAGTTCATTCATTATATCGAAAGCGTCTTGTTTCGTCGCGTTGCTCGCTTGCTGTGTAGGTGGGGTGTTGTACATTACACTGTGAAGGGGGAGTGTGAGGAAAAGGCAGTGACCGGAAAGAATCTTCTAGTGGATGGCAAACACAAGGCAAACGCACACACATAATATATTCGGGAACGCTAGAGGCAGTCGCGTAACACAAGACGCATTCAGACTCTGTAAATATAGAGCACCGGTTGCGTTACATAACGAGGATGCTCCGCAAACTTTCATTTTTTTAATAGTCTCGCAGTTAAATGATTCGCCTTGAACCGAGTGCGTCAATGTAACGAGGTCAAACTGCGTACAAAACATATAGGAATACATATTAGGTCCGCGCATTGCATATGAATTTTATGATGCGTCAGAGCAGAGATGATGCTTATACTGACGTGATCTGGGTTGATCTATCAAAAATAAAATTGTACAATACTAGTAGCCTATTATAACTAAAATATAAAGGAGTAGTTTATATTATTTGCAAATGGATTTAAAGTGTAAAAATAAATAAATAAATAAATAAATAAATAAATAAGCAGGAAATTTCTATTTACGTCTAAGGCATAATCCTCGTCCGAAAAACACATATAAGAACATTTGCAGATAATTTAACAGTATAGCAATTGAATGGGACATAACGACATCTATGATAGGAGCTAAAACGCATTCGATAGGTTAGTAAAGGCTTGGCTTTACAAAAGAATAGGCGAAATGAACACAAAATTATGTATTTAACGAACAAATTACAAAATGCAGAAAAAAGTTGCCCCTCTTGTCAGTACTTACTGGTTGTTTTAACCACCCAGCTGTTCCCTAAAACGACCCAAGAATATTTAAAGCATAGACTATTCACAATCATTTTATTCCGTATTTGAGTAAAATATAAAATCGTAAAACTGAGCGGCCATCCGAGCAGCACGCACGGAGGGTTGGGATCCTCTGACAATTCTCCAGTACCTTGGGTTGTTCCAGAGTGGGCGGAGCAGCGAATATGAGTAGAAAGTGATTGGTTCGCTCTTCTGTCAATCAGACAATTCCACCAATGAGCCCAATGAGCTGTTAAAAGGGGCGGATTCACAGGTACGCCTTCCCCCGAAGGTTGTACCGCCTAGTCTCTGTGTGTGTGCGTATTTTTTTCTTTCTATTTTTTTGTAACCAAAGCTTGGATGTGTAGGACGTCACATGTTGTTTTTCCTCTTCACTCCAGTCACTTAGCGATATGTGTTATTTACTGTTAAACCGCTCCTCGCAGCGAACGCGCACTCCGAGCCGGGTACATAGGAGAGTTTGACAGGATTATAACTGACTGACAGCACAAGTTAAGAGGAAAAGTGAGAGTTTTTCTTCACAGCATATGAGAATGGCGAGTCCGCCGCCGACTGGAGGACAGCTGATTTCAAATATGACCGTGAAGAACAGCAACCACGTTAAGAAATGCGGCTATCTGAGGAAACAGAAGCACGGACACAAGCGCTTTTTCGTGCTGAGGGAGCCGAGCGAGGGCTGTCGCGCCCGGCTGGAGTATTACGAGAGCGAGAAGAAATGGAAAAACAAGTCGGCTGCTAAACGGGTTATACCTTTGGACTCGTGCCTGAACATCAACAAGAGAGCCGATGCCAAACACAAACACCTGATCGCCCTTTACACCAAGGACGAGTATTTTGCCGTGGCTGCCGAAAACGAGCAGGAACAGGAGGACTGGTACACGGTCTTAACGGATTTAATGAACGAGGGCAAAGTGAGCGACGGCTCCGCGTCTAACTCGGCGTCTTCTCTCGTCGGCTTTGATGAGGCGAACTACGGCGTGATAACGCCCGTCACCGCCACTTACAAGGAGGTTTGGCAGGTCAATCTGAAATCTAAAGGACTCGGACAGAGCAGGAACTTGACGGGCGTTTACAGGCTGTGTTTATCCAGCCGGACGATCAGCTTCGTCAAGCTCAACACGGAGGCGGCGTCGGTGATTTTACAGCTGATGAACATCCGCCGATGCGGACACTCGGATAGTTTCTTCTTCATCGAGGTGGGCCGGTCCGCGTCTATTGGACCCGGCGAGTTGTGGATGCAGGCGGACGACTCGGTGGTGGCGCAAAACATTCACGAGACTATTCTGGAGGCAATGAAAGCCATGAAAGAGATGTCAGAGTTCCGGCCGCGCAGCAAAAGCCAGTCCTCAGGTACCAACCCCATCTCTGTGCCCACCAGGCGGCACTTTAACAACCTCCCGCCGAGTCAGACCGGGCTGCAGCGGCGCTCACGCACCGACAGCATGGCAGCGACGTCTCCCGTGACGAAACTGACGTCCTGTAGGTTCCGCACGGCAAGCGAGGGTGACGGCACCGCAGTCAGCCCCATCAGCCCAGGCGTGAATAGGACGCATTTGAGCCGCTCCAACACGGTGACAGCTCGCCCATGCAGAACATTTGAGGTGTCATCCCTGCAGCATAGTAAATCCATGTGCATGCCTGTGTCTCACTCCCCTCCCTCAGCTGCCAGCCCTGTCAGCATGTCCTGCAGCAATAACATGGAAACCGGTGGCCCTCGCCCCTCCAGCTGCACTGCTTCCATTTCGGGCTCCCCCAGCGACGCTGGCTTCATCTCCTGCGATGAGTGTGGCTCCAGCCCGGGTGATATACGGCACCTTTTAGCAGCAAACCGAAGCAACACACCTGAGTCGCTCGCTGACACACCCCCCTCACAGGAGGGCAGCGATCTGTACGGATACATGATCATGGAAAGGCCAAACAGCTGTGGACGGCGAAGCATCCGGGCAGCAGCTGAGGAAAACAGAGGAGATCTGGAGAATGTCTACAGGAAGAGGACGCACTCCCTCACCATGCCTTACCAGAAGAGGGTGCCATCACAAGTGTCCTCAGCTTCACTGGATGAGTACACGCTCATGAGAGCCACTTACACAACTGGAGGCCATTCGGGGCGCAGCTCTCACACCACATCCCCAAAAGTCACATACCCTGAGGATTACGGGGACATTGAAATCGGGCCGCTGCTGAAAAGTTCCAGCAGTAATCTGGGCGATGATGGCTACATGCCAATGACACCAGGTGTGGCTCCGCAAGGGGGGAAGGCTGACAACTACATGCCTATGAGCCCAATGTGCGTTTCTGCTCCAAAGCAGATAATCAACCCCAGGACGCACCCCCTCACTATAGCTAATGGTTACAGAACCAATTCCCCCAGCAGCTGTTCTTTGGATGACAGTGGCTACATGAGGATGCTGTGCGGCTCTAAGTTCTCAATAGACAGCTCAGATGGGAAACAGACCAACGGTGAGTACCTCAACATGTCACCTGTAGATTCAGTTACGCCACCAGACTACTACCTGAGCCCTGTGGGTATGGAGCAGTCTCCATGTCTCCGACAGCTTCACTCGTTTAACTCTTTGCCCCGCAGTCATAAGCCCCAGCAGACACTAAAGGATGCGGACAATGATCAGTATGTTGTCATGAACCCTCAAAGTCACAGGATAATTGAGGAGTCAGTAAACACAGCATCCCCCACTGCCCCATCTCCTCTAAGACAAAGCCGCACAGACAGCCTCATCCTCCGGCACAGGATCAGCCGGCCCACTCGCCTCTCCCTAGACATGTTCCGGACATTACCTAGTATGAATGAGCATCCCCTCCCCTCTGAGCCAAAAAGCCCTGGTGAGTACATAAACATAGACTTTGGACGTGTTGCCGAAAGTTGCACTCCGCCCTCCACTGCTTCCTCTGAGAGCCCAGCCTCATCCCTCGGATCGTCCGCCGATCACAGGACGTCCCCCCTCTCTGATTACATGAACATTGATGTGAGTTCGCAGTCACCCAAATCTGGAATCGCTGCTCCATCTGATCGTTTGGAGCCCCTTCCGGAGCTCACATCCTGCCCCGCCCACGCTGAGGAAGAGGAGGAAGGCGAGAGGTACCACCTCACTGCACAGGTGGCACCAGTGGGCCCAGTTGACAAAGCTAAAGACGATTACACAGAGATGACGTTCGGCGTGCCTGCTTGCCCTCCGCAGCCAGCCTCGCAGCCTTCAGAAGGTGGGCAGACCATCAGCCCGTCCTCCTGCATGCAGAGGCTGAACGTGGAGGAGACTGTGGGAGTGCCTGCCGTTGAAGCTTTTCTGCTGCGTGGCACATCTCTGGCCTTGGTGGACCCTGACCGGGGTGCCAAGGTGATCCGTGCCGACCCCCAGGGACGCAGGCGGCACAGTTCAGAGACATTCTCCTCAACCACCACCGTAACACCAGTTTTTCCCTCATTCGCACACGACGCCAGGCGGCACGGTTCGGCCTCTGTGGAGAACGTGTCTGTTTCTGTGAGGAACAGCGACGGATCGGATGAAGAGTATAACAGTCCCATGTGCCGGGAGACGTCGGCTGGCTTTCAGAATGGACTTAACTACATTGCCTTAAACTTGATGGATGGAGGACTTGCCAGCTGTGATTCTCTTGTCCGGTTCAAAGCTGCCAGCTGCTGTAAAGAGGGCATCAATGGAATACACGCCAGTCCGTATGCCAGCCTTGGGTTCAAGGAGACGGCAACAACAGTAAAAGGTAAGCTTTGTCAATTCATAAAGGTGATGTGCAAGCTCACTACCTTTATTAGTTAATGTTTACAGTCATTCCTTTTTTATATTATGTTCAAATGCCATGCTTTGAATTGTTTATTCAGAACAGTGATTTAGCTGTGGTAATGACAGTTGACAGTTTATTTTTGCTAAAATAACAACAGCATATTACTCGTGCTCCAGATGAACGTGGCACATGACAGATTTCCCTCTTATGTGAGAGAGCTAATTGAGCAACTTGAGTGTCAGAATGATGGAAAAGCCTCTTTAAAAGCTGTGGCGCAGTTTTTATTCTCAGAGACTGATCGCTACATTCGTGCCTGCAGAGGGTTTGGAATGAAAACGGCTCAGTTAAAAGATTTTTTTTCCTCCATACTGGAGCTACTTATTTGTTAAAATGTTGTTGACGATAGCATGAGGATGACTTTGGGATACAGTCAGGTTGAGAGGATGTAAATGTACAAGAGAGAGCTCATATCTGCATTTAAATATCCAGCAAAAGAGAAATCATTCCCAATATTTGTATCGTACCTTGACTCATTCTCTGAATCAGAATTAGTCATTGTGTCATACTTGAGTGAACAGTAGCTCAGATAAAAACAAGCGAGTCAGTTGTTTATCAGTTTTCAGGTAGAGGGTTTCAGAGCTGGAATGCAGAACGTGTGCAAAGGTCATTTGGAGAGGTTAACGCCGGCTTGTTTTTCCAACCTGCCAGGTTTCTTTTAATGACCGACCCACCTTTTGTTTTTCGGCACGACTTGAAAAACAAAAGTTGTTTGTGTAACTCAGAGATAAACGTGGGCTGATAGATACAGATATAGACTCACGTGGAATAGTAAGATAGGGGGTGTTGTTCTTGTCGAGTGTGACTTTGTATAAGTGGGATTGCATGAAGGATCTCTTGCAATGACAGACAGACAAGGTTGGACTCAAAGGACAGAATGACTTTTCTGATGAATGACACTTCACAAGAGTCTAGCAGGAAAAGTCTCTTAAACACACCAAACAAGGCAAATAGACGACATCAGAAGCTCAATTATGATCTCTAGGGTGTGTGTTTGTGCTGGCGGAGCAGGTGTTTCTGCCGTTCTCGGTTTACCTCCACAAGTGGACGGAGCAGAAAGACGTAGCCGCAGGCCACGGAAGCCCTAGAACAGTGGGAGGAGACCACAAAGAAAACTCGCACAAACATCGACACTGAGCTAGCGCTCAGCCATCCTGTCCTGTGATTGGCCACTAACAACATTCCACCAAAACAAAAGATGAGCCACAGAGACAGAACAGAGCTCTTATTTGTGAACAGTATTTGTAGAACAGCCTGATAGTCTTCCTGATAGGAACTTGCGCCAGTACGGGATCCATTGAGGCTGGGCTCTGTTTACTACGCCAGCGTCTGTAATGCCACATTCCACTCCTTCCTCCTTCCGTCACTTTTACACACTCATTTGAATAGTACATTTGTGAATGGGAAGCAGGCGTATACTTTGACAAACACAACTACATATTTACATAGTGTGCAGGATGTTTGACTCAGGTTTATGACGACACTTGATTGGTTTTTGTCACGCGCTGGCATATTTATTTCAGTGTTTTTCATATCTGAGTCACTGAATGCTAAAATACTCTGCCAGTGTGTTGTAAATCAAATTAGTCACCTCTGACCTGGCCTTGAATATAGAGGGCTCGCCATTGAGAACGCATTGGGCATTAAAGATTTTGGCCGCCTTTTATTTCCTTAGATGTGATTCTTTTTTCATAATAGAACTGGAGGAGAGAGTAAACATTGTCTTATTAAAAATTTACCATTGGGACATCCCAAGAACTCATCTTAGAGTGTCTGCGAGGGGCTTCCTGAGAAGCCTCCCCCCTGAGAATAGTGTGGTGAGGGGCTGGGCCAGCAGATGGTGGGGGCCAGGGTCGTGCACCTGCCATTCCAAGCAGTGCACAGTGGTTATCAGGCCCATCAGAGCCCTGACAATACACTAATGATTAGCGACCATCTGCTGCCCCACACAGCAGCTCAGAGAGAGATATAGGGAGATACAGACAGATAACCAGTGAAAACAGTTGGCATAAGGTTGAAATAAAAGTGAAATCTCTCTTTTGTTGCAGATGCACTGAATCCCACCCCTTTCTGCTTTGATAGACTTGATTTAATTGAAAAGTACAGCAGTGAAAGAGAGATTGTGTCTATCAATTTGCTTCCCTTTATTTCCAGAGAACAGGCTCAGGCGACCATCCCCCATCTAAACACACACCTATTCCTTTGAATCCTAGTCCAACCTAGTCCTTCTCTCTTCCATCAAAATCTTTGTTTAATATTGAGGGATTATTTTTATTTCTTCCTTTCTCCGTCTATCTCCGAACATCATTCTTGCCCTGCCTTTCTCTCTTTTTCTTCCATGTCCTCCTTCACCTTTTAGTCCTGTTGTTGTTGACTCTGTAAGTACCTGCTATTGTAGCAGATTTTATAGTGTTAAACTCATCCAAGATGTTCTGTTAAATGCTCTCGCTCCCTACTTTTAGCAGCACAGATAAGGCGGATTACATGCTGCCACAGATTAGACATTATTGAGCAGCTTTATTTGGTGACCAAGTAAATGGCATACACACACACACACACACACACACACGGGTCATTTTCACAAAACCTGCCATCTCCAGGTTATGTCACCTGACAATTAATAGAATAGCCTTTTTGCATTGCAAATCCTAAAGAAATACTCTTAGAATGCAAAAACATGCTACCACAGTAATATTGTAGTGCCATTTTATTATAATATAAAACGGCTACAGTAATAATAAGCACCACTAAAATAGTTTAATTACTATGTGCATTTCTCGTGTTTTTCTAAGATTTAGTTACAAATAAAACTTTCATCTTGTACCCATTCTATTTTTCTTGGAATAGTATGTACCTATAGTAGTATTGTCAATTAAAAACAAACAAACAAACAAAAAACAAAGAAAACAAAAATTAAATGCAATTTTTCCCCCCCGAAACTAATCAGTATTACTCCCACTTAACATTACAGCTTTAAATATGCTTTTATATAGCTAAATCTTCAAATTAAAGTAGAAACAACATTAAGTAATATTACTTTTTATGACTAAAAATGAGTATCACTGATACTAATATTACTGATATCTTTTTTTATTTAGCAATTGACTATAGCAATTCAATATACACTATAATTAAGAGTTATCAATTTATAAAAAAAAACTTCTAATTTAAGTGAACTTAAAACAATCTTCACATAAACCCATTATTTACCTCTGCCCTGCAGCAAGTAGGAAATATACAGAAATTAAATAGTTATCAAACACTAAATACTAAATTAAATATTTGCTTGTTAAGTCTGACGTCAATCGTCACTGCTTCGTGTCCAAACGCTCTATCAAATGCCACGAGATCAAATGTTAATATGCACTTACAATGTGATATAATACTACCAAAAAAAGTTATAATCTTCCCCTTTAAATCCATACCGAAATCTCAGATTGCCAGACAATAAAAATATACATATAAATAAATAAATAAATAAATATAAAATTATTTGTGTTTGGGACGCTGTGAGCACGGAGATTGTAGTGTACACCGTAAGTTTGAAAGCGCTTAGCTTAATTTTTTATTTGAATAAACAGTGCTCATAAACGGCCGCTGAGATCATATTCTCAAGGAAAATAAGTTGAGGCTTTGACCCGGAAACAGCGTTCATTGTACGTGCGTTACATCATCACTTAATAGATGAAACCCTAGAATATATAAATCCCTAAAGCTACAAAAGTTTTTTTGTTTTTTTTTTGTTCTTTGATTAAAAGACATCCCAGCAGCTGAATTATTAGCTTATTTGGCTGCTATTACTTTAAGAGCTGCCGCTGCTGAACGTGACTCAGATCTGACACGCATGCTCGTAGTTTAATTCACACTTTAATATGAAATGATCTAGGCTATAGCGCTGCATTTGTGTAAAAAAAAAAAAAAAAACTTTTACTGACACATCGCCTGAAAACATCTCAACTGACCGCAGTACATTCATCACTCTCTACCATTTCTAAGTATGTGTGTAAAGTATATAACATTTAACATAATACTTTGTTAACATCCTGTTTAACATCTGTAAATGTATGTGTGTGTGTGCATGTGGCAATGAGTGGGATGTGGCTGGAACATATAATCTGAAATCTGCATAGGACACTCTTTAAGAGCACGTGCCGTGTGTGGGAATAATTGCATGGCATGTGGCCTGATTCTGAATGAATGCTCCTTTTCTCCCCTGCTGAGCTAAGTGATCTGAGTGTGCGTGTGTGGAAGTGCGAGCAGAATATGATGCTTCACTGTCATCAAATGAATTTAAATGCCTCCTTGGGCATTATCTTTTTGGATTTGTTTAAAAGGGAATGACTGTGAGATCTGCTGAGCTCACACACCCTTATGCACACACTTTCTTATTCATGGACTGGCGTTTATTTCCATACGACCGCTGAGCTCTGTTGGCTTAGTTGGCTATAGTGTTATGAGATTAGATGGTGACATTTACACATGAAGATCATCACACCACGCATGCAGTATAACCTTTTCGCCCAAACATCTCTTCCCGTACTTAATGATGTCCAGACTGTTTCAGTCAATGATACAGTTGCTGAAAATCTGTCATAGATGTGTTAGAAACATTTCTGGACTTGTACAGTTGACATACTTTTAATGTTTTGTAACAGAGACAGCCACATTTAAGTTTTGTATGTCAATGAATGTCAGAACTTGCACTGAAAATGAACAACTACAAATCGCTGGAAGATGTGAAGATGAACAGAAACATTGTTATTTCTACCCCACAGGTTAAAACTGACACCCCTATCTATGATATATGAGACTGGCATAGATAAATAAATTAGTAACACTAGCACATGTTTACAGTACAGTCAGTCACTCAGCTGCTTTTCTCACTACTGTAAATATGCCTTGTGTGTGAGAGAACAGTTGTGTGTTTTATGTGTGTGAGAACGCCAGACTGTTCCGGGTCCGGCTTTAGGGGGCTAAATTTAACCTGTGTGAAATAAATAAAAAATGAGTCGCAGGACAAATGTTTGCGTGCGTGTGTGGAGAGGGGTTTCGTTTTTGGGGGCAGCAGGTTCACAAGCTGTTGACTTGAACCAGCGGGGTCCGGATTACAGCTGCTTTAAATACCTGCGCTGATTTCTTACACAGACACAGGAACATTTTAATGTCGTAAATATGTTCAGGAAGTGAAATGTTGCACTCAGCTATGTCAATCTGAAGTCGTTTATAGGTTGAGAGATCACTCTGAGAGACAAAACAAGAGGGAGAGAGATGGGGGAGGGAATTTGAGGTCAGAGGGTCCAACATGTCCTCCTACTTCTGGTCTCCATCTGCTCTTACTGATATTTGAATTTGAGCATTTACATTTAACTTTTATATTTATTCATTTATAGTATTAGTCATTAAAGTACTAAAATGACTAAGCCTATAACTGAAATAAAAAAATAAAGCAAAATAAATACTGCAATCATAATATTAAGAAATACTATAATAGTATATAAAAAATCATTTATTTTTTATGTGGTAGGACACCCTAAATAAAGTCAGTTTGAGAGTTTGACGGTTGAGATAAAATATATCCAGTTCCTCCCTCTGCTCATTCATCTCCCTGTGTCTCTGTTGAGTGCTTGTCCCATGACCTCATGGCTCTTTCTTTCCCTCTCGTTCATTGGCGCTGTTTTTTTTCTGCCTTTCCGGATCGGAATGGGACATCCATGGAATTGCCAAGCTTCCTCTTGCTTAATTAGCTCTGTGAAATTCAAGCCGCCTCTCTGACCTCCACACTCACATGACTCCGGCTCTGTGGCATCAGTGTGAATGTGAGAATCAGTGAGATGGGGAAAGAGATCTCTTGTCTGGTTTGAGTCTATTTATACACATGATGGAAGCAGACCACCCGACGTGGTACTCTGAGAGTCTGGATACGAGCAGCCAAGCTCAAGTTCATATCAAGGTTTCCACTGTGCTGTTACACTGATGTTTGTAGTCAATATAGAGTTTTTGTTTTAGAGGTGGTGTCTCTGAAGCACTCTGCGGTGACCGTAAAGTCACATAATGTCATATAATGTCATTATCCAGTTATTAGTGACATGAAACTGGACACACATTGCAGCCTCCATTAGGCCAAACTATTTTAAAACGCAGCTAATAGTGTAAATTCAGTTCAGTTGATGTTTATTTAACCAATACAAGACAAAAACTCATCTGTGGATATCAAATTGAGTAAACATCATCTTTAATTTCTTTTGATAGCTCAAAAGCCAGTTATTGTACTACACTGGTTTTGCAGTACGTTTTTGATTCAGTTAAAAAATTGTCTCATTAGAGTCAGCTGTTTGTGAATCATTCACTATATGTTTTTGATTCACTAAAAGGAATCAGCTTATAAGAGGTAATTCTTTTTGAATCGGACTACACTAGTTTTGTTGTAGATTTGTGATTCACTAAAAAGTTGTCTCATAAGAGTCAATTGTTTGTGAATCAGACCTCACTGGTTTGACTATGCGTTTTGATTCACTAAAAAGAATCAGTTCATGAGCATCATTTGTTTGTAAATCGGACTATGATGATTTCACTTTACATTTTTGATTCACTAAAAAAAGAATTGGCTCATAAAAGTCATTTGCCTATGAATTGGACTACTTAATAGGAAAACTGTATTGAAAAACATGTTTTTTGCAGAGGAGAATCTTTTCAGAGTGAAAATTTAATCTTGTAAATAATAAAAAAAAGAGGCAGGGCTGGAACCAACAGTTTACATAATTTTTAGGGTTTTTCCAAATGCTGTTTGGAACTACTTGACCCAAACAGCTATTGTTACAGTTGTAGATATACTTTGTTATCATTGGTGTTCGGTTGTTTTAATCATAAGGGTGAGGCAGCGGCGTAAACATGTTTTCAGCTGTTTTTCCCACAGTCTGTGAAGTTGAAAGGACAACAGGAAAGCACCTACTCCCCCTTTCTCTCACTCTCTCACTTTTTCTCTGTCTTCACTAGTTGGCAATGAGCAAACAGATCTGTCAGCACTTAACTGGAAGAGTAATACCTCGTAATACCACACAGAGGGAGGTATCAAAGAGCAGGAAAAGATGAGGCTCTTTACGACCGTGAAAACGCTTGACCTCTCACTGGCCCCTCCTCCCTGACTTTACCCAGCTCTCCGTGAGAGAATGCAGCCCTATACTGACGTTCATGGGAATTACTTCCATCCCTGTCAGAGTGGATGTTGTGATATCAGGCTCACATACGGAAGTGTTCGGAATGTGTGCGGGCAGTCCAGATAATGGGAGCGATTATGGCGTGCCGTATAGCCGATGGCCGTGAATCAAGGGTTTGTTAAGTGTGTGAGAGAGCGAGTCTCGCTCTATGAAAACACCTCTTGTTCTAGGCGGATGAAAAGCAGGAGGAGGAGATCGGAGGGGGGCGGCGTTAGAGTACAGACAGGCCCGAGAGGGGTTTGTGTTTGCAAAGACTTCCGCCCAGTGTGAGGCCTACATGCAAATGAAACCTCACAAACAAGTACGGGTGAGAGGTCAGGATAGCGATCTAGTCTTGTAAACAGAACCCAGACCAGCAGCAAGATAGAGAAGCAAACTGACAAGTGACACTTTAATATTTACATCTCAAACATAAAGGTGATGTTTGTCATTTTTTTTTTTTCTTTCTTTTATGAGACCGTGCACACAGGATGGTTTTTTTCATATGTCATATACAGTTTACCTGGAGAAACCTGTGTTTAGTTGTGTTGATCTACATATAGCTATTTATGAACACAAGAAAGCTTTGATTAGAAACATTTTGATACCAAAGGCCACAAAATATGATCTTGCAATAATAAGAAACCAACCAAATAATAAGACCAAAGCAGACAAAACACAATAAATGCGGTCATTGCTTTTGGACGTGGATGCTAGTTCTGGAGGCAATTACACAGAAACACTTTGATGACAATTCAGAATGACCATAACAACATTTGTGATCCTGGACCACAAAACCTTAAGTAGCATAGGTATATTTGTAGCAATAGCCAACAATATGGGTCAAAATGATCAATTTTTCTTTTATGCCAAAAATCATTAGGATATTAAGTAAAGATCATGTACCATGAAGATATTTTGTAAATTTCCTACCGTAAATATATAAAAACTGAATTTTTGATGTGTGACCCTGGACCACAAAACCGGGCATAAGGGCACATTTTTTTGAAATTGAGATTTAATAAACAAGCTTTCCATTGATGTATGGTTTGTTAGGACAATATTTGGCTGAGATACCACTATTTGAAAATCCGGTATCTGAGGGTGCAAAAAAATGAAAATACTGAGAAAATCACCTTTAAAGTTGTCCAAATGAAGTCCTTAGCAATGCATATTACTAATCAAAAAGTAAGATTTGATATATTTACGGAAATTTACAAAATATCTTCATGGAACATGATCTGTACATAATATCCTAAAGATTTTTGCCATTAAAGAAACTTTTGACCCATACGTATTTTTGGCTATTGCTACAAATATACCCATGCTACTTAAGACTTAAGGTTTTGTGGCCCAGAGTCAAATATTGGGTTTCAATTGCTATGGCCACAAACTAAGAATTAATTCTCACAACTTTTTTCATGGCCATATTTTATAAATTCATTACCTTGTTTATGTTAAACAGTGGCCATGTTGTAGTAATTTGCTCCGTTGTTTTAATTTTGTGAAACAATGGCCATGATTTAACTAAAAAGAATGAAAACGTGGCCAAAAATTAAGAATTTATTCCAATGACTGCTAATGGTAATAATATCAAATTGTGAAATGTACTTTGGATCCCCCTGTAGCCCCCTGGGGATCCCTATATCCCATACCTATTCCAGCTTAACATGCAGAAACAATCCGATTGGTTCCCTCAAAACGTCTAAGCAGATTAGACGAATGCTACTGAACTTTTAAGGCTGTGTTGCATGGTAGTGGATGTGTTGTATTTTTGTGCTCTTTCCGTCAGCTGCATAGTGCTAAATGTCAGCGAGTGTTTCCCACGTCTGTCTCTGAGCACCTGCCACTTCTGTTGCTCATAGCGAAAGAGCGCACATTCCTTACTTGGTAAAGGAGAGAATGAGAGGGAGAGAAGGGGAACGTGTAACCTTTTATCCCCCCTAGTCTGCTTCATTCCTCATGTATAAATCACATACGGATGGTCATGGAAAAGCACACAGCGCTCTGTGAAAAGAGAAGATTTTCCAGACAAGGCACAGAGGAATATGATAGTATTTCAGAAAAATGCAGAAACATCAGTGAATGCCCATAAAAGGCCGTCGTGTTATGTGACAGCAGAACGATCGCGTTGATCTCCGGGAACATTGTGTTTTATTGGTTTCGTGGTGATGTCTGGATATTTATAGATGTCGCATTAATGCGCTCTCTCTCTTATTTTTTGCAGACTAAACAGAGCCAGTCTCCTCATTAAGGCACCTCGAGAGGAGGAGAGGAGGAGGCGCTTATGTGGACAGATGGACCACGTTGTTGCTGCTGCTGCTGCTACTTCAGCGCTCCGCTGATCTTTGACCTCCCGAATCCATTCGAACGGCTGTCGTCACGGCAACACGGACACTTGACCCCAGCACGAGGCATGACGGTGACTCAGAGACGCAGAGGCGGGACTTCCTGTCCATCTGTTACTCACTACGATTTCTGTGTTACGGACCTTTTTCACTGGTTTTGTTACGAGCTCCGGACTTCGAGTGGCCAGTGTCCCTCAACCCCCCCAAAACCTGTGAACCAAACACGAAGAGAAACATCCGATCCGTGCACGCACGCACACACACACCTGTCGCACAAGTTGCTTATTTATTTACCCACGTGGCAGTGTGTGCGTGCGGTGGTTGCGACACTGCACAGAGGTGGCATTTCAGAAATTCACTCAACAATTGGAAAAGCAGTCACTTGAAAACCCTACCTCAGAACGAGCCAGGTTATGACTTACAAAAAAAAAAGATATATATATTGAGAAATTAATTTATTTTTACAAGTGAATGTTTTCATTAAAAAAAAAGACAAAAAACACCAATCCAAAGCCTTACTGACTGTACTGTCAAACAGTGTTTCCTGGAGGACCTGCGTACGTTCACGAGAGTATCAAAGATAACTGTTTGCCATTGTAACTGAATGTCTTGTTCCGCAGCGGAGGAAGGTCTCGCGTTGCACTCAAAGATCTATTAATGTTATTTTACATTCTACGCAGATATTTAAAGGATTTTAATATAATACTATTTATCTGAGCTGGTAAAGGACCGGACGGGTGGGCGCTTGCCCGCCATCCCGCACATATGCAAAGCAGGCTTCCAGAGCGTCGGAGGAGTTATCAGTTTGGAACGAAGCCACACGCGATTAACACACACAACCCTTATGGTACGCTAGATGAATGATGTCGTGCGCCTCAGGTCAGAGAGAGGAGCACCTCGCCGAGCCTAGGCACGCTAGCACACTGTCTTTACACCTTAACGACCCAGAAGCCTCTGCTGACTCGCCCTCTCTCACTGCTCTGAACACACAGGCTTCCCTTTGCCTTACACCCGCACCCGTCGGCTCAAGAGAGAGTGATAGATTCAGGGACGTCTCAGAAGGCCTGACACCATTAATGCTGCTCCCTACCGTCAGACAGGGATAGACTCGTCGGAACCAATGCTTTGTCTTGCACTTACAAACTCCTTAGATTGTAACACAAGACACTTTTGAATGTAGAGTATTCTGGAGTATTCTATACCCACGGCCTAAACATCCACAAACGGACTGATACCGATGCGTTCAGATCGACACACTCACACACAACTTGACTTAAGTATATGAAAACGTTTGCCTAGAAAGCTGTACATAATGTATAAAGAAATTGCAACTGACGTTTTTAAGTTAAAGATGATAACTTATGTCTTTTTGTATATATATGTATGTACATGGTATGTGTTTGAATGAATTTCCCCCAAACAACTAAAGCACTAATGAAGGTACTTGCCGAAGGCTAAACTTTGGCCTGGCGCTTTTCTTTTCTAATTCTCTTCAGTACGTTTGTAAAAGTATGTACACTGTACGATAAATGCCACTTGGAGGATATTTGATAATGCTATGATATAAAAGAAGAAAAAAATAATACAATTCATTGAATAATACTTGATATTACAAAAATAGGTACAAATTCACAAACGGCATATGCAATATTTACATTTTTTTAAGGATTAGTTTACAGAAAGGAACCAAATGTATAAATACTGTGTTAATATATTTAAAACCTTTTTGCTGTACACATTTTTTTTTTTCTGCCAACTTTAAATGGAAAAGTGTTTATTTCTTCTTGTTTTTGCTGTTGAATCCTAACAGTAATTTTGGCAGTGTTCTTACGCGAATGCTGTTTCTCAGTATGGAAGCTTGAATATTTCAATGCCTGAGCAAGTTTTTTTTTTTCTTTTACTCCTGTGTCTTCCATTGTATATACGTCATATTCTTTGCATTGTGATGCTACTTAAAAATGATAATTTAAACTTAGTGTAATTAGCATTGCTTTAGAAACTGTATTGATTCTGAATAGCCACATGCAATAAAAAAGTAACATTATTTAAGAAGCCAGTGTCTCTGTTTACGTCTGTTACGAATAACACGACTTGTGTGACTTCCTGAGACAACCTTTCTCCACCAGACAGCAGATGTCTTCATTTATCATCTGTGCAACGTCCCAGACACGTCACTTACACACAATCAGAATACTTTCAACCTAAGTGATGTAACTTTCAAGGAGTCTGTGCGCTTAGTTGAACGCAGACTAAACAAATAGTTTGTGAAGACGCTCATAATTGCTGCAGTCTGATCTACAGCCTGACCCAGAATACATAACTGACTAAAGGGATTATGCCCTTAATTTTCATGCCCAAAGCCATATGATGAAGGATTATTAATTCTCAAGCCTCTGCTAATTAAAATGGTAATTAAGTCTAGAGGGGTAAGACGGAATTGCACAGCCTGGTCAGTGCCAACAGAGGTGGGGGTTTGGGGCGGGCGACAAAAGGATCAAAATAAACAGGTCTGGGATCCTTCCCTCTGGCAGATGCAGGGGTTCCTGGGATCTCAGCCGGCTTTCGGTGTCAAGACTCTCTGATATGTTTCGGTCAGCGTGTCCCGACCGATTAGACAGATTTATGCATAATCGAGCCAGCTTTGAGCTGTACTTTGACTCATGTCTCATTAAGTGCTGTGTCCGCTTACGTGAACGCTGGCAGTTTCCCACGAATGTCTGAATCAGTAAATGCATTGACTTCTGGGAACCGACAACCAAGCCTCAACTGGGCGAGTCAGACTCGCTTTTTCTTATATACTCTGTGTATGATTGAGACCAGGAAAGACCCAGGAGGTGTGAATGAGAGCAGGGAGAAAGTCCCTGAGAGAAACAGCTTTCTTCAATTTGCTGACAATCCCATCATCCATCACAGCCCTCATCAGCTACAAACAGCTCGTTTGGACCAATTAAGCACGCTAATTGATCTTATTAAATAATAAAAGGTAACGGATGATTAAAATCATCCTGTAGACTGGAGAATGGATACTCAGGCTTGATGGTGGAGAACTGACAGTGTTTAAATACTGTAGCACTTCTAAAGTGTTTAAAGTGTTGAGATCTATCATGTAATTATTCAAGATGAGTTTTTATTCTAATCTTCAACTAGATAATATTTTAATCAAATAATGAAATATTTAAATTAATGCATGTTTAGAACAAAATAACTAGGTAGATGTTAGATAGATAAAATGATAGAGTGATAGATGTTAGATAGCTAAAATGACATACATGCAGACAGACAGACAGACAGACAGACAGACAGACAGATAGATAGATAGATAGATAGATAGATAGACAGACAAGATGATAGGCAAAATGATATATAGATAGATAAAATGATGATAGACAGAGTGATAGATAGATGTTAGATAAAATGACAGATAGATAGATAGATAGATAGATAGATAGATAGATAGATAGATAGATAAATAAAATGATTGATAGACGAGATGATAGACAAAATGATATATAGATAGATAAAATGATGATAGACAAATAGAGTGATAGATGTTAGATAAATGACAGATAGATAGATAGATAGATAGATAGATAGATAGATAGATAAATAAAATGATAGACGAGATGATAGACAAAATGATATATAGATAGATAAAATGATGATAGACAAATAGAGTGATAGATGTTAGATAAATGACAGATAGATAGATAGATAGATAGATAGATAGATAGATAGATAGATAGATAGATAAAATTATTGATAGACGAGATGATAGACAAAATGATATATAGATAGATAAAATGATGATAGACAAATAGAGTGATAGATGTTAGATAAATGACAGATAGATAGATAGATAGATAGATAGATAGATAGATAGATAGATAGATAGATAGATAGATAGACAAGATGATAGACAAAATTATATATAGATAAAATGATGACAGATAGAGTGAGATGTTAGATAAAATGACATACAGACAGATAGATAGATAGATAGATAGATAGATAGATAGATAGATAGATAGATAGATAGATAGACAAAATGATATATAGATAGATAAAATGATGACAGAGTGATAGATGTTAGATAAAATGACATACAGACAGACAGACAGATAGATAGATAGATAGATAGATAGATAGATAGATAGATAGATAGATAGATAGATAAAATGATGACAGATAGATAGAGTGATAGATAGATGTTAGATAAAATGACAGACAGACAGATGATAGATAGATAGATAGATAGATAGATAGATAGATAGATAGATAAATAGATAGATAGATAAAATGATGATAGATAGATAGAGAGATAGATAGATGTTAGATAATGACATACAGACAGACAGACAGACAGATAGATATCAGCACACAGGTTATATTGAAACGTATGCTACTCGTGCTTCTCTACTGATGGGCGTAATGAGCTTTAATAATGAGAGAGAGAGAGAGAGAGTACAAGCCATCTGAGGGTTAAACTAATCATGTTACGTGTATGAGACATGCTAAAGTGCAACATATTAGATAGACATTATTCGGTTAGACGTTGTCCCTAAATGACCGTAGATACTGCACTGTACCTTAGAGGAACTGGAGGAGATAGGGGAGCTAATGGTGCAGAAAAAATCAAGGTTTCTGGGCACTTGGGTTAAAATATAGCTGTGTATGAATGCGTATAAATGCTGTTTCACTTGCACACTGCAGAAACAGGTCAAACAGTTGCATGTTTTCACAGCCTGAACTTTTAGGGCCAGATTTACTAACAGTTTGCGCCAGCGCAAACCGCCTTTTGGCGTTAAAATAGTACTGTCAGGATTTACTAAAGATGCACAGTGAAGAATTAGTGCTGAAAAGACATGGACAGTTGTTTTTGCACTATTATTTATGCACCATTATTTAGCACCCCCAAAAACATGTCTTAAACCAGTGTTCTGACGATTTGTGCTACCCTGTCAGATTTTGCTACCTCCTATTACAACAGATTATAGGATAATTTGACAACGAAAAATGCTACCTATCAGATTTTGCTTCCAGCATGATATTAATGTGGTGTGAGGTGTTATTAACACGTACACCTACCCCAACCCTAAACTTACAGTATGAAAAATATGTTGGTAGCATAACCTGATAGGTAGCATTATTTGTTAGAACACCGGCACTTTGTGCTGCTTTTGGTAAATTGCGCTGGTCATTATGCAAATGCTTTGACTGTCTCTGTGTTCTTTAATGTGTGCATTGTCAGAATTTTTCCCTCCCATCGGCGCTTTTATGGAATTGCGCTCTACTGCTAATTTGCCCCGTTTAGTAAATCTGGCCCTAAGAAATACAGTGCATCCGGAAAGTATTCACAGCGCTTCACTTTTCCCACATTTTGTTAGTTTTATTCCTAAATGGATTAAATGCATTATTTTTCTTAAAATTCTACAAACAATACCCCATAATGACAATATGAAAGAAGTTTCTTTAAAATCTTTGCAAATTTATTACCAAAAAAAAAAAAAAACACTGTACATAAGTATTCACAGCCTTTGCTCAATACTTTGTTGAAGCACATTTAGCACCAATTACAGCCTTAGGTATTTTTGATTATGATGCTACAAGCTTGGCACACCTATTTTTGGGAAGTTTCTCTGATTCTTCTTTGCATTATGTCTCAAAATCCATCAGGTTGGAGCGTCAGTGGGTTGGGGAGCGTCAGTGCACAGACATTTTCAGATTTCTCCAGGGATGTTCAATCGGGTTCAAGTCTGGGTTGAGTCTGAGTTGTCCTGTAGCAACTCCTTTGTTATCTTGGCTGTGTGCTCAGAGTCGTTGTCTTGTTAAAAGATGAACCAGTCCAAGGTTCAGAGCAGGTTTTCATCAAGGATGTGTCTGTACATTTCTGCATTCATCTTTTCCTCTATCCTGACTGGTCTCCCAGTTCCTGCCACTGAAAAACATCACAATAGGAATGGTATTGGCGAGGTGATAAGCAGTGCCTGGTTTCCTCCTGACATGGTGCTTGACATTCAGGCCAAAGCATTCAATCTTTGTTTCTCATGGTCAAAGAGTTCTTCTGGTGCCTTTTGGCAAACTCCAGGTGGGCTGTCATGTGCCTTTTGCTGAGTGGTGGCTTTCGTCTGGCCACTCTATCATACAGGCCTGATTGGTGGAGTGCCGCAAAGATGGTTGTTCTTCTGGATGGTTCTCCTCTCTCCACAGAGAAATGCTGAAGCTTTTCAGAGTGACCATCAGGTTGTTGGTCACCTCCCTGAATAAGGCCCTTTACCATCAATTGCTCAGTTTGGCGCAGACTGCCCACTCTAGGAAGAGTCCAGGTGGTTCTAAACTTCTTCCATTTACGGATGATAGAGGCCACTGTGCTAATTAGGATCTTTAATGCTGCAGAAATGTTTCTGTACCCTTCCCCAGATCTGTGCCTCGATACAATCCTATCTCAGAGGTCTACAGACAATTCCTTAGACTTCATGGCTTGGTTTGTGCTCTGACATGCTGTTAACTGTGGGACCTTATATAGACAGATGTGTGCCTTTCCAAATCATGTCCAATCATCTGAATTTAGCACAGGTGAACTCCAATCAAGTTGTAGAAACATCTCAAGAATGATCAGTGGAAACAACAAGCACCTGAGCTCAATTTTAAGTGTCATGGCAAAGGCTGTAAGTACTTTTAAAAAACATGCATTTAAAACAACAACAACAACAACAACAACAAAAACATGTATTTTTAATAAATTAGCAAATATTTATTTGACAATGTGAAAGTTTCTTTTTTTAGAATATTGTTTGTAGAATGTGGAGGAAAATAATGAATTTGATCTATTTTGGAATAAGGCTGTAACAACAAAATGTGAATACTTTCCAGATGCACTGTACATAGAGCTCAAATTGGCCTGTTCCAGCTTATGTCGACATTATTTCATACAGAACTCAAAGGTTTAGTGTAAAGCTATACAGTGAAATGCTCTCAACTACTAAGTCGCTCTTAGAACTTCCAAATACGAAGAGGTTAACCTGTCAAAACCAGCTTTTATGGCCAATTTCAATTACTATTTTTATTAGAAAAATCATGACATTAACAGTTGGCAGTGAAAGGGTAAGACAGAACTTTCATGTTCCTTCAACATGCACAGTAATATGTGTTTATTATTAATATCTGTCCTCTTTTTCCTAGACAAGTCCTGGCTGGGTTTTCTGAAATGTGGAAAATGTCCAGGTTTTTGTGAATTTGTTTTCCTATAATTTTCATACTTGCTGAAGACTGAAAAGTAGTTTAAAAGGATAGTGTAAGGTTTACAGAACCTCAGACACTTTTATCTTCTGAGACGGACAATACACTCACTGTGTATTAAGATACAGACATCTGTTCCCACATCTCACTGAGAGAAGATGCAAGAAATGTCCCTTCTCACCTATCCTTTCCATCCACATCCCCTCACCCATCTCCTCTTCATCATTTGAATTATCACTGTGTGTCTGGTACAATGGTCTCATTCTTATAAGGAGTAAACTAAATGGTAAACATATCCTAAGAAGTTTAGAATCCTGCTCACTGTAGAGGGTGTTTCCCAGGGTCTTTAATGCAAATTGCCATTTGTCCCCAAAAAGGTGTAAACGATCATGTCTGGGACTTGATCAATGCAAATTCCAATTGTTAGTTCCTGTCTGCATTCAAATGAGGTTTGGCTTGGTCTGAGGTACTTAAGGAAATGTTGCAGGAAGATCAGGGCGTTTTTCTGTAGTCAGAAGCCCGTAGCGTGAAGCTATGTATTTTTCTAAAGTCAGGTATGCTTCCTTTTTCTGCATTTGATGAATCATTCATCTTTGAGAATTTGATGCCTTGTATTGATTTGATATTGTTGAACTGGCTATGTAATTGGCGTAATACATATTTACCTGACTGATAATAAATTGTTACATTTAGATTTATTCTGTAATTACTGACTCTAGTAGATTACTGTGTATCCTTGTTACCGCATTTCCTG
The DNA here is from genome assembly GCA_033026305.1 of Cirrhinus molitorella. Taxonomy (NCBI): domain Eukaryota; kingdom Metazoa; phylum Chordata; class Actinopteri; order Cypriniformes; family Cyprinidae; genus Cirrhinus; species Cirrhinus molitorella. The sequence goes on along the minus strand of CM065122.1, from coordinate 31,204,281 downwards.
TGTCAGGTTAGAAATGGACTAAAATTCAGTTGAGATGGAGCATAGGGCACACCAACTGTATCTTTAGAGATCCGGCTAACACTTGGTATTAGTTCAATTGTACTTAGGCTGTAAGGGCTAAAAGGAATTTCCGTTTAGGTCAACTTAAAAGTTGTTTCGACCAACCTAAATAGGGTGAGCCTAACCTCTGTTTACTGTAATGTTACTCTAGCTAAGTGTACATGGGAAACCATGGCATGACCATACCAAAGCTATTATGGAGAAGTAATGTTGGTCGGCTTATATCTATAGTATGGTCATGACCTCTGACTAGAGATAATGTTGCTTTATTCAAGTTTGTACAGATCTATGGGGACTAAGCAAAAGTACTTTTAGAATGAGCAAGCATAGAAGTGGCCATCTAAAGTCTTAGTCAGTTACCTCTCTAATAACCAAGACTGATGAGAATGTGACCGCAAGGTACGCAAACGTCCGAAGCGACATGAGCACCCGAATGAACGAGTACAATAATATTAAAGACTAAATAGAATAATCAGATGTCTATAATATATCAATATATATCAATAGTAATTGGCATTCTAACCCAAATGTGAGGTCATAATAAAATGGAGTCAGATTTGAATATAACCTAAATTTAGGAACTTTGCGCACTGAAAAGACTGAACACGCAATAAACCTTCAGCCACCATTGGATTCCTTCCTTGGGCAAATTGCGTGGGCCTTCAACCAAAAATGAAAATCCTGTCATTAATTACTCACCCTCATGTTGTTCTAAACCTTCTTCTGTCTTCTAAGGCCTTCGCTCATCTTCAGAACACAAAGTCAGATATTTTTGATAAAATCCAAAAGCTTTCTGACCCTGCATAGACAGCAATGCAACAGACATAGGTAGTAAGGACACTGTTAAAACAGTCCAAGTGACACCTGTGGTTCAACCTTAATTTTATGATGCTTCAAGAATCACTTTTGTGTAGAAAGAAAAGAAAACTGGCAGAGACTGACATGGGAAAGAAGAAATTGTTAAATAAATGCATTATTTTAGTTTTCTTTGTGCACAGAAAAAGTACAAAAGGGACCTTTTGAGTGAGGGGAAATATTTCCTCACACATATTTTGCCACAAATTCACAGTTGTTCATGTGGTTTCACTCTGAGATGTATGAATTTCGTTGAATGTGTTGCTCAGTTACTGTGCTGGTAATTGTGAGGCTGAAGTGAGACACCAAATGTGTCTAAGCTGATTCATGTTGGACTTTCAGCATTGCGTAAGAACTAGAATATTGTTTTTTTCTTCTGCTGCTGTTGTGAAGGCAGACTCAGTGGAGGGATTAGTTCTCTTCCATCCTCCCTCTCTTGCTCTTTCTCTTTCTCTCCTTTGCTTTCTGCTGCTACGCAGGCCAGATCTGACCTGCAGAAACTCGCCAGACAGACGGATGAACTATCAAAGATACCCTCTTTCACTCTTTTTCCTTTACTCTTTCTATCTGTCTGGCAAACAGATGCTGATAGGTCAGACAGAGTAATAGGGTTGCTCCATACAAACATGCAGTGAACAAAGACGGCATGAGACGTACAAAGAGCTCATGAGACTGAAAACAGACAAACACAAACACCTCAGCACACCTGGGATGACTCACTATCAACTTGGCCGGCATTCAGGGGGTGAGCTCATGGTCCCCCACCCCTCCCCCTTCTCTTTTTCCTTTTTTGCCTTTGTTGTTTTTCCCAGAACTCTCCACAGCACCAGTAGTAGCAGCAGCAGCAGCAGCAGGGAGGGGCGGAGTTTAGATAGAACCTGCCCACATCTCACCTGTTTCAACATATAAACAACTCAACTTTACGTTCTTGTGTGTGTGTGTGTGTGTGTGTGTGTGTGTGACAGCGTGCATAAACTGAAAGGGTAAAACAGGTCACAATAGTGCAGAGTGGGGTGAGCTAGTATATATTTCACTTAAACTGTTCTCTAGACCAGAGGAATTTTGCATTATTAACACCAAAATATGACTTTTTTATCTTGTATTATTTGCAGAGAGGGAATAAATAAATAAATTATATTTATAAATAATAAGATTTTATAATAGTTCTTGTACTATATTTTCTAACACTTCCTGAATATGAGGGCACATCTTTAATAATTCCAAAATCTATAATAATAATAATAATAATAATAATAATAAAGAAATAAGTAATAGTTTAGTAAAAATTTAAGCTAGTGAATTTTTCAATATTTTATAATAGTTTGTGTTCTGTATTTTCTAACCCCAAAGTTGGCAAAAAGCTTCAATAAATAAATAAACAATTATTTATTTGTTTGTTTGTTTATTTTTTTTAAATAATAATACAAAAATCAATATAATTTCCTTGTTTGCTTGAATGTTGTTCATCAAAAAGAAAAAAATGTGTATATATATATATATATAAACTTAGCATGGATTCCTAAATAAAAAAATAAAAAAATAATAAGTATTTAGAATATTAAAGCTAGTCATTTTTTTCAATATTCTATAATAGTTCTTGTGCTGTATTTTCTAACACTTCCTAAATATGAGAGCACATCTTACCCCAAAGTTGGTAAAATGCTTCATTTAATACACAAACAAACAAATAAATAATATTTATTTATTTAAAATGTATCTTTAAATAATAATAATAATAATAATAATAATAAAAACATTTATTTATTATTTGTTTGCTTGCTTGCTGCTTTTGAACTTTATGTTCATCAAAAAAAAAAAAAAAAAAAAAAAAAATCCAGAAAAAAATCTAAATTTAGCACGGATTCCAAAATAAATACATAAATAAATAAATAAACAGTATTTAGAATATTAAAGATGAATTTTTCAAGATAGTATAATAGTTCTTGCACTGTATTTTCATTGTATTAACACTTCCTGAATATAAGGGCATGTCTTATCTCAAAGTTGGCAAAATGCTTCATTTAATAATAAATAAATAAATATGATTTCTGAAGGATCGTGTGACAATAAAGGCCGAGTAATGAAGCTGAAAATTCAGCTTTGCCATCACAGGAATAAATAATATTGTAATATATATTAAAATAGGAAATCTGATATTATTTCTTTTACTTTTTACTGTATCTCTGATCAAATAAATGCAGCCCTGTGAGCGTAAGAGGCTTCAACCCAATCTTTCCAACCCAAACCTTTTTGAAATATGGAGCTGGATACATTTTCTTTGACATGAAACTCATTTTATTTTTGCTTTCACATGCATAAAAAACTTCAATTGCAGGCAGCTGTATATGATTGGCCCTTTCCAAATATATGGTCATGTTATAAATATTGTGCACAGTTTGCTAGATTAGGGGTGACACAGCTCTGATCTTACCCAACTCTCTCCTAAACATACAGCCAGCCAGCTGCAGAAAACGACCACAAAAACAAACAAGAAATGACGGGTGTAAAATGGTCGAGGCCAAAAAAATGACTAGACATCTGAAATCAATCAGGCTGATAAGGGAGTGTCCATGAGTCACGAATTCAGATGAAATTCTGTCGGCTTACAGCCTCATGCGTTTCTCATGCATTCTCTGGCTCATCAGCGTCTCGCAAACATGTTGACTGTCTCCGAGCTTACAGGAAACTCTTTGAGAAAATATGTGGGAATTAACCAATTCTCACTCTCTCCCTCTCGCTTTCTTTCTCCCTGCTCAGACAAGTCATGGAATGTGGCCTCTCTCTTCTTTTGCGGCTGCTTCCTTCTATCCTGCTTGTTTACGCATGGCCGCAGTCTGTGGCTCTTTCCCAGGCCTGGCTGGGAGAAGTGGGAATGTTTGCTGTTTCCGGGGGGCTAAGTCCAGACTCCGACCTCTCTCACACGCCCAAACCAGCACACAAACAACAACGGATGGATGACCCACAACCACATCCACCCATTCACAAAAGCCATTATCACATCATGCCGAACCACTAACTTGTCCAAAAGATTTATCTCCGCTGACTTTTTTCAAAACATGTTCTACATCCAAACAACTTTGGAATTAGTCAAGACACAAGTGACAAGCAGGTTCATACAGAGTCTGAGCCCACACAGTTCACCAGAAAGCACAGGGATACCTGTCATTCATTGTTTTTTATCATAAGGGTCTAGTACAGGGATCAAAAACTGTAGGCACCGCTAATGTGAAAGTAAAACACTGGACTAATAATTATTATAGAAATGAATTCTGTTGAACTGTCCAATCAGATTGAATGCGGAGGAGAAATGCTAACACCGTGTCCTAACTACACGCGACGCGACGCGACGCCGCGACACGTGATAAACGGTATCTTTTCCACGTTCATCTTTTTTGTCCTAACTAGCTGCGACGGTGACGGTGTAGCACAAGGGCGGGTTTTGTTGTGAAAACCTGGCAACCCTGGTTCTGACTACCATTTTTAAATCTATTGACACAGACTTTACACAGACTTTACACAGTCAGCGCAGAAAATGAGGAAAAAGTCCATAGATTCCATTTAGGCTTGGTCATGAGTCAGTAAATGTGCGGCTTCAGTTTGATACCTTTTTAATCAACAACACACTCCCACAAGGAGTTCCTGAAGCATTATTTGTTATTTGTCTCTTTGCATGTGATTAATGTTGTTGTGATCGCAGTGATAATGGCCTGATGAAGCCAAGGAAATGATCTTGTTTACTACATTCTTAAGGTAGTTGTGCAACTTTCAATCGAGAAGGAAGTCTCTTTCATTTTCTTTTGCTTTCTCTCTCTCTTTCTCCCAATGTTTTGCAATATCTGATAGTGGGGTGGGTAAACACAAGACTCAAGTGACAGAGATGTAAACAGAAGCAATTAGTGGGTGCGTTTGCGCATGTGTGTGTACTCACATGACCAAATGCATGGGAATATTTTTTCTCTTTATTACGTATCTAAAGCAAGATGTACTAATATGATAGATAGAAAGATTTTCTGTCAGTTATATTACAGCCCTCTTTTCTGCGCCAGTCATGGTATTTTAAATGTGTTGTAATCTCACCAGTCATGGACGTTTGAGTAAGAATCATTCATTGTGAACAAGTGCAACACAATACTGGCTAAACCACTGATCTTGCCGCATCTTACGCAGAAAATAAAGCTCACACACCCTCTTACTGGTGTTAATGGGTACATGTGTGTGTGTGTGTGTGTGTGTGTGTGTGTGTGTGTGTGTGTGTGTGTGCCTGGGTGGCACAATGGCTGCTTATGTAAGATCAGACCTGCCCCAGAGCTGACCCACATCTCTATTATCATAACATGTTTTTAGTGCTGTGCAGTGCTGAACAGACTCACACAGCTCTTGTATTACGTACAAATTTTTGAATATCAGTGATTTGTCACAAAAAAAAAAAAAAATGTATGTATTGCTTTAGATTTATATGTTGAATTTGTATTCAGTACTCATGCTTTGTTGCAATATGTGCATATTTCATTTTCTTAGAAAATGCATCTTTGTTTTTCTTGCCTATCACTCAATGTCAACACCCTCCAATGCATAAACAATGTGTCAAATATTTATTTTAAATATTGACAAATCTTCAATGAATAAATGAATGAATAAATTGAGGATGTTTCAAACAGCAGAATGTTTTTTTTCCTAAATATTTATGGCATCAACAAAAGAATATTTGTCATAATTTAAAAACTTAAAACTTAAAAATTCAAAGCAACTGGGACATAAAGACTAAAGATTTTTTCCTATTTATACAGTAATCATCTGATAGGAATACAATGTAATACCTTGATAGGTGTGTGAGGGGGTTCATCATTTGTATTCATAGTAAAAATGACCCAGCAGCTGAGTTACAGAAAAACTCTTCAACACCTGGGTAAAAAAAGAAGTAAAAATAAAATGTTAAAAATAACTCAATACAATGACCCAGCAGGCTGAAAAACTACTCAGGACCTGGCTACAAAATATAAAAAATAACCCAATTGAAATGGCCCGACAGGCTGAACCCGGCATTTTTTAGAGTACAGAAAAGCTACCCAGCACCTGGGCACAACATATAAAAAAATAACCCAATTGAAATGGCCTGACAGGCTGAACCCAGCACCTGGGTACAAAATATAAAAAAAATAACCCAATTGAAATGGCCCGACAGACAGAACCCAGCATTTTTTAGAGTTCAGAAAAACTACCCAGCACCTGGGTATAAAATATAAAAAAATAACCCAATTGAAATAGCCTGACAGGATGAACCCAGCATTTTTTAGAGTGCAGAAAAGCTACCCAGCACCTGGGCACAAAATATAAAAAAAAAAAAAAAACACAATTGAAATGGCCTGGCAGGCTGAACCCAGCATTTCTTATAGTGCAGAAAAGCTACCCAGCACCTGGGCACAAAATATTACAAAAAATAACCCAATTGACATGGCCCGACAGACAGAACCCAGCATGTTTTAGAGTGCAGAAAAACTACCCAGCACCTGGGTATAAAATATAAAAAAATAACCCAATTGAAATAGCCTGACAGGCTGAACCCAGCATTTTTTAGAGCGCAGAAAAGCTACCCAGCACCTGGGCACAAAATATAAAAAAAAATAACCCAATTGAAATGGCCTGGCAGGCTGAACCCAGCATTTTTTAGAGTGCAGAAAAGCTACCCAGCACCTGGGCACAAAATATAAAAAAAAACCCAATTGAAATGGCCTGGCAGGCTGAACCCAGCATTTTTTAGAGTGCAGAAAAGCTACCCAGCACCTGGGCACAAAATATAAAAAAAAAAAAAAAACAATTGAAATGGCCTGGCAGGCTGAACCCAACATTTTGTAGAGTTCAGAAAAACTACCCAGCACCTGGGTATAAAATATAAAAAAATAACCAAATTGAAATAGCCTGACAGGCTGAACCCAGCATTTTTTAGAGTGCAGAAAAGCTACCCAGCACCTGGGCACAAAATATAAAAAAAAAATAACCCAATTGAAATGGCCTGACAGGCTGAACCCAGCACCTGGGCACAAAATATAAAAAAAATAACCCAATTGACGTGGCCCGACAGACAGAACCCAGCATTTTTTAGAGTGCAGAAAAACTACCCAGCACCTGGGCACAAAATATTAAAAAAAATAACCCAATTGAAATGGCCTGACAGGCTGAACCCAGCACCTGGGCACAAAATATAAAAAAAATAACCCAATTGACGTGGCCCGACAGACAGAACCCAGCATTTATTAGAGTGCAGAAAAGCTACCCAGCACCTGGGTATAAAATATAAAAAAAAATAACCCAATTGAAATGGCCTGACAGGCTGAACCCAGCATTTTTTAGAGTGCAGAAAAGCTACCCAGCACCTGGGCACAAAATATTAAAAAAAATAACCCAATTGAAATGGCCTGACAGGCTGAACCCAGCACCTGGGCACAAAATATAAAAAAAATAACCCAATTGACGTGGCCCGACAGACAGAACCCAGCATTTTTTAGAGTGCAGAAAAACTACCCAGCACCTGGGTATAAAATATAAAAAAAAATAACCCAATTGAAATGGCCTGACAGGCTGAACCCAGCATTTTTTAGAGTGCAGAAAAGCTACCCAGCACCTGGGCACAAAATATAAAAAAAAATAACCCAATTGAAATGGCCTGGCAGGCTGAACCCAACATTTTTTAGAGTGCAGAAAAGCTACCCAGCACCTGGGCACAAAATATTAAAAAAAATAACCCAATTGAAATGGCCTGGCAGGCTGAACCCAGCATTTTTTTGAGTGCAGAAAAGCTACCCAGCACCTGGGCACAAAATATTAAAAAAAATAACCCAATTGAAATGGCCTGGCAGGCTGAACCCAGCATTTTTTAGAGTGCAGAAAAGCTACCCAGCACCTGGGCACAAAATAAAAAAAAAAAATAACCCAATTGAAATGGCCTGACAGGCTGAACCCAGCACCTGGGCACAAAATATAAAAAAAATAACCCAATTGACGTGGCCCGACAGACAGAACCCAGCATTTTTTAGAGTGCAGAAAAACTACCCAGCACCTGGGTATAAAATATAAAAAAAAATAACCCAATTGAAATGGCCTGACAGGCTGAACCCAGCATTTTTTAGAGTGCAGAAAAGCTACCCAGCACCTGGGCACAAAATATAAAAAAAACTAAAAAAACAATTGAAATGGCCTGGCAGGCTGAACCCAGCATTTCTTATAGTGCAGAAAAGCTACCCAGCACCTGGGCACAAAATATTACAAAAAATAACCCAATTGACATGGCCCGACAGACAGAACCCAGCATGTTTTAGAGTGCAGAAAAGCTACCCAGCACCTGGGCACAAAATATAAAAAAAAATAACCCAATTGAAATGGCCTGGCAGGCTGAACCCAGCATTTTTTAGAGTGCAGAAAAGCTACCCAGCACCTGGGCACAAAATATAAAAAAAAAACCCAATTGAAATGGCCTGGCAGGCTGAACCCAGCATTTTTTAGAGTGCAGAAAAGCTACCCAGCACCTGGGCACAAAATATAAAAAAAAAAAAAAACAATTGAAATGGCCTGGCAGGCTGAACCCAACATTTTGTAGAGTTCAGAAAAACTACCCAGCACCTGGGTATAAAATATAAAAAAATAACCAAATTGAAATAGCCTGACAGGCTGAACCCAGCATTTTTTAGAGTGCAGAAAAGCTACCCAGCACCTGGGCACAAAATATTAAAAAAAAATAACCCAATTGAAATGGCCTGACAGGCTGAACCCAGCACCTGGGCACATAATATAAAAAAAATAACCCAATTGACGTGGCCCGACAGACAGAACCCAGCATTTTTTAGAGTGCAGAAAAACTACCCAGCACCTGGGCACAAAATATTAAAAAAAATAACCCAATTGAAATGGCCTGACAGGCTGAACCCAGCACCTGGGCACAAAATATAAAAAAAATAACCCAATTGACGTGGCCCGACAGACAGAACCCAGCATTTATTAGAGTGCAGAAAAGCTACCCAGCACCTGGGTATAAAATATAAAAAAAAATAACCCAATTGAAATGGCCTGACAGGCTGAACCCAGCATTTTTTAGAGTGCAGAAAAGCTACCCAGCACCTGGGCACAAAATATTAAAAAAAATAACCCAATTGAAATGGCCTGACAGGCTGAACCCAGCACCTGGGCACAAAATATAAAAAAAATAACCCAATTGACGTGGCCCGACAGACAGAACCCAGCATTTTTTAGAGTGCAGAAAAACTACCCAGCACCTGGGTATAAAATATAAAAAAAAATAACCCAATTGAAATGGCCTGACAGGCTGAACCCAGCATTTTTTAGAGTGCAGAAAAGCTACCCAGCACCTGGGCACAAAATATTAAAAAAAATAACCCAATTGAAATGGCCTGACAGGCTGAACCCAGCACCTGGGCACAAAATATAAAAAAAATAACCCAATTGACGTGGCCCGACAGACAGAACCCAGCATTTCTTATAGTGCAGAAAAGCTACCCAGCACCTGGGCACAAAATATTACAAAAAATAACCCAATTGACATGGCCCGACAGACAGAACCCAGCATGTTTTAGAGTGCAGAAAAACTACCCAGCACCTGGGTATAAAATATAAAAAAATAACCCAATTGAAATAGCCTGACAGGCTGAACCCAGCATTTTTTAGAGCGCAGAAAAGCTACCCAGCACCTGGGCACAAAATATAAAAAAAAATAACCCAATTGAAATGGCCTGGCAGGCTGAACCCAGCATTTTTTAGAGTGCAGAAAAGCTACCCAGCACCTGGGCACAAAATATAAAAAAAAACCCAATTGAAATGGCCTGGCAGGCTGAACCCAGCATTTTTTAGAGTGCAGAAAAGCTACCCAGCACCTGGGCACAAAATATTAAAAAAAAACAAACAAAAAAAAAAACAATTGAAATGGCCTGGCAGGCTGAACCCAACATTTTGTAGAGTTCAGAAAAACTACCCAGCACCTGGGTATAAAATATAAAAAAATAACCCAATTGAAATAGCCTGACAGGCTGAACCCAGCATTTTTTAGAGTGCAGAAAAGCTACCCAGCACCTGGGCACAAAATATTAAAAAAAATAACCCAATTGAAATGGCCTGACAGGCTGAAACCAGCACCTGGGCACAAAATGTAAAAAAAAATAACCCAATTGACGTGGCCCGACAGACAGAACCCAGCATTTTTTAGAGTGCAGAAAAACTACCCAGCACCTGGGCACAAAATATTAAAAAAAAATAACCCAATTGAAATGGCCTGACAGGCTGAACCCAGCACCTGGGCACAAAATATAAAAAAAATAACCCAATTGACGTGGCCCGACAGACAGAACCCAGCATTTTTTAGAGTGCAGAAAAGCTACCCAGCACCTGGGTATAAAATATAAAAAAAAATAACCCAATTGAAATGGCCTGACAGGCTGAACCCAGCATTTTTTAGAGTGCAGAAAAGCTACCCAGCACCTGGGCACAAAATATAAAAAAAATAACCCAATTGACGTGGCCCGACAGACAGAACCCAGCATTTTTTAGAGTGCAGAAAAGCTACCCAGCACCTGGGTATAAAATATAAAAAAAAATAACCCAATTGAAATGGCCTGACAGGCTGAACCCAGCATTTTTTAGAGTGCAGAAAAGCTACCTAGCACCTGGGCACAAAATATATAAAAAAAAAAAAAAACCCAATTGAAATTGCCTGGCAGGCTGAACCCAGCATTTTTTAGAGTGCAGAAAAGCTACCCAGCACCTGGGCACAAAATATAAAAAAAAAAAACAAAAAAACAATTGAAATGGCCTGGCAGGCTGAACCCAACATTTTGTAGAGTACAGAAAAGTTACCCAGCACCTGGGTACAAAATGATACAAATAACCCACTAAAATGCTAAAAAACTAAAAAGCTTTTATAAATTCACTTTTTAGTATTGTTTATTATTATTATTTTGTATTGTGGAGTATATATATACATATATATATATATATATATATATATATATATAACATCTGTTATATGAAATAGAATACTCAGGACAGTACTAAATTAAAACAAATAAAAAAACTTGCACATTTTCGTGATTCCTCCTATTTTGTTAAAATCATTAAAATTTTGCATATTCTGCAAGGGGTATGTAAACCTATGTGCACAATTGTATATAGGAGATATAAAGCTGTTTTCCTTATTTTAATATTTATTAAGTATTATGGCCTGTGGACAGGTGGTTTTAGCAGTAAAAATGTCATAATTTTAAAACTAATTAATCAGATTCATTTTAAAATGTAAATATTGCTAACCATAAAGTAAAGCTGTGGCATGTAAAGCATGTTTAGTTTCATTTCTCAATAATCAGTAGTGTATTTCTTTCCACACCTCATCATTTTCATTCTCTTTAGCTCGTTTTCCCCCTGTTCCTTCTGGTTGAAAGACACAAAAGAAGCAAACACACAAACACACACAGACAGACAGACAGACAGACAAAACAGCAGGCATGTAGACAAACACATACACGTGTGGAGCTGCGAGCCGCCCCTCGAGAGGGGGCTGGGTGGATGAGTGTGAATCAAGCCTTTGGGGAATGAATGTTTTATAGAGTAGCTGTGCTGGGGGGAGGGACAAATAAATAATTAGGAGCAGCGATGCTCATCAGCCTATAGCCACACAAGAGAAAGTCTCCCTGCGGATGCTAGTAAACACATTCACATAATGAAATGAAAACAAATGACTGCAAATGAATCAGCCATCGATATCTATCTTTCAGGATATGTCAACATGAACGTCATCGATCAGACTATTCATTTCATTCAGTGGTGTTGTGTTAGATCTCCTCCCTCTTGTTGGGATAGACTTCTAGCTAAACACGCACAGCTAATATTGTTCTTCAAACAGGCAGGGCCGCGGGGCCGGAAGCACCCCTTCCTCAAATATTTATTCTAGCCTTTCTGCATCTGAATACTAAACTCGATATCATGTAACTAGTTCCGAGTGTTTAAGTGCATTTGTTTGGCTTTTGTCGTGGCTAATGACATTGAGACATTTTTTTCTTTCTTTTTTTGTAAACACAGGCTCATGTTTAGAATAGCATCCTTCCATGCTATTTCTATTTATGCAGTATGTAGAACAAACACTGTATGCAAATTTCATGTTACATGGAATACCCAGATGACTTACTACATTAACCAAATGAGCGGTATATAGTGCACATTGCACTGTGATGAAATCATGCAACAAACACAATGTCATGTCACAACAATGTTAGAAAACATTACTTATAGAATACATAATACACACTATAGGGCTGTCACAATATGACACATAATGTCACTACACTGTTATCATGGTTTTAAAAATTTCACAATAACAATATATTGTGACATCTATAGAAATATTGACAAATTATAATAATAATGTCTTTATTTATTTATTTTTTCCTTTTTTTCACCAAAGACTCACATTATTGCATGCAAAAGTAACAATTACACTAAACAGAGAAGATTAAAATGCTAACCGTGTCAAAGTAAGAATATGTATAAGAATATCTACATATTTTCAATGGTGGTCTGTCAGGGCCAGCAGGGCCTTCTCTGCTTGCCCTATAAAAATTGAATTGTGTGAAAACGTTTTATTTATTATTTAGGTATAATTTTCCTTTGTGTAATGTTCACAAAATGTCCTATTATTATTTTTATTGAGGTTAAACTGGAATATCCTACATAAAAAAAAGTCCAGACAGTGCTTCCCTTATGTGTGAGTGACAGAATCATCAGCCAATCAAATTTTGACCTTCAATGACAGTACGCCCTCTGGGTCCAGCTACGTGTTCAGTGCTTTCCCGGGGAATTTCCAAGGTATGAAAATGAAATTTTATGAAAAAACAGCCGCAGTCGCCGGCGACTCTGGTTGCCGATCTACTGCTTTTTAAAGGCGTGCTTTTGCAGACAAAGGTTGCAAAGGGTTTGTACACCATTTCAAAGATTGCAATTATGAGTAGCAGCTAGCGCCGAGCACAAGAAGTCATTTTATTGGTTGGCCGTGTTTACTTTTTAATACGAGTAAGGGGACATGGAGTGACAGACGCATGGACTTTATTTGCAAGTGACAGGTAAGTGCTTTATTATTTGACGAGTATTATGTTGTGCACATTGTTATGTGGTGTACGTGGTGTGTGGATGTCCAGCACTTGTACAGTTTTGCTGCTGTGGGAGAGCAGCGTCGCGTAGCGTCGTCTTTATAGAGTGACGTGAATGTGCATAGTGACCCGTATATTGGCGGATTATTTTTAATGATCAGTGTAGGGAAATTTACTCCGCATTTTATCCACCCTAAACTAGCCTACTGATACAATTGGTCATCAGTTGTCATTGTTGCTGAGTGCCTGTTTGCGGCATAATATCAGCAAATTCAGCATATGCATACAGCTGCGTTAGCTGTAACAAAGATGTGTAAAATGTGTATGTACTTTACAGTTGCTTGCTGAAGGCCCTGACTGAAACCCCACAGTACTCCACTGCATATTTTTAATCCAAACTTGCATTATAGCATCCACCGAGAGTTTTCTACATAGTGAAATGGCTATGTCGATTAGCATTGCAATATAAATATACATTATCCATATTAAAATACCTGAGGTGTTTCCAGAGTTGCCAAGTTTTTACAACAAAACCCACCCAATTGACCATATGCACGGATTACTTCCTTGTTTAGATAAGCCAGCTCAGTCGTTTCCGGTCAGCTGTACTGAGCCATAATAGGACTGTCCTTTGCTCTCTATATTTTCTCTACATAATCCATTCACAATCAAAGAAAAGTTTGCTTTTTTTTGTCTAAGAGGACCAAACGTCCATGTATACCATTTCAAGAATGACAAACACTAGTTTTAAAAAATTACATGATTAAATCCACTAAATATGCGGGAGCCGTTGCTGTGATTGACAGTAATAGGCTAACGGAGCAAAACGTCTGACAAGCCGATGTCAAAAACAGAGCTGTGCATTCAATGATTCAGACTAAATTCAGAGTAACAAAACTACAGCAGTAACAAGTTTGTGTTGGTTGAATATAGGCTATTTAATAGCTTTTACAATTCAAGAGAAAACGATGTAGATAAAAGATGTAGTTAATAAAATTTTATCTAAAATATTTCAAATTCATATTGATTCATATTGAATGCATTATTTATTTATTACATGATTCATATTTAAGTTTTTCAATTTGTAGTGCGGTAAAAGTAGGAACATTTGTTAAACCAATAATGAATCGAAAAGCAAGAATGGGGAGTTTAAATGGCAGCTGCAGCTAATAACTAATCCTCTGCTGCCATCTTTTGGTTATAAGGGTAATTTCATATCAATCTTAAAAATTCGTTGTTTTCCGTTAAAAGACCTTTTTTCCATGTCGTGTTTATGAATGAAAAGTGAATCTTTGAAGTAAATTTTATTGCACAGCGCACAGCTGTAGAGTTGAAAATTAATAAAAGCTTTAAAATAATGTAATATTTGTGTTCATGACTATGAAGGCAAGTTATTGATGATCAAGAATACTATTAAGATGTCGTTAAAAAGAAGCATAACAACACGTTATGATAGTGTTTAGCTGTCAGCATTTAAATGTACAACTATTACTCTCCTGGGATATGTTATTAAATAATATGAAACTGAATGCTCATGCCCCTATCATGATTTACGATGTTGCAATTATTATTTTTCTCAGTTTCTGATAAAAACGAGGCAGGAGAGCAGTCTCAAGAGTCTCTATCTATATATAGCACATATAAAATGAGTCTGACTGGAAGTTTACGAGCTGGCTTATCATTATGCGGAAGTTCTAAAAAACGCTCCGTGCATAAGGTCAATTGCTACTCAAAACTAGCCTAATCGCATTTTGAGGGAAGTCCCCAATTAAAAACATGTTTTTTTCTCTTTTACCAGGGTTACCCTGGTCAAATTTGCAGTCCATAGGATACAAAAATCACATTATTAGGGTTGGTTCAATCTGCGGACATTAAAAACAACCCGCAATGTTAAACTAGAAAAAAGCAGGAAAACAGCGAACTTGGCAACACTTGGCAAACTGTTTGTTTTATTACTCCTATGAGTTTCGCTTGTGGACTTTCTGCGTGAGGGCGCCCTTCGGTGTTGAGTATGAATGAAACAAATCACACGTGAGAGTTTAACGCTCCATAATGGTGGTGCTGCTGGATTATTATGTCAAATTGTGTCATATTGTAGTATGTGTACTATTCATTTTCAAATATTGCCAGTTCCTAATACGCACTATACAGTAAATAGACCAGTTTCAGTGTTTGCACAGAATTTGAGTAATATAGACCAATTTTGGGTTTCTCCACGGCTCATATCATGAGTTTATATCCCCCGCTTTTTTTTTCTCTCCTCCAAATTGACAAACTCAATACTGTTGAGTTAAATTGGGTTATATAGTCCGAACTAGTAGATATAAACTTGCATTTGCGAGACAAAGTAAAATGTTATAGATTTAAATAGTATGCTGTAACTGTAAGCCTAATACGTCTCTTAGCTCCTAGTGATGTAACTGTGACGTCTACTGTGAAACCCGTTTCCGCCACTGAATAAAAAATAACAAAAAGTTTAATGAGACTTTTTGTCTCACAATTCTGACTTTTTTTCTCAGAATTGCATGATGCAAACTTGCAATTCTGACATTTTCTTTTCTCAGAAATATAAACTTGCAATTGTGAGTTCTAAATTACATGATATAAACTTGCAATTCTAAGAAATAATGTCAGTATTGCTTTTTTGCAATTGTGAAAAAAGTCAGAAATGTAAGATAAAAATTTGCAGTTGCTAGTTTATAAGGTCAGAATTGTGCAATTCTGAGAAATAAAGTCGCAATTGCGTGTACATATCAGTCTTCTTTTTTTTTTCTCCTCAGAGCTGAATTTTATAACTCACAATTGTGTTTATTTCTCAAAATTCAGAGAAAAAAGTCAGAATTGCGAGATATAAACTCTTTATTTAAGAAATAATATAAGAAATTCTATCCCGCAATTCTGACTTTATATCTCACAATTCTGACTTTATAATTCGCAACTGTGAGTTTATATTATACAATTCTTAAAAAAATGTTTTTTATTTATGTTTTTTTTATTCAGTGGTGAAAACGGACTTCCATACTGTGCAGTGTTTATTAAGTATAGCACAGCTAACAGTTAACATTCTTGAAATGTTGGCTAATGTTCTAGCAATGTTCTCTCATAGATGAACAAATGTTCTTTCAGCAATGTTTCAATAGGACATTCGTTCAAAGTTACCTGGTTGTTAATAATGTTCTCAAAACGTTAGCACAAAACATTTTAGTTGGATGTTCAAGGTAAAAAAAAAAGTGCTGCCTGCTATGTATCAGCCTAAAAAGTAGATAACTGGCAGCTGTTTGAGTATAAAACATCTGAACCAGCTCCAATCTAAGCATAACCAATAAACCTAACATAGACATTATTGGCCTTTTCAAAAGATGACTCTTGATGGGCTTCATTTGCCTGAACATGACAGATTTTGTGTATGCTTCAATTACTGGTTTAGTGAAAGGTCCTCATGATATGAAAATCTATCTTGCTTATTTACTGGTATTGATTTTGTATTAATTCCAAGACTGGTACACTCTGATTGGGTTAAACATTTAAGTGCTGGGTTTATCCATATTTTACCCGGCGCTAGGTTGTTTTTAACCAAGAATTTTTTTTTAGAGTATACCAACATTTTCAGATTAATTTCACCAAACATATCAGATCTGTGTGTTGAATCATGCATACAAGAAAATAACATATATGATTATAGTGCAGCCTCTTTGCATCAAAACTGAAATTTTGCTTTTGAGCCTTTTGAACAGGGCGGAACTGAAAAATACCACAAGCGGTGCCTATTTCAATCCACACCTGACTAGCGTCCCAAACCAGAGCAATTTGCTTCTTTAACCTGATATGTTCTGCAACATCACTCACCATTCTGAGTAAATGGCACACTGAATATCAAACAGAAGAGCGGGGATTGATGAGCCACACATGCACTCTGGCTATAAGCATGAAAGGAGGACCAATGATGGATCCGATGAAAGCGCCCCCTCTGACTGTCTTTCCCTCTCTTCTCCTTATATCCCATCCCCCCTCCGCTCATCCATCTGGGATGTCCTCTGTGTGAGCAGGCAGACAAAAGAGGCAGGCTGCTGGCCCCCATCCCTCACTCTGCTTTTCCTTGCAGGGACAAATGGCTCTCTCTGAGACCCCTGGCTGAGGGATTGGACCTTTTAACTAATGGTCCTGGGTGAATTTGTATTTGTTATGTGTTTAGTAGAAAAATGATGAGCTGGATCACTGTGTTCTACGCTAGGATGTTGATATATGCATCTCTGCTTCCCACAATCATTTTTGGGTGGTGCTCATAATGAGGAATGTTCATGGGCGGAACAAATATCAACACTGCAAGAGATTATGAAGATCATGGTGCTAGTAAATATTGCTCACACTCCAGAACCAGGTTTGTTAGTGCAGCACTCAAGTTCTTACTTGACAGCCCCCGAGGCCACAATAATTAAAAAGAAAATTGTTTAAAAACCTAAAACGCATGTGCCAAATTCTTGTACTCTTGTTATTTAAGTTGGTTTCATGAGGTTTTAAAAATAGTAAAAGACGTTGAAATAGACAACTGTGACTGTCTAAAGTGGTCTCACAAAATATTTTAGATTAGCTCTGTCCAGCTGAGTCTTAGATAACAAGTCACATTAGAAAAACATTCAAGAGATTCATGGCAGATTAATTTGAACAAGGTCGGTGTTGTATAAAACTAAACACTTAAATCAAAGAACAAGAACCCGAATTAACCTGTGACGTCCTGCTGTCATGTGTGGGTCCTCGCTTGAACTAGGCTAATCGCTGAGAGTGTTTTGTGAGCTGAGGTGTCAGGTAAGGCTGAATAAGGCGAATACTGAGAAGCACTAATCAAATCAACCTGGACCTTACGACAGTTAACCACGGCTGAATCTAACCTCTATTTAAGTCCATTGGGTACTGGCTTTGAACTCAGCTAAACCCAGGGATTTCCTTAGAAAAGAGAAGGAAAAAAAGAGCATATGTGCAAGGAAACGTGGAGAGAGCGAGTACATTATAGTTGCTTAACATCTGGTCTGAAAACAAGCATAATGAAAAGCAGATAGGGAAGCTCAACACACACATATGACGAATGGGTTATTGCCCAGCCTCAGACTTGGCCCACATTATTTCATTTGTTGAAGTGTTTTATTTTC
Source organism: Cirrhinus molitorella (assembly GCA_033026305.1). Classification (NCBI taxonomy): domain Eukaryota; kingdom Metazoa; phylum Chordata; class Actinopteri; order Cypriniformes; family Cyprinidae; genus Cirrhinus; species Cirrhinus molitorella. The sequence goes on along the minus strand of CM065122.1, from coordinate 31,186,085 downwards.
CTCCCTGTCTTTTGCAGCACTGGAGAACAACAAACACATTCCTGACAGCATTCCTGAAGAAGGAAAAACAGCATTCAGAACATCCTGGCCCTGTTTACAACATCTGTCTCAGGTGATCTGATCACAAGTGGTCAGCCGAGAAAGACTGTGTTTACATGCCTCAGTTCACATTAAATTAATAGTTCAAATGAAAATGCAATCAAAGTTAAGTTTTAACTTTAATAATGTTTTAAATAGAGATAATTTTCTTACACAAATGCATCAGTTCTCTTCAGAAGACTTTTATTAAGCCCCTGGAGGCATGTTGAGTACTTTTTATGATGGATTGATGCATTTTATTAGACTTCAAATTCTCAAAAGCCATTCACTGCCATTATAAAGCTTGGAAGAGCCAGGGCATTTTTTAACATAAAAAAGTCATATACACCTAGGATGGCTTGAGGGTGACTAAATCACAAGATTTCTTTTTTTTTTTTTTTTTTTTTTTTTTTTTTGGGTGAACAATCCCTTTAAGTCCTGTTTACACCTGTATTTAGCGATGACAACTTCTCAACAGATTACATGAGACACATGTGGCAAGTGTAAATAGAGTCTCAAGCCTGTAAGTGTCTGACATGCACTTACATGTACATGCATATAACACTCTTAAAGGTCTCTTACATGCTCACTCTCTCACACACACATAGTCTAATCCAGTGCTTATCTGAGGAATGAGGTACAGTTAAGAAAATAACCAGCGCTGTAAAGAAATTCCCAAGAAAAGAGGAGCAAAAATGCACAACAGGAAAAAAAACCCACAGTGCATAAAAAATAAATGCAGAAATTTGACACAGGTGTTAAGCTTTTAGATGTGTTTATTCAATAAGAGGGAACTCAAGTGTTTTTCAGACTGATGGTCTGGTGTTGCTGAGACAGGTGTAAAAAGTGGGGTGAGAAGAAAAAAAAAAGAGTAATAATTGCTATTTTTGTAATTATTGCAGTTTTTTTTATAAGCAGTCCAAATTTGTCGTTGACTTATAAAGTTGAGGACACACTGTCTTGAGTAACATAGGCAATTTTTGCGGCATCGCAGTGTAAGTTTATGACAGCTGTATGGAATTGCAGCAGTTGCTCAAGAAATAGCAAATTCTGACAAATGTATCTACTCACCCTCAAAGATGGTACAAAATGGTGGGAACAAACTGTGCTCCATTCTGAAGCAAGAATAATTGATAAGTAAAAAATATATTTTTTCCTAACTAGATTTGTCTAGTGCCAAGTTTTTGTTCCTGTTCTTGTGATGCAAATGACAAATGACATTTGAGAGCTATGATTTAGGAAGATTTTAATAAATAATGACTTCATTCTTTTTTTTTTTCACATGGAACTTTATGATTTGATTTTAGAAGACTTAGAATATAGCTCAAGATTCATATGGATTTCTGTAATGGAGCTTGTCAGCATCTGTCCATCCATCCAAATTGCTTGTCCTGTGTGGGGTTGTTGGGATGCTAGGGCCTTTTCCAACATCTTATGGTGTGTGCACACCAAAACCGAAGCTAATATTTGCATCGTGCTACTGTGTCTATATTACTCGCAATGTATTTCGCCTCAATTTTGTGATACAACCGCGTTATTGGTAAGCTCTTCGCTGACTGGCGCGAGAGCGTGTCTTGCGGATTTCCAGCTGGAGTTGAAATTTTTCAACTTGCGTGAAAGACGCGATTGAGACGAATATCACCCGTTCGCCTCAATCGCTTCCCCCATTTTGCATCATTCAAGTCGCTCGGCATGAATTCGCAACTGAGGCTTAAGCTCAAGAAACCATTTCCACCACTGGTCTGCATTTGGGAAACATAGCCCCTGCACAATAAACAAATTGCACAACTGCTCAAAATGTTTTATTCAGCAAGGAGGCATTACATTTATCAAAAATGATTGATTTACATTGTTACGAATTCTGAAAAATGTATCATGGTTTCCACACATAGAAGCAGTACAACTGTTTTTAACATTGATAACAATAAGAAATGTTTCTTGAGCAGCAAATCAGTATATTAGAATGATTTCTCAAGGATCATGTGATACTGAAGACAGAAGTAATGGTGCTGAAAATTCAGCTTTGATCACAGAAGCATTTTAAAATAGATTTTTAAATGTATTAAAACAGAAAACAGTTATTTTTTATTGTTATATTTCACAATATTGCTGTTTTTACTGTATTTTGCTCAAATAAAGGCAGCCTTGTTTAACACGGTTAGAGACTTCTTTTTAAAAACATTAAATCTTACTGACCCAAAACGTTTTAACAGTATAGTGTACATAGTATAGTGTATGTGATATTTATTTTAATTAGGCTAGTTTGTGCAAGTAAATATATTTAAACTGGTTGTTAAAAGCTCAAATGGACTGTGTTAACAGTAATTCCAAAAAAAAAAATAAAAATAAAAATAAAAAATCACACAAAAAATGCTTAAGTTTCATCTTTAAGGTAACAACAGCCTGGCAGCCTTTTACAAAATAAATAAATAAAATAAAAAAGCAAAATAGCAGTAACCACAAATTTGCCATGCTTGCCACTACAGGAACATTATTTTAACCATAACATATAATAATAATAATAATAATAATAATACCTTATCCTTAAAGTGTGTATACTTGTACGGTACAAATATGTGACCCTGGACCACAAAACAAGTCATAGGGGTCTTTATATATATATATATATATATATAATCTAAGGGTACAAAAAATTCTAAATATTGAGTTGTTTTTGTAAAAAAAAAAAAAAAGTGTGTCGGCGCCGACAGCCTTGTGGGCAGTGCGCCGACATACAGTGCTGTTGCACTACGGGCGTCCCGAGTTCGAATCCCGGCTCGAGGACCTTTCCCGACCCTACCCCCTTCTCTCTCTCCCACTTCGCTTCCTGTCAGTAATGATCTATCCTGTCATCATAAAGCCAAAAAGGCCAAAAATAAATCTTAAAAAAAAAAAAAAAAAAGTGTGTGTGTATATATATATATATATATATATATATATATATATATATATATATATATATATATATATATATATATATATATATATATATGGCTTTTGAATACAATATTAAGTGAGTATAATAACTGATTTTATTATTTTAATAATTTAAAAGATCAGTTTAGTTTAGAGGTGTCGGTTTTGGTATCAATATCGATGATACTGGGCTTGAAAAAATCAGATTGAAAATAAAATAATTGGTATCACCCATCCCTAATTAAAAGGACTGATGCTTATGTATTTTTCAGCTTCCCTCACTCCCGGCATTATTCCTGTTGATCTAAGCAGAGCAGTATTTGGTTCAAAGAAGTGCTGTCAATAGATAATAACAGTTAAACTTTTGATTACACCAGGGATCAAAGGAAACAATATCAGGAAGCCGACAAAGATGGCGAGAAAGAAAACTCTTCTAGTTATCCAAACACACATCCATAGATGGTCATTTAATTAAGCTTAGTGTGTTTGGGTTGGGTTTTGGTGTTACTGTGGGCTAAACCAGCAGTCTGGCTTTGAATGACTCATAAAAGATTGAGGGTGTGTTACACTTCAAGCGTTATTATGCAACAAACATTAATATAATAATGTTCAAATGCTTATGCAAGCATATTCCTGGTGCTGATGAATGAATGAATTTTGAACAAATGTTGTGTCTTCACTGTAATGATGGTAAAAAAAAAAAAAAAAATGGATCTGTACAGTTATAAACCATTTACTCTGGAATAAATATTGCCTCTTTTCCATTTCATTCTCTGCGCTGCCGTCAGTAAGGATACTACTGACTTCCTATTAGCTGGCCTAGAGTTTTCAGTGCTTCCTGTCAAGTGTCAGCCAGGATACACACAAACACACGCAAATACACACAAAATGTACATACTCTTTTCCTGTCAACTGTTTTCACTTTTTCATTCAGTGAACTAATAACTTCCTTCCTGCACCCAGGGTTTGACACGAGATATGAGAAGGCAGAGAGAGAGAGAGAGAGAGAGAATAAACAGGAGACAGCAAGAAGAGAGTGAGGCACAGAGAGAAAGCCTGGCTCAGAGGGAGGAAGTGGCACTAAGTGAATGATAAACAGAGAGAGCGAGGCCATGTGTGCAGTTTGCTCAAGCGCAACTAATAAAAGTCTTCCTCCCACCGATCGCTATCAGTGCACACACACAGCCAACTCTACAATAACACTAGCATATGCTCCTAAATCCTCGCAACTACGCAATAACATTAAAGGGAAAATTTGGCAAAAAAATAAAAAAAACTTTCATCATTTGTGATGAAAAGTGTGAATTGTGAGATAAAGCTTCAGGAATCTGACTTTTTTCCTCAGAATTGCGTGATATAAAAATACAGTTCTGAGAAATAAACTCGCAAATCTGAGAAGAAAAGTCAGAATTGTGTTTATATTTCGCAATTCTAGTTTTAAATCTGTGATTTTTTTTTTTCAGAATTGCGAGTTTTTATCTCAGTTCTGACTGTATTATTAAGTGAGAATTGTTAAGTCAGAATTGTGAAATATAACCTTGCAATTGTGAGTTATAAAGTTCAATTTTGAGGGGGGAAAAAGACTGATGTGATATAATTGCGAGTTTATATCTCACAATTTTACTTAATGACAGTTATATATAAACTTGCAATTCAGAATTGTGCATTTATAACTTGCACTATATTCATAACTCACAATTGCAAGTTTATATCATGCAATTTTGAGGAAAAAAAAATCTGAATTGCAAGTTTATATTGTATTTCTGACTTAAAAACTTGTAATTGAGAGTTTATCGCTCACAATTCTGAGAAAAAAAAAATCTAAATTGCAAGTTTATATCTCGCAATTCCCAACTTTAAAACTCACAATTAATAGTTTATATCACAATTCACAATTCATTTTTAAGTGGCGGAAACAGGCATCATATTAGTGGCCACCAAAACCAACATTGTTCAAAATATCTTCTTTCGAGTTCTGCAGAAGAAATAAACTCATACATGAGGGTAAACAATGTAAACAATGACACAATTTTTAGGTGAACTATCGCTTTAAGGGACAAAATCACTAAAAAGCTTTGTGTGTAATTTTTCAGCGCAAAAACCTGCATATTATTTACTAACCACCCACAGTTCAGTTTAACCAGGCGCTAAATGCATTGAAATAGCGCTGAGATGTGAAAATTTAAATTATATCATTGTTTTCAGCACAAACACACCTTTGTATGTAAATTAGGCTCGTTATATAAGCTTCTTTTTCACAAAAAGCAGCGCAGTTTTCCTGTGGTTGCAATATTAAGAACATATTAAGAAAAAAAAGAAGAAGATGTTTTGGTGTATTTTCTATTGATCATGACAACAATAATTCATCAAATGCTGATTAAATGACCAAGAACCACGTTAATCAAGCGTACTTTGTTGGCATTTTACAGCTGATTCAGGCACTTTACACCTTTTAACATTTACAAAAATAAGTGTAAGTGTTTGTATTCACTGATACCTGATATTTTAATCAGAATGACGAGTTTAGGTTACATAAAAATATTGTACTCAGAATCTGTGATCGGATTGGACTTATTCACGTTGAATAGAATATGTGCATGCGTTCCTTGAAGCCTAAAACAAGATGAAAGTCATATGATTCCCCCTCTTTATGAGATCCTCATGTAATATATGTAAAAAGAACCTGTAATGAGTACATGATTGCATGAGATTTCCATCTCTCCCTCCCCCTCTACTCTCATTGGATATCCGGAGGAAACTGCTGGAATAATGAAAGGCCTGAAAGCTGTTTCTTCACAAGTAGGAACCCACAGCGCTCTGGCCTGACTCCAAAAGAATAGCATTCACAGCTAGTGTGCTGTGAGGGGTTTTCTCAAACACTCACATGCGTAAATCTAAACCCATACGCACAAATCCACTTTCCATCGATACAGTACAATACACCATTGTACACAGTAAAGTGCCACACGCATCAATAAACACCAATGAACCACAGAATTACATTTGGCACTATTAAAGGGACATTCTGGGTAAAATATAATTTAAAATCAGTAACTGTGACGTACCACAGCAATTATTTATCACGTGATTTCACTGCAATTCGTTCAAATTTTACGAGGTGGCTAATTTGTACAAATTCTTACATTTTGGGAAAAGTCATATGTATTTTACAAGGTGGCAAATTTATAGGAATTTGTACAAATGACTGCTCCTTACCCTGCCTTTAAACCAGAAAACGTACAAAATTGTACGAGTGAGGTACTTGCCACATAACTAAATAATTAGACACAAAATCTAGATTGAAGTTGAAATACCTGCAAAGCTTCCATGAGGAAATAAAGCATTAAGCCCCAAGAAGCAGTGGTTTACTGTGAATTTATAACAGCTATGGGGTGTTGTTAGACATGACGCGGACACCATTTACTGTAAACCACGGCTTCATAGAGTTTATTGCTTTTATAAAACGTCCATATATGTAGTAAGGTTTCACAAAATAAAACAGAATAAATAAAGTGTAATGATGTTAATAAAAACATTATTCTTCCGGCAAACAGTGTAGTTCCTCAGAAATGGTTGTGGTTGCAACAAAGCAAACAACACACAGATGTAAACAAAGGTGTATGTTATAGTAATTTACAACAGCTTAGAACGTGGCTCAACCAATCAGAATCACGGACCGGAAATATCTGTTTTATAAGCAGTTGCTAGCAAGTTGCAAGTATAAACTAGATGGACAAGATATGGTGCTGTGTTATTAGTTTTTACTGGTTGTTATCAGGGAATAACATACCTGGAATGTGGTGACTAACATGAACGAACAGTGAATAATACATTTATTATAAATTTTGTTAATGTTAAAAAAAGTTCACAAAATTAAAGTCACTCATTGTTCATGTTAGTTCACAGTGCATTAACTAATGTTAACAAACAAAACTTAGGATTTTAATAATTAGTAAATGCTGAAATTAACATTAACTAAGATTAATAAATGCTGTGGAAGTATTGTTCGTTTTTGGTTCATGTTTACTAATATAGTTAACTAATGAACATTCTTGTAAAGTGTTACTGATTTATTTAAATAGTCATATTTTCAAAATAAATGTATTTTAATTACTTAGAATGAGCATAAATCTGTTATTTGTGAAAACTATTAATTTTATTCAGATTTTCAGAAATTTATTTTTTGATAAAAATAAAAACCTGGTTACTGTATGTCTGAAACATTCAGTTTATTAGTATTATTACAGAAACATAATGTTTTCATTGTTTTCAATTGCATCACGTTAAGTTTATTAGTTCATGCTAATACTGTGTAACCCATATGAATATGAATAGATAATACATAATGCATAAATCTAAATTTAGGCCTAAATATTTTTTAAACATGTTTCTCTTTCCTTCTATTTTGGAACATAACTTTCTTTCTTTCTTTCTTTCTTTCTGTTCCTGCAACACATTGAAAATCAGTGCAATACAATGTTGTTTGGACCCCAACGTCCTTCAAAATATCTTAATATATATATGGAGAGTTCAGATGAGAAAACCTCTAAATCCATCTGATACATTTCTTCAAAAAATGCATTTTTATCAGGCTCAGATGTATAGGTTTATATGTAAGTACTGGTACTTCTGATTGAGCTGAGGGTGGGATTTTGGCAAGTTTGAAGTAAAAGTATATCATGGATGTATAATATGTGTCAAGAGCATTCACTCAGTATCATTATTTCATTTTTGACCGAGATGGCTTTTAGAGGGTTTTGCATCTGAACTCTTCATATATATATATATGGCATGAGGATATGATGACAGAATTGGAATGTTCATTTCTTTTCTTTTCTTTTTTACATGCTAGGTGTAAACTTGATTTGTATATTAATTTAAATGTGCTTACTTTCTGTTGCATTAATGTCACTTCATTTTATGCTTTCCAGCACAAATGCATAAATATTTTCAGCTTGGTCTCATGACGAAACGTACCTCTGAAAATACATACTGCCATGTACATTTCGTGACACATTCGATATGAAATGTTCATGGAGTGGTGCTATAAGATTTGTTTTTTTTTACCCAGAGCATACATGTAGTATGTTTTATGTGACGTTGGTTTTGTACATGTCACTGCAGTTCTGACTTGTAAAGTCCGTTGAGTGGCGCTATGGCTGTAATGCTCCTTGATGTTTTAAAATAACTTACCATCTGCACTACACCTACGATAATATGAACAAAAGCAAATGTGATGTAAAAACGCAACCACAAGCATGCCGTTTTAGCTTGTTTTTCAATCTCTCATCTTTCAGCTCTTTCAACATGAGTCATGTTTTTCGCAGGATTCGTACCCAAGGATTCTGAGTCCAATTTAATGCCAGCTGAGCTACTGAGTAAACTTGTTACGTCTGGGGAGTGAAACATATGGAGCTGTAATTATAACTGTGTATGAAAACAATTACAAGTGCTCACTGTTTTACTGCCTCTAGTGTACATTTCTGTTGGAAACTGCAGTGATATGTACTTATTGGTATGTATTTTGCGTCTTGCGAAAAAGTTCCCACAGGTATGTTTTCGCCATGAGATCAGGGATTTCCGCACACTGCCTGAAATCATGGTTTTCACTGTATTAGGCAATAATCATCATGTTCTCTGCAGTCTTGACCCTCTGTTTGGTGGTCTCCTCTGTTTACAGGACCACACAGATCTGTTTTTCTGCATGCCTATGATAGTATGTCACCATAGTCCTATAATGACCACTCACAATGAAAAGCGGATGCTATTTGGGTGACAAAAATTACACCCCGCACATATTTGCTCCATTTCCCAAAGCAATAAAACCTCAAATGTTGTTGATCTGAATGACCATCATGGTCAGTTGTCAGGGATGGAAAAATATGTTCTAAAAATACTCTATTTCTAAGATATAAAGCAGAAAGTATGACTCACTGACGCAAACAGACTTTTATTCTCTCATAAATGAGTATCCAAATACCATAAAGTCTTGTCAGTGAAGCACGTAAACAAATAATACCTTGTCCTTCAGCACAAACACACATAAATCACACAAATCTTCAAAGCGCTTTATCAAATCAGCTTTCCAATTTTTGCAAGAGATATCACAGTAATAATATTATCGAGAGCCCTTACGAGAGGCATTATTTAACTGATTTATGTCGTTTGCAATAAGCACCGCTGCCTTCACTGTATGCACATGTCATAAATTGGGCTTATAAAAGTGCTTATTGCAGGTTCATGACATAAAGTGTAGAAAATTGGTTGTTATCTGATTAGACAAGATCTATATTAATAGCAGCGGCTTTGGACAGAGAACACACAAACACATACATATGCAAAGCCACATCAAGGTTATGCTTCCTATGATTCATTTAGTTCTATTGACTGATTTGATTTGAGAAAACGTGTGCTCTTTGATTTCATTGAGAAGATCCCTTGGCTGAATGGCTAGACAGACGGCACAGCGGATGTACGCAGAGACGATGAGACTGACATGCAGACATGAGAAAAAGCTTTACAATTGATCATTTTTTTATTATTATTATTATTGTAGGGACATGATTAGGATATCGGTTTCATTTGTGTTGTGTTATATACACTGTCTGATAGTTGTTTTTGAATCAATGTAACTGCCGTAGCAATGACAATTCATTCTCAGAAAAAAAGGTACAAAAGCTGTCACTGGCTTGGTATCATTTCAAAAGCTACGTCTTTGTACCTTATTTAGCACAAAATGGTGCATATTATTATCTAAATGTTATATAATAACAGTTGAGGTCAAAAGTTTACACCCCCCTTTCAGAATCTGCAAAATGTTCATCTTTTTACCAAAATAAGAGGGATCATACAAAATGCATGTTATTGTTTATTTAGTACTGACCTGAATAAGATATTTCACATAAAAGATGTTTACATATAGTCTACAAGAGAAAATAATAGTTGAAATTATAAAAATGGCCCTGATTTTATTACTGTTTTATTACCTGAATGATCCACAGTTGTTTGTTTGTATGTTTTGTTTAATGATAGTTGTTCATGAGCCCCTTATTTGTTCTTGAACAGTTAACTGCCTTTTGTTCTTCAGAAAAATCTTTCAGGTCCCACAAATTCTTTGATTTTTCAGTATTTTTGTGTATTTGAACACTTTCCAAATATGACTGTATGAATTTGAGATCCATATTTTCACACTGAGGACAACTGAGGGACTCATATGCAACTATTAAAGAAGGTTCAAACGCTCACGGATGCTGAAACATGCATTAAGAGCCAGGGGATGAAAACTTTTGAACAGAATAAAAAGGTGAACATTCTCATTTTGCTTAATATAATTTTTTTAATTTAGTACTGCCCTTCAGAGGCTACAGAAGATATTTACAGCACGTTTCCCAGAAGACAAAATAAGTTAAATTTACCCTGAGTTTTCAGCATCAGTGAGCGTTTGAACCTTCTGTAATAGTTGCATATGAGTCCCCTCAGTTGTCCTCATTGTGAAAAGATGGATCTCAAAATCAGTCATTGTTGGAAAGGGTTCAAATACACAAAAAGGCTGAAAGATCAAAGAATTTATGGGACTGAAAGATTTTTCTGAAGAACAGAAGGCAGTTTAACTGTTCAGGACAAACAAGGGACTCAGGAACAACTATCACTAAATAAAAAAAACAGCTGTGGATCATTCAGGTAAAAACACAGTATTAAGAATCAAGGGGATGAACGGGGTTAATTTTATAAATTCAGCTATTATTTGTGAGTGTCTTTTATGTGAAACATGCATTTTGTATGATCCCTCTTGCAGTATTTTGGTAAAATAATGAACATTTTGGAGATTCTAAAAGGGGGATGTAAACTTTTGAACTCAACTGTAGGAACCTTATGAATGGGTGACAGCTTTTGTACCTTAATTTCTTAGAATTCTTGTAAAAACAGTGGGTTTACAAGATATTGGGATGATGTATCATCCCAGTATCTTGTGAAACCCGCCATTTTTGGACAATGCCTGTCAGTTTTGTTTACGATATGCATTGCTGCTGGCGGTCCATGAGTAATCTGTCAGAGGCCAAAAGCTGGGAACTAGTATGTTAGCCTGAACATGTACCATGTAAACAAGTCCTGTTTGGAGTGGCATAAGGGAAGCCTTTGTTAAGTCTGCATTAGATCATAACAACACTTATGTCAGTGTCCAAACCTGGCTCAACTTCAGAGAAAGAGGAACTCGCAGCACAGATGATGAGGCATAACATGAGATCAGAGGCGAAGGAGTCATCACAAACACAGATTCAAATCACATGCTCTCATTGAGATAAGCGGTTGAAGTTTTGAGCCTAACAGCATGAAACGTGGATCTTTTGTCCATGTGATGCTTTGATGCTCTACCACAGTTGTACAACGTGACACAAACAACCGAGACTCAAAGGAGGGGGGATCACAAGTCTGTTTTGACAGGATTGTAGACAGCAGGAAAAACAAAGCTAAATGCAGATAATAATAAAAATATAACAACAATAAATTAAACACTCTGAGAGACTAAGCAAATGTAGATCATGTATAATATATGAGAATATTATAAAAAGAATTAATCATACATAAAAAGTGAATTATTGTAACTATAAATTATAGGGTTTTAGACAACGGGAAAACAAAAAATAAAATACACATTTTTGCACAATAAACATTTGAGTACTATTATAGGAGTTTGACAACAGAGGAAAACAATGCTAAATGCAAGAATAATTAAAAAATTAAATAAAAAATACAACATACTTTTGCACAATAAACATTTGAGTACAGTTATAGGGTTTTAGACAACAGGGGAAAACAATGAATGAATGAAATATTATACAATATACTAAGCAAATTGAAGCTAATATGATAACATTTATATAACATCTACTAATCATACAGAAAGAGTGAATTATTATTATTATATAAAGAGAAAATAACTATATTTTTCTATAATTATAAATATAACAGTAATATTAAAGTATAATATAGTATATCAATTACTGTATTTCTTATTATTGAAAAAATTGCAACTTTATGTAAAATCTAAAATCCTGAAATTTAGAGTTCTGAAACAAAACTTGAAATGAGAAAGACTGTTTCCAAAAGAAAAAAACCCTGACAATTAACAAATCAAATGTGGTATGCCAAATCGGGGACCATCACTTATTTTCTGTTATGCTTGAATGAGTGGAAATTTTTACAAAAACAATCTTTTCGGAAATGTCCACCCGCAGAGCTAACGTCCCCGTCTCACTTGTACATTTTCTTCCTTTCTCCTGCTGTGCTATTGAGGCTTTATTTAAGCATGATAAGCACTCCACTGCTTTCCCACAACCCTCTGTTTGAATTTCCCAACATGCGGCTGGCTCATAACGATAAAGAGCTCCTATCAAAAATTGAGAATACACACGTGTGACAGTGTGACGCTCTTAGCTGATTAAAAATAAAATAAAAAAATGTATAGGAAACAGAGCTATAGGCTTGTTAGCCCTCCGTTTTTTCATGGAATGGAAACTGTGGCGGGGAAAAGATAAGGCCGGGAAGGAGGGAATCAAAAGACATTCACTCACTTGGGCAAAAGAGTGAACAAAAGATGAAAACATGTATACACTGTTAACGAGTTATTACTGCACTCCAAAACATGTCTATCCTCAAATCAATAGCGGAGAGAGGATAAGAAATGACAGGAAGAAATGTGGAAAGTGTCCCAAATGAGCTCCGTGGTTGAAGGTTTCAAATCATATGTCTCTCTAAGCTCTCTTACTGTACACTCATGCCATTGACGTTTTATTCCCATTTCTTCCCAGTTGTCTTATACATGCTCTTTTCTCACACACACTTTCAGCCTTCCTGTAACCTCATCACACCCCATTTGGGCTTGGTAAAAGCTTTGGGCTTTATCTGGCCACATTGATTTCCAATGTTTACAGCTGGCTTTCTTCACTGTGAGCAGTGAGCTCTCTGAAGAAGCTGTGCTGAGAGAATTGTGGTCTGAAAAAATGGCCAATTCTTCTCTTTCCCAAGCAAGGTATAGCTACATGCTTAAGTGCGACAAGTGCAAACTACTGTAGTGTTTCAGGATGATAAGAAGATTATATCCCGTTAAACACCCCAAAACTTTTCACTTTTCACTTTTCACTAATAGTTAGGGAGTCGGACTTGTAACCGAAAGGTTGCAAGTTCAAGTCCCAGGTCCGGCAGGGATTGTTGGTGGGGTGAGTGATTAATCAGCGCTCTCTCCACCCTCAATACCACGACTGAGGTGAGACCCTTGAGCAAGGCATCAAACCCCCAAACTGCTCCCTGGGCGCCGCAGCGATAGCAATATGGCTGCCCACTGCTCCGGGTGTATGTTCACAGTGTGTGTTCACTACTGTGTGTGTGCACTTATGGGTTAAATGCAGAGCACAAATTCAGAGTATTCACCATACTTGGCCACACGTCACTTTACTTTCACTTTCAAAAATGGAAAATGTTTTGCTCTCATGGCGTTCCAAACCTGAATGCAAGCCTTCAAGCAGCCAGAGTCCATAATGTTCTTTCTATATTAAGAGTCTTCTAAAGCCAAAGCTTTGTATGTACTTTAAAAAGTATAAATTAAAATTTAAATCTGTCAAAATTTATTTATACTCATGTCGCTCCAAATCCATAAGACTTTTGCTCAACTTCAAGATATTTTTAATGAAACCTCAGTGATGTATGTCCCTTCACTTAAAGTCCACCACTAAATTCGACCAAAACACTGACACCTTACAAACTTCATGGAGATGTTGTAAATGTAATCCATATGAACCTTACAAAGAGCCGTGATTGGTTAATTTAGGCTTTTATTCACATAAGCACATATGTGAGAGTGGGATAATTGTATCACTCTGCTTGTGGTAGTTCTCACAGTGAATGTCATGGTGGACACTCAAATCCACTGTAATTTCAAAAAATATTACTGTTTTTGTGTCATGGAATGTAGTTTTTTAGAGGTTTTCAGGCAAGAATGTACTTAGTTCAAATATGCAGTTTGTTAATAAAGATAGCTTCTATTAGAACATTTGCGTCAATGTTTTTGAATTAGTAATGGAAGCTTGGGATCAGCTGTTAAACTGTCAAACTGAGATTTAAATCTGTGGCGTAAGGAAGTAGTTTTGCATAAAAGGTGGTTTCTAAAGACACTGTGTTGTTGTTTTAATGTATTTACACACTCATGTCGTCAAACTGTTGAATAAACAGAATATCACAATCGTGAGCCCTGCGGCTTCATGCCTACCGGCAAAACACAGCCATGTCGATATACAGCCATATCTCACATATACGAACGTGATATTGCTCATATGTATAGAAAAGCTACCATGCCAAGAATCTTTTTTAATTTCATTTGTTTCAGTGACATTTATTCCTTTGTTCTAGTTCAGTTTTTAGAAAATTTTGCTCAACAAACTCTGTTTAGACTGTTTTTGGGAAGGTTACAACTTTGTTACAAAATTAAAGACTGAAATTTAAACTTCATTTAGTTGGTTTTATGTTGTTTAAGTTAACTTTAAGAAAATAAATATGACTGTTTGTAAAAGGAAATTTGATTATTAAGTTCTATTATCTAAGTTGATTATCTAAGTTAAATTTTTTTAAAAGAGGTAAATCTTTAAAATTTCACATGGGTTTGAATCAGATTCAGTATGATGGTGCATCTTACCCACTGACTTGGGTCAACTTACCCCTAACCTTGTCACACCCCTGTGAACAAAATGTGACTTACAAAGGACACACCGGTGACAGAATACCAAACCAATAGAAACAGTAAGCGGCGTGCTTATCCTTATAATTTTTTGTTGTTTTTGTCAGTTTGATTTTTTTTATTTATTTATTTTTTTTGTTTCACGATGAATGATCCCACTGTCCTCGTCCTCCTGCTGGAGCAGGGGGAATGCTCTCTCAAGGACCACACCATTGACTTTCTGTTCCTCACGAAACTCACACACTACCCGGAATTGGTCCTCGAGAGAGCCTCGTCACCTATATCGAGTGAGTGCTTGTGTCTTGCCAATCTCTGCCGGCCATGGACGACGACAACAGCCCTACTCAGCACCCACTGCCCAGTCCTCCACCCCTCTGCACGGAGCCACAGTCTGCCGTCTGCCATGCTGCATCAGCCATACCATCTCTGTCTCCTGACAGCCCCTCTACTCACCCTCAGCCCACCATCGGTGCGGTGGGCGAGCCACAGGTCTGCCAGCTTCCATCGGCGTCATGGCTGGAGGATCCCTCATCTCCACCTTCAACCTCTGAGTCCTGGACTTCACCACCAAGCTCCCTCGTCTTCACCTTGGCCCATCATCCCTCCGGCTCCACCTTGATCTGTCGCCGACCAGCCGCCGCCTCGTCCCTCTGTCCCACCTGCATTGTCAAGCTTCTGCTCAGTCCGTTGTTGCTCCGGCTCCACCGCGGCCTTCCAGATCCCCGCCTTTGCCTTGGTGGCCGGCACCATCTGCTCCACCGCGGCCCTCCAGATCCTCAGTGTCGCCCAGGCTTTCCGTCTCCACCTCGGGCTCCGCCTCCGTCGGTTGGCCCCCTGGAGCTGTCAGCCCTTCCTCCACCATGGCTCCTCCCTCCGTCAGCTCCACCGTGGGCCACCATCATGGCTGCAGCCTGAGTCTCACCTGGCTCCAGATCCCTTCTGTCTCCTCCATGGCTCCTTCCTCTGTCATCTCCACCCTGAACTCTGTTAATTTTTTCTCCTCCCGGATGTCTGTCCTCCGCCGAAGCCTCCTCCTATAGAGACTTCTTCTTTTACATCCACTCCTTTGTCCGCCACCGTCCTTCTATGGCGCGAGGTCGCGCCTTCCGGGAGGGAACCCCTGTGAACTGTCTGTTTTAGTTTTTCCCTCTTGTGCCCATATTATCTCAAGGGTAATCAAGCGTAATCACCTGTCCCTATGTCATTACTGTCCTTTATTATTTGCATTCTGTCCATTGTCTTGTCGTCTGGTATTAAGGTTATTTTGTGTACTTGTGTTCCTGCCTTCCTGCCTTGTGAATTATCTGTGTTGTGGATTTTTAAAAGACTTTTGAATTTGATTCATTGTTGTGTTGCGCCTTCTACATACACCTGTGACAAACCCGTGGGTAAAGTGAGCCATGGGGAGAGTTTTTTTTATAAGTAGCCATATTTTTTAGAACCCTTTGTCATATACTGTATACATTCTGATCATTTAAAATGATAGAAAACATCCTGAAATTTTAGAAGCCCGTTCCGCCACTAAATAAAAAAGTTTCACAGTTTTGTTTTGTTTTTTTCAATTGCGAGTTTACATTTCGCAATTCTGACCCTTTTTGTTAGAATTGGGAGATATAAACTCGCAGTTGCAAGAAATAAAGTCAGAATTGCAAGATCCAAACTCGCAATTCTGACTTTTTTACTCACAATTACAAGTTTTCTCAGAATTGTGCGATATAATCTTGCAGTTGTTTTGAGGAGGAAAAAGACTTGTTCACAGATATGCAAGTTTATATCTCACAATTCTGACTTGATAACTCACAACTGCGTGTTATAAAGTCACTTGCAAGATATAATTTCACAATTCTGAGAAAAAAAAGTCAGAATTGCAAGTTCATATCTCGCCATTGTTACTTTAAAACATGCAATTATTGTACTTCTGCCTCATTTTCTTTTCTTGAGGACCACATCAGTGAAAATGGCTCATCTTACCCCGTTCTTGTTTGATGTGTGAGAACCAATGAAACAAGCATGTTTAAGCTTCTGCAAGAACCGATGAAGTTTGTTCTTGCACATCTAGTGCTCACAGTTGCTTCTGTTAACCATATTTGATGTGTATGTGCATTGATCACTGTTTATAAAATCAATGATTTATTCAGGATTCATTGTTGGGTGATTTATCACTAATTTACTACAGCTCTTTTGTTGCTCTATGATTAAATATGCTCTAATCAAATGGCGTTTCATGTTAATTCTGCCAAACAGAAATGACATTTTTGCAGCATATGACTTTTGCAGTCCACTTAGGAGCTTTGGTGAAGGTGTAGATTATCAGTAAATAACCTACATTTGCATTTATTGATCACACAAAGCTTGGAATGCTTGGCATTTAATGCATGGGACTACATTTATTGTGTATGTCTGATGCTTTTGGTCAATGTGTGGAAGACCTGCATGAATAATTATAGAATAGGAATTAAAATAACTAAATTGTTTTTACAGTATACTGTAAGATATATATATATATATATATAAAAGATATATTTAAAAATGTATTGATACCATAACTGCAAACATTATTATTTAGGAACAGACAAAAACAATTCCTGCAGACGGCACACAGAGGTCTTGAAAGAGATGCCGATGAACTGCGCTAGTGGTAACCTGCAGATGAAACAGCAGTGAAATGAATAGTTGAGGCCAGACTCTGAACCTGGATAGCAATTTATTTTTAGCCAAACTGCTAACGCATTTCTCTCTGTCTGCCCAGTCCTGCCAAAAAAGCAGGTGCGGTTACAGGTGCAACCTCTCTCTCTTACTCATTATCTCTACACACAGTCAATCTAGGCCTTGCTCTGTCTGTCTCTCACTTTTTCTTCTCCCTGTTTTCTCTCTCGTTTTGCTCTTGTGTGTGTAATCCATACCTGGATGAGCGCCAGCCATGTCTGCAGGCACCTGCGTCAGCCGGCCGCGCAAAACAACACACTCCACACTCTCCTCCACAGTCAACAGCCTCTCTGAGCAAAGCTGAATCCTACTCACACAAACGTCAGTCCTAATAAAAAGCCACGCGGTAAGGGTGGTACATGACTCTTTGTATGTAGTAGGCTAATGTTTGGAAAATATTTGAAGTGTATGTATCTATCTTGGCCAACTTTGACTAAAACATTGGAAAAAAAAAAAATTGATTAATTCCAAACCAATGTTTTATATATATATATATATATATATATATATGTGTTTTAAATCTACCCTGTTGAAAAATAATTTGTAATGGCTTTACTGGTTATGATGGGAATTGTACTGGTTTTAATGGAAATGTAATGGTGCCTGTTGGTCTCTACTGGTAAAATTGGTCATCTTCTATTGGTGGCTTGTTAAAACCACTACATCCTAATGGAATATGTCCCAAAACACACTACAGAAAGCCACTTAATGGTTTTAATGGTTAAAGGTTGATGGCTTGTAATGTTTGTAATGATATTTGTAGCGGAAACCATTAACATTTCTGTGACGGTCTCTATTATTTTTTTCCTCAGGGTAGATTCCACACAATGATGATGAATATGAATTTCATGCCATGAAAGTGCCATGTAAAGATCATTTATGTTTACATATGCGTTTATAGTGGAGCAACAGAAGGTTTTTAAATAGTTGAGGTAATCGAATATTTGAAGAATCAAATATATAGTGCACCTTGCTCAGCTTTCAGAGCCAATGCACAACAGTGAGGCCAACTGCAAAACAGTTACTGAATTAATGTGTATGCTTGTTAAACCAAGCTTAGCTATGCACCGTCAGTGGGAACTCTGAAGTGGCCGTCAGCGCCGATTTTATTTGCAGTATTTAGAAATGTCATCAACTAGTGAATGGAGGACGCCGTGATCAGAGCCGTTTGTGTTGTGTGACGTGGTTTTGTGATAACACAGATGTGACGTAAACGTGCAATTTAAAGAGCAAGAAAATCAGACTAAAGAAGCTTTCACATTGCACAGTTCTAGAAACTTGATTCTAGGAACTAGCCAGCAGGGTCGTTTTTTAAAGAACCAATTTCTCACTCAGGCCTTTTTACTGGTTGCATTTACTATGGCAGCAGGAATTCTGAAGCGACCAACAGTGACGTCTTTATGCGCGTAATTTACAAACGTCAACAACCAGTGAATGGAGGACGCCATGATTGGAGCTGTTTTTGTTGTATGTCGTTGGTTTTGTGATAACAGAGATGGAATGTAAACACACAACTTGCTGTCAATGTTCGTGGGGTAAATATTTTTACTTTGCTTTTTACTGTTTTAGACCCTACTCTGAAGTAGGAGCTAATTTAGCTCCTTTAAACAGAGTTCCTAGATTAAAATTTGCTTTTAGTTCCTGTAGTGCGAACACGGCAAAAAGTAGGAACTTCCACCAATAGTTCTAGGAACTCTAAGATAACAGAGATGTAATGTGAATGCACAATTTACGCGATTAAAAGAGAATGAAAATCTGACTAAATCTCCTATGACAACTTGCAGTGTTATCATTAGTAGTTCCTAAAGAACTGTTTTTAGACCCTACTCTGAAGTAGGAGCTAATTTAATTAAAACATTTGCTAGTTCCTGTGTTGTGAACACAGCAAAAAGCAGGTACTTCTGCCAATAGTTAAACTATGAAGAAGTTCCTCTGGTGCGAAAAATGTAATCATGCAGGTTTGGAACAACTTGACTGAATAAACAAAGAGAAAATTGTAATTTTTTTTTTTCCTTCAGTCCAATTAGAGATAGAGAGGGAAATAAATCATCTATATTTGCCAAAATGGGTCTGTGCAGTGTGAGTCTCATGCTATGACATTTGTAAATGTTGAAGCAATTGAGTGAGAGGTTATTCTGACCCAGTCGGTCAAGCCGACCCCTGGGTCATGCCAAAAATCAACTGACCTTTGTCTAATAATGAACAGAGAGAGTGTGAAAGAATAGAGCTCCAGAAATTGTATCTTTTAAGATGAGCTACAGTAGCACTGTATCACCAGTAAACACCTGCAGAAGTGCTGCGGGCTCAACAGAGCTGCACGTGTTGTCATGGTTACGGGGTCGTGTGATCAGGGAGTGTGTTGTGTTGGAGAGCTATCATTATTTGACTGACCTGTAAACCACAGACGGGTTGGCGAGGGGCCAGCTCTTCATGCATTTTTGTTTTCTAGGAATATAAACTAGAGAGAAAACGGTTGGACTCCACACTTGACTGAAGCGAAAAAATCTAAACTTTATAGTTTGAGAAAGCTCCTGTCTCTCTCTGTTCCTTCCATACATCCCTAAGTTTCCTAAAGTAGGAGTTTAACTTTGGTTGTTGACATTGAAGGGAACATGGACTACCAGCAGCGGGGAATAAATTGGACAGAAATTATATTTGAGTTTCGTTATGTTCTGTCCCTTTGCAAAGTGCATGGTAATACTGCTGCCAGCCACTGGCACAGCTTGTGACTGAGAACAGAGTGTGGCATACCACTGCCCCTGAGGACCCATGTACCAGAAACACACGACTGCGCAAAACTGCAGTCATACGCCTGGACACAATCAACACAATAACAAGCTTTCTGCTCACACCAGGGGGTTTAGTAGTGGAGGAATAAATACAGAGATTGTTCCATCCCTTTTAAAACTGAAAGTGCTGTTTCTGAGTGCTTTTTTTTTTTAACTGATTAAATGTCTGTTTTTTTTTTCTCTTGCTATATCTTTAGTTGGCGTGTGTAAACATGATGTCATATGGCACTGATGCATCCAGATAGACTTAGTCGCTGGTGTCAGGAACTTGTGGTGTTTATCTCACTGCCATGACTCAAGGTATTTGTGTGTTTTGTCCTCAGGTCTGTACTTTCTGTTCTCTGAAATCTTGTTGACTGAAGACTGAGGCACACACACACTGACCGACAAAAAGAGAGTGTAAGACCTGTGTATCGATTGATTTCTCTATAAATCTACCTGTCTGTTTACTGTTCCTGTCTGTCTGTCTGTCTGTCTATCTATCACCTGTCTGTCTGTTAGCTGTCTGTCTGTCTATCTGTCATCTGTCTGTCTTTCTTTTAGCTGTCTGCCTGCCTGTCTGTCTGTCTGTCTGTCTGTCTGTCTGTCTGTCTGTCTGTCTGTCTGTCTGTCTGTGTATTGGCTTTCTGTCTGTCTCCTGTCTGTCTGTTAGCTGTCTGTCTGTCTATCTGTCATCTGTCTGTCTTTCTTTTAGCTGTCTGCCTGCCTGCCTGCCTGCCTGCCTGCCTGCCTGTCTGTCTGTCTGTCTGTCTGTCTGTCTGTCTGTCTGTCTGTCTGTCTGTCTGTGTATTGGCTTTCTGTCTGTCTCCTGTCTTTCTGTCTATCTTTTCCCTATCTTTCACATGTCTGTCTACATTTCAGATACAGCCATCAGATGTATTAATCTATTACTGTTTTTTTTTTATCACAAGTGTTAACTGCTTGTCATTCAGGCTCAAGAATTTTTTATGAATGTACATGTCTGTCAGTTTTAAAACGATACAAAAAATACAATCTAGTGAAATAAAGCACTTGTCTTTAGAAAAGGTGAAATACAGGGTGTCTTCAGATAACACTGAGATATTTTAACTGTTGATCCTGTGTAAGTGTGTATTGATGACCACTAATTAACTTTGGAAGTGTTTAGGGCACACAGTGTTCTCTCCAGACGTGACCCAGATCCTCGAGAGCACAACAAGTAAGGAAGAGTGGGTGGAGGAGGAAAAGTGATAGAGTTAAACACAGGCCAACAGAACAGTGTCATGCTCACATAGCATATATGACCTCAATCAAAATCTAAGAACATGTTCACCACAATTAATTTGACTTGTAATTAAAATCGAGCAGATCCAGTATTAATTTATTTAACTTTCACTGATTATGAAAACCAAATGAAATGATGATGACTTGTGTGTTCGTGAATATTAATCGTATTGAATATTATCAGCTAATTAACTCAAAACACCTGCAAACATTTCCTGAGCTTTCAAAATAGCCTCTCAGTTTGGTTCACTAGGCTATTGCCCAGTGGTCCAAAGTCCTCTTTTCAGATGAGAGCAAGTTTTGTATTTCATTTGGACACCAAGGTCCTAGAGTCTGGAGGAAGGTTGGAGAAGCTCATAGCCAAAATTGCTTGAAGTCACTGCACCCGTTTACCAAAGAGTTTTAGAGCACTTCATGCTTCCTTCTGCTGACCAGCTTTTTAAAGATGCTGATTTCATTTTCCAGAAGGATTTGACACCTGCCCACACTGCCATTCACCTAAAAGTTGGTTAAATGACCATGGTGTTAGTGTGCTTGACTGGCCAGCAAACTCACCAGACCTGAACCCCATAGATAATCTATGGGGTATTGTCAAGAGAAAAATGAGAAACAAGAGACCAAAAAATGCAGATGAGCTGAAGGCCACTATCAGAGAAACCTGGGCCTCCATACCACCTCAGCAGTGCCACAGACGGATCACCTCCATGCCACACTGAATTGAGACAGTAATTAAAGCAAAATGAGCCCCTATAAGTATTGAGTACATATAAATGAACATACTTTCCAGAAGGCCAAAATTTCACTAAAAATGTTTTTTATTGGTGTTATGAAGTATTCTAATTTGTTGAGATAGTGAATTGGTGGGTTCTGTTAAATGTGAGCCAAAATCATCACAATTAAAAGAACCAAAGACCTAAACTACTTCAGCCAGTGTGCATTGAATGTATTTAATACACGTTTCACAATTTGAGTTGAATTACTGAAATACATGGACTTTTCCAAGACATTCTAATTTATTGAGATGCACCTCTATGTGTGAATATGACCCTCCATGTAGTACATGTGTGTATGAGTGACAGCTCTCTCCAGAGAGCCCCCTTCATTCTCCTGTTGTCTCCTGGCCGGACACTACTCTCCCTATCTTCATTGCCTGTCCATCTCGTGGGAGGGGAATCAATTATTTTTTTAATAAGAGTTCCAATTAGTCCTGAGCACATTGTGCTAAATATAAGCCTTATTGTCATCATCTAATAAGCAGAAAGCCAGAGTTTGACCCCTGTCAGATGAGCGCTGGGCGTTGCGCTAAAGCCCTCATAGATCTTGAACACTGAACTAGTACAATTCGTTACAGAGACCCAGTGTAACGAGACAAGCCCACCGCACACCACCACTAGGCCTGTCAACCCCACTGGAAGTGGGAAGGAAGTTATTTTTACCTTGTCAAGTGGGATCATGACTGTTCATGTGAAATTTGTGTGCAGAGTGACAGTGGACGCCTGACAGAGTGTCCTCTCCTTAGTATATGATTTGTATGCTCTGCACAATGAAAAAAATAACACTACAACTTAATAACAAAAGAAAGATTTCTGTGTATTTGCTAGAATGACAGTTCTGGGGTAAGATATTGAGCTTATTTTCTGAGGATACATGTTGTTGTTGTCAGTGTTGGGGGTAATGCATTACAAGTAACGTAAGTTACATAATCAGATTACTTTTTTCAAGCAACTAGTAAAGTAATGCATTACCTTTTTCCTCACAACAAAGTTACCTTTTCAAATAAGTAAAGCAAGTTACACTGTTTTCCCATTTATTCACTGACACCTCTCCTGTCCCTGTGTTGAGAGAAGTTGTGAGTGAGGTGCAAAGGCACTTTTTTCAGACTTAGATATGAAACGCTTTAATTATTTATTAGTTAATGTGTACTAAGAATGAACAATATTTCTACAGCAGTTATTAATCTTAAGTCATGTTAATTTCTGCATTTACTAACGCATTATTAACACAAGTAACATTCAATTTTTAGTAAAAAAAAAAAAAAATACTAAAACTAAAATTATAATGAAAACATACAAATAAAATATAGCTTAATAAAACTATAAAAATAAGTAAAATATGAATAAATAATACTGCAATAAAGATTTACACAGTATTTTTATTTCAGCATCTTGACATTGCTTTTGTAAGATTCTGTGTCAAGTTAAAAATAGTACTTGCCACACACTGTAATTCCATTTAAAAGCAGATTTTTCCATTAAACAATACTTGCCCTGTGTGAACAGCAATGGTAATGTTGAATCAAAATGCTGCTCTTCACATTTACAGAACTTTTGTTTACAATACATGTAATCCACACGTAAACAGAAATTGAAAGGTACTTATAAACATTATATTATAACACTGTAGATTTTACGAACATCTGGTCATGTAAACATAGTCATCTCTGTTGACTAGACAGTTAGGTTAGGTAATGTTTCTGCATGTTATTAAGGAACTCGGTGTTCTAACAGGACAATGTTCACAGGTTTGTGCCAGCTGGCCCTGGCAAAAGGATCTGCTCTGTTCTGCCATGCCCTGCCCACACAGACCTGCTCTGTTCCTCCTTTGCCATTAGAGTTAGCCCTGCTTGAGCTGCTTCTCAGTACAGCCACACACACATCAGATAAAAATCTCTGCGGTTTCCAGCTCTTTTGAGTCCTGCTCCACTCTGACTCAAGGTCGTTCTGCACCACACAAGAATCAGATACTGGCATGAATGCGTGGGCCTCAGAGTGTTCATGTGCTGCGGCACAAAAGTCCTTTTTTTAGAGCACCTTGACGGACGTCAGCGCTAACGCACACTGTATCCATGTTGCGCAAAAGATGGAAACTGAGGCTGAAAATAAATGTAAACAATCAGAAGACAGAAGCAGGCCATTAAGAGCTGCTTCATTCAGACTACAGTGTTTCTGAGCATAAACACTAACTTGTTAAAGGAAAACGTGGTTTGTCTGGAACTAAAGAGTATGACGTTTCAAAAATATATTTCTGTTCATTGAACATTGCTGGAACAGAAGCTTGTTTCTGCCATTCATTAAAAACATTTGGAAAAGGAACGAGAAAAACATTCTCAACATTCTCATGTCTCACAAGAAAGACTTTTTTTCTCACAACTCAGAAATGCAAAATATATACTCAAGATATAAACTCACAATTCTGAGAAAAAATGTCACTCACAATAGAGGGTTTGCACTTAAGTCACGGTTTGGTCAGTTACTTGGATGTGTGGCCATATTTGAGATACTCGGACGTAAACAACAGCATGGTTTGCATGATTAATGTACTATTGAATATAGTTGAAGAAAAAATGATTAGCCCCCTGTGAAATGTAAACATTTTTTTTAGAATATTTCTCAAGTGATGTTTAACAGAGCAAGAGAATGTTTTCACATTATTTCCTATTATTTTTTTATTCTAGAGAAAGTCTGATTTCTTATAGCTGCTTGAATAAAAGAATTAAAAAACAAATGTATAAAAAACTGCTAAGATCAATATTATTAGCCCCCTTAAGAAATTATTAGTTTGATTAGCTATAGAGCAAACCACTGTTGTCCAATGACTTGCCAAATTAACCTAATTTGCCTGATTAACCTAGTTAAGCCTTTAAATTGCTCTTTAAGCTGAGGATTAGTATCTTGCAAAACAACTAGTAAAATAATATGCACTGTCATCATGGCAAAGACAAAAGAAATTAGTTTGGACTTGAGAGAAAGAATTGTTAATGCTTATAAAGATGGAGAAGGATGCACACGTTTATCAAAGCATTTTCAAGTGTCAAGAACGGCAGTGAGATGCGTTATCAAGAAGTTTAAAGAGACCAACACAGTGGAGAACAAGACGTGCAGAGGCAGGAAGTGAAAGATTTCAAAAACTTTGGAAAGAAAACTAGTGAGAGAGGTTTCTAAAGACCCAAGAACAACTGCCAAGACACTAGTGAATGACCTAGCCAAGTCTGGAATTGATGTCTCAACGAAGACAGTCACTAGAGCCCTGCACAGGAATGAACTGCGAGGTTGCCGACCAAGAAAGACTCCACTTCTGAAGAAGAGACACCTCCAAGCTAGAATGAAGTTTGCTAAGGACAACCTGGGGGAATGTGATGCATACTGGAAACGTGTCCTTTGTCAGATGAGACAAAACTAGATTTTTTTGGCCATAGAGATGTTGCCTATGTTTGGAGAAAGAAGGGAGAGGCATTCAACCCCAAGAACACTGTTCCCACAGTGAAACATGGTGGTGGGAGTATAATGCTGTGGGGATGTTTCAGTGCATTTGGAACTGGGAATCTCAACAGGGTTGAAGAAAACATGAAAAAGGAAGACTCTAAGAAGATTTTGAAAGACAACCCCTCAGACAGACTGCAAGAAAACTTGGTTTGTGTTGACATTTTGTCTTCCAGCATGATAACGACCCAAAGCGTACCTCTCTTCTGGTGAAGAAATACCTCCAAATGAGCAAAGTGAGTGTACTTGACTGGCCTGCACAAAGCCCAGACTTGAATCCAATAGAAAATCTGTGGGGCACACTAAAGTCCAGAGTTTGTGCCAGAAGACCAACAAATCTGGAGGAGCTTGAGAGATTTGCTAAGAAAGAATGGGCTGTCATTCCTCAGGAGATATGCTTGAAACTTTCTGAGAACTACAGCAAACGACTAAAGGCTGTTATCAAGCAAAAGGGATACACTATTGACTATTAACATCACAGGGCTAATAATTTTGACCAGTAGACTTTTTAAAATTCTTGGTTATACATTTATTTCTATTTGTATCACAAACCCTAAAAGCTTCCTGAATAAAGTATTATGTTTAAAAATGCTGTGTTGATAAAATTGTCTTTCTGTTAAACAACACTTGGGAGTTATTTGAAAAATAATGAACTATTTTATAAGGGGCTAATAATTTTGTCTTCAACTGTACGTTGTTCTGCTAATTTGTGGAAGCTGCTAAATCATATAGAGAAGGACCTAGTAAGCAGGAAAGTGCACAATATATTAAAGATAATAGGTGGTAAAGATACGTACGAGCAGTATTAATTAAGATATTAGCCTAATATTTCACCTACCTGACTGGAAATAATAAGAAAAAACATGAATGTTGTCAAGATTCTTATCAAGATTCAATCGCAAATGCATTTTGTTCCTCAGACAGTTTTTGCACTCTTCTCTTTGATTTGTTATAACTTTTGGCAGTCTATAGTACTTCAAATGTTTTCCCGGTCTGGCAGGTTAGTACAGTCCAAAACATGACAATAATTGACCATTTTCAGCAGCAATAATAGCAAAATATGTGACTTTTGCTCGGTTCAGTGGCATTGTTTACGTTTAGTGCTCCCAATATGGCCGACTGATGATGCATCATGAAAACACTTTAGGCATGCTAGGCTGTGTACAAGAATACAGATAGGTCATAATATACACATGTAGTTTTAATTGCAATTTTTAACGGATAATACTTCTCAAAGTGTAGTAGAGTAGAATAACTTGAGCAGATAGTGAACAACTGAATAATTATTTGAATGACTGTTGACATTTCATAATATCTCAAGTATTAATAACTCCATTCTTCTTCTTCTTTTAGTACACAAATGTATTAACTGAACTGCGTACGTGAATTCATTCTTCATTTCGCGTTGTGACAAACTCATACAACATGTGGAGGAAAAAGTACAGGTGTGAAAAAAAAGAAACACATTCAACTAACGTATCTTGTGCCAGCGGTGTTGATATTAACCTAAGGTGTTGACAGATCTGTGCATTAAAACATAATAAATGCACATTCTTTATTTGGAAAGAAAATGATTTAATCGTCAACACTTTGTCCGTCTTCACATAATACTGAAACAACGTGTATACGGGGAAAAATAGAAATGTTAAAGTCCAAACTGATTTAATCATCAAACAGAATCTAGTGTGGCATATTTGATGTGATCTTACATTTATGACGCACAGGGTTAAAAATGCTTCAGATCCACTTCAAGTTTTGTAAAATGTCAGTCCCATATTCGGTCTAATGCATTATCTGTTCATGCTTGTATCATATGCCTGAGTGTATTTTAAGAGCCAGTCGTATGTCTGTAATTGCACTTATTTTGGTCCACCATCATTGTCACCATTCCTGCTTTTGTGTTGGGTAAACACGGATACACAGAAAAGTGTTTTGCAAAGAGAAAACACAGATGCTCTAAACACAAGCGAGGATCGTTTACATAAACACCAATTTTGGGGTCACTGGAGGAAAGGTCACCACTGGAAGATGACGGATTGTTAATTCACATTAATTGTTGTTCACTGGAATATGTAAAATCCCTGCCTAGTTTGGCAGTTTACCCATATACTTAAAGTAAAAACATGCTGCTGCTGCTATTTATTTATTTATTTCAAATCATTATGATAGCAACAAATAACAATGAATAACAATTACATTTCTGGATTAAAAAATGTAGTACTATATTTATGTACTGTAAGAATCTAATATATGCAAAATACCACACAGAAATGTAATATGTAATATTGGGATTTTATAAAAAAAAATATATATATATGTCTTGCAAGCCACTGGTGAAGTGTTGGGACTGTGTTCTATAAGTACATATAGAATGATATTATTATATCATTTTGAAAATGAAATTTTGAGTGAAAGCAGAAATAGGCTGTTTTCATGCATGTCTCTTTAAATGCAAATGAGCTGCTGCTCCCATCCCTTTTCCAGAATTTTTTTTTTTTTTTTTTAAACATAATGTAAAAAGATAATGTTGTAGACAGAGATATATTTTTGCTGTGGTCTATAACTCTGAAGTGTAGTCTATCAATAGCAGGTGGTATTTTGTACAAACGTTTTAACTTTGAACATAAGTTGCACATTGTTACTTTCGACCCAGACGGTTGAGACGAAAGTAACACACAGGTGGGTCAAAAGTAACACAACAGTACAAGCTCATTTTTTTTTTTAGGTTACTCTCATTTTTATTAAATATACATGACTATGATCTTGTTAAAATGTAACTGCAAATATATTTTGTCCTTTATCTTTGCAAAAAAATTATTAAATGACATTTTCATTTTAAATTTAAGTTTCATCAAATGTTTCAAAACTCGACTGTACAAACTTGAATTGTTTAAAATGCATTTATTCAATTTATTGACGAAATCACAAGAATTCGCTGTCATAGCTTGGAAAGCAAATGTAGTCAGGGCTCTGAGAAAATCTCTTTGTTACTTTCGTCCCGCATTACTTTCGTCCCCGTTCTCCCCTACTAAACTAAGTTCTCTTTTATGTGTTATTGCGCTTAAACTGTCAAATACATACAAGTTTATGTTGAAAACACACATGAATTACAAAAACAGTCTGTGAAGGTAAACAGTTGGGAAAGAAATTGCGTGTTTATATTAGATCTGCGTTGGAGCAACGTAATATACAGTACATAAATCAATAAATCCACTGCTCTCTTGTCTCCTCAGAGACTGGGACTCTAAATAGTGTTCTGTGCTAGTCTGTGGAGCCAAAGACAGAACAGTGAGCATGCTTTACTCGAACTATCGCCATGGCAGTTAAAACTGGTACATTGTACTGGTAAACAAAATGGCAGTGCAGTGGGTGGAAACGTGCAGATTAAGAGACGGTAATATTGTAAGATCCCCTTTCTACATCACAGGGGAAGCAAAAAAAATTAATTTCATGATATGTCACCTTTAAAAAAAAAAAAAAAAAAAAAAATATATATATATATATATATATATATATATATATATAGCTCTTCTTATAATTCCATGCAACTATTATGAAAAAAGGAAAGGGCATTAATGATTAATATTAAGGTAAAATGCTTCATGTGAGCACCATTCTAGAGACTTCTAGGTCTAAAGAGAATCTAAAACCCTCCATTCGTAGATTTCCACCGAATGACATTTAATTAACTGGAAATCCACGAATGGGCCTTAAAAATAAGGTCTTTTAATTATTGTTAGTTAAAGGAATGATTAAGACTACGAAGAGAGTCTATTTTCTGAGAGTATGATAAAAAAAAAAAATAAATAGATTTTTCTACTCGTTGTTTTTCTTTGTCATTTTCTTTTTTTATCCAGTGGTCTAGTGCTTAAAGGAGAACTGTCTCATCTTTGAGAGTTCTTTAATTGATAGACTGCTGAATTTCATTTAGCCCACACACATTCTAGCATATACGATTCTTCAACACTGCACTAACCTATTTTACCACCCAAGCAATGTTTCATTACTCCCCCACATGAGCCATCTACCTGAGGGAGTTGTAACGGTGACTACTGAAAGAAATGGAGAAACCTGCAAATAATTCACAGGAAACTTATGTTGACCTTAAAATCAAGGTTAACATGAAATCAATTACCTAATACTAATTTCTCATGCACATTACTGCAAGGAGAGAGAGAGGACATCAGTATATATATATATATATATAATATTATATTAAACATTTAAAATATCACAATTTAAAAAGATTACAGTTTCCACTTAAATATTAGTCAGCAAAACTGTTTTCAACACTGATAATGATTTTTAAAGGATCATGTGACACTGCAGACTGGAGTAATGATGCTGAAAATTCAGCTTTGCCACCACAGGAAAAAATTATGCTTAAAAATAAATTGACGTAAAAACGCATTTTAATTTGTAATAATATTTCAGAATGTTAGCGTTTTTACTGTATTTTTGATTAAATAAATGCCATTTGGTGAGCATAAGACACTTTTTTAAAAGTATAGACCTACACTCTTACAAATAAAGGTGCTTCACGATGCCATAACTTTTTTAAAATCTAAATGATTCCATAAAGAACCTTTTTAACATAACCTTAAACATTGCAAGGTTCTTTGTGATGAGGTTCTTCAGATTTTAAAAAGGTAAGAAAGAGATGGTTCTTTATAGAACCTTTGACTGAATGATTCTTTGTGGAATCTACGGAAACGTTGTGAAGAACCTTTTAAAGCGCCTTTATTTTTAAGAGTGTATAACAGACTCCATACTTCAGTCCAATAGTGTATGTTATATTACACAAGTAAAATGGGTAATGGATGACATTTCATTTTGATTTCAAACAGAAGAATCCAGAAGAAAGAATGAGTAAGCGAACAGCTAAATTACAAATTTAGCACAGTTATAGGGCAGCATTCATATAATGAAAGCACTTCATCAGTGTGATTCATTTGTTCTCTGTTTTAATGTGTGTATAAAGGTTAAGTCTGAATGTGTGTGTTTCTGTAATCTCTAAGGGTGTAGAGAGGTTCAGGTTTGCTACGTATAAAGATATCAGATCCAGCTCATGGAGAACAAACAGCCAATAAGTGGAGAATAACTGGAGGACTCAGACAGTATTAAGCAGACAAACTGTCACCAGTGTCAGTGTGTGTGTGTGTGTCTGAGAGAGAGGCCTACCTACAGTAATGTCTGCTGCATACTAATATATGTAGTGAGTGTGTGTGTGTGTGTGTGTGTGTGTGTCAGCTTAGACCTTTCCACAGAACCCAAGGGGATGTTTTTGTAATGGACCCTGTCTGCTGGAATGGTATTGTCCCAGACACTGCATATCTAACAGAGAGAGGGAGAAAGGGGAGGGGAGGGTTGAACGAGTGCAGGATTTCAGTTTATCAAGAGATGCTGCTGATGTTTCAGGCCACAAATCAGAGCAACAGCAGCCATTAATCTCACTCATCCATTTCATCACGGAAAACGACAAACCGCCCTCGTCGCTGTTGTTTCTCCCCGGCTCTCTCACAACGCCTCAAAATATCCACAATCTCCAATTTACTACTGCGCTCGAAATAGTATCCTGTCAGTGAATGCGTCACACTGTTCATAATGCTAGGTTTGACAGATACGCACTCCCAACCCCATCAACTGTACTACAATGTGACATGATGAACTGTGACACTCTTATTACAATCAACAGAGTTGTCGGTACTTTTCTACTGATTGAGCCTTTATTGGAAAGAAAAAAAAGAAAGAAAAAAAAACATGTAATTTCAACAGCATAATATCTTCTAATAATATCTAATCTTCACATAATATTATCTGGAAAATGTTAATTATTTTAGCAAAATAAGACAGATCATACAAAATGCATGTTATTTTTAATTTAGTACTGATCTGAATAAGACATTTCAAATAAAAGATGTTTACAGTCCACAAGAGAAAATAATAGTTGAATTCTTGAATTCTTAATACTGTGTTGTTACCTGAATGATCCACAGCTGTTTTTGTTGTTGTTTGTTTGTTTGTTTTATGATTTTTTTGTTGTTGTTTTTCATAGTTGTTCATGAAAAATCCTCTAAGAAAAATCCTTTCAGGTCCCACAAATATTTGAACCCTTTCCAACAATAACTATATGATTTTGAGATCCATCTTTTCACACTGAGAACAACTGAGGGACTCATGTGCAACGATTACAGAAGTTTCAAACACTCACTGATGCTTCAGAAGGAAACAGGATGCATTAAGATCCGGGGGTGAAAACTTTTGAACAGAATGTAGATGTGTACATTTTTCTTATTTTGCTTAAATATATATTTTATTATTAATTTATTACTGCCCTTCAGAGGCTACAGAAGATACATGTTTCCCAGAAGATAAAATAAGTTAAATTTATCCTGATCTTCAAATTCGAAAAGTTTTCACCCCCAGCTCTTAATGCATCGTGTTTCCTTCTGAAGCATCAGTGAGCGTTTGAACCATCTGTAATATTTGCATATGAGTCCCTTAGTTGTTCTCAGTGTGAAAAGATGAAATCATACAGTCATTATTGAAAAGGGTACAAATACACAAAAATGCTTAAAAAAAAAAGTATTTGTGGGACCAGAAAGAAAGAACAGCAGGCAGTTTAACTGTTCAGGACGAACAAGGGACTTACTAAACTATCACTTAACAAACAAACAAACTAAAACACAGCTGTGGATTAACCAGGTAACAACACAGTATTAAAAATCAAGCTTATATAAACTTTGTCACATGGACTACTTTATTGATGCCCTTACTACCTTTAGTGTGTGTGTGTGTCAGTTGCATTGCTGTCTATGGGTCTAGGGTCAGAAAGCAAAATATCTTTAGAGCGACATGAGGGTGAATAATTAATGACAGAGTTTTCATTTTTAGGTGAACTATCCCTTGAAGTGTATTGCAATGTCCTGGTTTACATTAAATAATGACATGCAGAGGGGCCTATTGCAATATTTTGTTTTATCCGCTCTTTGTTAACTTCTTGGTCTAGTTAGCAATATTATAATGCAGTTGAATACCACTACATCTAAAAGAAATCAGAGACTCTCCAGCCTTCTGTGATTTAAAGCTTGTATATGTAAATGCCCCTAAACACTGCGTTCACACCGCTAGCGGCTCTATGCGACAAAACAAGCAGTCTACACAGAATGGAGACGCAAGTGTTTGCAGTGTACAGTTTTGTTGATTATAATGGGAGAGTTTTATTACTGCAGTGCTGATTAGGTGTCATTTCCTTTGCCGTCTAATCAAATGAACACTGGATTAGAATAAATCACTCAAAATGCTTTGCTGACAGAGGAAACGATCATGTACATTTAAAGAAACCCTCCTTCAAATATCTCAGGCAATTAGAGCTCATTCCTGTTGGGGTCGTTTTTAATTAACGCACACTGATGGATCATTCGTTTCCCACAGAAACCATTAAAAGGTCATTACAGCGAGCCAATGATTTCCTATATGAGTATCCAGCGATGGCTAGACTGATACCGTATAGCTGCAAGTGACAGAGAGATATCAGACTTATCATGTGGAAAAAAAATGGATTAGGCCCTGGACAGGTGGAAACACATACTTTAAAAGACATTGAGCTCTGTCACTGCAGCAGATGCTGCCGGCGACGAGAAATCCCCTGAGTTATAGAAATACTGCATGGCATCGGGATTCAGTTATTTGTTAAGGTTGCCTTGACACAATATCCTGATTTTCAGCTTGCACTCATGTTATAAAAAAAGTCCTGGTGACGTTTATGCAGGAATAAAAAAGAACACTTATGGAAAGCTCAGAGACATGTTTATGAGTACATGTCATGGGTTTCCGTTATAGAGGAAGGTTAAAAAACGCATATATATGGGAGGCATGATTTGATTGACAGGAACACATTAACCTCCTCTTGTTTCTCAACAAATGTGAAGGTGGTTTTAATGATGCATGACATCTCACACCGTGAGTGACAAAGACAGCTCACCCATCCATGCATTCATCTATCCACACTAATGCTACCTAAACACACCTGCTGTGCATCACATGCAACACACAAACATTTTCATCAGTTCATGTTGCTCTTCATAAGGGAAAACTGGCTTTTGGTTTATAACAAAAGAACAGGGTGGAAAGTGATATTATGAAAAAACAGGAAGACGCAGGAAGCGGGGATAATTCATCTAAAAATGAACATTACCCCATGATTTCACCCTCAAGCCACTTTCTTCTTTCAGCCAAACACAATCAGAATGATAGTAAAAATGTCCTGACTCTTCCAAGCTTTATAATGGCAGTGAATGGCTGTTGAGATTTTGAAGCAAAATAAAGTGCATCCATCCATCATAAAAGTACTCCACATGGCTCCGGGGGGTTAATAAAGACCACCTGAAGTGAAATGATGCGTTTGTGTAAGAAAAAAATCCATATCTATAACTTTATAAACCATAATATCTAGCTTATGCTGACTGTCATACGTACATTCACAGGATGTATATGTCTAGCATAAGCTTTGGTAAGAATAGTCTTATTTTGTTTGGTTTTAGCCAGTTTCCAGCTTGAAAAAAACAAAAGGTAATTCAGACTTTTTACCTCACAATTCTGACTTCATTTCTCACAAATGCTGTTTTTCTTTCACAATTTTGAGTTAACATCTAACAATTGTCTCACAAAAATCTAGTTTATATCTAGCAATTCAGAGTTTATATCCACACTTCTTGCGTTATTTCTCCTATTTTAAAATGAGTTAACATCTCATCATTCTCACTTCTTTTTTTAAATCTGTTTATATCTCGTAAATTAGATTTTTTTTCCTCAGAATTAGTTAATAACACATTTCTAACTTTCATGTGACTATGAGTTTATATCTCTCAATGTTGACATGTATTTTATAATACCCTTACGAAAAAGAAGTTTATTCAAGTGTGCTATCAGTATACTTTCTTTAAGCATACTTTGTATGTACTTCTCAGAAATTTGCTTTATATACTTCACTGAAATATACTTAAAATGACTTTTAAGTATACTTGACTTAGACTTAAATAAATAAAATAAAATAATATACTTAAATGCTATATAAAGTATATTTGAGTTATACTTGTGCTCTGAGAATCCGTGTTTTCATTGTTATACACTAGGGGCGCTATTGCGCATCTTCTGTACAGAATTTCCAAAACAAAGTGAAGAAGAAACTGAAAGTACAGATGCTTCCACATGTGATCAAAACCATAGAATACCCAAGACATGTCACTCGTATAGTTTTGAATGGGGAAAAATGCAACGCTCACTGTGGCCGCATTTTTCAAGCTTTGGGGTGTTGATCAACTCCATCTACGTTTTGATTATCATGAATAGTCTTTTTTTTTTTTAGATTTTCATTCAAATGTTGTTTATTTTTCATTATTATTCATTAAACTAAAGAAAGTTATGAAAGTGAAAAAGAATGCATGAAGCTAAAATAAAATGTTTTTTTGTTTACATGCAGATACCCTGTTCTTTCTTTTGATGTTTTGTATGTTCAGATATTCATATAACAAAACATATACAAATTAATACCTAAATAGGGACATAGTAGTATACTTAATGTATGATGTAAAGTTTGCTTAAAGAAAACTTACGAGTATATTTTCAATATAAAACTACTAAATTAGTAGTTTACTGAGACTATACTTCAAAGTGTACTAAGTATTTAATTAGTAAACTATCAGTATATGTTCACTTTTAGTATACTTGCAGTACAAACTGAAAGCATAGATGTAAACTATTTGTGTCCAGTTTACTACTGTTATACTTAAAGTATACTTTTATATACTTAAAAAGTGGGCCAATTTAGTCCTACGGAGTATTGAAATAGTACACTTTAAAGTATACTACTAGTACACTGATATTTGGATACTTACTACATAAAGTATACTTAAAAATATACTTGAAGTATACTTCTTTTTGGTAAGGGTAAGCCAAATAAAATAAATAAATAAATAAATAAATCCCCTAATACATTTACAAAATAAATATTTTACCAGACAGACCCCTCTATTCGACAAATTAGGTCTGAATTGTAAGGTGTTAACACAAATTGTTAGATATGAACTTGGGATTGCAAGAAATAGAGTAAGAATTGAGAGATAAAGAGGCAAAATTACCTTTTTGATGTTTTATTCTGTGGCAAACGCAGGCTAGTATATTAAATCCAGATTTAAACACAAACTGCATGATGATCTTTTTGTTGTGTGAGATTCACAACACATAAAAAGAATGCTATATAAAGGTATTTTGGTTTGTTTGTTTAAGTAATTTTTAACTTTAAAATGTAAAAAATAAATGTGACCCTGTATGGTCACATTGTATGGGTCAGAATTATCGATTTTTCATTAAATTAAATCTGTAGGGCATTAAGTAAAGATCATGAAGATATTTTGTACATTTCCTACTGTAAACACATAAAAACTTGCAACCTCAGATGCAGATTTTTAAATAGTTGTATCTCGGTCAAATATTATTAATAGTATTAATTAATACCCTTATGACTGGTATTGTGGTCCAGGGTCACAAATAAATAAATAAATAAATAAAATACACTACACACCCCTGACCTCAGCATCTAAGCAAAAGGAAGAAAAATGATCCTCTCTTTTACTCTCACTCTCTCTCTCTCTGTCCGTTCACTTTCATCATCTCCTCATGTACTACAGTTACTCCTAATAAATCTTGTTAAGCACTAAATGACCTGTGTTAAGCCAAAGTGATACATTGAATACAGTGTGGGTTTAACGGCACCAGTATAAGCGAGTCTTTAGAGGGGTTAAGTAAACCTTGCTTGGCTCACAGGTCAACAATCCCTCCACATAATAACGATCTTGCAATTACAAGAATGAATGCTAATTCAAACCCCAGCAAATTCAGTCCCAGCATTATTTACAATTTAGTTCAATTTAGTTGTACATCACTACATTTACTTTCAAATATAAACATTTAGTAGACACTTGGATCCAAAGTGACTGACAAATGAGAAACATCACAAGTTATTTATCATACAACAGTCAACAAAATCAGCAGTATTGCCATGTTAAATTACAAAATGAATTAAATACTGCATCTATTCTGACTAAGGTCCATTAATCAATTAAACATTTCAAGAGATCAGGGTGTGACTGACTAAATTCTGAGTATTAACACCATTCAAACACCCAAAATCACAGTAATTACCAACTTGACACAGCTAGGATTAAGAGAATTACCCCAATGAAACATCCCATTGGCATCACAACAGAAGAATTCAGATAAAGAGCTGCTGTTATCCATCAGATCTCCACCTGGGGACAAACATAACCATTACACCCTCTCCAAGAAAGTCTAAACATGAAACTCAAGGTTTTCGCAGAACTAAACAGGAATATAAACACTGGTCTCATGATCAGATCAGGGATAAGACACTGAATACACAAGGAAAATATGTATTGCATTGTTATAAATTACAGTTTTGGAGCGGCTGGAAAACTGTGGATGAATTCTAAAGGCTGGGATATTTATGTGTGAGACAGGCGCAGTTAAAACAAGTTGTTAAAAGCAATGGACAGGTGAAAGGTCAAAATATTCATGGATGTTGGTCAGTCGTAATCCTGCTTTTATCAGATCGCTGGCGGTTATAGGACGCCAGAGGAGAGAGAAGAAAAGTGTCATTTTTACAATGTGGCATTTAAAGAGAAAGCCATCAATGACCTCCACGAGACATCAGGGACTATAAATGTCAATGGCATTAAGGGTTAATGTGAAAGGCCTTTACACCTGCAATACTAACACACACACACACACACACACACACACACACACACACACAGACACATTTGCACAAAAACTGCCAAACAGGTGCTTGTGTTCAGGAAACACACATCAATTCCTCATTCTCCGAATTTTACCTCTTCTTGGGAAACCCCCCCATTTCATGGAGGGTTAACAGTATTTTTGTGTACTTTGTGTGCTCTTTTATGTTATTTTTCTGTCTAGCAAGTGTGACACTGACACACACACACACACACATACACAGATGCACAGGCTACTGTATATAAACTAGCCAATAAGCTGAGGATGAAGATATTCACATTATTTTTACACTCATATTGATTTTGAGGAATAATGTGGCACACATACACAAACATACACACACCACAGCCCTCGGAACAAAAGTTAGATCAATACATCAATTTACATTTTCATTCACCCTGTCAGCTTCAAAACGTGGGTTTGTTCTCTTGTGTGTGTATGGTGTGACAGCATAATGATGTGCTGTAATAAGGAGCAGAACAAAGAAAATGGCTGTCTGACCACACACACACACTGCTCCAGCATGCTTGTGCTTTTTTTTATAATGATGGTCATGCCGCTCATGGCAATCACATTACCTCTAATGTAGAAGAGGACACCATAGCCGAAACCATTATATTCCCATTCAGACATCATAAATGTTTCATCTAAAACCTGAATGTCTTATTTTATGCTCTTGCTTTTGAAAACTGTACAAATCAATAGACAAGACTAGTGCGACAAGAAAAAAAAAACTTGGGATATTTCTCTCAAAAGTTTAAAGTCATGATTTCATCAATGTGTAAGTAAAGGAAACTATGAAAGTCCATTTTCACCACTGAATACAAAATAAAAAAAAAAAAGGTAACTTATCTTACAATTTAAATTTATTTTCTTGCAATTGAGATTACATCTCGCAATTCTCACCTTTTTTCTTAGATTGTTATTTTGTCAGAATTGTGATTTTTTCCCCCCCAAAATTTGACTTTTTAAGTTTATTTCTCTCAATTCTGAGAAAAAAAAGTGAGAATTGCAAGATGTAAATGTGCAATTGCGAGAAAAAGTCTGAACTGCAAAGAAAATAACTCAGAATTTGCGAGATATAAATTCACAGATTTTTTTTTTTTTTTTATCTCGCAATTTTTACTTTTATATCATGCAATTCTGAGCATATTGTTATGAATCTTAGAGAATCGTTTGTGAGAAAGTTATAAAATTTTGTACACAGAGGACAGTCTCATCAATAACCACAGCAAATTTGAAGACTCTGACTTAGCGCCACCAACAGGCGAAATGTGCAGTCATGTTTCTGCTAATAACTTTTTAAGTGTAAGGTCTAAAAGCAAAATACTTTTTTCCTCTGATTCCTTGGCTCA
This sequence comes from Cirrhinus molitorella, assembly GCA_033026305.1. Lineage (NCBI taxonomy): Eukaryota > Metazoa > Chordata > Actinopteri > Cypriniformes > Cyprinidae > Cirrhinus > Cirrhinus molitorella. Next base: position 31,147,195 of record CM065122.1, on the reverse strand, counting down.
TGTTGGTCAAGGTTTTTCACAATTTTGAATATTTGCGAAGAGTTTATATCTCACAGTTCTTAGAAAAAAGAAAGGAATTGTGAGATACAGACTTGCATTTGTGGAACAAAATCAGAATTGCAAGTTTTTATCACTCAATTTTAACTTTATTTCTCGCAACTGAGTTTGTATCTGAAAAAGGTCAGAATCGTAAGATATAAAATATTTCTCACAATTGAGTTTATTTCATGCGATTCTGAGAAAAAAAAGTCAGAATTGCAAGTTTATATCTCACAGCTCTGAGAAAAAAGTCAGAATTGCAAGAAAAATAAAATTAAGAATTGTGAGATACAAACTCGCATTGAATTGAGATATTTTATTTTTTATCTCGCAATTCTAACTTTATATCTTGTAATTGTGAGTTTATATCATGCAATTCTGAGAAAAAAGTCAGAAGTGTGAGTTAATATCTCGCAATTCTTGCTTTATAAATCGCAATTACGAGTTTCTATCTCACAGTTCTGTAAATAAAGTCAGAATTATGTTTGTATCATGTAATTCTGAGCAAAGAGTCAGAATTGTCAGTTTATTTCACACAGTTTTGACTTTATAACTCGAAATTGCGAGTGTATATCTTACATTTCTGTGAATAAAGTCAGAATTATGTGTGTATCGCGTATTTAGGAGAAAAAAGTATGAATCTTGACATCGCAATGAGATTGAGTCGCAATTACCTTTTTTATTTATTTATTTTTTTTATTTAGTGGCATAAATGGGCTTCCATAAGAAACTTTCAAAATATCTGTCAAAACATATATCTTTTGTATTTAGCAAAAGAAAGAAATTCATACAGGACTTGAACTTGAGGGTGAGTCAATGATGACAGAATTTTGTGAGTGAAAAACAATACAAATGTTATTTATACATAGTTTTAACTGATTAGAGAGAATTTAAATGGGCAAGGAGACAAAATTACAGTCTCATCCTAAATCCCTTATATCTCTCCCACATCTATTTCCGTGATGACTGTGATCATAAAATTGCTCCATGTTTCTGCCAAAATGCATTATTGGACAGTGCCAGCTATTCATTTATGTAATGGCTGTTTTAATTGTGGAACATCAAAAAGATGGGAAATCCAACTCACCCATTAACCAACATAAAACCAATCACACTCACAAAGCTTCCGCAATGGATTATCATTGCCTTACTAAGCAAAAAAAATAAATGCATAATTATTTCCAAGTCAGATAAAAATATATTTAAAATGATAGAAAGCTTGTAAATGTCAAGAAAGAAATGTATGCAGCAATAAAGCGATGACCTTTATTATTTTAATTAGATGGGTGATTGAAAGTGGACATTTATGGTATTGCACTGAAGATTAAAAAAAAAGAAGAATTTTATGAGTTATCTGTCAGACCCAGCTGGAAATACACATATAGATATTTTAAACACAAGTCTAGACAACCCATTATAAATCATCAGTGTAAATTAAAATGGGACTGACATATAAGAAATTGTTGTCATTAATTTATCAAAAGTTGGCCTTTTGTAATAGCATGCACTTACAGCAATAATAAAATAATAATTCTTTATAGTAATTTGTATTATTTCAGCTTAACACATTTTCTATGAAAATACTGTCACAATGCAAGAAAAAAAAACGAATGTTCTAAATTATTGCATTTTGATAGTAACAGATTCTTGGGTGAAATACTTATACATCTAATAACATAATTCTTATTGGCTGTTAGCTTCAGCATTAATTGGCTCATTGCTTCATGGCTACATTAGATCTCTGCTGTAATTGCTTCCTGTCCTATTGATTTTCTACTGGTTTGCAGATATACTGTTAGATCTGTTCACCTGTTTTCTGCTTAACACATTTCATTAACCATCTTTCTCTCCTCAGAAGAGCCTCCTCTTCTGATTGTCTTTAGATCCAATTAAAAACTTAATGAAATCAATTACAAGTTGTAATTAGGCAGCAGTGCATGATTACAGCAGTGAGATATCTGAAGACCCCAGAACTTGCTGTCACTTAGATCATATTGTCTGGCTGTCCGGAAGCACACTCTCGAAGATGGATGTGAGGCACAAACAAAAACATCTCATTCCATGTGCCCAGTGAGCAATTAGCTGATCATAGGAAACAACTGCATGCCTTATTTTTCTAATTTCATTTCATATCATTCAAAATGTCATTTTAAGCCGCATATGAATGTTATCCAGAGCTCTCTCTCTCGATTACTTCACTTTCATCAGAATCTACTCAACCTCATGCAAGAATCTCCTCACAATCCTCTTTCCACCCCTCCTCCATCTCCCTCCTGTATCCCACAAATCCAGGCAGACCAGAGCTATGTCTACCCCATGAATGAATCAATATTTTCATTTCAACACTGTCTCAATTTTCAATTAAAGATGAGTACAGTTTCTCCAGACCGCTCTGAGGGGCCGTCAATCACAAGGCCCCTGCTGGCCCCTCCTCAAACACATGTGTCTGCCACTCTTTTTATGATCATACTTCATTTCAAGACATGCTTTAAGAGAAAGAAAAAAAAAAAAAAAAACACATACACACAATGTACACATACAATCCATTATATTAGGTGAATGAACACCCAAACAGGCCATAAAGGGACAAGCTACTATAACAAACCATGATAAAACTACAGTTTTATGAGCTGCTGGGATTCATGTGTTTATGTAACAAATGGGTGCATAAACATACTTTTTAATGCTTAATACATATTAATATGTACTCATGTGATGTATTTTATATATTTAGCAAATAATTTTGCTAAATATGTTAAAAATGTTCATAAAATATAACATACGAGCAATATCAAACAAGTAGCAATGCGATATGGCTGTACACATGGATTCAAATCCCAAAGTGACAGTTTAACAGCTGAGCAACAGCCTCTGTTACTAATTCGAAAACATTACTTCAGAACTAGTAACAGAGGAACGTTGAGTTGCTTTTTTAAAAGCTTATTGTAAGACTGTATTAAAAGCTCACTGTATTATGTACAGTATTATGAGAGAGATGGACTGAGTGAGTGTGATTACCTGCATCATTACAGCATTCATTCTTTAGCCCAATCTCATATTCACAATAAAACATTAGTTTGAATGTCTGCTGAGGAAAGCAATATCTTTGTCGTATTATCCTTTCATCTGTTAAGGGTGATTTTCTATGACAGTGCTGCTCAGTGCATTTGTTGGCTGCGTCTAACAAGGTGTTGCTGAAAGTAAAAATAACTTTCTTGTTTACAACCCTGTTTTAGTCTCTTTTAATATAAAAGCCTTTACTGCTCACTCACTCAGAAAATCAGTTTCTTGTCGCCATTTAATGGCGGAACAAAATAAACTCACCACCACAAAGACACACACTGTTTCACAATACTAAATACTATAATTAAATACTACTATTATTTAAATAAATTATGATTTATTGAATAGTAATATTTAATAAACAACAACAGCCATCATAAAAGTTGCTAGCTGCAATTCAGTCTGATATACAGCGTTAAATTTACATAAAATATAATGCTGCCTGTTAGATTTACCCAAAACAAAACATGTCTCTTGTTTAACCACTATAGAGACATCAGAGTCAGCGGCAAATTCAAGAAGATCTGGCTGAGGTGAGGTTGCTCTTAACGGGTTTATTAGCACTGAACTACCACTGACATCCTGGAGCTCATACCTCCGAAAACATTTTAAAAAGGACATTATCTTTATTAACAAAGCACATATTTTAAGTCTGAACATTCTTGTCTAAACAGCTCTTAAAAGTACATTCTGTGACACAAAAACTGTATTATATATGAAATTATAATGGATTTAGGCATCCACCAAGACGCTCACTGCGAAATACTGCAAGCAGAGTGGTTGAAGTTCTGCTATCATGTGAATTTTGCACTCCTCTCAGCCAATCAGATTTGAGAACCAGAAAGAACTGTTGTAATATAATATAATATAACATTTTTACACTAGTTAGTATATATGTAGTTAGTGTTTCTGGTCTAAACAGCAGTAGCAAATATGGTCAAAAATATTTTTCATGTAAAAAATATATCTATAATATAATTATATATTAATATAATTATTTACATTTAAAAATAAATGTATTTTTTTTTTTTTATTTTGGGCCAGATCCCGCAGGGACTGAATGTACATTTTAGCAGAAATCTCACCACTGTCTGAGTGCATTTGGTATTGGGTTGATCGACAGCGGCAAGCCGGCAGCTCTTTCTTTTTTAGCATGCCGTAAATCGTCAGCAGCTTTGGAGAAGCACTGCCGAGGTCTTCAATAATTAAACTAATTAACAGAGCGATTAGCACGATGTGATGGTGCTGACAGAGCATGGGCAGCAGCGATGTTGGTGAAGTCTGGGTTTTTTTTGTCTGGCAGTAGCAGAACCACCAGAGAGACATATAATGAGCTGTAATAAGCAAGGGTTAATGTTAGCAAAAAAGGGCCTTTTGTTGGGCTGAAATGTGTCTATATGCCTGGGGCTGGATTGGGTTGTTACATATACAGTATTCCTCAACATATATATTTTCCCAGTGCTGAGATTTTAAATAGTTATGTTGTTCCATAAAACATAAGACATAAAGCTGTATGAAAACATGAATCAGTAGGCAGTTCATTAAATATAGTCTGTAGCGGCTGCATTGTTTCCTTGGTAACTGCAGCCTTGACCTTAGCCATATTGCCCAAGCGAGTTGTTTTTCGTGTTCCCCGTGCAAGGCCGTCCAATGCTACATGTCACTCTGAATGATTTTTACGTGCCTCCATCATCATATTGTTTAGAGATAAAGGCCTGTGTTGCATCTTATTTCCCAAAACAGCTGGAGGTAACAAAGGTTCAGATCAATACTGGAGTCTGAACAGAACAGGCTGCAGACAGTCTAACAAGCCTCTTGATGAAGTCAGTCATGGCTCATGTTAGTGACAGCCACCCAAGAGAGATATTAACTTAGTAATATCCAATTTAAATCCTCTCACATCAGTCCCGTCGATCCCTACAGGCAAAGAAAATATAAGACTTTTACTTAGATTGAGACAAACCAAATCAACTAACACACAATCAACACATTTCAAATGCATACAATACAATTGAATTTCACTATTGCAACAGAATATTTACTTCAAGACAATAGAGCTGATGACATTTTCTCACTAAACATTGTCTATGAAATATATTTTCAGCAATCTGTATCTAACACTGATCACCATCAGCTTAGGTGTTGCTTCTGATGGAGACCCTTATAACTCACCAAAATGGGCTTCAGATAAACATGCGCAGGCAAATGCTTTTCTACACTCACTGCTTATTAGCGACAGGAAATGTGATGTATCCCTAGGGAAGATGAAAGCTAAACTGCACCTCTTTGCATCTCTCCATCAAAAACAGGAGCTTACGACCTTTACAGAGGCAGGGAGCCCCAGCCAGAATCTCAGTCAACCCAAAGGTAAAAAGCAAGATTTTAGACTCTCAAAACATTACATATTACATATGCATATTACATCCAGCTAACCCTAAATTAAACCCTAATCTTAACCCTAACTATAGTATAGTAAGTGCATGTGGTTAATTAATATTACTCAATACTTGTATATATAAAAGTATAATAATACACTGTAACAAGGACACCATAAAAGAAGGTGTAACATAAAAAATCCTACCGTTTTTTCAAAAATGTGCTCCAGTCCTGCATTTATTTGATTAAAAAACATTAAAATAATATGATTGTAAAATATGATTACAATAAAAACAATAATACTTTATGTAATTTATTTCTTTGATGCAAAGCTGAATTGTCAGCAGCCATTACTCCAGTCATGTGACTAATGTGATTTGTTGTTCAAGAAATCTCTTTGTTGTTGTTATTATTATTATTATTATTATCATCATCTTAAAAACAGTATAATATTTAAGTATAAAAATTTGTATGGAAACTGAAAGATTCTTTGGAAAAAAAATTACTGACGATAGAAATTTTAATAAATTACATGCAACTAGACCCTAAACCAAACCCTCATCCTAACCTTATGGTAAATACACTTAGTCAACTAATATTACTCAATACTTAAATGTATAATTACACTGTAACAAGGACACTGTAAAAGAAAGTGTAACCTAAACATACTAAGGTTTAAAAGACTGGGGTCTGTAATTTTGTTTTATGTTTTTAAAAATGCACTCCAGTGCTGCATTTATTTTATGATAATAAATAAATAAATCATGATAATAATAATGTGAAATAATATTACAATTTTAAAAAAATATATATATTATTATTATTATTATTATTATTATTATTATTATTATTATTATTATTATTATTTAAAAATGTAATTTATTTCAGTCATGCAAAGTTCAGTTATCATCAGTGATTACTCTAGTCATGTCACCAGATCATTTAGATTTCCAATATGCTGACAAGAAAACTCTTTATTACTACTATATATATATATATATATATATATATATATATATATATATATATTAATTTTGTATTTTATTTTTAATATTAAATATTTGGTGATGTAAATATAATAATAATAATAATAATAATAATAATAATGTATATTGTAATAACATATTTTATTAACATAATATTTTAATAATATTCCATAAAGTAATAGTTTTATATTTTATGGAAACATTTTTTCAGGATTATTGAATGTAAGGTTTAAAAGAACAGAATATTTTGACAACAGAATTTCTGAAACATTATAAATATCTTTACTGACACTTTTGATCAATAATTTATTAAATAAATAAATCTTACTGACCCTAAACTTTTTAATAGTAATGTACTAATTAGTAAATAAATGTATGTATTTTAATATTGATTTCAAACTGTTTTAACCATGTTTCATACATCATTTGTTAAAAACATAAAAATGCCATGTAAATTTGGGTTCTACACTAGTAAATGTACACTAGTAAACAAGTAAATGTTTTTTTTCCACACATATTTAAGTCAAATTTAAGTGTGGAATTAAGTAAAATCTGCTTAACTGAGTTATGTAAAATTAGGGAGTAAGTCAATTTAATGTGGCCAGTTAAGATTTGATGAGTAATTCCTATTTTTTTCCTATATAAGCTTTACATGCTATTTAAGCAATGACTGACATTCAAACATGTAAGTAGAAGACAGGTTGTAGTCCTTTTTAAGATAATATACCTACTCAATATAATTTTTACCCAAATGAGTACAAAGACCTAAATACTTAAAGTAATAATAGTGTTTGAGTATGAATGGGTCATTTTGATGAGAAAATGAACTCCAGATGTCACAAAACAGCAAGTTACTAAACCCAACAACAAATTGAGCCATAAAACAGTGTAAATACAACTTGAAAACAATGAAAAATTAACTTTATTTATTTGTTTATGCCCCAGTGCATGATGGGAGCAAAGGATCATAACTTTGATATTTACTTAAAGAATCCTTGTAAACTATAAGTTCAAATTGTAATTTCTACAAATTTAAATTGTGTAATAATATAAAATGTACTCTTCTTTTTATTCTTGCCTGAATTTAATTATTTAATGTAGAAATTACATTTGTTTTTCTCTAGTTCTAGTATATCTTTTTCTCCAGACCCCCAAGATTAAAAACCCAGGTTCCAGAAGAAAACGTGTGTGTGTAAACAGTGTTTGTGTGCTTCACTGCTGATGTATTGATTTCTTTTTGTTGTCGGCTGAAGTGAGTTTACCTGTTTGCACTGCCTATTTGGGTGACTGTACATGGACTCTGTGTGTTTGTTTGTCAATTAGATTGCGGCTGGGAGAAGATGGAGTGTTTTCAGTATAGTTGGAAAGCACCTTACTTTTCTTCCCCTGGCATTTACAGGTAATCTGACATTTTCAGGTAATCTCCTGCAAACACACTTGCAGTTAACTGCTCCTTAGGGAGCGATGGGCCTGAGAGTGAGAAAAAGGCTATTGCTGTTCAGAGCGACTAACACAGGGCGGGGCAAATTTACAACAAAGGTGACCTAGAGAGGTAGACCCATATGGCTGAAGAGGCCAGGAGGGCCAGGGTGGCCTGGACCGTTATTACCACAGCATCAAGGGACAGTTTGAGAGCAATTACACCCCAAGACCATAACTCTCCTCCCTGCCCCCACACAGCTGTAATGGAGGACCTTTCAACCTACACAAAATGGCCTCCTAGCCATTCTCATGAAAACAGAAATAAATCAGAAGAAAGTACTTGCTCTAGTGGTAGCAGGCAGATATAGTGTGCGCATGTGTGCGCACGTGTTTGTGATTGCAGGGGATAATTGGAGAATGCCGAACCCAGATGGATTGATAAATCTGACTGGTCACATATTGGATATGGTGGGGAGATGGTGCGTTGGAGGGCATCGCGATTAATTTTGCGAGGCTGTCAGTTGCTTTCTGAGTGTGTGATTGGGATATATTAGCTGTAAGGCTGCAGGGAGAACCAATCAAACCCATGAAGGAAAGCAGATCCTGACATGTCTTAAATGATTTTACCTGTTTGCTGCATGTTCTGCACAAACGACTATAGCGCTTTGTAATGGCTGACTCTCAGTGTCAAAATGTTGTTGATTCTGGTCTTTTGCAGCTTTCTGGAAAGATTACAAGTTGACAGTTTCAATGACTGCTTGCCATTGAAGCTGCAATCTGTGCTCTTATGAAGGCAATTATTGACAATTACCTGAGAATTACCTGAGGTGTTTCAAACTGTTGCAAAGTGGGCATTTAAAAAAGGTTCATGACTCCTGAAAAACAATGGTCAGTCGAGGAAAACAAAAAATAAAAGAAACATAAATGGAGCCAGTGTGTTTTCTGAACAAAAGCTATTTTGAAACTGTAGCTAGCTAAGCTACAGATAATATAAAACAGTTTAACTACAGTCAAGCTACTCTTGTCTGCTATACAAGCCAACAAAAAGCAGCTAAGTGCATTTAAACTACTTATGAGGACAAAGTGTAATTTTAGTACTTGGTTTCATAGCACAAAAAATACTGAACTGAGCAAGAAAAGTTGTGAAAAAAAACCTGATCTATAATACAGACAATATAAAAACTGTTTTTATGAGTGAGTCAGTAATAAAGACTTTTATATTAAAACAGACAGCAAATAGAGCTGTAAACAAAAAATGTTTTATTATATTTTATTTTATTTTATAAAAACGTCTTGGTTACGTATGTAACCCTCTTTCCCCGAAGGAGGGAACAGAGACATCACATCGGAGACAGACAGATTGGGATCTCGCTTAGAGAGTCCAATCTACTTTGAGTGTAAAATAAACGAGCCAATGCACATTGGCATGCGCTGATTTCGCTCAGCTGCAGCTGATCACAGCATGAGTACAAATAGGCAGCTGGTGCAGCGCATAGTCAGGTTTTCACTGAGGAGCCGTACAGCGGCGGTATAGCAGCCATGGTGACGGGACGTGGCGCCTCTGTTCCCTCCTTGGGGGAACGAGGGTTACATACGTAACCAAGACGTTCCCCATCAGTCGGTCTCTCCGAGTCACGTCGGAGACTGATGGATTGGGATCCCTATAGAAAATGCCACGGCTACTGTCCTCCTCCAGTGTCCTGAGCAAGCCTCTATGCCCCCTTTGTGGTTTAAGCGGGGGCTCGCAACAAGACTACCAGCCACTGTATACCTTAGCACTACCCTCTGCAGCGAGGCTGGAGCACTGGGACGTATGGAGCCTCATCCCAGCCTGCAGCTCTGCAAATATCTGACAGCGAGGCACCAAGAGCCAATGCCCAGGACAATGCAACACTTCTAGTTGAGTGAGATCGCACCCTGCGCGGGCAGGGCACACCCTGTGCCTGTGTAGCCAGGGTGATGGCATCCACTATCCAGTGGGCCATCCTCTGCTTGGAGACGGCATTCCCTCTCTGCCGGCCTCCGTGACAGACGTGACAGAAACTTCAGCTCGACTGACTGCAAAGGCTTAATGGGCCCTGCTGTAGTGCTGTGAGCACTAGAGACAGGTCCCAAGAGGGTACGAACCTGATGACCAGGTCATGCTTCCTTACTAACTTCCCCTGTATGGGGTCGTGGTGTGCAGCGATAGCAGCAACGTAGACTTTAAGGGTGGAGGGAGACAGCTCTGGAATTCACTCATCCTCCCCTCTTGCCAGTGAGCAGCAGTGGATGGTCAGAGAGCGCTGCAAAATGTGCTAGTCCCATCCCATCAGCCAGAACGCAGGTAAGAGTCTCTTGCACACAGCACACAGAAACTCAGACCCCGTTTCGGACCAGCACCGAGACGCCCGAGTGGGGTCCCTGCGTTCCATCTCGCTGCCCCACCGTGGGTACGTCGGTGGCTCCGTTTGTGCCTCTCGTGTCACCTGGAAGCCTAGTCTGACCATGGGGTGAAGGTTTGGTGGCAGTCCGAACTTACTTTGCCGTTCTGCCACGCCCTCCTCGGGACTCGGCCGAGGAGCCAATGTTGTAGCGGTCTCATATGAAGCAGTCCTAGCGGAGTAACTGCTGCTGCTGCTGCCATATGCCTAGGAGCCTCTGAAATTGTTTCAGCGTTCCATTGTTACTAGTCCTAAAGTGACGTTTTCAAATTAGTAAGCTGTTAAACTTTTAACTTAAGATTTGAATCCATGGCAGAAGGAAGTAATTCTGCACAAAATAAGGTTTTTAAAGACACTTTGTTGTTGTTTCTTATGTAATTACACACTGGTGCCATCAAACTGTTGAAAAAATGCAATATCACACTTGTAGCGGTGCAAATTTGGCTGTAATTATCTGTATCTTTTGTGTTATGTTTTCACTTGAATGTGTAGCATTGTAATAACAAGTTTGAAATTCCCACATTAACTTGAAGCCAACATGAAATTCCTCATGGGAACTCAATTTAGTCAAACATTTTTAGAATCCTTTTATTCACAAGAACTGTCTAAACGAACCAATTCATTAAAATGAAACAGGATTTCTAATGGCACTTATAACAGAAAAGGGCCATTTAGGACCAAGCAATCCACTAGAATCTATCAAACTTTTACACTATATGAGAGAAAAAAGAGCTTTAGGTGAAAAACGTACGACAAGTGGTTTGGACAATGAATGGCTATAGGTGGATGGATTTTCACTCCTAGTGTAAATGAGCTTTAAGCCACAGGGTCTATGTGTCAGCACAGCCACTTTGGCCACCGGTTTAACCCTTTGTCTGTTTTGCCGCTTATGTTCTAAACGTATTATCCCACAATGCTGTAAAGGTGAAGGGTGAGGGTTTTAGCATAGTGTTTGTGATATAGAACGATATAGCGGTCAGGTATAGGGGAAAGGGTAACCACAGGTCAGTGTGGTATTAGCGGTGGGTTTAACATGCTTTCTCCCTCTCTGTCTATCTCAACGGCTCCACCCAGCCTGGGTATCTAATGGTGGCCTTGAGTGATTGTATTGATTTTTTCCTCAGGATTTCCTGTTTGTAAAGCCCCTCTTTCCACTTTTCCCAATTGTCGTTATGTGCCGTCCATCACATGCAGCATTCCCTGTGTATCACACTTTTCCAGGGACCTAGACCCAACTATCAGAAAATGAGTGCATGGGGGGGCACATTATAAACCTTATCAGCTTGAATATTAATTTAGCTGATGTAATGTTGGTACAGTGCTAACTGATTTGAAAAGGCACTGGGAGGATTTGTATTTACTAACTGTGTATTCATTTAGCACACTGCTAAGTTTGCAAAGGCTTCTCTTTGGACTGATTTATGTAACCTTTTTTCATATAGAAGAAAAATATGGTCATTATACAAAAAATATGTGATTAAGTAAATCAGAACAGCGTAATAACTTATATTATTGCTTCCTCCACATATATCACATCAGAAATATTCCTCTCAACTAAGGTGTGTTGGCCTTCTAAATGAATACATTTAAATGTGATGTAAATGTATTTATTATGATTTTATGCCCTATCTAATATTGAGGTCAATTTCCAATAGCTTTATACTACAGTAAATTAAGTTTCTACCTTGATACAGCTGAACTCACATGTACAATGCTGCAAGATGAAAAACCTCCCACTGAGATCAGCTTGAACAGAACAAGTTAATATATTATACAGGCACAGAATATGTTAATAGCACAAGCAAAAAGAGCCAATTACATTTCATCATGCAAGGCTTGCAAGATTAACAATGCACTTCTAATAACATGCCAAACATTACATACATTTCAAAAGCATACCTAAGCCAAAATCCTAGGAATAATCTGGAATAATGTAGTCATATGTTTGCAATGCTTACATATCCACAACACACCACAGTGGAGACATAAACAGCTTCATACTGAACATGAATATTTGAGGATGTGGTTGTTATAATGCCTATGCCATTTAAAGAAGGCTATGGACAATTCGTCAATCCCCCGAGGACAAGCAGAGGTACTTGCAAATAGATGAGGCCACTAGCAGCTGGGAACCTTAATTGCTGGTGAAACTCAGGAGACTTCCTCCTAGCAGGACGGTGTTTAGATAAGAAATGAAAATGATCAGAACAGGTGAGCGAAGCACATGGCTGGGCCTCGTCTTACCTCTTGTATTCTGGAGACTAAGGGTTGTATACATATGGAGCACATATGGAGCACATACAATGTGAGAGCTCAGAGACATGTAGTGCTGCTGACAGTATGAAAGATACTGGAACAATCTGTGGTTCACACGCTAAATGAACATATAATAAAAATGAATGGCATAAAAATTCATTCCAATTCTCACATGCAATTTGTCTGTTCAGATCAATGTGAAAAAAATGGCATGCAAGTGTCAGTCTGAACAGATGCACTAACAGCTGTTCAATCAAATTAAAATGTTTATAGCAATGAATCTTCACACCGAACATTCGTCTTGGTGTAAACAAGTCTATATCCTCCAAAAGTTCAATACTTAGGTGTTTGTTCACATCCTTAACACTAAAGGTGTGGGTGAATTTACCGTACTGTTGCTCTGTAAAATTTTATGGGTGAAATCTTGTAATTTAAAAATATTGCGATCTGGGATTTTGAGTAAGGGTGTAGTTCAAGTTTTTCACACAAATTTGCCTCATTGACCACAAAAGGCTTGGTTTGAAGTGAGAGCTGTGTGAATGGTGAGGTTAAATACCACAGTATTTTGCTTGCAAAATTTTGCTTAAAAAAATAAAAATAAAAAATGTGACTGCGCCTTAAAATAATAGTTCACCCAAAAATTAAAATACTGTCATTAATTACTCACCCTCATTTCATTCCAAACCTGCAAGACCTTTGTTCATCTTTGGGAAACACAAATTAAGATTAAGAGCTTTCTGATCCTGCATAGACAGCAAAGCAACTACCACGTTCAAGGCCCAGAAAGGTAGTAAGGACATTGTTAAAATAGTCCATGTGACATCAATGGTTCAACTTATGTATGAAGCTACGAGAATACTTTTTTGTGCGCAAAGAAAACAAAATAACGATCTTATTCAACAATTTCTTCTCTTCCGTTTTAGTCTTCGACGCACATTCACGACAGTACCATAAGGTACCATGTGCGACACAAAAGAAAATAAATTGAAAGCTTTCAGATTTCATTAAAATATCTTTGTGTTCTGAAAATGAACTAAGGTCTTATGGGTTTGGAACATCATGAGGGTGAGTAATTAATGACAGATTTATTTTTGGGTTTAAGTGCAAGCAATAACAGTAGTGATATTAGCAATACAAATGAGCATAAGAATAAATACCAACCATCTTCATCAACATGGACATAACCACATTATCCTTCATATTACTGTTTTTTCTCTCATGCATTTCCCATTTTATTAACTGACACCTTTGTAAAGATTTACAAGCTCATCTTTATGGTCGTAAAATTCCATTAATGTCTGCAGGTGTGGTTGCTTGCTTTGATTTTTCCCATGACATCAGCCTGTTCTCAAGAGAAAAACCTAATCTTCTCATCGTAGAAACCCTGTTGTAAACAATGTTCATGAGGTTTACATTTAGGCACTTAAATGCTAATCATCCCGCTTCTTTGTTCCTGTGAATCGAGTGGAAACTTGAGAAATTCTCTTTGAGCTTCTGAAGAAAACAAGGAAATACCTGTGAGAGCAGATCAAAGATGTGAACATGTCAGATGGCATCTAGAGTACAGCCAATTCTGAATAGTGGAGACATCAATCTGGAAAAGGATTACATCAGTTTTCTTTAGCAGATGATGTGTACGTGTTTGATTTGATAAGCTCGCATCAGTGAGGGTCAGACTAAGTTAACCAGCTCCACTTTAACCACATAATGGCCCAGTGCCTAATAAAGTTACAGGCCAATGGTGAGTAACTCTATTTCATTAACCCATTAAATCCAATTATTTAGTGCTAAAGCAAGTGTTAATTTAACCCTTTTACTTCAGTGATCCTGACCCATTACAGCTCCTTTATAAGATTTCTACTACCTGATCTCATGACGAAAACGTGCCTGTGGGAACTTTTTCACAAGGCGTGGAATACATACCAATAAGTACATATCACTGCAGTTTTCCAACAGAAATGAACACTAGAGAGCACTTGTAATCGTTTTTTGTACGCAGATATGATTACAGCTCCGTATGTTTCACTTTCCAGACATAACAAGCTTGCTCGGTAGCTCAGCCGACATGAAATTAGACTTAGGATGCAGAATCCTGTGGTACGATTACCATGATAAACATGACTCATGATAAAGGAGTTGAAAGATCAAGAAACAAGCTAAAACGGCATTATTGCGTTTTTACGTCACATTTGCTTTTGTTCATACTCTCAGGTAGGTTTAGTTGTAGTGTAAATGGTAAGTAATTTTAAAACGCAGTGCATTAGAGTTATAGCACCACTCACCACATTTCAAGTCTGAACGACTGAACGATTTCTAGAAGAGTCAACATTACATACTCAGAAACAATTTGTGTTTAGCCATTTGTATTCAGGTGTTTGTCTGCACAATTATCTGTCCTAGTCGTGCTCACTGAGATGAACCCAAGTGAACTGAATGGGGGTGGAGTTGTTTTGCTGCAGTCTTCATGTGGTGTAAACAGACACAGTCCCTTTCACTTTCATTCTTCTAAGCGTAACTATCATCCGTGAGATCGAAGGACATAAACACTGCTAAGCGCTCAGACATATTTCACTCGAGTACACATATGAATATCCATTTCCAACACTTCCCTCAGGTGGAAAACAACGATTGGTCTTCCAGTCATATCGTCCACCACGTGCTTTGCATCCACTTCACTGTCAGTCCTCAAATGTCACTTGGGCCACTGCTGGGGACTCACAGCTAGTCACACACCTGATGCCCTTTAGCTGCATTCAAAGGTCAAAGCACCATCCTGGGAGATGTACTGTACATGTGTATTGAATGAGGGTCCAAAATAAACTCAAAATGTAAACAATATGTGATTGGCTTTGGAAATCATTTTATTAAGAACTGCAACAAAAACTCCCTTTGTGTCTTGCAACTTTTACCTTTGAATTATGTAAGAAGAAGTATCCCCCCCCCAAACCTAAATTCGGTGACATAAAACCCACATAAAGCCACTAACAAGATCACAAATACACAAGATCACAAATACACAGATTTGAGATAAAGATGCATGTGACTAAGTGCTGTTTGTTACATGATGTAATACAATAATGCAAAAAAAAAAAAAAAAAAAAAACATTAGGACAAACATTATATACAGTGGCGGACTGGCCATCTGGAGCACCGGGACTTTTCCCGGTGGGCCGCTGGCCAGCGTGGGCCGGCCCAGTCAGTAGGAATACACAAATATTTTAAAAAATTTAAATGAAGTGCTAAATGCAGACAGGCCGCCACCGATAAAAAGTGTTTATTTTCATGCAAATGTATCACCAGGCCCAAACCCCCCTCCCTATTTGGTCTATTCCAAGATCGCGGGTCCTGGAACACGCCCCTTTTTCACTTCTGATTTACGTACAGATATCAGGCGCGTAGCTATTGCTTAGTCTTATCAAAATTAGCTTATCAAAATTCTCGGCCGAGTGCAACCCGTGACCGTCTTTTTCCCCCTTCTCCTAAAACAGCTATACTGTTTCAGCTATTAAAATAGTTACATTTTGTATGTAATGGCAAAGTGATTATATTTCGTTTCGTTTTTTTATTAAGTCAATTTAGTTAGACGATTGTAGCATTTTTTTGTTCGTTAAATATAAGTTTTCGTTTTTTAAAGGATCAAACAGTGGCCAGCGGAAGACTGTTCATAGTCTGTTTGATCAGTTTACCTTCTCAAATCATCAGGACTTACCTAAAATAAAATCTATAGATATAAAACAGTTCAAGTAGCCGCAAAACAATGTTAGTTTAAGCGTTAAACCCAAATAAATGTGTGCTATTAGGAGCATATCCAGTCGTTTTTGTGGAGAGGGGATGCTAAAGCCGCTTTGCAGGACATGCAGGCGCCAGCGCGATCATTTGCATATTTTCATTGGAAACTATTTTAAATTTTCCGTCATTTTTGCTCACAGAGGTAAGAGTAATAGATCATTTGGAAATATAAAGGGTCTACTTTTATTTGTGTGCACTCACAATATTAACAAAACAAAACAAAATAAAAAAATTTTATGGTTTCATAAAATATAGAAAACAAACATGATACATTTTCACTGCATCAAGATGATGCTCCCTGACCAGCAATATTGTTTATAATTTTATAATACAATTGCCTGGAACGCGGCATTATTCCTCGGTTAGGATCGCGAAGCTGCATTGAAACTGGACTTTAACCCGTTGATCCCACGTTGAAGCAGTGTTTGAATTTCGTTGACGAAAATTATTTGTCCCTTTTTTTACAGACGAAAACGAAACGATAACGAACTAAAATTATTTTTGAATGGCAAAAGCTATGACAAAAATCTACTGAAATTTTCGGCAACGAATGAAAACGAGACGAAAATGTTAGGGAGGGACGATTTGGAAAGAGATTCATTCGGAAAAATCTGTTGCGCTGGAGGTTAGATGAGTACAAACCGGTGGGTAACATGCTAATATATATTCTGCAAGTCTTATAAAACGTCCAAAAAATTCAATATATATGAGAAGTGCAGACATATGGATAAATTTGACGACGCAAGAGAGAACTCAACTTCATTTATAGAAATAAATATGTCTGTTTGTAAGAATGAAGAATATGTTAAACAAGTTACTATAAAGAATGCATAATTAGCCTATAAAATTGGTATTTCATTGAAGAGAAGACCATGTTCTTTATGATAAGTGGTTTTATTTAATTTTAATATTAAGGCATGTTGTGTATCAGCGCAGTTAGATTGTGTTTATCATGATAAAACCTTAATATCAAACTTATATAATGAGTTTGAAAATTTTAGAGAAATGCTTAATAAATGCATTGCACTGTAACTAAACCCATTAAATTTTAGCCGACTAAATTTACTGTAGATTTAGTTGACTAAGATCTTATGATATTTAGTTGACTAAAACTAGACTAAAACTAAAAACAATTCAGATGACTAAAATATGACTCAAATTAAATGGCATTCTAGTCAAAATAGTATGACTAAAACTAAGTCAAAATTTAAAGTCCACTATATGGAGAAAAATCCTGGAATGTTTTCCCTTAAAAACCTTCATTTCTTTTCGACTGAAGAAAGAAAGGCATGAACATCTGAATAAATTATTAGCAAATTTTAATACAGGAGTGAACTAATCCTTTAGATGTTTGTTGTCTTGACTACAAATCTGGCCAAAAATCTGGCCAAAAGTCATGTAGTGTATTTCCAGACTCAACCAATCAACATCTTACTATCCAAGGATAAACCTCAATAAGGTTGTTTGCTACTCTGTGTTTGGCAGTCATCTCGGCCTTGCTTATCTCGCACAAACATGCTATCCACATCACACAGACAGCTTTTAAGTCAGCAAACAACTTTAATGAAAGAAACATGCAATCAGAATCACTTTTCACTCGCGGGCCTTAGATCCATCTTTCCTTTGTTCCTCAACTCTGACATACTGCTTTCACAAATTTTCCAACATCTTATCATGATCAGCTCTTCCCTTGTTCTTTGACGTGTTTTAAGCGCTAATCCAACTTGTACAGTGCCATTCAACTGCAAAGAAAGTAGGATGGAAAAATTACCGTCAGATTGATAGGAACAAAAAGAAGACGGAAAATCAAAAGAGCAGCACTTAAAGCTACAACGCTAGCAGAGCATGTTGGTGTTGCTGGAAAAGCAATAAGTTTCTGTCAGCATTTGTTGTCCACCGTTAACCCAGGCCGTAACAAATACAAGGAGGTTTATTGAAATTCTGAGGCTGGACATTTATTGAAACTGGTGTAGCTGTGTTTTCATGCGTGAGGACATATATTGAACTCTAACAGCAATATAAATGCCTGAACTTGACAGGCCATATATGAATAAGGTGAAGAGTGTGCGGCCGTGTGTTTGAGTGTGAGACGTAGATGAGGGTCAGTGGAGTTTACGGGCCTCCTAACAGCTGTAACAGCCATGTTTAAGGAGCAACATACTTCTGTATATACTGCTGCATCCACTGCACATGGGGGAGCATATTCAATTATACTGTAATATGCTTTACTATTTAAAGTAACTGTTATATTTGAATATATTTAAAATGTTATTTATTCCTGTGACCAAAGCTATTTTTTTTTTTTTTTTTTGCATTATTACTTGAATTTTAAGTGTTACAAGATCCTTCAGAAATCAGTCTAATATGCTGATTTGCTGTATAAAATTTTTATTATTATTATTTGTAACAATATTTAAAACAGTTAAGTACATTTTTTAAGGATTCTTTTATAAATAGAAAGATCCAAAGATCAGCATTTATTTGAAATAAAAAAGTGTTTATTATACACCATACCATTCAAAAGCTTGAAGTAAATATAATTTTTTTATTATAGAAATTAATACTTTTATTTAGCAAGGATGCTTAAAAACTTGATCAAAAGTGATGATAAAAACATTTCAATTTCTATTTCAGATAAATGCTGCTCTTCTGCACTTTCTATTCACCAAAGAAACCTGAGCAAAATTTACTTAGCTATTTTTTAACATGATGATAATCAAATCGGAATATTAGAATGATTTCTGAAGGATCATGTGACTGGAATAATGATGCTAAAAATTCAGTTTTGAGATCACAGGGATAAATTATATTTTAAAATATATTCAAATGGAAAAAAATATTTTAACATTTTATGTTTTTGCTGTACTTTGAAAAAATAAATGCAGGCTTGGTGAGCATTAAGTATCTTATTGTTCAAAAACTTTTGACTGGTAGTATACATTGTATTGTAACATTTTTGCATTATTAAAACATCTTTGAAAACGCAAATGGCCAATGGTTTGAAGTTAAAAACAAGCAGCTTTTCAATTTACAAGACATTAACTGATGGACCAGAGTTGGGTGGATTATTGTGATATTTTTATCAGCTGTTTGGACTTTCATTTTGACGGCTCCCATTCACTGCAGAGGACATATTGGTGAGCAAATGATGTAATGCTAAATTTCTCCAAATTTATTCTGATTTAGAAATAATCTTAGTCTTAGATAATCTGAGGGTGAGAAGATTTCAGCAAATTTTCATTTTAGGTGAATTATTCCAAATCTAAATCACATGTAAGTAGCACAACACACTTTCCCTAAATAAACAGTCTTACAAAAAATACTATGGTATTTCTATTAAAATATACCAAATATCAAATGATAATGGCACTAGTATTTTTATTTGTTTTTTTATTACTCTTTATGCAATGCAGTAGTTCTAAACTGGTTGCGTAGGCTATTTGTCCTAAAAAAAATGTGAAGGAAGGCATGGAAAAAGTTTATTTGTATATCGCTTTTCACGATACGAAATTGTTGCAAAGCAGCTTTACAGAAAAAAAATTACGTTTCTACAATATATTTAGTTGTAGCTTATCAGTGGTGACTATGTCAAGTTGATGTGCAAAAGGCAGAAATGTAAAGTAATGTAATCGAACAGACTGTAAAGACCATTTGCAGCAATGAATACATGCCGCAGTCAAACTTATAGCAACATTTCTTCATGCTGTTTCAGGGTTGGCATCTTCTCTTTGGTGTTCCGTCATCTTAGATCTTTGTAAGGGTAATGATTTGTTCAGCCCAAGCAAAAGAATGAAAATGTCCATTAGATCGGATATAGCTAAAGTACAAGATTATAAGATGCATTATGTGAATGCTTAGCTAAAGAGATGTGTCTTTAAACTAGATTTAAACAGAGAGAGTGTGTCTGAACCCCAAACGTTATCAGGAAGGCTGTTCCAGAGTTTAGGAGCCAAATGCGAAAATCTCCTTTAGACTTTGCTATCCTAGGCAGTCCAGAGTTTTGTGCAAATTCAAGTAATAAAATGCTATAATATAATCAAGCATTCAATTAATAGCTCAACTCTGAAAAGGGATAAAACAAAATCGTTTGTTGTTGACAAATGGAGAGTTGAATTTAATTTAATGTGTATATATTTGTAACTTAATATATTATGGCCAATAACAAATCCAATGACAGCACTGACAGTTACGTGGCATGTCCACATCCTTAAAAAACAAAACAAATATTACCTATAATACAATAAATATGGTTAACTTGCAGAGACGATAAACATTGTTTGTACCAATCTGTTATATTATTTAGTAGTTTTTGCTCAATATTATATAATATAAAGCTAATACTGAGTGTCTATGTGTATTTACTGCATAGAGAGAGAGAGAAGGTGAGAGAGAACACACAGAAAACATGCTCAATCACCCATAGCACAGTGTTTGTTCCACAGGAAACAGTGCATGCCCTTATGACAAGAAAGAGTCATAAAACTAAATTCTTTAGGAAAAATACTGGCAGCATGACAGGTGTTTATGTAGACACACAGCTTGTGATACGAGTTTACCCTGTACACCCAACAGCCATGCAGGTCGGAAATAAACAGAGCCAGTACAAGAACTAAAACTATTGCTAAAATGACACTCATTCTTCCATCCATTCTGCAAATCACATTTTATGTAGGGTCGAGGGGATGCTGGAGAGCCTATCTGAAAGCCTCAGGCTGAGGTTTTTTGGTCCAGACTTTTGGTCCAAAATTTTGACTATTGTAAAAGGCTTCATGTAATGCCTTCTGCTGAGAAGAATGTTTAGAAGTATTACCATAAACAAATACATAGATTATACATAGGCCTACATATGCATTTGCGTACTCAAACATACACCAGAACAGAAACACAAACGTTCACACTTTTTGAAACTGACATTACACAATCTTAAAAACATTGCACTGACGTCAGAGTCGATTTCATTGCAACAGATTTTGTCCGCAAAGACCACGACTGATCCAAGCAAGCAATCATCATTTGCGCGTGTGATCTGACCGATGTCCTGGATGAAATGCCAGGCCGAAGATTCAATGTCATCGTGGTTCTGCTTGAAATAAACAAGAAGCCATGAAACAAACATCAAGAAATTCTTGTTTGATCCACAGAATTTGAACAACATGTCCTGCATGAGTCCTCTTACCAAACACACACACTCACGATTTCACTGTATCTGTTTACACTGCCACAACTAAAATGGAAAAACGATAACTCAGAAGAAAAAAAAAATTACACATTTGATTTTGTTTTTTCCTCCATATCTGAACAAGTTTGCTTTGATAGCTTCACCTATATTTTTAAACCTTAATGCGTATAAGACAAAAGCAGAGGACAGTTTTACCCATGATCCTCAGGGCCTGAGCTGCAGAGCATATTTCTGTGAGTCTGATATTGACGCTGTCAAGGGAATGATTGTGTTTTCATATCTGATGTAATTTTGCATCAGTGTTTTCCTCATGTTACTCTGCATTATGCTGGTGTTGTTCTATGAAACTCCTTCTAGAAGTCACAGAACTGATGTTAAAATCAAATCAAAACGATTTTAGTTTCTTACCACCCTTTGTCTAGATTCCTGTATACTGGGGCCATTGAATTATTGAAAAATAACACACACACCCAGGGTGGTATAATGCTGCAATTTTTCAATAATTCAACAAATTGGAACCAATTATTTTATTAATACCATGGTTGGAACACCTTAGGACAGTCTTAAGATGTTTTATTTCAAACTTGTCATGGATAAATTGAAGAAAGTGTGTATTCCATGGATAATACAAGGCAGTTTAATGGGAAAATGCTTTTTTATGTCATTTTTTATCCTATTGTTGGTAATATTTGTTTGTGTGGTCAGTATTTTTGTGGGTCTTGGTTTCATTTGCTGTTGTAGACTGTAAACAACTGAAATAAATTGGCAAAGTGTTATAGAAACTACTTCATAGCTGAGCATTTACTGGAAAATAATTACACACCTAAACATTCATCAACCAATCAGAATTAAGCATTCAACGTAACTTTCAACAACAATAACAAACAGCAGCATGAAAAATCTTCAAAGCCACAGAAAATATACAGATTTGGAATGACATGCGTCATGACAAATGTTAATTTCCACATAAACTATGTAAGATTTATTTCATAACATACAATACCTTACTCGGGATGAACATTTGAAGAAGGAAAAAACAAGAAAGATACAAAATCCTCCCAGAGGTTTCCTTTCCCCCACCTCACATAACTACCGAAACTGACATACCAGTTATTAAAGCTCAACAGGCATGGAAGAAAAAGGCTCCTGCCTCCCAAAACAAGAACCTACCGAAGAAACGCCTGTGATTACATTAGGAGTAAATGAATCCACTGTGCCTTTTACAGAGCACTGATTTAATTTGAAACTCTGAACACTGAGGACAACACTTCCTGTAACTCAATCGTCTGATGAACGCATCATAATAAATCTGATTTTATAGCTGGTGGGGTGAAGATGCTTTGCATCAGCAGTCCATCCTTTTCCACATGAAGAGGTCAAGCGTCATAAAGGCATTTAGATGCCATTTTAGATACACCTAATCTAATACTACTATAAGTACTTAAGGCCCAGACTCACGTTGAAAACATTGCTTACATGAGCAACAAAATGTTATCCACGTGTCTTCACGTTCTCTAAAAATAAGTGTGATTGTTAATTTCTTTTTCCGTGATGCATTCAACGTTTAGGCATTGACTGATGATATGAAGGCTCAGCCACTTGATTTGTGCAGATCTGAAGACTTTTTTTATTTTGGGGATGTATTGGCGTGCAAAACATTTGTAATAACGGGCAGTCTTGTGTGACCGTTGAGTGCAAGTTGCATCTACCTGTGGCCAGTCATGTAAGCTGTTTTTTAATGGACTACTGAAAACAATGTGAGGCAGCTTTTCACCTCAATATTATATATAGCAACTTGATGGCAAGAAAAAAAAGTTGATTTCTAGACAAATCAACGTAAACATTCTCTTCAAATGTGTAATAACGAGTGAGAATGAGAAACGCAAGCTTGACTTATGTTGTCAGGTCCAATAGCATATGCACTGCATCCTTCGAACGCAGCTCTGCAAAGCCTCCATGTGACAGAATCATACAATCTGAGCAGAAAGTGCCACTCAAGCTGGTAACAGGATAGTTCACCTAAAAATGCTAAATTACCCCATGATTTACTCACCCTCAAGCCATCCTGTATGCAACTTTCTTCTTTCAGATGAATACATTTGGAGTTACAGTGGGTACGGAAAGTATTCAGACCCCCTTAAATTTTTCACTCTTTGTTATATTGCAGCCATTTGCTAAAATAATTTGTTCATTTTTTTTCCTCATTAATGTACACACAGCACCCCATATTGACAGAAAAACACAGAATTGTTGACATTTTTGCAGATTTATTAAAAAAAGAAAAACTGAAATATCACATGGTCCTAAGTATTCAGACCCTCTGCTGTGACACTCATATATTTAACTCAGGTGCTGTCCATTTCTTCTGATCATCCTTGAGATGGTTCTACACCTTCATTTTAGTCCAGCTGTGTTTGATTATACTGATTGGACTTGATTAGGAAAGCCACACACCTGTCTATATAAGACCTTACAGCTCACAGTGCATGTCAGAGCAAATGAGAATCATGAGGTCAAAGGAACTGCCTGAAGAGCTCAGAGACAGAATTGTGGAAAGGCACAGATCTGGCCAAGGTTACAAAAACATTTCTGCTGCGCTTAAGGTTCCTAAGAGCACAGTGGCCTCCTTAATCCTTAAATGGAAGACGTTTGGGACGACAAGAACCCTTCCTAGAGCTGGTCGTCCGGCCAAACTGAGCTATCGGGGGAGAAGAGCCTTGGTGAGAGAGGTAAAGAAGAACCCAAAGATCACTGTGGCTGAGCTCCAGGGATGCAGTCGGGAGATGGGAGAAAATTGTAGAAAGTCAACCATCACTGCAGCCCTCCACCAGTCGGGGCTTTATGGCAGAGTGGCCCGACGGAAGCCTCTCCTCAGTGCAAGACACATGAAAGCCTGCATGGAGTTTGCTAAAAAACACCTGAAGGACTCCAAGATGGTGAGAAATAAGATTCTCTGGTCTGATGAGACCAACTTTTTGGCCTTAATTCTAAGCGGTATGTGTGGACCTGTCCAATACAGTCCTAACAGTGAAGCATGGTGGTGGCAGCATCATGCTGTGGGGGTGTTTTTCAGCTGCAGGGACAGGACGACTGGTTGCAATCGAGGGAAAGATGAATGCGGCCAAGTACAGGGATATCCTGGACGAAAACCTTCTCCAGAGTGCTCAGGACCTCAGACTGGGCCCTAAGCACACAGTTAAATAATGAAGGAGTGGCTTCACAACAACTCCGTGATTGTTCTTGAATGGCCCAGCCAGAGCCCTGACTTAAACCCAGTTGAGCATCTCTGGAGAGACCTGAAAATGGCTGTCCACCAATGTTTACCATCCAACCTGACAGAACTGGAGAGGATCTGCAAGGAGGAATGGCAGAGGATCCCCAAATCCAGGTGTGAAAAACTTGTTGCATCTTTCCCAAAAAGACTCATGGCTGTATTAGATCAAAAGGGTGCTTCTACTAAATACTGAGCAAAGGGTCTGAATACTTAGGACCATGTCATATTTCAGTTTCGTTTTTAATAAATCTGCAAAAATGTCAACAATTCTGTGTTTTTCTGTCAATATGGGGTGCTGTGTGTACATTAATGAGGAAAAAAAATGAACTTAAATGATTTTAGCAAATGGCTGCAATATAACAAAGGGTGAAAAATTTAAGGGGGTCTGAATACTTTCCGTACCCACTGTATATTGAAAAATGCCCTGGGTCTTCCATTATAATGGCTGTTGAGATTATGAAGTTCAATAAAGTGCATCCATCCATCCATCATAAAAGGTACTCCACATGACAGTGAAGCAAATCAATGCATTTGTGTAAGATATATATGCATATTTAAAACTTTACAAACTGTAAATATGAATATTTGTCTTACATAAATGCATCAGTTTGCTTTAGAAGGCATATATTCACCCCCAAAACCATGTGGAGCACTTTTTATGATGGATGGATGCACTTTAAAGGACTGCAAAATCACGAAAGCCATTCACTGCTATTGTAAAGCTGGGACATTTTTTAATATACAGTAACTCTGATTGTATTCGACTGAAAGAAGAAAGTCATATATACCTAGGATGGTTTGAGGGTGAGTAAATCATAGGGTAATTTTAATTTTTGGGTGAACTATCCCTTTACGTTCAAACTGAAAGGACAACAAATCTTGAT
This sequence comes from Cirrhinus molitorella, assembly GCA_033026305.1. Classification (NCBI taxonomy): domain Eukaryota; kingdom Metazoa; phylum Chordata; class Actinopteri; order Cypriniformes; family Cyprinidae; genus Cirrhinus; species Cirrhinus molitorella. The sequence continues at coordinate 31,121,504 of CM065122.1, read as the reverse complement.
AAAAGACACATTTTAACCATTTTTATTTCATGTTAGGATCAAAATAGTCTATTTTACTTACATTATTGTGACTGGGCAGGGATTTTTTCAACCTGATCTCATGACGAAAATGTACCTCTGGGAAGTTTTTTGCAAGACATGAAATATGTAGCGTCATGTACGTTTCGAGACATATTTAATGTGAAATGTCCACTTAGTGCCACAAGTGTTCCCCCGTAGCAGATGAATGTACATATGGTACGTTTTATGTGACGTTGGTTTTGTATGTACCACTGCAGTTCTGACTTGAAATGACTGCTGAGTGGCGCTATAACTCTATAAATCTGTGACGTTTTAAAATAACATACCATCTGCACTACACCTAAACCTAAAAACCTGATAGTATAAACAAAAGTGAATCTTTCAGCTTTTTCATTGTGACTCATGTTTTTCACGGGATTCATACCCAAGGATTCCATATCCTAAGTCCAATTCTGTGCCAGCTGAGCTACAGAGCAAGCTTGTTACATCCAGTGTTGTGCCCATTTTCGACCCCTTGCCAAATTATTATGCCATCTCGTTGAAATGCCTACATGATTGCCTAATCCCAACTCCACACCTAAACCTACCAACTCTAGGGGGTTGGAAAAGTTCACACCTCATAACAATTACCAAAACACTGGAGGAAATGTCATGGGTGTTAGCTTTCAACTTTGAGCTTAACACATTAGCAGCTGCATTCAGGAAATACCACAATAGCCAAACCCACAACATTCTGGAGATACTAAGTATTTCTAATCACATTCTAAAGTAAACCCATGACATTCCAAGACGTATTCATCCCCAAACATGAGGCAGCTCATTCCTGAGCAGGTTAACAGGATTTAAAAAAATTCTTCTGAAAAAAAAAAAACCCTACAAGCAGGGCTACGCCTTAAGAACACAATGTATGAATAAATCCCATTGCTTATTAATTTTTCAGCTTGCTTACATTCTCTGCAATGCAATTCTGTGCAAGTGAGCACACAATCTGTTTCATCATAGTACATTTCGTCATTTAAGGAGACCTAGGTCTCTTTTCATCTGATTTCAGCATTGTAGTAAAACTTTTTAATAATTAATATTTTTGTTTCTTAATCAATATTTCACCCACTTTTTTATTTGGATCAGCGCTATTCAGCTGTTTTATTTCAGGAACCAGATTTTACTACATAAGTGTGGCCCAACAGAGTGCCAAAATAGTTTATTGTGCAAAAATGTTTTGTACAAAAACATTACAATTATTGTTTCCATGAACTTCATCTTAACATAAAGATTTAATAGGAAGATGAAAAGCTTTGTTTTAAAAAAGTGATTTACTAGCCTAACACACTGAACAACCATTTGGCTAAATAGCATATTAGCATATTTAGCATATTTTAACATATGACAGGTGAATCTGTTCCAAAATACTGTTGAATTTGAACCCATAACCAGTGACAACAACAAAACATACAGTGCAGATAGTATTTTCTCCACTTCCTCCCCCGTTTTTATAACCCATGTCTTTGGCCACAGCATTGTGTTAAATCTTTCTGACCGAAGCATGTTCAGCCCTTGACCCCTCAACTCCTCTCATGCATGTGGTCTTTCTAATGATGTTTCTCTACTTCCTGTGTCCTGTATCTTTTTTTATTGTCCCATGGTGTGTAACAGCGAGAGTCATTAAGCTGTACAGACGAACCGCTCATTAACAGTGGAGTAGCAGACTGTCAAATGACATGGGGCCATATCGTTTTCATCTATAACACCTGCATGCTTCATTTATGCCTCTATATGTGATGACCTTCGACCTGTAGTCAGGATGCCCTCTCAGAGAAGCTTACTGGCATATGGATAATGACTGGCTGTAAGGATGGGTGATGGGTTAACTGTCTTTATCCAGCTGTTACCTAAGTCAGGACTAAAAGACATTAAGGGCAGCTAACCGCACGTCTAAAGACGCCCACAATCCTTTAGCCTCAGGGGAAGCACATTGGCGGAAGCTTCCTGCCGAGTCCTTGCATGTTAATTGTGTCTGCTATCAGTGGGAGTGTGCTTATTTGGCCAATGAGTGGAAAGGGTGGGTTGTGGAAAAGTTGTCAATTTTTAGTATGATCTGATCTGTGATCATACATCCAATATGTGTATGCACAACTTAATTTTGGTTTAGTGACGCTTTGCAATAATAATAATGTGTGTGTGTGTTTGTAATGGTGTGTTGCCATAAGCATGCATACGGCAAGGGAATATTGTCAGATGTAAACTACGCTTGCTAGCACACTGTATGCTACCTGATTTAACTAAGCCGCTTTTGCATGGGAACGAGCAGACTTGTGAGCTGAAGGGTTGCTTCAGGCTTAGTTCTTGTGTTTGCTGCCACATGAGAAAAGCAAGGGTTATTCTGCTGTGGAAGAGCCAATTCCCCTCACTACGGCTGACAAAATACTGCTTCTGACTGCCTATGTGCTTTCTTTCAATGTCTTTTTCTCTGCAAATTGTCAATGTTCAATTTACTGCTGCAGTTATCTTGATCTGAAAAAAAAAAAAAAGGTTGCGTTCCAAAAATAGGCCCCAATTTAGTACTTACAGACAGGGAAAAAAAATCTGAATGCAAATAATAAAACACAAGCAATAAACTATAGATCTAAACTAGATCTGTGCATAGTTAAAAATACAGTTGAAGTCAAAAGTTTAAATACACCTTGCAGAATCTGCAAAATGTTATTTTTTATGTAGTACTGACCTGAATAATAAGATATTTCTGCTGTTCTTCAGAAAAATCCTTGAGGTCCCACAAATTCTTAGTTTTTTCAGAATTTTTGTGTATTTGAACTCTTTCCGACAATGACTGTATGATTTTGAGATCCATCTTTTTTACACTGAGGATGACTGAGAGACTGATATGCAACTATTACAGAAGGATCAAACGCTCACTGATGCTCCAGAAGGAAAACAATGTAAACTTGAAAAACAGAAAACTTTTTGAACTTGAATTTCAGGGTAAATTTAACTTATTTTGTCTTCTGGAAAACATGTAACTATCTTCTGTAACCTCTAAAGGGCAGCACTAAATTAAAAAATATGATATTTTGGCAATATCTCCATTCTGTTCAAAAGTTTTCACCCCCAAGCTCTTAATGCATTGTGTTTCCTTCTGAAGCATCAGTGAGCGTTTGAACCTTCTGTAATAGTTGCATATGAGTCCCTCAGTTGTTTTCAGTGTGAAAAGATGGATCTTAAAATCATACAGTCATTGCTGGAAAAAGTTCAAATACACAAAAATACTGAAAAAACAAAGAATTTGTGGGACCTGAAGGATTTTTCTGATGAACAGAAGGTAGTTTAACTGTTCAGGACAAACATGGGACCCATGAACAACTATATATGAAACTTTATGTGAAATATCTTATTCAGGTCAGCCCATTTAAAAAAAAACAAAACATGCATTTTGTATGATCCCTTTTATTTTGGTAAAATAATTAACATTTTGCAGATTCTGCAAAGTGTATGTAAACTTTTGACTTCAACTGGAAAAGAGTATGTGTAGCAAATTGGCAGAAACAGTTATCACCAACATTTTTCCACAGATTTTATGCTGCAGACAGAAAATTTGCAATCAAAATATTGCAAATTATTTCTTTCTGTTTGGCTCATTTTTCCTCCTTAAAAAGCTGAGGATTTCCACGAAGTCTGAATTAAATGGCCACTTGTAGCGAGTGTCATCTGCGGCCGTGATTGCTGTCGCCATCTGTACTCGTTCCTTTAGCCCTGAGCTCCGATTGATTGGAAGAAAATCCCTGGAAATCCAGCTCCTAACTGGAATGGAAGAGAGATGCTTTTCCTCCTCACCATACGAAATGTGTCAACACAAGCAGATGGCATGAGAAGATGAGACAAAATCTTCCTCTTGTAATAGGCGCCCCGTTATCGGGAACATCCTGTCTGCTTTAAAAGAGTGTACAAGCGTGTATGAAAAACCTGTCAGGCCCGGATCACATAATATCAGCTGCTGCTAATAATGTTCACTATAATCTAAACCCAATTTCATTTCAAACTATCTTTTTATGAGGAGCATGGCGGGTAAATGCTACGTCTGAATCTATAATCAATACAGTCATGTAAATTTCCATATAAATGAAAAGCCCTGTCCTCTGTTATTGGCTCTTACTATGGAACAGATAAACTTGTTGATATGAATGATTTAACTGAAACTACTAAGCAAAAAATGATGGCATCAAACAGTGTTCAGGTGCATTTGCTGTCTACATTGAATGAATTAACTTATGTGTTTACATTTATCTTACTGTTGTATAGCATGTGGTGTTGTTTTGAACATGACTCAGATGGTGTGTGTGTTGTTCTGTGTGGTCTGATTTACGAGTCTTTGCTTGTCTTTATAGCCCAGTGAGCGATAAGAGTGTAATCAGCTTACACAAGCACTGCTCCCAGCCCCACACTGTCTAACAGTAAACACACACGCACACACACACACACACACACACACACACACACACACACACACACACACACACACACACACGTCTCATTCAAATCTCCACATTATGCAATATTACATGCTCACATAAGCGCCGGTTACATACTCTGTGTGCTGGGCAACAGCTCCGGATGTTTGCTGTTTTGGTCAGGCGGGAGGAAGGCATCTATTCCTGTCTGTTTGTGAGATTGTAATCTAGCCTTTACTGTTCAGTTTGCAGAACATCATGATGTTGAACAATAACAAGGTAACGGTCAGTGCAAAACTTCCACAGGGCTGGGGGATATAGCAACAAATAATAATATGCAAATCATATGCGTCTACGTGTGTTTGCCATATACTACCATTCAAGTGTTCATTATTATTATTATTATTATTATTATTATTATTTTAATTCATACTTTTATTCAGTAAGGATGCATTCAATTGTTAAAAGGGGGAAAGTAAAGACTTTATTTCCAAATAAATAAATAATCACCTTATTATTAAAAACCATGCTGTCTTTAATGTCAAATACTTACATTTAAAAATTACTTAATATTTAAACTGTTGTCAATAACAATAGACTGTTTAAAATTATATCTAAATTATACATGTGAAAACCAGGAGCTCATAGAGCTGCATATTATGAAAAAAAAAAAAAAAAAGGTTTGTTCTTTATATTGTAATATTGATTCATAATATTGATATAGGTAACAATATAAAACGTTTCGGTTTCGTTTTGGGTATGTCACATTCTGGCTTCACAGACAAACTTGTTGGTCCATGACGTTAGCCAAGTCTAGCACAACTCCAGTTATAAAAGTTAGGAAAATAATCTTTTATTTACATCGTATCTGCACTGTGTTGTTCATACTGAGAGAATTTGTGAGCGAGCGCACTCATCAACAGCTCCGGTGTTGATGTTAATCTAAACGCCTCTGATTGGCTTGTTTGACAGCACTGACCTCTAATTGGCCAATCAGTGTTAATTTTAACAGCAAATTTTGATTTAGTTTTAGTCATAGTCTTTTGACTAAAATGGCATTTAATTTTAGTCATAATTTAGTAATCTGAATTGTTGTTTTTTTTTTGTTTTAGTCTAGTTTAGTCTAATCTTATATCATAAGATTTGCTAAAATTGTATGGGTTTAGTTACAGTGCAATGCATTTAAGCATTTCTCTAAAATTTCCAAACTCATTATATAGGTTTGATATTAAGGTTTTATCATGATAAACACAATTTAACTGCGCTGATACTCAACATGTCTTAATATTAAAATAAAACCACTTCTCATAAAGAACATGGTCTTCTTTTCAATGAAATACCAATGTTATAGACTAATTATGCATTCTTTATAGTAACTTGTTTACCATATTCTTCATTCTTTCAAACAGACATTTATTTCTATAAATGAATTTAAATTAATCTTTAGGGCTACGTAAGTGATTCAGTCAAGAGCAGTGAGTGGTTCAACAGAAATGTGTTTAATTGGTTATAAGGCTCAACACTGCAAACTGATGCAGTGTGAGCGAATTCTGAATGTAATTTTTTAAATTGACACTTTCCATTCATTTTCACATTTCATTTTAATCCCGACAGCCGTAATACGCTGTTTGTTGTACATTGTATAGGCTTATTAATGATTTTATATACCCAGCAGGTACATAACGTCATAAGATGCTGATATTTGTTTAAATTTCGTTGCGACATTGGTTAACCAATATTCAGTGTCAATTCAACATCTAATGCTGATTAATTTGATTTGATTGATCCAATTCCGATGTTAGCTGATGCTGATATTTTGTTGTTTTAAGGTTGCGTAACCAACATTAAGTCAACTTCTTCACCAGTCCTTTCAAAAGAAATTTCCACACTAAGAAATAATCAGATTTTTTTTTTTTTTTGTCAGTTGACTGACACTGTGCTTTATTGCTGTACAGGGATTTTATAAAACATTTCAAAACAAAATATGTACCGAGACATACATTTTTTTTTCTTTGCCCACAAACATGTATTGAAGTAATAGGCATATTTATATAGAATTTACAGAAAGATCAAAAAGGAAGAAAAAAAAAACACATTGATCTCAAAAGACAGCAACAGCCATGATAATTAAATATTTTGTTGATCTCTGCGTATCTGAGCAAGCACAAGAATCTGAATGAGTTTGTTTTCACTCTCTTAAGATGAAGATGTAAAGACCGAGACCAGAAGAGGATTGAGTTCTAGTCAAAACCAAGACAAGTAAATATGGTATTGGACTCTGAACACGACCCTATATTCTCGTCACTTCGGGCTCGATTGAACTGCTCTTGACTACAACACTGGGAGATGTTCTCTACATATTGATTTTAGCTGAATCATTTCAGGCCATTGTTTTGCCATCAAAACAAGAGGCCCATAAAATCAAGGCCGTGTTGGGCTGGAGGATGACACAAGTTCATAACATCATGTTTGGATGGTTCCACAGCACCAGTTAAGACAAAGGGCATGATCCAATGATGTCTATATCTCCACAATGTTTCAGACTAAGCACAGAAAAACAGATAGACGGGGCGGATACATAAGAGATCTCATGCGTTAACATACGTTCCCTTTTCAACAAGAAAAAACAGGAAAATGGGTTCATACTGTACAGTTCTTTTCATTCTCTTTTTGCTTTATAGTACTGATGATAAGTCAATACTAGACATTATAAAATAGCGAGTTTTTTTTTTTTTTTTTCAATAAATAAATGTTTCAAATAATAGTATCGTAACCCTGTTAAGCAGTAGCGATGCAAAGCAGCTGTGGATCAAACCCATGAAGTGAGTTCCGGTCTCCGTCAGCACTGGCCTGCACAGTGATTTTAATATGCGTCTCTGATCTGCAGGACTGCACAGCAGTGAATATGCTTTTAAGCCACCGTCCAATGGAATGGGGAAAGGGACTATTCACATTAGTTGGGAAGAGAAGAGACAGAAGAAGATATGAGATTCACAAGCCTTAGCAGCCCATTTTAGAGCTGTTTGTAAGCCAGAAAATATGACTCACAAAACTGGGCCTTAAAAACATCTCTGCAATATGTTAATTTGAATGAATTTTAGACCATGTTTCACACTGAAAATACAATCATTAAACACAACTGGTTATATAAACCATACCTATTGAAGGATTAGTTCACTTCCTGATTAAAATTTCCTGATAATTTACTCACCCTTATGTCATCCAAGACGTATATGTCTCTCTTTCTTCAGTCGAAAAGAAATTTAGGTTTTTGAGGAAAACATTCTGGGATTTTTCTCCATTTAGTTGACTTTGATGATGGCCAACAGGTTGAAGGTCCACACTGCACGATCTCAGCCAATGAATAAGGGTCTTATCTAACAAAACAATCAGTAATTTTCTCAAAAATATATATATAATATTTTGACTGAAGAAAGAAGGACATCAACATCTTTGATGACATGGGGATGAGTAAACTTCAGGAACTTATTCTTGAAGTGAACTAAGTCACTGTTTTCTCAGATGTATGTACATTCAAATATTGAGACCAAAGACCTTGACATGGAGGGGGCTGAATTTTTAAGGTTTAACATTCGGGGAACTTGTTTTTCACTTTTTTGACGCCTCCTTCAATGAAGCCTAAACAAAACACAGCGGCAAAGTGCAACTTAAACATACTTGCACAAACACAAATGTTCTGTACAATACATTAAATATCTTTATACATTTCGAAGATTTGCTGAAGTCCTGTGGGGATGGACAACGGCTAAAGAGTTCACCATGAATAAACAATCATTCTGTACTAAAACGATATTCACACTATAAAACCCACCACCTTAGTCATTCTGTCATTGAACATTCAGAAATATCTTTCCATTATCTGTACATAATCCATCTATTCAGTCATACCGAAGTCAATCAAAACCAAAAGGTTCTGCTTATTCTCAGAAAAGCGCCTGTACTTGACGTACACGGCTGTGCTTATGGTGGGTCTCCTGCTGCAAACCCAGTGTTCAAGGTCCAAAAATATTTACCCAAGGTCTTTCAGGTAATAAATCTGTATGTGCACACTGTATAGATAAACCAAATGCCTCGAGGCCTCTGTTTGGAGGCATCTGCGTACCTTCACAAATTAGGAACGACTAGAGAGACGAATAGCTTGAAACTTCAGGGGGACCAAAGGTCATGTGCTGTTTGTACAGGTTGTCTACTAAGGTACTGACATGTTACCATTCAACCCAGCATTCGTACATAAGCACCTCTGAGGAAAAGTCCAAAAAGGGTTACGGGAGTCACATCGGCAGTAATATCCATCACTAGTAATAATTGTTCCGTCTGAAGGTGCATTTGGAAAATTGTGCTCTTTAACCATTCGATATAAATCAGGCGTCTTCAAGTTTGTCGACAGTACGTCTTGCGAAACCTTTCGGTTTCGTGTTGCGTAAGTGTGCGCACATCAATCTAAAGCGAACGATGAATGTAGTCCAGAAGCTGGTGGAAATGTTGTGGACCTGTGGTGTTACTAGTGATTTCCCTGAACCCTGACCTCTTCGTAAGGTCACAACCTGTGTGTGATGGTTGCCACCTCTAATGGAGGGTAACCAAAGCACCTGAAAAAGCATGAGGTGTAGCTGCTTCTCTGAACCTGAAGGAGGACTTTGTTCACAAAGCTCGACCTAGGAGGTCAACACAAAGTCTTGTAAACTTTAAGGTCTGTCGCATCCATGTGTCTCGAGTGCTCGAGTTGGGACAGAACTGGCACTTTTTACCCAACCCAGTCAACGACAACCACATGTGGAGCGACCAGCACCAGGGTTTAACACTAAAATATGGCCCACGATGTAGACTATAGCACACAGTTGAGATATGTTTGCTCAGCCCTAAGATGAGTTGCAATCAAGGAGACGTGATGAGATCTTCCAAACAGTGTGATGTTTAGGACACTGCGAATGGGATTCATAATAGCCATGCCCCTTTTTTGTTTGCCTAATGACTTTGTTTTCAAAGTTGGGCTTGGTAGTCTTTGGGGGCTTCTTGTTATTTGGTCCTAGCTGGCCATTAGTTGGAGAGATGGTATGGAACAATTTTCCAAGGAACCTTTCATTCTTTCAAAAGGAGTGAAGAGAGGAACAAGTACAAGTTGGGAGATGCCCTACTCTCCTGAGTTCAGAGTCTGGCTCTGTTTAGAGGAAGTCACCTATATGTGAAAAGCAAACTGTAAAAATGGCCATCGGGCCTAAGGAGTGGGGTTTAACTGAGGTTTAACTCAAGAAGACCGCAATCTCTAGGGCGATGATTTCTTTCTGGGACTCTTGGTCTTCACTGTTAGGGTGGGTGAGGTGTTTGTGTGGAGCCAAGCGTTCTGCCAGTCCGGTCGACCATCACAAACACTTCTCCGCCAGCGCAACAATTCCTGCAGAGTGGCCCGCTGATCCCCACATGCACGTGACCTCTGGAGAACCTGAGAAAATGACAGAAAGGTCATTTTTAGTATGATGCATAATTGGATGTATCTTCAACCTGCTTCTGGATAGCTACCTTTATATACACTCCAGTTATTAAGACTTGCATGGCTTAATATAACATAAATAATGTCTCTTACTGAAATATGTAGTAGAAAACCCATGAAAGACTTGCGTTATTTAAATCCACATTGTTTTATACATATTTCGGACTGTGGAGGCACCATTATTTTGATGATGTGGAATGGCTGCACTCGGTAAGATACTGTTGCCTCAATACAACTCAAAAAACAAAATACTGATTCGATGCCACATTGTGCAGCTTTTGGTTGTAATTTTCAGTCGAAGGGCAACAAGAGAAGCAAAGCAAGTCTTCACTGCTTTCCTAGTGATATGAAGAGAAGAATTTGACTGTGGATGAAAGACCTGCGTCTTTGTTCTCTCCACTTTAGCCCTGATACCTTTAAGGCTTTTAGTAGAACACAGCTACTGAAAGAGCTTAGAAACGACAGAGATAAGAAACGCTAGATGCCATCCTGGCAGGATGTAAACATGTCGAGGCTTGTCATGGCACCGCAGCCACTAAAGGAGTTTCTCAGCGCAGATTTCATTCGATATCCGCGGGGGTGTTTACACTCCTTGTGGGGAAAAAATGATGGTATGGCATTTGGTTTAAGCCTGTAAGCTTGTGGCTGTGGTCATCTTTTCAGTATTTTATTTTTCAGAGTTGTGGTAAAAATAGCAACATGTAGATCACTGCATGCATTTCATGTCATTCAATAATGGTGCCCCCCATAGTCCAAAATATGTATAAAACAACATGTATTTTTTAAATAACGCTGATCTTTCATGGGTTTTCTACTACATATTTCAGTAAGAGACATCTTTTATGTTATATTAAGCCATACAAGTATAATATCCAGGGTTCCTTTTCAGGTCCAACCTTGCTCCAAAACACCTGCCTGGTCGAGTAATTCTGAGCACTGTGTTTGGCTGGTTTAGATGTGTTTGATTAGGGTTCGACTCAGCAGGATGGTAGCAGGGTTGGCGACCACTGATCTACAGTAGGGTACAATGGGGCCAAAGGTGCTCCAGGGTAAAAGGTGCTATTGATATTATTTTTTCTCTAAACCACAATGATGGCTTGAAAATATCTGCTTTTCAAGATAGACGTGCAAATTTGGCTGATGCTTAATGCGATCGTAGGCTTGATTCTGTGCTTACTTGATCTAATATTTGATGTTTTTTAAAATGCTGTAGTAAATGTAGCAAATGAGAATCGCTGAAATTCTTGAATATATCTTGAGGCATATCTTCCTAATAATTTGTTTTGTTTAAGATAATTAACAATAGAATATGTAAAAGTATGGTATTTGGGGTAAAAAGCCCCTCTGCTGTTGAGGCTAAAAGGCACAATAATTAACATGATAATTAACAGAAGGCTGATTTTTCAATTTGTTGACATGACATTATAACGACTTGTATGATTTATTTTCACACAAAATCTGTTGCTCCATAAATGGTTCAATACAAACGTATATATTTTTCTGCAATCATACACTTTGGGCACAGTGGAAAGCACATTTTCTTTCTTAGGGTGTGCCTTTAGCCTCGCTGTACCCTACTACATACCACCAATTAACAGAATATCAGTGATCCAGACTGTAATTCCAATATAATTTAGGTTACAACAGTAAAACAACACACACAGGTAATGCACAAAGCATCAGGAAATTGAATGTGTCCAGTGTTTGGTGGAGCGGTGGTATGAGTGAATGTATTGGGTCATATAATGTGTCCATGACACAGAAAAGGAAAAATCTTTTAAAAAGAAGAGCAAATTGATGCTACCAGATGGAACCAGCAATGCTGCCATACACACATACACAAAACCCACCCATGGGCGTCTCTCATCCATCATACGAGCGTAATCAATAAACAGATAAATCAATCCATCCCAATCATCTGCAGCTGGTAAACGCCACAAATGGAACAGGAGCTCCTGCTGTGCCTCTGATCCATTCATGACGGATGCAGGGTTGAAGGAAAGTCACGTGGCTTTAGTTTGGTCAAAGAGAAAACCCCTGTCCATTTGTTTTCTCTTTCTCTTTCTCTAATAGGACACCCAACTGTGTCTGATGCCAGCAGAACTGCAGTGCTAAACGGAGAGACTGTCATTTGTTATTATTAGTGAAGTTAATAAGTGAAGCCCACAGAATTCTTGCAAACAGTCGCTTGGCCATATAGACAGAGCTTAGGAAGTACAAATCTGGGCTGTTAACCTGGATCAAACCCTGAACTTATTACTGTCCTTGAGCAAGGTTGCTTCAGGTGAAGCAACCCTGGAAATGTGTTTAACACGCTAAAGAATAGAACAGAAATAGCAACCCTGGAAATGTGTTTAACACGCTAAAGAATAGAACAGAAATAGCTGAACAGAAACAAAGAAACAAACCATCTGGGACTCTCAGTGCTTTAACAATCCATTGACAGGATATATAGAAATTCAGACTTTGCAATTCAAATGAGATGAGATCTCTGGAGGTTAGTGTTTAAATCCATCTAATGCACCTGGATCAGCATTCAACAGTGCAAAACATACCAGTAAAACAAGACCAAATTACTTCAGAAGCAAATATATAGTATATATAAAATATATTTAATAATAAATAAATAAATAAATAAATACATACATACGTACATACATACATACATACAATACAATACAATACAATGCAATACAATAATTTGAATTCAGCTGGTTCCTCAAGGAAACATTCCTCATTTTCATTAAAAATAAAATGAAATAAAATAAATAATTATAAAAATAAATATATATATTTTTTACCCTCATTTTCATTAAAAATAAAACAAAATGGAGCTATTTTAATTCAGCCAGTTCCCCAAGGAAACATTCCTCATTTTCATTAAAAATAAAATAAAATAATTTTAATTCAGCTAGTTCCTCAAGGAAACATTTTTCATATTCAAATAAAAAATAAAATAAAATAAAAAGCTATTTTAATTCAGCTAATTCCCCAAGAAAACATTTCTCATTTTCAAATAAAATAAAATTAAATAAATTCCCAAGGAAACATTTCTTATTTTCTTTAAAAATAAATAAAATAAAGTTATATTAATTGTAACATATTTTATTTTAAATAAATAAAATACAATAAAAAAAAATACATAAAAATAAAGTTTTTAATTCAGCTTGTTCCCCAAGGAAACATTCCTCATTTTCATTTAAAAAAATAAAAAATAAATGAATAAATAAATAAATAAATAAATAAATAAAGTTTTAATTCAGCTAGTTCCATAAGAAAACATTTCTTATTTTCATTTAGTTTAACTAAAATAAATTAAAATGAAAAAAAAAGAAAGCTATAAAGACAATAAATCAATCAATCAATCAATCAATCAATCAATTAATCAGATTTAAAAAAATGACAAAAACAAAAAATAACTAACAAAAATGTAAATCAGACAACATAAACATAAAACTAATTTAAACTTAATAAAAACTACAACAGTATCTCACTGACACAAAAAAGGCTGTACTCCACTAATCCCCTCATTTCATAACTATGTGAATATATGTTTGCAAAGGCTTAAGGAAGCCTCGAGCCTTGAGGATTAAATCTGATTATCGCTGTTAATCTATGTGTTCTCCACAAGAGGAGAGCGTTCAGGAAGATACAGCGACCGATCATACAGTAGAGAGTTTTGGCAGACTACATCTAAAATGACGTAACGGGATGCCCTGGCCTATTTTACCGCTCCGCTCTGAGAGGGAACTCATCCGGAAACATCATGAGAGTGTGAGAGTGCAGTGGTGGAAGCTACAGCACTGCAGAAGCGCATTCTAGTAACCCAGGCCATCTACAGAGCCGCACACACCCACGTACCGATCCATAATTTACACCTATCTGTCGCCTCTCAGTTCTGACATCACTACGCTAACAGAACAGAGACACAAAGATGGCACACGGTGTACTGAACCGAACAAATCACAGTCAGCCAATCACATGCTCTCATTAAGCACGAGCACGACGTCTGTGTCAATCACTGCATTCACACCTGTAATGCTATCTGGACGCTGCACAAAGACACACACAAAGCACCTGGATCACATGCAGCTATTCATATTCAAGCGCAGAAACCATTATGTTTAACCTTGCATTATTTATGGACTTCATGAAAGGGCACACATGCACGCTTAGAGATGTGGATACAGACAGGCGGGCTACATGACCACTTATACTCTAAATTTAGCATGGCCTCTCAAACCGTCGGGGACATCCAGTTCTTTGACAATCAATTGACAGAATATTCAGTGATTCAGGCTTTGCAATTCAGATGAGATGGGGTCTCGAGGGGTTTCCAAACAAGAAGCGGATCCCATTACAGCTAGTGTTCAAATCCATGTAAAGTACCTGCATAAGAGCCTACTGTACATTATTAAAAAAAAAAAAAGACAATTCGAAGTATTTCTGAAACTAATATATAGGCATAACTTCAGTGAATAAATATTGAATCAAGTTAAATTAAGTTTCAGTTTTTTCTTGTTTTAAACATAATATTTGTCAGTATGATAGGAAAGATAAACTTCAATATATATTAAAAAAAATAAATCTTGTTTTAAGCACTAATTTGTCTATATGCCGTAAACTAAAAAAAAAAAAAATCTTTGGATTAAGTTTATTTTTCTTGCAGATTTTTTTCTTGTTTTTACACATAATATTTGTCAGTATGATATTAAAGACAATATACATTCTCAAAAACATTTTATTTTACACAAATATGTTGGAAGACATTTCTACTATCTTTATTTTACCTTTGGAGTTTCTATCTTTATTTAAGCATTACTTTGCTAACATGGTGTAAAAAATAACTGGGAATACATTTAAAAAGTCAAGATATATTTTCTTGAAAAATAAAATAAAATAAAATAAAATAAATTATTTCAAAAAACTATTTCATAAGCAAATATGTAGAGATATTCTCAGAGATCTTATATTAAGTTCATTTTCTCACAGCACAAGCAATATTTTGCTTGTTTTGAGCATAATATTAGTCAGCATGATAGTAAAAATAAACTTCAATATATATTCTCAAAAACATGTTTTGATATATTTTTTTACTATCTTTATTTTGCCGTCAAATTTGTATTTTGCTCTAAGCATTAATTTTCCATTATGGTGAAAAAAACATATATAAATAATAATAATAAAATAAAGATATAGAAATATAAGATATATTACATATATTACATATTACAAAGTCAATATATATTTTCTTAATAAATTATTAAATAAAGCCAGTAAAAATCCTTAAAAAAATATTTCAAAAGCAAATATGTAGACATATTTTCAGAGAATATATCTGGAATTAAGCTAATTTTCTTCCTCATTTTCTATTGGTCATTATAAGAAAAATCAACTCCAAATTTTTTTTTTTATTTATTTTTGAAGATTTTTTATTTTTGAAGATATTTCTACAATCTTTATGTTAAAAGCTGTATCATTAATTTGCCAATATGGTGTAAAAAATAACTGAAATATATATATATATATATATATTTATAAGTCAAGATATATTTTCTTGGAAAATAAATAAACAAATAAATAAATACAATAAAAATAATAAATAAAGCCAATAAAAATCCTTCAAAAAAATTATATTTATTTCAAAAGCAAATATGTAGACTTAATTTCAGAGAAGGTATCTTGAATTAGGTTCATTTTCTCACAGCACGTTTTTGTTTAAACCATAATATTTATCAGTATGATAAGATATATATTCAATATATAAGAGTCTTTTTATCTTACACTAGTTTAGGATATTTTTACTTTACCTTTATCTACTCTATCTTTACTTTACCTTTGAAATTTGTATCTTGTTTCAAGCATTAATTTGCCATTATGGTGTAAAAATAACTGGTAAAAATATATAAAGATATATTTATAAAGTCAAAATATATTTTGTTAAAAAAATGTGAAAAATAAATAAATAATAAACAATAAATAAAAATAAAACGAACTAAATCTGAAAACAAGTCTTTTATAGTGACATTTTAAAGAAATTTTTACTGCAAAACACAACCAAAACATTACGATTTATTTTTTCCTTGTATAGCTCTCAACTGCCTGCAATTTAAAAATCCTAAAACAACACACTAACATGTGCCAAACCGTAAAGATGTCACAGCCAAACCAAGAGCTGTAATTTTGAAAGTGCGCATGTAAATAAGGGCAGCTGGTCAGTAGGCTGCGTACAAAGGGGAGGACACATGGAAATATCCTGTCCCTGGGGAGAGGGGCAGCCCATGGCCTGACATTCAGCCCGACTCACCCCTTCATGAGATATTGGGCTGGAACTCAATACGGGTCAGGCCTGAATGTCAGCGCAGTGAAAGGTCAGCAGGGACACGCGAGGCTCATCAGGGTCTTATCATCCATGAGGCGCTTGCACTGCATTAGCCCCAGCACCTACTAAAGCAATCTTGATACAAAGGGCAAAGGTCAGGGAATCATTATTAACACGCATATTATGGGATTTTCAAACTGTTGGGGCATTCGGCTGAACATATAAACTTGATCTCACCACATCTAATGTTCTCTCTATTGTCCTGTATATGAGAGAATATTTTGGCTATGTCTTATCTGTGCTGTATACAGCAACACTAGATAGTATTCATACAAAGGTGGCAGTAATGGCAACTGATAAAATGGCTTTTCATGGCTTTCTCAAAATGTCTGCTTTTCAACTGGTGGGTCACAAACAAATGTGTTGCAGGGCTTTTCTGATAGGATCATAAAGAGCAGGAAAAAAGCAGACAATCAAATGCAACTCACCATATAATAACTTGAGGTAGCGAAATAAACAGGCTTATTAACTTTTAAAAGGAAGGAAAAAATGTGTCCAATCAAATATTTTTGTTAGCCACAATGTGCTTTGTTGTGTGAATTACTAACTGCCGAGAGCATATAACTGTAGACATTTAAGGAACAAAAACTGTCAGTTGTTCTATTTAGCATGTTAACAATTCTGAGTAGCATTGGTATATTTGTAGCAATAGCCAAAAATACATTGTATGGGTCAAAATTATAGATTTTTCATGTCAAAAATCATTAGGATATTAAGTAAAGTTATTTTATACATTTCCTACCATAAATATATCAAAACCTAATTGGTTAGTGATTTCCATTGCTAGGAAGTTCGTTTGGACAACTTTAAAGGCAATTTTCTCAGTATTTTAATCTGTTTGCACCCTTAGATTTGAACTTTTAAAATATTAAAAATTTGTCATATCCTAACAGACCATACATCAATAGAAAGCTTATTTTAGATCATATAAATGTCAAGTTATATAATCGTGAAACAAAACCACTGTGACGCATTCTAGACACATTTTTCAGAGAATATACTGTACAAGCTTATGTCTAGTATAAAGGTTCTTGTATTGGGGAGTATACAGACTGTGGTCTATAGAAAGATGTGTGTTACCCTCTGTCCAGGCCGTACAGATGTGCAGTTGGATTCTTCAATGGTGCTTTTATCATTCAACCTTTAAGAAGATTAGAAAGCTCTCCTCCTCCCTTATCCTGTCCCGCCCCTCTACAAGAACCGTAAGCCCATGGGATCCCCTCAAAGAGACCAGTCATGTGCATATGTGTCTTTATCTTTCCATTCTAGGAGGATGTGAAATTTAATATTTTCTCTTAGCATATTATCACCTGAGAGAGGATAGTGTTACGTGAATGAATAAATAAATAAACAGTCAGAGAATTCATGCGTTTGTTTACAAAAAAGTACCATAATACAATGGTATATACACTAGCTTTTAAAGGGTTTTGGTCAGCATGATTTTCAAATGTTTTCAAAATAAGTTCTTTATTTGATCAAAATACAGTAAAACAGTTGTTTTAATTGTTAAATATAATTACAGCTTTACAGTATTACAGTACAACTTTTTTTTTTTTTTTTTTTTTTTTTTTTAAGTATTTTAAAATGTAATACATTTTACAAAGCTGAATTTTCAGTCTTCAGTGTTACATGATCCTTCAGAAATCATTTCTATATGCTGATTTATTACCAATGATGAGAATGGCTGTGCAGCTTAATATTTCTGTAGAAGCAACATTTTTTTCCAGATTTTTTTTTGATGAATAGAAAGTTCAAAAGAGCAGCATTTATTGGAAATAGAAATCTTTTGTAACATTTTAAATGTCTTTACTGTCACTTTTGATCAATTTATTGCACACTTGCTCAATAGTAGCTCTAAAAACAAAACGTATTCCTATGGAAGCCCATTTCAGCCCTTAAATAAAAATGTGAGTTTTTAATCTCACAATTCTGGCGTATTTTCTCAGAATTGTGTGATATAAACTCAGTTACGAGGGGTAAAAAACTCAGAATTGTGACATATAAATTCACAAATCTATTTTTTTTTCTCACAACATGACTTTATAACATGCAATTGTGAGTCAAGTCAGAAATGTGAGTATAAACACAATTCTGAGAACATATTGGTCTTTTATCCTCCTCAGAACTGGACTTTATAACTCACAACAGTGAGTTTATATCACACAATTCTCACTTTTTTTTCTCGCAAATGTAACTTTATAACACAAAATTGTGAGATAAACTAGCAATTCTGAGAACATATCAGTCTTTTCCCCCCTAAGAGAATTCCGAGAAAAGTCAGAATAACACGTTTGTTTCATACGATTCTGAGAAAAAAAAAATCAGAATTACATGATATAAACTCGCAATTGCATAAAAAATGTCCGAATTGTGAGATACCAGCTCGCAATTGTGAGAAAACTGACAACTATAAGAAATAAACTCGCAATTCTGACTTTTTTTCTCATATAACTCACAAACTCGCATTTGTGAGAAAACTCAGAATTGCGAGATAGCATCACTGTACCATAGTATTTCCTTTGTATCTTTTTGTGAGAGTCTATTACTGTCCTATCATACAAAATACAATGCCACAGTATTACTGAGGTACCATGTCCAAGAATGGTATACGGCTACAAAATAGTACCAAAAAGCACCCAGATGGAACCAAATAACTTTTTTTTCTGTGTTGATTTTGAAAATCTGAAAAATACATTTAAATACATAAAATGTGTTAAATGGAACCAAGTACACTAAAGTCTTCCTGATATCTGAATGCATTATGAGATTAGCCATAATATTTAGTCAACAAACATGAAAGCGTCTGTATAATTCTAAGAACTGCAGATGATCCAGTTCTGAAGATTCTGTGGAGTTCCATGCACATTTAGGCCTGATTATTAATTGTATTTTCTCTGTCTATCAAACGTAGCACCAGTTCTTCTCGAACTGTTTTGGCTTCTATCATTTTGCTTCTCTTTTTCAAAAACCTTCTCAGAGGAACCCAAAGCCATCTCATTATGCCTTCATTTTCAAAGCTGATGGAAATCCTTGGTCTGAAAGTCTTCCATTAAATCAACCAGCAAACTGTGTTCACTGAAGATTAGCCTATCCACAAGCAAAGGACAAATTGGGCAAGTGCTGCACTTCAACTGGCAAGCAGAATCAGTGAATGGAGCAGTACTGGGAGTGGGTTGTGCTCTGATCTAATTACAACCACTAAAAGAAGAAAACACAGACCTTCATCAGCCAGTTCGTTCTGATCAGACGCCACAGAACCTGATTGTGTGTACTCGCATAAGACACAGAATGAGAAACAGGATGTTTGCGTATTTGAAATGATATAGCCTTAATGAGTTCATATTCAAAAACAAGTCTTGGAAGCCACTCAACAAAAAAAAAAATCAATGTTCATGTGATGTCTTAAGAAGGATGTTCACCCTTCACATGGTAAGGAAACAGATTTGATAAGTCTTGTTGATATCAGATTGAAGCTATCCTCAAATGCACTTCAGCATCTTCAGAGAAACTCTTAAGCATGTCTTAGATGACATCGCACTCTCTCGCAAATAAACACGAACATAAGATCCCCATTCTTGGTACATCAAGTACATGCTCTTTACCAGTAATTGAATTCCTATGAGTGCAGAAGGACAGCTAATTAAAAAGGCTAGACTCATGGCTAACCATAATCCCCTAACGAATGCTCCTCAGCTGTTTCTCTTCACGTTCCTGACAAGCCTTCAGACCGTTTGAGGACAGGAAAAAGCTGTGAAACCTTGAAAAGCATATCAAACCAGGTTGAGACAGGACAAACCTAGAGAATCCTGATAACTCAAAGGTTTTACAGGATGATCTGACACCTTGTCTGACTCCTAAACCTATATTAGCTTACAGGCATGAAGTTAAAGGACGTCTGAGGTAAGGTGAGCTACAGAGCTCAAGGATAACAGTGAATGCCTCGTGATACTAACCAACTGTATATATTAAGGATTGGCATTTTGTTTACTTGAGTACAAAACAAATAAACCCAATATTTTAAAATTAAGTAAAGACTACTGAGCTTTTCTGATACTGGTGTTCCCTTCATGCACTGGGGCATACATTAAGGTAGATTTTTTGTTTTCCAGTTGTATTTACACTGTTTTATCATTCCTTTTTTTTTTTTTTTTTAGGTTTAGTAACGAGTGATTTTGTTACACCTGGACTTACATTTTCTACTTAAAATGACACATTTATATTTTAAAAACATCCACAGAATGTTATTGTCATCATGTAGCCTATTACCAAGTATTGCAGTCTCTTTGTTTGGGTTAGTGCCGCATTACTAATTATGTAGATGTGGTATCTACTACATGGTATCTATTGCATTATTTAGATGTTTCTGAGTAACACACACACTGTAAAAGCATGATTTAATTTAGTGCTACACTGAGTAAAATCAAAGTATTACTCAAACTTTTACTGGCCAAGCTAAATTTTCTTTCTTAAATTTACTTAACTTTGGTAAGTAGATATTACTCAACAATAATGTCTTTTTTGTAAAATATATAATTGCAAAGTGTCACTGTTTTCGTTTTAAGTCAAATATTGAAAAAAAAATGTCGACTTTGACATTTTGCTATGTAATTAGTGTTGGGGGTAACGCATTACAAGTAATACGTTATGTACTCGGATTACTTTTTTAAGTAACTAGTATAGTAACATTACAACTAATATGTTACACAATTAGATTTTTTTTTTTCAAGAAACAAGTACAGTAACACATTACTTTTAACATTTTGTTATTAAAAATATAAAAAATAAATGTTAACATTTACAAATGTTGACATTTTTGCTATGTAACCAGTGTTGAGGGAAACACATTACATTAATATGTTACGTAATCAGATTACTTTTTTCAAGTAACTAGAAAAGCAATACATTACTTTTAAATTTACAACAAAATATCCAAGTTACTTTTTCAAATAAGTACTGCAATATGTTATGTAATCAGATTACTTTTTTAAGTAACAAGTAAAATATAATTAATAATATAATAATAATAATAATAATAATTTCATTATTAAAAAATATTGAAAATAAATGGTAACTTTGACATTTTGCTATGTAATCAGTGTTGGGGTAACATTACAAGTAATATGTTATGTAATCAGATTACTTTTTTCAAGTAACTAGTAAAGTAACACTGCTTATAAATTTTGTTATTAAAAATATTGAAAATAAATGTGAACTTTGACATTTTGCTATGTAATCAGTGTTGAGGGTAACATTACAAGTAATATGTTACGCAATCAGATTTTTTTTTTTCCAAGTAAGTTTGTAAGTTACTTTGTTTCCCATTTATTCACTAGCTGCGCTTGCATTACAGATTTGTGCAAAACTTTAGCGACATTTTATGAATGTCAAAAAAACTATTGCGAAATGACGGCATTTCCATTAACCGATATTATTCGACTACGTTTTTTTTCCTCTCATGATAAGTCATGGCGACAGATGTTGGTAGTTTTCCGTATATCACAGCCATTCTACTAGCCATTATTTTTAAGCAGAGGAGATGTAGAAGTGTATCTTTTAGCAAAGCAGCGTGGACCCACTTCTGAAACGTGCTGCGGCACAGCATTAAGTCGGAGCTGTAATGCGGAAGTAAGTGGTTATCCAAGAATAAATAGCAAGGAAAGCACCTAATTCTTGAGAGCGGCCACATATAAGGTGTTTCTTGGAGGTTATAGTACTTGATGATCATGTGACTTTTATATATGCCAGGTGACCTGTACATGCGAAAAAAATAAAAATAAAAAATGGTGTCACAGGGCCCTTGCAGTTGCCAAAAATGTAACCTTTGGGGTTTTTGTTATTAAAAATAAATAAGCAACTTCAGCCCAGGAAGTAAGGCAAAAGAATTGCAATGCATTACTTTCCAGAAAAGGTAACTAAGTACTTAGTTACTTTTTTAAGGAGTAACGCAATATTGTAATGCATTACTTTTAAAAGTAATTTCCCCAAAACTGTATTTAATAAAAATTACAGTGACACTAAAGTTTGTGGAAAAAGTTGCTTTGGACACATTAGCATATTGGATTTTGAAGATATTCTGTTTTCATTATCAATAACTGTTGTCATTGAGTATTTGTGGCTATCCATGTTATGTATCCATCTGCATCATTTACACACTATTTCCTCTGGCCGTATGTGTGACACATGTGAACATTTGTTTGTGGTTGAAACATAAGAGCAAGAGCCATTGATTGAGTGCAGAGACGTGGCTCTGCTCCACACTCTCTGTAAGGCATGATTCAGCAGGCAACAATGAACATCTCAGCATGAGGACAAACTCCATAAAGAGCCTCTGTCTCAGAGCAAAATCAATAAGCAAAACTTAGGAAAGGAGAGAACATAAAAAGGAAAAAGGACTGAATGAAGGTTCAAGAAAAGAGCAGGGTTGCCATGTTCACAGCAATGAAAGAAGAGCCAGCGGTGAGGAATGGAGACATTTCAACAAAAACTGCAGCTCATGTTCAAGTAAACAGAGACTGGACGGTAAAACTGTGACTGTCTTCAGTCTGACACAGTCAGAAGAAAGCATGTGTGGACAAGCTCCATGACATGCTGTACGGTAGATCATTTACGGTACACTTAATCCTCAATAATATCACATTTACAGGAACAGTTCACCCTCAAATTAAAGTTCTGTCATCGTTTACTCACTGCTATGTCTAAACTTGTATGCTGCTGTTTTTATGATACTTTTTGTTATTCTTGGAGCTTGACAGGAATGCAGCTGCCTGAACATTCTTCAGAATTTCTTATTTGTCATTCCTCACAAGAAAGTCAGGTTTTAAGCAACATAAATCAATCAGTAATTGATGAAACTCCATTTTTTAGATGAACTGATTGCCACAACAGCATTATCCCACATTACTTCCCCATCGCTTTGCAAGAGCGAGTCCTAGCAGAGCTGCAGTTTCCTTCAATAGGATGGAAAGCAAAAAAGGGAAACGTAAAAGACGGGAATTGCGAGGTGAAGGGCAGTCAGTGAGGTACTGTGCTATAGACCAGACTCACCCCATCCCTACACAGGCCTGAGGGCTCATTCGGCCCCCCTGCCTACAGCGCTGCCCCCGCACCGAAGGGCGAGAAGTTGAGGTGACCCCTCTGGAAGAAAGGAGAGAAAGACACAGAGAGAAAACATTCAAAACACATATACAGCATTGTTCTCAACATGAAATCATGTGCTCGATACACGTGATTACCTGTAGCTGATGTGCAGACGTTATTGAAAGCCAAGGAGACTTACATAAAGAGACTGGATGGTGTGACTTTATTAGTACAAGGTTGCTTTGAGACAGTATGCATACTTTGCTTCAAGATGCACGAATTTTATTATTATTATTATTATTATTATTATTATTATAGTTGCCACAAATAGATTTGGACACTTAAGTCATATTAGATTCCTTATATACAAATAATCAAATCAATTATTATTCATTCATTCATTAATGTAATTATTGATTTATTTATTTACTAGATTAATTAAATGAGTTTTACATTAGGCTTTGACCATGCAAAGTTATTTTAGATAAAACAAGAAATGTCAGGACTTTTAATAAAATATAAATAAACACAAATCAATTAAAATACTTAAAACAAACAAATAATTAAACTTTGATATATTATATTATATTATATTATATTATGATGCATTAAATGAGTTCCAGATTAAGCTTTGACCAAAGTTACCTTTATTAAAACAAGAAATATCAGGACTTTTAATAAATAATTAATCGTAAATTGCAAATTATGTTAAATTCGAAGTGTTTAAATTTACTTCACTTTTTCCACAATACTTCAAAATAGGCAGCAAATAAATAAATAATTACATTTTATAATAATTTTATATTATATTATATAGTGTTCAACATTAGGCTTTGACCATGCAAAGTTACCTTTGACATAACAAGAAATATTGTGACTTTTAATAAATAATGAATTGCATATTGCAAATAATGTAAAATTCTAAGTGTTCAAATTTACTCCACTTTCCACAATACTCCAAAATATGCAGCAAATAAATAAACACATAAATAAATAAAAAAACATTTATTTTATGTGAAATTATATTATATTATATTATATTATATTATATTATATTATATTGAGTTCAAAATTAGGCTTTGACCATGCAAAGATACCTTTGATAAAACTAAGAATATCAGTATTTAATAACTACAAATAATGTAAAATTGTAAATATTTAAATTTACTCCACTGTTCCCCAAAACTCCAAAATATATTATATTATATTATATTATATTATGTTATATTATATTATATTATATTATGATGCATTAAATGAGTTTCACATTAGGCTTTGACCACGTAAAGTTACCTTTGATAAAACAAGGAATATCAGGAAATTACAAATAATGTAAAATTGTCAATATTAAAAATGTACTCCATGTTCCAAAATATGCAGCATTTTAAATAAACAAACAAACAAACAAACATCTACAGTTTCCTAAAAATATTAATCTGCACAACACTGTTAATAATATAAAATGTTTCTTAAGCAAATCAGCATTATAGAATGATTTCTAAAAGATCATGTGACACTAAAGACTGGAGTAATGATGCTGAAAATTCAGCACTGCATCACAGGAATAAATTACAAATTTTTTATAATTATTGCAATAATATCTTACAACCTTACTGTTAATGAATGCCTTGATTATGTGTGTTTTTACCATCTCTCTTCACAATAGATGCTACTTAGTTTAATATTTAATTAATGCAATCACACATTTTAAAGTCTTAAGTGTCCAAATACTTCTTGGAATCACTATCTACATTCATCTGTGTATCTGATCCTTGGGATCTCCACATGTCAGTCAGCATCTCCAGGACTGCGATACACAGCAGTCCTGTCAGTAGAGATGGCCTCTTCAGACCTTATCGCATACAGACACGGAGCAAGAATACTCCATTACCAATGTGCCCGTCCGGGAACGCTTCGTTCCCCCTGCTGTCATTTTCTAAGCAATCTCCCGCACCCGCCGGATCCGAATGCTGATAAAGCCGAACTGCGCTCGTCTCATTCTCGCTCTCAATCGCAATCTCCGGCGAAACCAAGCTGATCAATAATTAAACATCATGATCTTCCGCATGTTATGAGACGTTGCGATGTGGATCAATAAGGAGCGGATGGACCAGAAGGCAGGGCGAGCGAGATACAGAGAGCAGAGACGGGGAAATATGAAGCAGGCGTGTGCTAATACATGTTAAGGGGCATTAAAAGGCTGTTTCCTGCTTCCGAGTGCCATAAGGACATTAAGAGGTAGAGCGTCCCTTTGAGGATGACCTCTGGTGGGGTTACATTTGAGTGATGGGAGCACATCCTCACTGCCATCTGTTTTACTTCATGTCAGACCTAAGATAAAAGGACTGGGATT
The DNA here is from genome assembly GCA_033026305.1 of Cirrhinus molitorella. Taxonomy (NCBI): domain Eukaryota; kingdom Metazoa; phylum Chordata; class Actinopteri; order Cypriniformes; family Cyprinidae; genus Cirrhinus; species Cirrhinus molitorella. The sequence continues at coordinate 31,095,720 of CM065122.1, read as the reverse complement.
TACTGGCACAGATCGGCTCTCGTGTTGTTCGGCGCCACATCGATAAATACGTTAAGACTAAAATGGTGGACGTTCGATGTTTTGTTGCGAGAGCGTATCTGGCACAGCGTGGCGAATCTAAAACTTCAGTGTAAAGTTACCAGAGAACTATTGCTAGCGACTGAGTACATACTCTAGTTGATGTGGTTTAAAAGGTTAGTGTCCCGTTTCAGAGAGCACTAGCGTGTAGCTCACTTCCCTCTGCGGGGGGCTATTCTGTCGTTCTGAATATTTCATTATCTACTTGAATAATTCAAGTTTTATTTACGGTGTAGAAGGCAGACATATTTGTAGACATGCATCTATACGTCTTTTCTGCATCCACTTCCTGGTTTCCATGCGGTCCTGTGACCTTGACCCCTATCATGTGACACAGGCAGGAAGCTGAGGACAGAATGGGATCCTGTAACCGGAGAGTCTGTGACATTCAGCGCTTCTTGAGGTACAAAGCGTCTCGGGTGTCACTAGTGAAATTCAAAATGCTTCTACCCTGTTACCTTCCAAAAATACAACCCAACATTTTGATACATGCTGGAGACTTCAGGGAGGAATAAGGTGACAGCTCGGTCTGGCTAGACTGACGTGAAACAAAATTAGATTGTCTGCATTAAAATCAATGAAGATGTCTGCATTGGAAATGTCTAATGTGATGCGACAGACATCTTGTTCCTATGAACAGTGTGCTGTGCTGCATAGTGATTCCAGCTACTTTATCTGTCCATTGAAAAATGTTCATTTCCATCGGTCAGGAAGATTTTTTGTTTGTTTGTTTAGAAAGAAATCAATACTTTTATACAGCAAGGATGCATACAATGGATCAAAAGTGAGAGTAAAGCCATTTAATAATGTTACAGAAGATTTATATTTAAAAGTTATTATGAACTTTCACAAAAATATTAAGATGCACGTCTTTTCAGCATTGATAATAATATTAAATGTTTCTTGGGCAGCAAATCTGCATATTACAATGATTTCTAAAGGATCATGTGACAGATTGGAAAAGGGATGATTTGACATCACAGGAAGAAATTGCATTTTAAAATATATTTCAGTAGAAAACATTTATTTTAAATGGTGATCATCATATCATTTGAAACTATTAATGCTGAGTAGAATAATCAACTCATTGTAAAAAAAAAAGCATTATTAAAATATTTAGAAATTGCATTAAAATAATAATATGAACTAAAATAATAACTCAGTTACATATTTTAATAAATCTTGAGGTACAAAAAGATGTCTTTTTTACTGTAGTGTAATAAATGTAATTAAAATATTTCAAATACATTAAAAGAGAAAACAATTTCAAGCTGTAATAAAAATTATAATTTGTTTTACTGTATAATTTGTTTTATACAGTATGTTTTTGTTTTTGTATGTATGAAAAACAGTTAAAACTGAAATATAGTAATAATTACAGTTTTACTGTGTTCTTTTTTACTGCAGTGTAATAAATGTAATTAAAATATTTTAAATACTTTAAAAGAGAGAAAAGTTATTTGAAACCGTAATAACAGAGTAATATTACTGTTTTACTATGTTTTTTACTGTAGTGTTAAACTGAAATAATTATAGTAATAATTACTGTTTTACTGTATTATATTTCGACTGTAGTGTAATAAATGTAATTCAAATATTTAAATTACATTAAAAGATAAAAGTTATGTTAAATTGAAATAATTATATAAATAATTACTGTTTTACTGCATGCTTTTTTATGTATTGTAATACATTTAATTCAAATATTTAAAATACATTAAAAGACAAAACAGTTATTTCAAACTGAAATATAGTAATAATTACTGTTTTACAGTATTACAAAAGAAATTATTTTAATAATAATTAATAATAAAGTACCATTTTACTGTATTTTTGATCAAAAAAATGCAACCTAGGTGAGCACAGGACACTTCTTTAAAATAATAATAATAATAATAATAATAATAATAATAATAATCTTTCCAACTCCAAACTTTTGAACAGCAGTGTAAATTTTTAAACAACTTCCGAATGTTGCATTAAAGCAGCTTATGTCCTGATGCTGAATGACAGGAAAGTTTCCTCAAAATTTATTAGGATTGTAAACTGAGTAGACATGACACAACATGCTTATTTGTAGGCAGGTTATGTAGTCTATTATGTCACCGTTTGGCTCTCATGTACAGGCACAAGAAGCAGCACTCTTTTGGTGTCAGAAGAGGTGTCATCCAGGTCAGCGGGACAGTTCGCTTTTGTACGATATCAGTCTGTAATATTATCTGTTGGTCACTGTATGTGCTATGCAAAGGGTAAAATATCAACAGTGTAAATATCTCAAGTACTGTCAGTCAGATGCGGTGACACAGCTTTCACTCAGGTTATCGTTGTATCAAAGCCTCTTTCTCTTACATGCAAAAAAAAAATAAATAAAAAATAAATAAATAAATAAATAAATAAAAAATAATAATAATAATAATAATATTATATATATATATATATATATATATATATATATATATATATATATTAATGATATGAATAAGAATCTATTTTGCAGGATTTCTAGCTATGCAAGAACTCTGTTACATTAAATATAATTGCACTCAATTCTCAAGTGTGTCTCACAAGTAAACTAAAATGTCTTTTTGCGGGTCCTGGACTGACACTGTTTGTATGTTCATTAGAATAATGACAGGCTACTGTCATTCTTTGCCTGAGCCAGAACAAACTGGATTGAAACGCAGGACGCCGAGGCCATTACAGTGAAACTAGGACGCTCCCTTTTTAATAGACAAACAATCCACGGCTCTCAGCGCTGGGCAATATGACAACACATCTGAGTCAGAGAGAGCGAGAGAGAGCGAGGACCCCAGCTTTCCACTCAGGAACCTTACACTGCTCCGTTAGGTCAAATAACAGCGGCTAATTGTTTTGCATTTAATACAACTGGCCCACACGAGTTTACGACAAGTGTGCGTTCCACTTTATGGAAGAGCACCTCAGGGCCTCAGCGTTATACATATAGTTTACATATTCATAAAGCATTACAGGCCAGCACAGGTTTCATAATGCAGGGCCCTCAGCGGGGGGCCACAAATTACGTATAGAGAGTGACAGGTGCACTGTGGTGGTCTCTTGCTTTCAATTATTATGAAAGCACATTTCTATTACTGCAGCTCACATATGACTTGGTAAGTAAATCAGGGAGATTATGCAGACATGGAACAATTTTAAAACAGGAAAATATTCCATCTCTGGTCCAAAACCAAGTCTGCCTTTCTGTCTACATAGGCATCTTCTGAGGAACTGAAATGGAACTTCAAAAGTGTCTGAGATGAATCGTACAATTGATTTTAATTTTAGTTTGTTGTCAGTACATTGTCATTAATAACAATAATTGTGATATTTAAATAACGAAATAGCGTTGCCGTGTTAATTAGGGGTGTTGCAATATACCAGCATTGGCGATATTTGAAAGTTAATAGTACACGTATGATAACATGACACATAATAATCCAGCAGCACCTCCAGCGTACCGCTAAACTCTCACATGTGATTTGTGTCATTCATACTTGACACCAGAGGGTGCTCTCGCACAGAAAGTCCACAAGAGAGACTCATAGGAGTAATAAAACAAATGCAGAAGGAAATGTTTTGTATGATGAAACATGATGAGAATCATCAAGCCATTTCATGTACTTTCAGGTATCGAGAGAGTGGAGTTCTGGCTTTTTCCCTCACCTCTGTTTTGACATATGATGCAAGCTGCATTCGTAGTGTAAGCTCAGGTGAAAATAAACGAACAAGAATACTAAACGGCGGTAATGGATTAAGAGTTGAAAACGAGAAGTCAGTGATTTGAGTTTATCATTTTAAAAATATAAATATTTTTGTTATTAAAAACTCATGGATCCGCTGTATAGATTAGTTTTACAATGAATATATGCGCTTTTTGGAGCTTCAAAATAATAGCCACTATTCACCACCATTATAAAGCTTGAAAGAGCCAGGACAAATAAAAAAAAAAAAACTCCTACTGTGTTCGTCTGGAAGAAAAATATACACCTAGGATGGCTTGAGAGTGAGTAAGTTATGTAGCAAAATAAGCATGTAAAAGCATCAAATTTTAAAATGTATTTAGTAAATTACTATATGTATTCAATTGTATTCATTTTTTTAATTATTATTATTTTTTCTTTTTAGTTTGAATAAAATCAATGCCAGGTTTATGTGATTTTAAAAACTTAGCCCATGATAAATAATTTCAGAAATGTTTCCACCTTTTATGTGACCTATAACGTGTACAACTCAATTGAAAAACAATCTGAAATCTTTATTCAGTGGGAAATACAAATAAAAAGCTAAAATAATGTGGTTGCATTAGTGTGCACACCCTTTACAACTGAGGACGTGGCTGTGTTCAGAATTAACTAATCACATTCAAGTGCATGTTAAATAGGAGCCAGTACACCTGCCATCATTTAAAGTGCCTCTGTTTAACCCCAAATAAAGTTCAGCTGTTCTAGTAGGCTTTTCCTGACATTTTCCTAGTCGCATCTCACAGCAAAAGCCATGGTCCGCAAAGAGCTTCCAAAGCATCAGAGGGATCTCATTGTTAAAAAATATCAGCCAGGAGAAGGGTACAAAAAAAATTCTAAGGCATTAGATATACCATGGATCACCGTGAAGTCAGTTATCATCAAGTGGAGAAAATATGCTGCAACAGTGACATTACCAAGAACAGGACCCTCCAAAATTGATGAAAAGACAAGAAGAAAACTGGTCACTGAGGCTGCTAAGAGGCCTACAGCAACATTAAAGGAGCTGCAGGAATTTCTGGCAAGTACTGGTTGTGTGGTACATGTAACGACAATCACCCGTATTCTTCATATGTCTGGGCTGTGGGGTAGGGTGGCAAGACGGAAGCCTTTTCTTACGAAGAAAAACATCCGAGCCGGCTCAGTTTTGCAAAAAACCATTTAAAGTCTTCCAAAAGCATGTGGGAAAATGTGCTATGGTCTGATACGCTTTGGCCACAATTCCAAAAGGTATGTTTGGCACAAAAACAACACTGCACATCACCAAAAGAACACCTTACCCACAGTGAAGCATGGTGGTGGCAGCATCATGCTTTGGGGCTGTTTTTCTTCAGCTGGAACTGGGGCCTTAGTCAAGGTGGAGGGAATTATGAACAGTGCCAAATACCAGTCAGTATTGGCACAAAACCTTCAGGCTTCTGCCAGAAAGCTGAAGATGAAGAGGAACTTCATTTTTTTTCAGCACAACAATGACCCTAAGCATACATCCAAATCAACAAAAGAATGGCATTACAAGAAAAAGATTAAAGTTTTAGAATGGCCCAGCCAGAGCCCAGACCTGAATCCAATTGAAAATCTGTGGGGTGATCGGAAGAGGGCTGTGCATAAGAGATGCCCTCGCAATCTGGCAGATTTGGAGTGTTTTTGCAAAGAAGAGTGGGCAAATATTGCCAAGTCAAGATGTGCCATGCTGATAAACTCATACCCAAAAAGACTGAATGCTGTAATAAAACCAAAAGGTGCTTCGACAAAGTATTAGTTTAAGGGTGTGTACACTAATACAACCACATTATTTTAGTTTTTTATTTTTACTTTCCACAAAAAAAAAAAAAAAAAAAAAAAAAATTTAGTTTGTTTTTCAAATGAGTTGTACAAGTTATAGGTCACAATAAAGGTGGAAAAAGTTCTGAAATTATTTGTGGTATTTTAATTTTTTTAAATCACATAAACCTGGCATTTTAATAGGGTTGTGTAGACTTTTTATATCAACTATATATTTTTTATTATTACTATTTATTTAATTATTTTTTACAAATAAAAAAAAAATATTTAACAATATCTAACGTAACAGCTAACTTTTTGGAACAGACTCTTTGTCTCATGCCGTCTACATAGGCACCTCACTAAGTTTTGGAACAGAGCCACAGCCATTGATATGATGATACAGTTATGCGAGACAGTGCAGTCTGTTGTGGATCTTTCTACAAAGCACATACGCTTATAAAATGGGCATTTGACTGCCATAAATCAAAGAATTCTCTCTTTGCTGTCAGCAGGTGACAGTGCCATATATCTGTCCTCAATCCCATCATTTTAACAGATGGTGTCTGCTCTAGCAATGGCTATATGAGTGTGTGCGTACACTCCTGTATGCATACGCATTGTCTTTCTCAATGTAACTACCAACGTCACGTCCTGTGCCTTTGGCTACGGCTTCCTTATTCCTAATATGGTCTTCCTGTTAGTGATTGACAGTCACATACATTGTACACTGGTCATACCATGCCACGGATGTCACGGTCAAAGCTATCTATAAGGTAGACACATTTAGGAAGATTTAGCCTTGATTCATTGGAGCCTTTTATCTGGTAGCAATCATCCATGTATTATTTATGGCCAAGGTCATGTATTTATCATTTAATCCAAGATTATGTAAAGATAGGAGTTAAACCATTAAAGTATCATGCGTTTATAGGAAAAAAGCATTAGCACAAACTGCACATGCATGACTATTTCTACAAAACCAGTTGCCTCTTATATGAACTTACTCTTATAAATAAATAAATATAAAATAATTATAATAATAAAAATAATAATAATAATAATAATAATAAACATGGTATTATTATGAAAATCACCCAATATTATAAATAAAAACAGACCCAGTTCTGAATAAATATTCTTACTTCCCAAACTTTACTGTTGAGAGAGTGATACGGTGAACGAGAGAGACAGATAGTGTTATTGAGGTAAAAAGCTCTCAGCGAAGCCTCATTAAGTTTTAATGTTTTGTGAGGGTAACCCTGCTTTTAGGACACACAGTGAGATGCTGAGAAGCACAGAGGGCACGCAGTGATCTTTTCGGCATGTTCCTGCGGAGGAGAACGGGGCTGGAGCACCACCCCTCTCCTCTAATGTACCTCTGAATACGATCTCCAGATAAGCCTTCGCTCATTTCATTTGGCAGAGTGCTGAGTCTGGGATGACATGGGACCCGCTCTCACTTTCATTACCCATGATTACATCTGCCATTTGGGGTCACTGGAGACCTCCTCCCCACGGAAGAGTGGATGACAGATGCCACAAGAGAACGTGCATGTGAGTGTAGGTTTGTGTAAATGCTTCACCTGAGTGTGGTGACTGTCCATGTGCCTGTGTAACGCCGAGGTGCTGGACACATTTGACTTTGGATGGCCCTCGTCTTCCAACGTCCCTGTTGAGAGAGAAATATCCGGATGTTAAATGCAACATTCTTCATGCGTGTACTGAAATATGTTGCTCTAATGTAATCACATAATCCAAACGCTATATGGAAATTCCTCCTTTTTCTTTACAAATTACTGTTATTTAACTTGTACCACAACATGCATTCTTTTTTTTTTATATCATTTCAGCCTTAGTTTTATGATATATACTTTTTTCCTCAGATTTCTGATACAACAGTGCAATTCTGACTTTTTCTCAGAATTGTGAGATAAAGTCCAATTTTTTTAACACAATTACGAGTAATATAAACTCACAATTTTCAGAAAAAAAAATCAGAATTGCGTGATAAACTTGCAATTGACTTTCTCGTGAATGCGTGTTTGTATCTTGCGATTCTGACTTTTTCAAGCAATTCCTTCTTTTTTTTTATCAGAATTGTGATATAAACTCGCAATTCAGATTTTTTTCTCAGAAAAAAAAAGGTAAACTCATTTTTTTCTCAGAACGGCATGATATAAACTCGCAATTGCAAGTTATAAAGTCAGAAACGCAAGATATAAACATTTTTTTTCCTCAGAATTGCATGATATAAGCTCAATTGTGAGAAATAAAATCAGAATTAGGAACTCGCAATTTACTTTTTTCTCACAAATGCGAATTTGTATCTCGCAATTCTTACTTTTTCAAGTAATTCTGACTTTTTTTCTCTCAGAATTGTGAGATAAAGTTAAATTTTGAGAGAAAAAATTTTTTTTAACAATTACGAGTTATAAAGTCTAAATTTCATCATACAAACACAATTTTGAATTTTTTTCCTCAGAATTGCGTTACAATTGTGAAAAAAAGAGATAAAATCACAATTGTATGTATCTCGTAATTCTGACAGAACTGTGATATAAACACAATTGTGAGCTATAAAAATCAGAAATGCGAGATATAAACTCACAATTCATACTTTTTTTTTTTCCTCAGAATTTCGTGATATAAACAGTTGTAAGAAATAAAGTCAGAATTGCAAGCTAAAACTCACGATTGACTTTTTTTCTCGCAAATGTGAATTTGTATCACACACTTCTGACTTTTTTTCTCAGAATTGTGAGATAAAGTCCAAGCAATTCTGAGAAAAATAAAATAAAAAAATAAATAAATAACTAAACAGAGATATGAACTCACAATTGTGGGGGAAAAAAGTCCAAATTGTGAGATAAAACAGGCAAAAACAGGCCTCCTTGAGAAACAGACGTGGTTCTGATATATTTTTTCATATTTTTTCCGATGCCAGTAAAAGATATGCCTAAAATCTGAGCTACCTAAAACTTTACCACTATTCTTTTGCTCTCTTGCAAGCACTGGTATGGGATTCCTATGGGAAATACACATTAGTTCATATACCATTATCTTAAAGATGCAGGCATATAATGGTTGAGCATATAGGTCACTGCTGGCTGTTTAAAACTTCCGCCCACTCTTCTTCAAGGGATGCTTCATGCGGAATATGGAAGTTTACCCCCCCCCACGCAGATATTAGCCTCACTGAGAGGACAAAAGGCCAAGAGAGTGAGTGTATATGTTTGTGTAAAGGAGTCATAGAGACCCTGAGCCATCTGATGACTCTTTAGAAGAGCACTTTATCAAGTCCAGGGCCTTTCACTTTAATCATGCCCTGCCTCAGTGATAGCTTCTCTATCAACTCACTCTATCTTACCATGTCCATTTCTCCAATCCCTTTCTCTCAACAATCTGCCATTATTTTCTTTTCTCTTATTCTCCTACTTTATCTCTAGTATTTTCTCATGCAGGTAAAGCACCGTGGTGTATGTCACACTCAGCTTGCCAAAGGTTACGCAGTTGTTGGTGCTGTCTCTGTGGTAAACAAACCTTGGGGGAAGGCTGGGTCAGCCAATGACATGTGAATGAGCTTCGAATAATTTGATGGATGCACATTAGGACATTCAACGACCAATGCCCTAATGTAACATGGGATTGTGGGGTGTGAGTTAGACAAGCATTTGTGGTTAAAAAGTATATACATTTTTAGTGTGTTTTTTTTTTTTTTTTTTAGAAAATGACAAATAGTTTCGCTAGGCAAGACCCTTTTCCTTGGCTGGGATCGTGTAGACCCCTTTGAAGCTGCATTGAAAGTGCAATTTGGACCTTAAACCTGCTGATCCCTATTGAAGTCCATTATATGGAGAAAAATCCTGGAACGTTTTCCTCCAAAACCTTAATTTCTTATTCTGAACGTGAACCAATACTTCAACCTCATTCATGTGTCATTACCATTGGAGATCTGGTTGCCGTTCTCAATGGGCGCAGGGTTTGAAGAGTTGGGCGAGGTGTGGTTGTTGGCATTTTTGTCCTGTAACTGTGCTGATGGAGAGATGGGGCCTTGATCCTCTCGACCTGGCAGGTTAATGTTAGAATTTGAGAGTCCTATGGAAAAAAAAAATAAATAAAAACATTTTAAAAATTGATTCACATCAATTGTGTAGACTTCAGTACCAAGTAAGGCCCTACAGAACACCTATGACCTATGAGTTTCTAGTTTATGACAAAAAACGGTGACGACGTGACATGCATGTTAACACCTGCCACCTTGAGTCACTAACATTTCTGCAGAGGCATCTGCAGCTGCTCTGGCCAGGAATTGCGGGAATGATTGAGTCTAGCAATGACGTTGACAGCAGAGAGAGCGGAAGAGCGAGGGGATGTTTAAGCCTTGTGGCATGTGCGTCTGCTTAGATCTGACCGCCACAGGGATAGATATAGCACAGGGGTCAGCTGCCCCTTTAAACCCCTGTTAAAAGCCCTGTTTCCATTACAGCATGCTCTCACTCATGTCATGAGCATCTGACTTCACAGCCAGCGTCTGGGGTTATCAGAGATTCATTAACTGCAGCTTTGTGTCTGGGACCCCTGCCGACACTACCTTATATATTCACATAGGGAAAACAATCACATTGTATTACACTTCGGCAATCTGCAATTATGATCATGTGTATCTGAAAATGCATGTGGAATTGGGTTTGCCTCATATTTCATCTCAAATGAGGTATTACATTTCATTCCTAGTCTTTCAGGCTCAGATATATACAGGCCAAAAATTCAGAGTCCACAAGTAAAACTGCTACTGTTTTGCATTTTTATAATAAAGTTTCATTTTTTTTTTGGCCAAATTATAATAGTTAAAAGTGAAGTAAAAATATGTTTTAAGATGATATCCCCTTGTGCCACATGATTTTATTACAATTGAAACAAAAATTCTCATTTTTTCCCCTTCATCTAACATCATAAATGGTTGTTTTAAATATTAAGAAAAATGAAAACAACTTTTACATATGTACAAAAAAAATTGATTTTAATATATTTTAATTAAGTAATTTACTCCTGTGAAGCAAAGCTACATTTTCAGCATCATTACTTCAGTCTTCAGTGTCACATGATCATAATAACATGCTGATTTGCTGCTCAAGAAACATTTCTTATTATTAATCAGTATTGAAAACTATGGAAGCCTGTTTCCGCCACTGAATAAAAATAGTTAATTTCTCAGAATTGTGAGATATAAACTTGAGAGTTACAAAGTCCAGTTCTGAGGAGAAAAAAAAAAAAAGACTGATATGTTCACAGAATTGAGAGTTTATATCTCACAATTCTGACTTAACTCACAATTTCGAGTTTATTTCTCAGAATTGTGAGATAAGTCAATAACCTTTTTTTTTTCAGTGGTGGAAACGGGCTTCCATAGAAAACAGTTGTGCTGCTTAATATTTCTGTGAAAGCCATAATCTTTTTTTTTCAGGTTTCTTTGATAAAAAAAAAGTTAAAAACAACAGCGTTTATTTGAAATAGAATCTTTTGTAACATTATACATTTCTTTACTGTCACTTGTGTATGGAAGTCCATGTCTGCCACTGAATTAAAAAAAGGTAAATGAAACTTTTTATTTAATAATTCTAACTTTTTTTCTCAGAATTTTGAGAATTAAATTCGCAATTTTGAGAAATAAACTCGTATTTCTAAGAAATAAAGAAATCTCAGAGTTGCGAGAATAGTGAGATATAAACTTGCATTCATAAGAAAAATATTTCTTGCAATTGTAAGTTTGTATCATAATTCTGAGAAACGTCAGGATTGTAAATTTATCTCACAAATCTGACTTCGTAACTCTCTGCATAATTGCATTTGTATCATGCAATTCTGAAAAAAAGTCAGAATTGTGATACATAAACTTGCATTTGTGAGAAAAATATACCACAATTCTGAGAAAAAAGTCAGAATTGTGAATTTATATCTCAGAAATCTGACTTTATAACTCTCAATTGAGAGTTTGTATCACGCAATTCTGAGAATAAGTCAGTTTTTTATTAACCACAATAACCTTTGTTTTTTTAGTCAGTTGCGTAAATGGGCTTCCATGCTTTTAATCAGTTTAATGAGTCCTTAAATTAAAATATTAATGTATTTAATGTATTAATGTATAAAGAAATTAAAGTAGCAAAACAGCTAGACGAGATGTGTGGTCCAGAAATAACGAATAATTAAATAGTTAAATTTAAATAATAATTAAAACCTTTCAAAAGGTAAGCGGGTTTAATAACACCTAACCTTAAAAGGTGTAATATAGTGTGAGAAAACACTGTGTTGTAGATATGCTTTGAAGTATTTCTCAAGCATGACACTAGCACAAACATTATGGCAGATTAATGCTTGTTCATTTCACACACACAGTCGTGGACATGTACAGTAATGCGAGAAGAAATTTCCTCTGTTGTGGAGTGACACTGAGTGTGTCCTAGGACACACACACACACACACATCGTACTCTGGGGATTCACACACATTGCAGCAATTCACATCCGTCAGCAAAGCGGGAGACTTTGATATTTAATATTTCATAGCTACATCATCTCTTGTCCATGTAATATTTATGTGACTGGAGCTAATACCCCCTGTGCCCTTTACAATAAACTGAATCAAGACAGAGGAGAAAAAATATATATTTATATATTTTTTTTCCTGTATAAACTATAAAATTAGCTGGCTTTCAGGATCAACAACTAAACAACCTTATACATTCACCCAATAATTAAAGATCATTGATTATGTCTCCATGACATCTCAGAAAACCCTTTTACACATTAGATGAACAAATTAGACATCTCATTCCTTCACTGCAATCAAAGGAGAGTCCATACTGTTGAAATGATCTTTGCTTTAAATCCATATATAGTTTAAGAATATCTGCTTCTGATTGATGCAATTAGTCGTAGTGGTTGCTAAGTTAATTGTATTGATCGTTCGTAATCTTGCCGATGCATATAAACAGAATGCAGACAGCTCATTCTTGCCTCTAAATAGGAAAAAGTCAAGCAGCTCAACAAATACTGGCCTTTATGGTGTCCTTTAGATACAACCAACCATGTAAATCAACTACAATATTCAGATTAAACTCACCACATTTAAGTTCTCACACTATTTACAGTACTTATTTTTCACACACACACACACACACACACACACACATATGGGTCAGGGTCATATGGGATCCATGGTCATAAATCCATGATAGGAGTAGATGTACACTAAAGCATCTTTAAATAAATACAAAGGTTAAGAGGAGGAGGCGAGGGAAACTGTGTTAGACACAGCTTGTGAACTAAATCGGCATTCACACCCAACATCCTCCCTAAGAATGCTTTCTCGTCAAATTATCTTATTTTAAGGTGACATTTAACAGTTGCTCTTTTTCTTAAATGGACGTGTACCTAATGTGCATTATATGTTCGATAAAAAAAGATGCCAGAACACAATTCCAGATTATTCTGACTCAGCCTTTGGGCCCACGGTGCAAAAGCATTTAAGGGCAGTTGTTGCATAAGGATGTTGTCATGTCGTAACAAAAGTGATCCAGAGCAGATGCAAAATACAGTCTAAACCTTCATCATACACAAACACCCTGCTAGGATTGGAATCGGTTTCTAAAAGAGAACAAACTGTGGTTTTTATGGTAAATGGCTGTTTTATCAGCACTGACCTCACTGTTTTTGACAAACACAAAGCATGGCACTGGATGAGTCAAGAAAAACCATACTAAACAGGATGTGTCTTTCAGTAACCACATATATGAAATGACATTTAACCAGAAGAGTGCTGGGAAAGTTTCTATAATTTGACCAGACTATTTTAATGCTCCTGCAGTAAATAAGCATGACCATGTGTGCTGGTGAGTGTAAACTCCTTTGGTGAACTATAAAAATCTGTGATTCAAGACAAATCTGTGATTCATGTCTCTGGAGTATGCAATCCAACACTTTAAAAGGATAGTACACACAAATATGAAAATTGTGTAATCGTTTACTCACCCTCAGGTTGTTATAATACTGTATGACACAAAATTTATATTTTAAATCTCTTATGCAGGGCTTGACATTAAGCTTTGACATGTGCTTGTCCTTCGGACAAGTAAATTATTCATTCGCTTGTCCGAGTAAAAAATGTACTTGTCCGAAAAGTTTTAGATTTTTTTCTTTGACGTAAATGTAATCCATTTTGAAGCAATAGAGTAGAATCACTACTCTGTGAGGTTTTACTTTAATCAGCATATTTGTGATATTTGCCTTAAATTGATTTCTAGGACACTTTTTCACTTTATGAATGGCAATATTTTCCTAACCTTACTAAGGGTGCGTTCACACTTGTCATGTTTGGTTCGATTAAAACGAACCTGGTGCGATTGCTCTGATAGTGCGGTTTGTTTGAGTAAGTGTGAACGCTGCCATCCGAACCCTGGTGTGCACCAAACAAGCGGACCGAGACCGCTAAAAAGATAGGTCTCGGTCCGCTTCCAAACAAACTCTGGTGCGGTTCGAATGATATATGAACGCAACACGGACCAAATAATTCTAAACGAACCAAAACCAGGAAGTAATGACAAGATGTGACGCTATGCAACATAATTTCACAAAGAGAACAAGTTGTACCCAAATCAAAATGAGCAGAGGGCAAACTTTGCAGATGATGAAAATATACGCAAAAATGAGCGTGCTTAGTCCAGCAGACGGTATTGAGTAAATCCGACTTAAAGCGGCAATCATCAGACCGATCCCTGAATGGGTACTTTGATGTCATACACCCGCAGTGCCGCTTTAAGTCGAAATCACCTTTTCCTTTTGTTTGGAGTGTTCGGTGAGTTCCGTCCACTGATCTATATATTCTCTATTATAGATCTGTGGTTCCTTCACGAAAAATACGTCATTCAATGTGACCAATCAGTTCGCGAACGTATCACTATGGCTTTAGGTTCGAACCGAACTACAAGTGTGAACATACCCTAAATGTACTTCTATAATTAAAATATAAAATCGAACCACCAGAAGGTGGCAGTAAGTCATTGTCTTAATGAGCGAGTCACAGATTCAACCGTAGACGGATTCAACCAGTTCGTTCACACGGCTGACTTTATGAATGGCTCACTGAATCATTCAGTACTGAAACACCGCTATGTTGCTTTGAGATTCGCGACTGTTCTGCTATGGCTTTGCTTAATATTAACTACTAGTTTATTGAACTGCTGTTTTATAAAATGTCACATTTGCAGTCGTAAATGGTGCTTGTTCGTGTGATGTTGCTTACCTATATCATATGTTATATACAATATTTTAATTTTTTTTCTACCGCAGTATGTTTGTTCATGTTTGTTTCTTTGTGTGTGCTGTTGCGCCTAGTAGTTAGTTTAGATTTTACGTGAGTCAGATAGGCTGCACGAGAATCAACTGACGCAACCTTGATACTGTCCGTTTTCACTGGCAGTGTATAATGTAAGTAACGTTAATACAATCAAGAATCAATCTCACCAAAGTTTCGGTGCTGTGCTAGTTATTGTTTGTTATTGACGTTTTAATCTGGTTACTTGTCCGGTCAGGCAAGTAAAATTTTCTTTCACTTGCCCTTTCACAAAATCCACTTGTCCCGGACAAGCGGGCAAGCGTTAACATCGAGCCCTGTCTTATGGAAATATGTAGCAGAAAAACCACAAAAGTTTGACGTTATTTTTAACGTTATTTATTTCAATGATATCAAATAGTTGCACTCTGTGAGCTACTGGTGCTACCAGTTGCTATTTTTACTGCAACACAACTTGGCAAATACAATACTGATATGATGACCACAGTTACAAAAAGAGCTTACAAGGTGGCGATGGATATAAGCGTAGGCTTACTCCAAATGCCGTACCGTTTTTTTTTTTTTCCCCACAATGAGTCTAAACGCTCCCAGATATCGAGTGAAATCTGTGCTGCGAAACTCCTTCAGTGGCTGCGCCGTCATAAGCGTCACCATGTTTACATCTTGCCAGAGTGGAATCTAGCGTTTCTTGTCTCTGCCAATTGAAAGCTGTTTTAGAAGCTGTAGTTTACTAAAAACCTCAAAGGCATAAGGGCTAAAGTAAAGAGAACAAAGATGCGGGTCTTCAGGAAGTTTTATTCATCCACAGGCATCTTCCTATTATTTTCTCCTTTTCTTATCAGAAGGAAAGCAGTGAAGACTTGCATTGCTTCTCTTGTTGCCCTTTGACTGAAAACAACAATTAAAAGACGCACAATGTGGCGATGTATCAGTATTTTATTATAGTTGTGTATTCCGAGTTGTGTTGTAAAAATAGCAACAGATAGTGCCAGTAGCTCACCGAGTGCAACTACTTCATGTCTTCGAAATAATGGAGCCCCCATAGTCCAAAATATGTATAACAACGGTGTGGATATTTAAAATTATATAAATCTATCATTGGTTTTCTGCTACATATATTAGTAAGAGACATCATTTATGTAGTAGAAATACTGTCACTCTATGGCACTTGTAACATTGCTTTTGTTCACTAAGAACCATGATGTGGTTGAACACTGGCTCAACTATAGACAAAGTATTGATGACACTCATTATTTATGCAATTCCATTTGATGCCACAAATTGCACCCAAATGACTTACAACACTTTTAGAACACCCATACCCATGCACGTGCACACACACTCTCACTCACCGCTGTCACGGATCTTTCTTCCAGTGGTGGACTTGCGGAGCAGGCTGCGGCCTGAGCTGAAAAGGGTGTTAAGCTCGTCTAGAGGGCTAGTGAGGGGTCTCCCATTGGCAGGGTTGAAGAGCAGAGGCGAGGAGGAGCAGGAGTGAGCTCTGCGGGGCTCTGGTCTCGAGGTCTTTACTGGAGAGAAGGGAGGCTTGGAACTGCTTGGGGGCGTCTCTGCCAGACCGTGCCCTACTTTATGGGAGACTTTGGGGGAATCAGTAGTAGCCACAGATGCTGCACGGGTCAGGGCCAAGAAGTTTGGTTCAGGGGGGAAGGGGAAGTGGGATGGAGGGCGGTAAGGAGGTGGAAGCGCTGCTGGAGGGGGAGGAGGGGGTGGAGGAGTCAAGGGTGGCGTGGACTTGTCTGGCATTAAGACGGAAAGGCTTGGTGAGGAGTCGGCTCTTTGTCGGGTATACTGTGGTGAGAGTGGGCTGCCTCCATCTTGGCTGGAGTAGTTGAGGTTGGTCTCGAACACAGGGAGCTTCTTCACCTCCAGAGGGGTGAGGGGCGACTCATCCGAGGCAGGAGAGCAGGTAACAGGGGATGGAGGAAAGACTAGAAGTGGGGGACGATGTGGAAGGAGGTTGGGGAATGGAGCTGGAATGTCACATCCCGTTCCATCCTTGCTCTGCTGCTTTCCTCCAAGCGTGCCAGAGTGCTCCATCAAGGTCACGGGCCTCTTGACTTCTAGGACTGGGACAGGCAGGGTAGCGGTAGGGGGATTGACAGCTTCAGGCTTGACCACCGGAGCAGATCCCACCTCATCAGGTGTAAAGTACTTCATCTCCTCATACACTGCCTCCCCCAGTTCTGGACTGTGGGAGTCAGCCAGGCTGAGGGCTCGGGAGGCCCCCACCATCTCGATATACACATCCTCCTCATCCTGGCAGGGGTAGAGGCTTAGCACAGAAGAATGGGGTCCATCCGCAGATGCTGCTCGCTGGATAAGGCCTAAGCAGTGGCCGCCTCGTAAGAGACTAACAAGTTTCATGTCTGTGGGCCGTGCAGGAGAAGGTACAGAGATCTCCTCATAGGAGCCCGTCAATTTGGTATTAGGGCTGCGTTTTGGTTTGGGGGGTGGGATCTTCTTCATGGTGCTGTAGTCATCACTGTGAGGGCGTGGTTTAGCAAGAGCTGGAGGCGTAGTTGGAAGATGGATGGGTTTGGAAGGAAAGGAAACAGTGATTTACTAGAATGCCAAGAGCAATTCTTAATATTGAGGTAGATTAAGACATTTTGTTCTGTGTTGTATGAAACATGTAAATGGCCAAAAGTATGTGGACATCTCAAGCTGGTACTCTTAATTTACATTGCACTTTTCTGGAAAGGTTTTCCACTAGATGTTGCAAGTATTGCGCTCATTCTGACACAAAGCGCATCAGTGAGATTAAACCTTGATGTTGCATGATGGGGTCTGGCTTCCAAAGGTGTTCAGAAGGATTCAGGCTTAGGCATTGTGCGAGTCAATACATCATGTATAATAGAAGAGGGTGTCCACATACTTTTGGACATGCAGTGGATGTTTGAGGTCATATTTATACGTACGATCAGAAGGAGAAAGTTGGGATTTTGGTGGGCTTCCAGATGGAGAGGCTTGACCCTCAGCAGGGCTGTCTTTGGGTGCAATACTTAGCCCTGCGCTCACTGCCTCATACGATGCACTCAGACGTGTATTGGGGTCTCGTTTGGGTTTGGGAGGAGGCTGTTTTCGTGGGGAGGAGAGGCTCCCTCCATTCCCCTCCTCAGTAGAGTGTGGCGTAGGCTGAAGGGCTGCTTTGATTGATGTCCCAATGCTGGAGTGTACCAAGCTGTCCATAACGAGGGGGAGAGGCACAGAGCTGGAGCGGAAATGCCGGAGCGGTCTGTTCCCCCCACGGCCTGCCACATCGTTAACCCTCCCACTTTTTTCAACAGCCCTAAACAAAAAGGATGATTGGATGAATAATTCAGCAAATGTGGAAATAAGATTTCTAGTGCTGCTTCTGTCAGTCATCATGACTGGTATTACCTTGGTATCTTTTCCCCTCCCCAATCTAGCAAATCATTATTCATTCATGCGTTCATTTGTTCAATCATTCACTTGCTATCAGACTAGAAGCATATGTTCCGTCTCAATGTATGATGGGTAGTAAAGGTGCTAAGCAGCTGCCACGTGTGAGAGGATCAGCTTCAACCTTCATAAAATCAATACACCAATGTCAAGCTGTCCATTCATATCTGGGCTAAGATTTCATTAAACTACACTAACCGGAATGGGTGTTCCCTTAACAATAAAGATACATAAAACATAATACTAGGTTTGTCAATCAATTAAAATTTGACACACAAACCTGCACTTGGTTTTCAGCATGCATTAGTATTTAAGACACCAGTATGATACCAGTAAATGATAACAACAAATTAGCATTCTAAACTCTATGATATACAGAACTAAAGCCTGAAAATATTATTTACATTGCTGATTGTTTAAGTCTAAGCTGATTCCTGTAATACTCTAATGTGACATGCACACTCTTGTTTGATATTTCCCCTTTAATCTGGGCCTACCATCTGTTGTTCTCACAGGAAAGGCGATGGAGTAATGGGGTGGATGGTATTTGGGGAACAGGGGGGTGGTGAGGGGTTACAGTGACTTAAAACCCTAAGGAGATTTCAGCAACCCAGAGTGGGGGTGGGTCTTATCTCTCTCTGATTAGCAGTATGGAGCTCCTCTTGACTCACTGATTGAGTTTGCCACATCTAGATTAGCTATGAAACCCCCATCACTCAATCACTTGCACCTCCCTCATTTGTGATGCTAAAAGTGAATGTACGTGATAAATGCGTGTGCGTGTTTTGAAGAACAAGAAGCCCACCCCCTTCATAAGAGCAGATGGTCATATGCAAAATGATTGAGATACTGCTGATGACAATGGCCACCCAAATACACCTGTGTGTGTTTATGCTTGTGTGAATAGATTTCCATAGAAAAATAATCTAGCTAAGCTCCACCCTTCCAATGGTAGTAATCAGCACTTCCTTGGTATCTGTTGCATTGTGTCAGACAGTTGTTTACGCCTAATTTCCATGCAAGTTCTGTGGTTTGAATAGTTTTAATGAAGCAATAAGCCACTGAACATTATGTTTTACTGCAATTTTATTATGGGTAAGGGATGGTCTTAAAATGCAGAGCCTGAAACATATTTTACCATGGCTCATGTGACCCATTCGATCAGAAATTGAGTTTTTTTGTAACTTTTGACATCACTTATTGTTAAAAGTGTATTTTTTGCCACAAATTCAGTTTTGGGTATTGAGTATCAATCGAACAGGCAGATCTCACCTTGCAGTTTGCAGACTTTTTCAGATGGAGATGGATGGTAGTACGTACTGTATGTACCACTGTTAATAGGACCTGAGATCAGCCTTCCCTTTTGCTAAATTCCCACTAACAACATCTCAAAAAGTACAAGTACTTCTGACATCAGTGTCACTCTGTTCCCATTTTGTTTGCAAAGGGAGAACAAGGAGAACCAATAAAACCTCCCATGAATTTTTATAGGTTCCTCAAACACAAGCGGAAAGGCACATTTTGGAGTGTCTAATATAATCAGACACTCAAATATAATTTAGACAGTTAGAGTGTCTAATATAAACCTTCAAGAGCAAGTCTCACAGCAGCACAAACAGATCTGAGATGTCACATTTGATTGAATTTCTTGTTAGGGATCCTTCAAGGGACATCAATATGAGTATGATTATTTCATTTTTTTTTAGAACTAATTAAACAATAGAAACAGGAGCACAACTTCTGAGAACCTTATTACCCTACATATATATGCTTTAATGATGATTTTAAATTTAGATGTATTTAAAAAAAAATACTAACAGTGCATGGTTAATTAAAAAGTAACACATTTTCTCCTATAAGTTTCACCTCTTGGGTGAGTCTTCTTCTTTCCCCACTGGTTCCGGTCGCTCGCCCAGTGGAGGAGCGCTGATGTGGCCCCGCAGGCGGTCGTTCTCTCGTGCGATATCGGCTGCATTTTGGATGACCAGGCTGTCGTAAACACGCATACCCAAGTCCTCTGCTCCCTGCAGGAACCGCTGGACATTACACTTCTCCTGCTGTCGAGACGTGAGCCTGCGACGCGCACACTGTCTGGCCAACCAGCCACGCACCACTGAATCACACATACACATGATTAAGTAAAAAATGAGCCTGGTGACAGATCATACTATATGACCACACAGTCTCAGGCGTTCACTTTACCTTTCTGACAGATGATAATCTTCCTGTGCAGTTGATGGCAGCGGTCATTAAGGTGATCAGCCTGCCAGTATCTCAAGAAAACCTTACTGTTCCCCATCTGAGCAAGAGAAAAAATAAGGAAGAGAGATAAGTAATCACATTAGCTTTGTTCCAAAATAGAGTTTGGTGTCTACATTTGCAGGATCTGTAACATGTGACTTATTTTTACCAAAACAGGAGGGATCATACAAAATGCATGTTGTTTTTTTATTTAGCACTGACCTGAATAAGACATTTCACATAAAAGATGTTTACACATAGTCCACAAGAGAAAATAATAGTTGAATTTATAAAAATTACCCATTCAAAAGTTTACATCCCTTAATACTTTGTTACCTGAATGACCCTCAGCTGTTTTTTTTTATTTTTTTATTTAGTGATAGTTGTTCATGAGTATATTGTTTGTACTGAACAGTTAAACTGCCCGCTGCACGCAGGTCCCATTTTTTCACACTGAGGACAACTGAGGGACTCTTACGATATGCAACTATTACAGAAGGTTCAAACGCTCACTGATGCTCCAGAAGGAAAAACAATGCATTGAGAGCCGGGGGTGTAAAATGTATATATTTATATAGAAGAATCTGTGTACATTTTTTCTTATTTTGCCTAAATATCATATTTTTGTAATTTAGACAAATTTACCCTGATGTTCAAATTCAAAAAGTTTTTACCCCTCAGCTCTTAATGGATCGTGTATTTCCTTCTGGAGCATCAGTGAGCGTTTGAACCTCCCGTAATAGTTTCATATGAGCCCCTCAGTTGTCCTCAGTGTGAAAAGATGGATCTCAAAATCATACAGTCATTGTTGGAAAAGGTTCAAATACACAAAAAATGCTGACAAAGAATTTCTGAAGAACAGCTGGCAGTTTGACTGTTCAGGATAAAACAGGGACAATTAATGAACAATTATAACTAAAAAACAAAACAACAACAAAAAAAAAACAGCTGTGGATCATTCAGGTAACAACACAGTAATACAAATCAAGTGTATGAAAACTTTTGAACAAGGCCATTCTATTATTTTCTCTTGTGGACTATGCAAACATCTTTTATGTGAAATATCTGATTCAGGTCAGTACTAAATAAAAAATAACATTTCATACGATCCCTCTTACTTTGGTACAATAACTTTTTGCATATTCTGCAAGGTGTATGTAAACTTTTGACCGCAACTGTATATACACATCAGAAACCTACAGTATGATGATTTAAAACCTTTTGTCTGTAATCCATGCTTAATATTTTTGGAACAAATCATCTTTGTCCACTTCCCTAAAGCTCTGTAGACGTCTTTGGCAACTCACCTGCCAACCCTGGAGTTTACAATGCTGCAGAATGTGGCGGCACTTCTCCTCTGCGGATGCTTTCTTCCTTTCGGTGAGGATGGTGTCCACCAGCTCTCTGTATCTGCACAACAAACCCACAGAACATCACTGTCAACCACATACTCAACTGCAGAGGAACTTCATGAACCCATTACTGCTGCGTTATAGCATGATGATCACTAATGCCTGTATGGGAATGCTGTCTGCATGAACCATAAGGACTACCCACTTCCTGATGGTCTTGTTTAACAGGGCTGTGATTTTCAAATGCAATAACCATATATGACTACTGAGGTTAAGATACAAAAGACAATGCTCAATCAGCTTCACTTCTTGGTGGGAAAACCCACCGAGAGATGCAATTCAAGGGTCAAAGGGTTTCAGAGTCTGGATGACTTCTCAGCATCTGCTGCGGTGGCTGTTGGCAAGGCAACCACTCACAGAAAAAGGTCAAACTTGGAGAGCTTTGCTGCATTGTTCTGGAGTAGAGGGATCAAGCATCTGTGACGCGAGGTGGTAAGCTGTGGACACACCCCTCGAACATGCGTGTGTGTGTGTGTGTGTGTGTGTGTGTGTGTTTGTGCATTTGGATTATGCATTATGGACATCTGGCACAAGGGAATGGTGTTTAATAATCAACGGTACTAAAGGAATTCACAAAGGGAGAATGCAAGCATGCATGATGCATGCTAATAACATCTTAAAACAATTGCTTTACTATCTTGAATTCAATCTGTTGCTTTTCAATTTTAGGTTCAGAACATGAATGTACATTTGCAGATTGTTTGTTCATAAAAATCAAGGTCTATACAATAATCAAAGCCTACAGCTCTACTCAAGGTTTTCCATTTTCACGCTTGATGAAACCTTGCTCTGAATTGGCCTCAGTTTATGCTTCATTGTAAAAATCTTTCAATATATATATATATATATATATATATATATATATATATATATTTATTTTATTTTATTTTTTTTACAAAAATAAGAGGGATCATACAAAATGCATGTTATTTTTAACGTAGTACTGACCTGAATAAGATTTCACATAAAAGACGTTTACATATAGTCCACAAGAGAAAAATAATAGCTAAAATAAAAAAAAAATATCTAAAAATAATAGCTGAATTTATAAAAAAAAATCCAAAAATAGTGTTTATTTAAAAAACATACAGTTATGCAGATTTTAGGATTGCAAATATTTAATTGATGAGTTGTCGCAAAATTCAACATATTAACATATTAACAAATGAACATTTTTAAAATTTGTGTTTCGCTGCCTGGAGTTCACTTTTTTATTTTATTTTCTATTTGTACAGTCAATCACAAAGCTCTTCTGGTTTTAGATGGGTTTTGTGCATTCTGTTGCAGCATTCACACTGAAAACCAATGCTGCCACTCAGTCTTTTTGCTACCCCTATACTATACTATATCCTCTATACTGTGTTGTTA
Source organism: Cirrhinus molitorella (assembly GCA_033026305.1). Taxonomy (NCBI): domain Eukaryota; kingdom Metazoa; phylum Chordata; class Actinopteri; order Cypriniformes; family Cyprinidae; genus Cirrhinus; species Cirrhinus molitorella. Next base: position 31,072,307 of record CM065122.1, on the reverse strand, counting down.
CCTTACTTACATGTTTCCCAGAAGACAAAATAAGTTAAATTAAATTAAATAAAGCGTTAATAATACAGTTAAATAATAATTAAAAAAAAGTATAAGTGAGCATTTGAACCTTCTGCAATAGCTGCATATGAGTCCCTCAGTTGTCCTCTGTGTGAAAAGATGGATCTCGAAACAAAACAGTCATTGTTGAAAAGGGTTTAAATACACAAAAATGCAGAAAAAACAAATAATTTATGGGACATGAAAGATTTTTCTGAAGAACAGCGGGCAATTTAAAGCTGCAAAACAAACAAACAAACAAACAAACAAACAAACAAACAGATGTGAATAATCAGGTAACAGTATTAAAAAAAAGTGTATGTAAACTTTTGAATAGGGTAATTTTTTTTATAAATTCAACTATTATTTTCTCTTGTAGACTATATGCAAACGTCTTTTATGTGAAATATCTTAGGGTGCTTTCACACCTGTAGATTAAAATGTTGCATTTTATTCTTGACGTGGTTCGCGTCCAAGTGGCAAAGTTTCTAAGCGGACCAAATTTGTTAATACAAGTCTTGCGCGAGTAAACTGTCCTCTCATAGGTCGAAGTTCCATGGTTTGTTATCCAGGAATCCGCTTATAGCTGTCATCTGTCAGGATGGAACGACACAGCTTTGCGGGCCTAGTGTTGTTTTTTGTAGCTGTTGTTATATTAATTTATCATTTTAAACAAGAGTCCAGGATTCATTAGGGAAAACACTTTTAAAATGCACCTACTATGAAGAAGAACAACATTTTAAAATGAAAAGACAATGACAGTTTCATTTTAAGAGGTATTATCAAAACAACAAAGCTACTGCTTTTCACAGAACTGTAATAACCTATTATACATTGTGATATAGACTGGTTCGTTGTTCCGTTGTATCAGATCGCATTCTCACCACAAATGAACCGCTCCAGGGTTCGTTTGAAACCTCTTCAAGGAGGTCTCGGTACGCGTTTGGTGCGCAACCGAGTGGGATTGCTGCACTCTCAACTGCCCAAACGAACCGCACCAAGAGGGACAACGAACTCTAGTGCAATTCAACCAAACTAAATAAGGCAGGTGTGAAAGCACCCTTATTCAGGTCAGTACTAAATAAAACAAATAGCATGCATTTTATATGATCCTTCTTATTTTGGTAAAATAATTAACATTTTGCGGATTCTGCAAGGTGTATCTAAACTTTTGACCTCAACTGTATATAGATTACACATCTGAGAGGAGAGGAGTTTCCTAAAAGAGTGGACACAGCCATTTGTAAATTTTATGGGTCTGGCTTGCAGTCTCATCTGCGTCCAGCTATTTCAGCTGTACAAAACTTGTTTTGCAGCTTGATATTGCAAATTGATGTGTCTTACCATAGTTTTTTTAATGTATTATCTTAATTATGAACACACTGGTTTGTAGTGCACCATTTTACCGTTTACTGTACGTTGTTATTCTTCCCTATAGCAGCTGATGAACCAGAAGTCAATCATCACGTAATGCTTTCTGCCATATTCTTCTACACCCGGACGTGTCAATAAGTTCTTCACTGATTGGCTTGTGTGACAATGCGTCATGTGAATTTTCAGCTCAAGCTGAAGTTGTGCGTTTGAGGCATTCACATTGTCTATTTGCGTCTTTTGAATTGAACAGATAACTAAATTTGTTTTTGGAGAGCACATACCATAAGACCTTTGTTTATCTTTAACACAAATTAAGATATTTTTGATGGACAGCAACTCAACTGACAAGTTCAAGGCCCAGAAAGGTAGGTATGACAGAACGCCGGCTTCTGCGTCAGCATCAGACATGTGTTGTGATACTCTTGTGAACATGCGGTAAAGACTGACACGGAAGAGAAGAAATTGTCGAATAAAGTCGTTTTTTTTGTTTTCTTTGCGCAAGTATTCTTGCCATAACATTACGGTTGAACCACTGATGTCACATGGACTATTTTAACAATGTCCTTACTACCCTTCTTGGCCTTGAACGTGTCACGTGTTACTGTCTATGGTCAGAAAGCTCTCAGATTTAATAAAATATATCTTAATATGTGTTCTGAAGATGAACGAAGGTCTTACAGGTTTGGAACAACATTAGGGTGAGTAATTAATAACAGAATTTTCATTTTTGGTTTAAAAAAAGGAAGAACAAAACAATATAGCTACCACTGCTGCACACAATAATGTCGTCGGGGATGACGGACGAAAACCAGACCAAAAATTTCTACAGATATTGCGATAATATTGCTGCTATTAATTATTTTAGCCATGATAATCATGGAGCGAAAACGTTACATTAGATTTCACAACAAATATTTAGTTGAATTCTGCATTTTTGATATGCCTTTCCAATAATATTTCACAAAGTGGATCTTTAATATTTTTGCCTGCCTATTAGCACTTATTAACATGCAGTGAATACTTTCTCACAGACAGCTGCATTTTAGGCCATTAAAAAATGCTGACTTCTACTTCTGGACTTTCAAAAAAAAAAATGACGTAATATATAATTTACACAATTCCCTCACCACAGCTCACATATTCTGGTCAAGTGGCACATGGTGAACAGATGGGAGGGTGGGATTGTAGGGATGTAGTGCATTGGGGGGCTTCTCCAAGCACTCAGTCAAACACTTGCTTAAGCCTTAAGCCAAATTAACTCAGCATCTCCCTTTCAATGTGATTTACAGCAGCCTGGTGCTTCTGAACTTCCCCTAACCTTTCTTCTATGACCAAGACCTATGGCTTCCCACAGGAATCATCAACCATGAAGGGAGCCAGGGGAAACCAAAGACCTCTTGTATATGAATATGAAAATTATCGATGCCCTCACAGTTTGTAGGGCCTTCGGGGATTGAGTCATATGAACTCAACAGGGTCGACTGCCTGGCAGTTAAGCTCCGAACTGGGATTACGCGAGGGGGGAGATCTACCTCAATATTCAAAGTAAATAGCCACAATAAAACAGCGAGGATGACAACAGACCATCATCTCTTATTCTGAGCATCATTATGGCGGTAAGAACCGCTGACGGCATTTCTGCTGTCAGGGACTGCTTGTGTATGAGCGTGCATATTAATGCATAAATCAAATGGCTATACCTCTCAAAGTACTGGAGCAGAGCGTACCAGGGAAAAAAAAGGGAAGGTACCGAGAGAGCCTTATGTAAATCAGTGTATTATTGCAGGGTTTCCTGTTCCCAGCTGTTATCCATTAAGCCTCTCACTAGGTGAAAAAAAAACAAATATCACATGAGTGTTTGTGTAAAACAAATAAACCAGATGAAATGCTAAGGCAGAGCCAGTTGGTGGTTCATGTTATGAGGATCTTTTTTAGATTGAGAAGAAAATTTTGCACAAGCAAACTGCAATATGAGATCTGGTGTATGCATTATCATGTATACTGTAGGTATTCATGGAAAGAAATATACTTTTGTACAAAAAATAAAGGTCATACATTTACAATGTACACTGCCGCTCAAAAATTTAGAATCAGTATGATTTTAATGTTTTTTTAAAGAATTCTTATATGCTCATCATAGCTGCATTTACTTGATTAAAAATGTAGTATTGTGAAATATTATTACAGTTTAAAACAATGGTGTTCTATATTAATATATTTTAAAATATAATTTAGTCCTGTGATGCAAAGCTGAATTTTTATCAGCCATCATTTTATCAGCCGATTAATTAAGAAATATAAATCTTTTCTAACAATATAAGTCTATCAATTTAACACATCCTTGGTGAATAAAATTATTAATTTCTTTCAAAAAAAAGAAAGAACCCAAACTGTGACCCCAAACTTTTAGACGGTAGTTTATGTTGTTACAAAAGATTTCTATTTTAAATAAACACTGTTCTTTTCAACTTTTTATCTGTTAAAGAACCTTGGGAAAAAAAAAAATTAAAAATCACAGGTTCCAACAAAATATTAAGCGGCACAACTGTTTTCAACATTGATAATAAATCAGCATATTTTGTATCACAGGAATAATTTACTTTTTAAAATATATTGACATAGAAAACAGGTATTTTAAATTGAATAAATATTTCACAATATTCCATTTTTTTTTCTGTATTTTTGATCAAATAAATGCAGCCTTGATCACCGTAAGAAACATCTTTAAAAACCATTAAAAATCTTACAGATCCCAAACTTTTGAAGAGCAGTGCATCTAAAACTGCTTCTTTAAAGATGTTTCTCATGATGTTTCTCATTTTTCCAGATTTTTTATTGATTTATTTCATTTAGCAAGGCCACATTAAATTGATCAAAAATGACAGTAAAGACATTTATAAATGTCATAAAAGATTTCAATTTTAAAATACTGTTTATTTGATCTTTCTATCCATTAAACAATATCTTTGATAATGATTAAAAACAAACAACAAACAAAACAAACTGAAGAATCATGTGACACTTAAGACTGGAGTAATGATGCTGAAAATTTAGTTTTGTTGTCACAATAATAAATTACATTTTAAAATGTATTTAGAAAGAAAGCAGTTCTTTTAAATTGTAATAATATTTCGCAATATTACTATGTAATGTTTAACTGTACTTTGATCAAATAAATGAACCTGTGGTAGAATAAAAGGTTTCTGTCACAAACATAAAACTGTAGGTCAAAATTGACCAACTCTAGACTTTTTTAAAACATTACCGAGAGAAATAACTTGGAAATGTTTCACAGAAACATCTCATTTAAGTTTATTTCTTGTGTTTGTTTCTTTGAGATGCTGTGTATGTGTACATTTCTTTCTTCTTTGGAAAACAAAAGAACATTTTGGAGAATGCATATTTTCCCTACATAGTCATCGGATCATCTAGTGTTAATTTTGGATTCCACTGTCTTGGACAAACAATGACAAAAACAACCTCTTTTAAAAAATCTTTTGTGTTCCTAAAAATAAAGAAAATCATACAGGTCTGAACAAAAAAGAAAAGAAACGAGGATGAGTAACTGATGACAGGATGTTTATTTTGGGCTAAACCATCCCTTTAAGAACATGGTAATGAATACTTCAGATCTTCACTGCCTCATTTTGATTCACAACAAATTAAACCATCTACCCTGACTCACATCCATGCATTTGTTTCTGAATCTGTGTGTGATACAGTGAGGATGCTGCATTGCGTTTAAAGGTGGATAAGCAGTTTTATCCTGAGGCTTGAGATAAAGCGTGATAAATAAGCCTGTCATATTCATTAGTGCTGGGCCAGAGACTACCACACACCTCAGGCTACACACCACACTTCATTCATAAACACCAAGAGGCTAGCATAATGACAGAGAAGAAAACCGCTGTTCTCAAAGAATCAAATCATCCAAAAGCTTCTCGATCGCACGTCACACGTGTATAAAAACCAACACCCATTGAAAAATATAATAACTTTCCCTTCACCCTCACACATGCTCATGAATGGCTTGATGGAGGCGCGGGAGGTTGTGAATGGGCTCTTTGTGACTCGCAGCCTCTTTTCTGCCTCGGGAAGTCAAGGCGTCTTTGGAAGAGACGTGCTGGATGGAGGGTACACATGACTCCACATCATAAGCAAACACAAAGCCGCATTTATCCAAGGCTTCACTTCTTTATTTACCCACAAGTCAACAGAAAAATCAACACACACGTGCGCTCGGACAAAGACTGGCACACGGTGCGAGAAAAAGGAAAAATGTTTCAAACTGAAATAAGTGAACGCCTGAGAGAGCTGGCCAATATGTTGAATAATAACATACAATTCTATTTTGTTTAGTTTGTATGTTTTTTTCTGTCAATACAAAATAGCATCATTAAGGAAAAATTTACATTTAGAAATTAACACTTTCATTCAACAAATATAAATTAAATTGATTGACAGTAATAGGAAAATATATACATGCATGCCTCTTCAAAAGTTTGGGTTCAGTACGATTTTTTATGTTTTTATGTTTTATTATATACAATGTATTTCCACGATGTGAAAAACACGGAAGGAATGGCGGAATCCAGTCATAAAGTTTGGAGGAATTAATCAAAAGTAGGTCATTAAACTTCAATCAAATTACGATATGGATAATGTTTGTAAATATTAAGCCACAAAACTACTATTTAAATATTAATTCTGACTCTGTGTTAATGAATTGTGTTTACTACTGAAGCAGGCGTGACATTTGCAGTAATATTACAGGGCTCCAGACTGCGACCATTTTTTTATGCCGGTGCGACTCATTTTTGTGAGCGATCGCACTGGCGCGCAACCACCGCGTTGTTCAGTTCATAAGCACTGCTATTTCTGTTGCCGTTTATCAACTCGGACTGCACCGCAAACAAACTTGCACAAGCCCAGAGCAGCTTTTTTTAGGAGCCAAAGTGGATTTCGTGACACTGTTACTGCTGCAAGATCCAGTGAGAAGCGTTTGACTTCGCCGCACAATGGAAAAGGTTGCTGCGAGATCTAGTGAGAATCTTTCAAATTCTGCCAAGAATTCTTTGTTATAAACAGAGCTGTATGTCAGAAAACCAAAAGTAGCAATGCTAACTATAAAAAATAAATAATACTGCCAAATGAATGTCAGATAATAATAATTAAAAAAAGTTCACTGTATATTTGTTCATGTTTTATTAAGGGATAAGTCTGAAGCATACCATAAAATAATCATATCAATTCATACAGGGGTAGTAGTATCTACGGCTGTATACAGATTCATAGCCAGATATCAGATCAGTACTTGGCATCGGCCGATACTCTGAGCCCAGGTGTCGGAATCGGTATTGGGAAGGAAAAAAGGATATCGGAACATCTCTGATATAACATACATACATACATACATACACAGTTTTTTTTGTTGTTTTTTTTTTGTTAATAAATATTGCTCTTGCTCTTTTGAATATTAGAATTTCTGAATGATCATGTGACACTGAAAAACATCTATATAAAACAGTGTAAAACTTGTTTTAAAAAAAAATCACTTTTTTATTCAAAACATTTTAATGTTTTGCCAAACCTTTTGAACTTTTTTAAAACATTGATTAGAGAAAAGAAAAACCTTGAAAATGTTTGACAGAAACATCTAAATTAAAGGGATAGTTCACCCAAAAAAACCCCCAAAAATGTTTATCTGCTTACCTCCAGGGCATCCAAAATGTAGCTGACTTTGTTTCTTTGTTTCTTCAGTAGAACGCAAACAAAGATTTTTAACTCAAACTGTTGCAGTCTGTCAGTCATATAATGGCAGTCAATAGCTACCAAATCTTCAAGAATAAAAAAAACATGCACAAACAAAACCAAATTAAACCCTACGGCTCGTGACGGTACACCGATGTCCTAAGACACGAAACGATCGATTTGTGCGAGAAACTGAACAGCATTTATATCATTTTTTACCTCTGATTCAACACAACATCCATCTTGACTGAGCGCATGCACAGCGTCCGGCAGGTGAAATGTGTATGAGCTCTGGCGTTGTATCCACATTGTTTGATGCATGGGTGCCGATCTATGTTTCTGCCGGTGGGTGCTCAACACTGTATCTCATATCTGTTTACAATAAGCACTTATTCGTCCGTACACAGGACAAAATTTGAGGGCGCACACGTGATATCTGAGGGAGCACGTTGCAACCCTCTCTCTTATTACAATAATGCACTCTTGACATATGTCATTAAAATAACGCCAAAACCTGCCTCAAATATAAACTATGAAAACGAGAATAAAGTCGTACAAGCTACAATACACTTCTAATTGGTTAAAATGAACGAGAATATCTCGTGTTTTTCCATTGGTGCTCGAGCCCCTGAGCACACACAGGATCGGCGCCTATGGTCTGATGATATATAAAAATTGTCTTCCATTGTGATGACCTGTACTTCTAAATATCTTTAGATCTTCACAGTGCCAGTGAACACGTCCGCAATCCCCATGCACTGTGTAAACAATGAGTGATGTATAAGCGCAGATCGCACCTGGCGCTTGCGTGTACTACGCCAGAGCGCATTCACATGTCACGAGCCCAAGCTGTGCATGCACTCAGGACAAAGCATTGTGGTGAATCAGAGGTAAAAATGATATAAATACTGTTCAATTTCTCGTACAAACCGATCGTTTCGTGTCTTAGGACATCAGTGTATCGCCACGAGCCGCAGGGCTTAATTTGGTTTTGTTTGTGTATGTTTTTTCACTCTCAAAGATTTGGTAGCCATTCACTGCCATTATATGACTGACAGACTGCAACGGTTTGAGTTAAAAATCTTTGATTGTGTTCTACTGAAGAAACAAAGTTACCTACATCTTGGATGCCATGGGGGTAAGCAGATAAACATCAAATTTTCATTTTTGGGTGAGCTATCCCTTTAAGTTTATTTCTTGTAAAATAAAATACTAACATAATAATAATAATAATAACTATTTTTATTTAGATGTGTGACATGCAAAAAAAGCAAAAAACAAAATCTAAATTATGTCACTGCAAACCTGTGGAAAACCAAAGGACAACAAGTTTTTTTTTTTTTTTTTTCTTTCCATATAGTCACCACGTCACTAAGTGTAATTTTGGATCCCACTGCCTTGGACAAACACTGACAAACAACTTTTTTGAAAAATCTTAGATTTTTATATAATTTGCTTTCACATAAAAAAAAGCTTTTGAATCTACTGTCAATGTCTGTTAAAATACCTTTTCCTCTGACAGACAGATGCCTTCCGATTTGGCCTTGTTTTTGAGACAGTGAATCAATAGACAATCATCAACACTGACATTTTCCTATAAAACATAATGTGACTAGGCATGAATAAGCGGAGCAAGATAAACAACCAGATTCTGTTTTAGGACATGCATTACACATATTTTCATACAGACATATCATCAAATGAGAACACAAATAAACAAGCCCATACAGCTCTTGCCACACACACACACACACACACACACACACACGAACAGCTTGAATGTCATAAAGCAAACACACACAATGCTGACAGAGCACCCCCTTCAAAGGCCATGAAAATTGACCTCCGTATCATTCAACCTCCTGCTCGAAAAGCCTAAAATTTCCATCACAATCGTCTGGCCTTCGTCTGCCTGCATCCCATCGGCCGCCTCTCACCCCGTCTGGCCCGCTGTAGCATTATTGTGATGCAAACACACACACGTACACACTCAAACAAAAACAAACCACGCACATGGCCCCACGTCAGCTATGCGCTCACAGAAAAACACAGCGCATCATGGGAATGTGAGAATGGACGTCACAGACCGACTGAAATAATGGAAAAGCATATGTCTCAGAGACCATTTGCTGCAAATGAGCAGGTGTGATTACCAATAATAAAGAAAACATTGACACAATGACTAAAAAGGGGAACCGCTTGCAAAAATAGTAATGTTACGCCCTATCAGAAGACTATCTGCTTCGTGACAAGTAGTCAAAACAGTATTTACTATCATGGGAGAATCTGAGCTATTTTATCCCCAGTCTAAACACAAATGTCACAAATGTCTGGGTCATTTAATCCAGAGTCAACACGAGCTGCCGTCTAGGAGCTAAAATGTTCTGTGAGGATAAAGTGTCCATAGTCCTTCTCTCTCTCTTATACGCTCTCTCTTTCTGAAAGATTCATGATGTTTACAGGCGGGTAGTGGAAACTTACAGTGTCATGTGACCAGCAGCGTCCCGATTCATTATCACACTGGAATGTTACCGTAATCCTTTTATCCTTTATAGAGCGAGAGAAAGAGCAGCGTGTGATCTAATGAAAGCACGCTGAATTACGCTGCTCAGAAAAACAGTGGGGAGGAGATTGGAAAATTAGGTATTATTGTAAAATGATAAAACAGTGAGAAAGACACTCAGGAGAAAAGAGCAGTGATGAGGAAAAGCTCAAGGGACCCGTTCACACACAAAGCGTTTTTAGATTCCACTGCTACATAGTTTTTATGTAAACCAGGCAGGTATGTTTGAATTTTGGGCTTAATCTTGCGTCTAACACATTACATAACTTATATAATGCACAGATCAATGTTTTTTTAAGTTTAAGTTTAAGATCAACTTAAAATTAACTTCAAATACAATTTTGTAATTAAATACTACTACTACTACTACTACTACTACTACTACTACTACTACTACTACTACTACTAATTATTATTATTATTATTAGTAGTAGTAGTAGCAGTAGTAGTAGCATTAAATCTGAAAAAAAAAAAATATTTTAATGTAATTTCAAAGCTTAATTTCAACTTCAAGCTCAATTTTTATTATTATTATTACTATTATTAAATCAAAAATATATATTTTAATTTCAATGTAAAATAAGAAAGAATATTTATAAGAAATAATAATTATTATTATCATGATTATGATTATTAAATCTAAAAAAAAATTATATATATATATATATATATATATATATATATATATATATATATATATATATATATATATATATATATATATGTCATTTAAATGTAAAATAATAGACTATTTAACCCTCTGGCCCTCTTCGGTCACTTTTGATCATAATATCTCCTCAAAATTCTAAATAATAATCCAAAAATATTATTGAACAAAAACGTATTGCATTGATTTTCCTGAAAACAAGAAAAGTTACATACAAGAAGGTAAGTGTGACTCCCAAACAAAGAGGGCCAGAGGGTTAAGAAAAATAAATAATTTATAAGAATATTAAACTCACAGACCAAGTTTTTTTTTTGTTTTTTTTAAACTTGAGCTTAAGTTCAACTTCAAGTTACATTTTGTGTTAAAAAAAAATAAAAAAAAAAAAATAATAATAATCATTATTATTATTATTAAATCTGAAAAAAAAAAATAATAATAATAATAAAAAAAAAAAATAAAAATAATAATAATAATAATAATAATAATAATTTCAGTGTTAAATAAGAAAGAAAATATAAGAAAAACAAATTCTAAGAATGTTAACCTCACAGATGTAAAATAAGAAAGAATATTTAGGAAACTATATAATTTATATAAAATATAAAAAGCACATGGGATTAAATAATATTCACAAAATACAAAATGAAATAAAGAAAATGTAATATATATATATATATATATATATATATATATATATATATATATATACACACACACAATTATAAGAATATTAAAATTATTTTTTATTTTGTGATTAATAATATTAACAATATATTTAATAATAAGTTTAATAATAATAATAATAATAATAATAATAATAATAATAATACATCTAAAAAATAATTAGAAATTATGTTTTTTAAGGAAAACATTTCAGGATTTCTCTACATATAATGGCCTTCTATGGTGTTCCATAGAAGTTTGAACTTCCAAAATGCAGTTTAAATCCAGCTTCAAAGGGCTCTAAACAATCCCAGCCAATGAAGAAGGGTGTTATCTAGCAAACAATCGGTTATTTTCTAAACAAATTGACAATTTATATACTTTTTAACTTCAAATGCTCATCTTGTCTCGTCTGTGTGATGCGCATACAAAGTCTGTGTGACCCGGGTCGATAAAGTAGGGTATGTCGAAAAACTTCCATCTTGTTTTCTTCCCCAACTTCAAAATCAACTGCTCTGGGTATATATGTCTATGGCCGCAAGTGCACCGCAGGTCATGTGACAAAAACCAACCAATCAGCTTCATCCTTTCCCGTAACAACACTGAAAGCTCAGCCAAGATGGATAAACAGCTTATCAAAGCTGTTACAGGGATAACCATTTTTAAATACATTTAGTAGCAGAGCTACTGCAAGCGATGTTTAGTGCTGGAAATCCATTTATCCTTTTGCTGTAACTGCCGTGTCTTCATGGAGAGCGCAGGTCATGGTTGCTTAGCAACGGCAGACACGATGGGAGCGCAAGCTCCAGAGCGCTTTGGAAAGAAGGAGAAGCACCGCGCCTAGCATTTTCCACGCATTTTTAAGCGCGACGTGAATGAGCCCTTAAACTACTTTTTGGAAGTTCAAACTTGGGGGCACCATAGAAGTCCTTTATATGGAGAGAAATCTTGAAATGTTTTCCTCAAAAAACATAATTTCTTTACGACTGAAGAAAGAAAGACACAAACATCTTGGATAACAAGGGGGTGAGTACATTATCTGTACATTTTTGTTCTGGAAGTGAACTAATCCTTTAAACGCACAGATCAAGTTTTTTTTATTTGAGCTTAAATTGAGCTTAAGTATTGCTAAATCTGAAACATATACTGAAATTTCAATGTAAAATAAAAAAAAATAATATTTAGAAAAAACTATATCATTTATAAGAATATTAGACGCGCAGTTCAAGTTTTTTTTTTTTTTTTTACTTCAATTTACTCTAGGTTCTTTTTCTTCAAGTTATTTTTTCAAGTTAAACTTCAATTTTGTGAATAAATATTAACAGAAATAAGAATTATTAAGAAATGTTTCTTGAGCACCAATAAGCATATTAAAATGATTTCTGAAGGATTGTGTGACACATTATATTATATTATATTATATTATATTTACATTGTAATAATATTTTACGATATTCTAGTTTTATTCAATATTTGATAAAAAAAATAAACAATCAAACTACAATATAATATCATACTCTTGACATAATTAGTGCTCAGCAGAATAATCAACTTACTGTAGAATAAACATGATTATACTGTATAAATTTGTAACATTTTTATAGTTAAATTTTACTAACAATACTGATTATAACTAATATTTATTTACTTACTTACTTGATGTAGGGTAAATGTAATGTGGTGAAAGTGTTTTAGCTTTTACTTTTCCTAGTGTCTGTTTTTAAACCAGGCAGTTCATATCTTAGTATGTATCCCATGAGGACCATATATGCATTACGTAGACACTGAGGTCAAACCGTCTGTTAAACTCTATTTCTGTGGACATATATTTATGTTTCTTTACGCTCAGCACAAGAGGTTTTTTCAATCCATTTCTGCCGCCAGGTCAAATGAGGTAAAGTGGCATTCCTGCTGTAAATATACCGTAAGTGCACTTCCGCAGAAGCTGATATGTGTCCGTCTGACTCAAGCTGTCTGCACCATATTCTCGAGATGCACTTTCAGTTCAGCTGAGGTTAGGCAGAAAGTATATACCATGTGTGTGTGTGCTGAGAGCAACGTCTAGGGTGTGACACTGGTTTCACACCATGATTAATGGTCATAGGCCTTAGTGGGAACTGTTTTTTTGAGTGGCCATTTTTCTGATGGGGTGATAATGGGGCAGTTTTAGAGAGGATGAAGTGCTCTCGGACAGGTCAGCCTGATCTCGGCTCAACTTCATGTGACTGGAAGAGAGAGAAATGGGATAAAGCATCAAAGAGAAAGATTGGAAATTGGATTGAAGAAAAGGAGGCAGGGTGTAATTTCAAGAAATTCTCCCCGCGCTTTTCAGAATGTGAAAGATGAAGATAAAAGCGTGAGTGAAAATGAAAGAGGAGCAGGCTGTTCCTTCTGTCAAGCAAGGGTTCAGCGTGACTCTGGGTTCATCTTCCTCGGGAACACAGTGCCTCATCTTCGTGTCATACTGACACCCATAGAATAGCCTGTTCCCACTCTTTGCACAAACCGGACTTATTTCGGCACTGGAAAGGCTCGTAAAGTTCCCACTCCATCGAGAGTTTTTTAGAGCTTTTTAGAGCAAATTTACTTCAGTTTTCAGCATAGGTTTAGTTCTTTTTTTTAATTGTTGTTTTATGGATACACATAGGGTAACTGTTTGGTTACCCACATTCTTTAAAATAAGTTTTATGTTTAACCGAAGAAAGAAAATAATTAGTTTTAAAAAAACACTGATGACAGAATTGTCATTTTTGGGTGATGGTAGGCTAATAATACAAAACAACAAGAAAAATCACTCACTAATTTTGACTGAAGAACTTTAATACAGTTGCTTTAATGAGAGACCATAATATTTGTATACAGTGTTTTATTTTTATATTTGTTATTAAATTTTTTTGAATGCTACTGCTAAATACACCTACTGCACCTGGAAATTAAAGCACTGTTAGTTTTATTTATATATTATATGTATTTGTAACATGTGGCCTATCTTTGTTCTTATTCTTTAATAGCAAAGATAAAAAAATGACAAAGATTTTGTTACTTTCTGGCTTTGGTTTTAAAATAGGTAAATTAGTTTGGTTGTACTGCTCAGTCAAAAAGAGTAAAACCAACATGACAAAAAATCGTGATAAAATTGTGAATTGTGATATTTCTGAAAAAAAAAAAAAAGATTTTTTTGCCATATTACCCCTAAATACACATTACATAGAATTTTTAAGGCATTTTAATTAAAAGTGCTCACGCTAATACAGTATATATACTGTAGTCAACATTTGAAATGGATCAGAAAAGTTAATCAAAGTTCATCTAAGACGAGAACGGACTGTTTTGGTTTTAGGACAACTTTGATGAAAGGTTTTGATCCACTTTAAATGCTGACTACTTTATTTTCCAAGATGCTTTGATGAATAGAAAGTTCAAAGGAACAGCATTCTTTTGTAGCATCATGAATATCTTTACTGTCACGTTTGATTAATTTAATGCATTCTTGCTGAATAAAAATATTAAATTCTTATAAGTAAAAAACAACAACAATGTTTGAACAGTACTGTGTATTTAAAGGATTAGCTCACGTTCAGAATAAAAATGTTCTGATAATTTACTCATCCTCGTGTCATCCAAGATGTTCATGTCCTTCTTTTTTTAGTCAAAAAGAAATGAAGGTTTTTGAGGAAATCATTCCAGGATTTTTCTCCATATAGTGGACTTCAATAAGGATCAGTGGGTTGAAGGGCCAAATTTTAGTCTCAACGCAGCTTCAAAGGGCTCTACACTATCCCAGCCGAGGGATAAGGGTCTATCTAACAGAACAATCAATCATATTCTAAATAAAAATCGAAATTGATTAACTTTTCACCCACAAATGATCATCTTGCACTAGCTTTGAGCATGTGTAACTTCACACATTGCATAATCATGTTGGAAAAGTCACCCGCGGTTCTTCCTCTGTGTACTCCTGTTCAAAAATGTAGGCAGGGAGAAAAAATCCATCAAATTTTTTCCTCCAACTTCAAAATTGCCCAATATCATTGTTGTACCTTTTTTTTATGAAGGACGTTTAACTTTCTTTGTGTGATTACGTAATGCGTGATGTTGGACTAGTGCAAGATGATGATTTGTGGTTAAAAAGTGTATACTTTTAGGTTTTTTTTTTTTTTTTTAGAAAATGACTGATTGTTTCGCTATACAAGACCCTTATTCCTTGTCTGGGATCATGTAGAGCCCTTTGAAGCTGCACTGAAACTGCAGTTTGGACCTTTAACCCATTGATCCCCATTGAGGTCTACTATGTGAAGAAAAATCCTGGAATGTTTCCCTCCACAACCTTAATTTCTTTTTGACCGAAGAAAGACATGAACAACTTGGATGACATGGGAGTGAGTAAATTATCAGGAAATTTTTATTCAGGAAGTGAACTAATCCATTACTGCCTTACAATCGCAGAAGTGTCCAGTTGAAGGTTTGAGGGTCTCACCTGCTCAAGAAGCTGCTGAAAGACAGGCGGACTGGGTACCCATATCGGATCATGCGGACCATCTCTAGAACTCCCACGTACTGGAGCTGTGAGGACACATGGAAGCTGTCAAAAACATCAGGCTTTCCGGCGTTGTTGGGCCTGACGCACTGAACAAAGTGAGGCGTACACGCTTGCAGCTTACTGGTGAGCTCACACAGAGAGTTCTGGAACGAGAGAGAGCGGCAGGAAAAGACAGGTAAGTCTGTTGTTTACATAATGTTACATTCAGCTTTATTTCAATGACTCCCATTTGCTTCCATTTTTGTAGCACCATGAGTCATGGTACATCCTCCTCTCACCATCTGTCACCACTTACATGAAGGCCCAGACAGAACCTTTTTTTTATTGCACAATATCTGCACTAAAAAAAAAATGGGAGAAAACCAGTACAATGGATTTAAAGAAATAGTTCAATCTAAAATAGAATTATGTTATCTTTTACACCCTCATGTTGTTTCACTGGTATGACCTTTTCTGTGGAACACAAATAAAGATATGTTGACAAATGTAAAGGCAACTCTTTTCCATACAATGAAAGTGAATGGGGACTGGAGCTATAGTGAAATATAATGCATAGTTATACATTTTTTGTCGCAATTGAAACCCAATTTCCCAATAAGAAGAGTGACCAGTACATCTCAAATCTATCTACACTATATTGTCTATAAAAGTTTTGGGACACCCCCTTCTAAAGAACAGGTTTGACTGCTTTAGCAATTTCCATGAGTACTAATCTTAATGTGTAAGCATATAACGATATTCTAGGGGATTGTGTGCTTCTAATTTTATAGCAACAGTTTGGACAGGACCCTTTTCTATTCTAGCATGACAATGCCTCTGTGTATAAGGCAAGGTTCAAAAAGAAATTATTGATTCAGTCAGTGTGGAAGAACTTGACTAGTCTGCAGAAAGAAATGTCCTAATTCTAGTTAAACACCTCTGGCGTGACTTTAAATGCATACCTTGAGCCAAAAGCTCATCACCAAACACCAATGACTTGTGCATATGGGTTCAGTCATTTTAGACACTTCAAAAACTGTTGCAACAGAGCTGGAAATACAATTTATTACAAAGAGGAATTATGTTTCCATTCTTGTTGCCACAGTTTTGGAAGTGCCTTTTTCTGTTCTAAAGAAGGGGGTGTCCCAATACTTTTGTCCATATAGTGTGTGTACAAGTCATTGGTTTTTGGCTCATGGTCTGCACTTAAAGTTACATCAGAGGTGTTTAGCAAGGATTAGAACATGGCTTTATGCAGACCAGTCAAGTTCTTCAATGCTGACTTAATCAATCATTAATTTTTGAAACTTGCTGTTAGAACAGAAAAGGGTCCTGTCCAAACTGTATAAAATTAGAAGAACACAATCCCCTAGAATATCATTATATGCTTAAACATTAAGATTTGTACTCATGGAAATTACTAAAGTAGTCAAATCTGTTCGTTAGAAGGGGGTGTCCCAATACTTTTAGTCTATCTATCCATCCATCCATCCATCCATCCATCCATCTATCTATCTATCTGCTCATGCATTTGCTGTAAATTGAACACATGACCCTGGCGCTGATAGTGCGGTCATTAAATGTTCATTTTAGGGTAAATATATTTCCTAAATTAGGGTACAAACATGTTAAGCCCAAAGTATCCTTTATTTTGGCCATTAAAGCTTATATTATGCATTCAGTCAAACACGTAGCCGTTTCAAAGAATACTGCATTTGACAGCAAGCACAAAAGCACAGGCACATGACTTGTGTGCACAAAAAAAAAATGTCATTCTTGTTCAAGGTCTGCACTCTGAAAGCAACGAGTTGCAAAAATGCCTTTGTATTTATTTGACCTAGAGCTGCATGCATGTCTTGAATGACAAGAACTCATCAACACAGACGTTTATTCTAGTGCTGTCAAATCGATTAATCACGATTAATCACATCCAAAATAAAAGTTTGTGTTTACATAATATATGTGCGCATTGTGTATATTTATATTAAGGAATGTCATTAACGATTATTTTTGTAATCGAATAATTGGTCGATTATACTGATGATTAATCGATTAATTTATTTGTTTGGGGTTTTTTGGGTAATGAAAATAGACCCAAGCAACAAAATACCCTTTAAAATGATTTAAAATGCATATATAATAGCAATGAGGCAATAATAATTAGTTCAAATGTAGTATCAAAAGCAATATGTTTTTATTAAAACTTAAAATAATGTATTGTAAACAATACAACTAATGTACATTATGCATTATAACAAATGACTGCAGATGGTGTCAACGGCATGATGATTGTTTTTACACGTTACAGCACGATCTAATCTTTGTTTAATATGGACTAAACAACATTTAATTCAAATGTCAACTTAATCTTTAATATTTAGCCTTTTTTTTTAATGCTGCCGTAACTGTAATTTCTTGAAAACATGGACATCAAAATGTGTAAACACAAAAAATTAGCATTTCTTTCTGGCTACTATGTATAGGTTTCTATGCAAGTACTGGCACTTCTGAATGGGTTGAGTCTGGGATTTAGCACACTGACGTGAAAGTACTTGATGAACATATAGCATGTGTGGAGAGCATTCACTCGTATCGGTGTATCGTTATCTCATGTTTGACCAAGATGGCTTTTAGAGGCTTTTGCATTTGAACTCTTCCCATATTTCTTAAATATATACATGTATTTTGTACATTTTGTAAACTTTAATTTTGGAT
Source organism: Cirrhinus molitorella (assembly GCA_033026305.1). Lineage (NCBI taxonomy): Eukaryota > Metazoa > Chordata > Actinopteri > Cypriniformes > Cyprinidae > Cirrhinus > Cirrhinus molitorella. The sequence continues at coordinate 31,054,016 of CM065122.1, read as the reverse complement.
GCGAATAATCACGATTATTTGATTTGACAGCACTAGTTTATTCATACATTTTGGGTCACGTTACTGGCACAGAGACCTAGAAAAAAAAAAAAAAAAAAAACATCCACAGATCTGCAGCACAGGCCTGTCGATACAGCACCCACCGCAGTATTTTAATCAATAAAAACAGTGAGAAATTCTAAAACACTACTCATGAAAAACGCTTAACGTGTACTAAGATCAAATTCAATATACACCTTATTAATAAAACATACAGCTGAGCAGATGAGCCCAGCATATGAGCGCAATGAAATAAAAAGGCATGTTAGGCATTTTCTTTATAACGGTTTTCTATGGAAAACACTTAGGGGCAATGTCTAATCCTATTTCATGCATTTTGACTTATTTACACTGTTACATATTCTTAACATGGCCAAAGTTTCAAAAAATGAGTTGGATATATGACAGAGTATTTCTGTGCTAATCAAAAACCCTCCATCAGGGTTTGTATCCACCTTTTTCTTTAACACGGAAGTAAGCCTTTGGGTGAGACTTCCGGTTCATTAGCTGCTATAGGAAAATAATGAGAAGAATAACAACGTGCAGTAAACTGTTTGCACTACAAACCAATGTGCTCCTAATTAAGATATAAATAATAAAAAATAATACAATAAAATAACATAGTAAGACACACTAATTTGCAATATTAAGCAGCAAAATTAGTTGTTTGTACAGCTAAAAATGGCTGGATGCAGATGAGATCAGAAGCCAGAACCATAAAATTTACAAATGGCTGCACCCACTCTTATGGGAAGAAAAGATATGTTTCTGAAAAGTTTTTTCAAGTATGGCCCTATATGACGTCAAAAAGGGCGGATTTCCTTCTGGCTGGGGGGATTGGTTTTGAATAAAGGCCTCCTGAGAATAGGCCCTCCTAGAGAATCAATGCATTTTTGTAAGAAAAATATCCATATTTAAAACATAGTAATCAGTTTTCTGCAGCTTGCGCTAACTGTTGTACACGGAAGTCATTCCGGGCGGATGACGTTGGACATATGCATTGTGCATTACGGTGAGAAGTGATGAATACGGATGCTCAGAGGAGAGAGCAAAACAAAGCAATGCAGAGGAGAGTGATTTTCCTTTGCTAAAGTAAGGAAACTTTGCTTCCTTTGCTCCTGTAAACAAATGTTCACGAGATCATTGGCGCATGTGCAATGTTTTAAGCTAGAGAAAAGTGATCACCATGTTTTAAATATTGATATTTTTCTTACAAAAATGCATCGATTTGCTACAGGAGGCCTTTATTCACCACCTGGAGCTGTGTGGAGCACTTTTTATGATGGATGGATGCACTTTATTGGAGTTCTTTTGAAAAGTTGACAAGAAACACCCATCCACTGCCATTATAAAGCTTGGAAGCTCCAGGATAATTTTTAATGTAACTCAAATTGGATTCGTCTGACAGAAGAAAGTAATATACGCTTAGGATGCTTTGAGGGTGAGTAAATCAAGGGCTAATTTTCAATTTGGGTTTAATGTGCCTTTTACGAGCGTGACATCACACCAAAACTATTAATTGATGTTACATCTTATATTGGTTGTTATTGTTGCCGTTCCATCTCAGTTTCTTTTTCAACGTTAAAACAATGTGTTGCCACCTTGTGGACAAACACAAAATAAATTTAAGGCGCACATGAAAGCTAAGCATAAATTTACGTTTAAAATTTTGGTTAAAAATTCTCAACAGTAGTGTAAAACAACACCCTTTTGCAAATAAGCTCTGTCAACCCCCCCTCCCCTTACCGCATTTAGCCATTTAGATACTTGCTTACTTGCACATTATTAGGAAAGGCGATTGCAAAGATGCATAAAAAACATGCTCACTTCTGCTATACGTGAAGCTGGATCACACATGATTTGTGCAAACATAGAACCATTTATGTACAACGGGAGGCGTACTCCCTTCACAAATGAAAGTTATCCTCTGCATCTTCAGCGGCTGAGATGTCGGGAGTAAACGAGGACTACTGTGTTCATTATTACATCCAGCAAAAGAACACCTCAATTGCTTAGGAGCCATTCTTGTCTACATCCCTGCTCCGGCATCGAAACAATGGCAATCGGACGGTTACAGCTCACTCAGGGCGGGTCTAAGGTAAGATGGCCGTGTCAATCAAATATATCGTTGGAGCAGCCTCTGTCAGTGTTACATCACACCGACAAGATGCTGAGAATGGCTTGATTTGAAAAAAGGGAAATCATTTTTGCAGATTAAATAAAAAACACTTTATGTTCAAACAACATGCAAAAGTGAACTTTGCATCCGATGACCCCTTTAAATACGCAAAAATGCAAGGGAATTAGAATGTAGGGCTGGTCAATTAATCGAAGGCGATTGTCATGCGCATTTTGTCAGTGAAGCCGGTTGTGTAATCAGCAGTAAATCTCCAGCACCTGTGTTCAGGTGGAACAGCATGTAGTACACAGAGCCGTACTTCATAGAAAAGATACGCTTAATTGTGTTTATTATCGCAAACGATTTAATCGATCGATTATGAAATCTTTTTTATCGTTTGCGATAATGACAGCTGTTTGCGTAGCTTCTCAGTGAACTACGGCTCTGTGTAGACATGCTGCTACACCTGAAAGCATGTGAAAATATCACATTTAATAACGTATTTACTCCAAACTCACTTCATATTATAATATTTATATCAGTCGTGTGTTTGAAATAAATCTTTCTATGAGATAGTACAGCTTTTTACACGGAATAAGGCACAAATATTATTCTATGCAGTGATAAAGGCATTGCATTATTATATACCGTATTATAAGGAAAATTATAATAAGAAGTCGTCAGATAAACCATATATTGTTGTAGTCGTGGGTTTATTAGTCACGTTGAATCAATATAAGCAGTTAAATCTTGTTTATTCAGCTGCAGCGATAGCAAAGATGCGTTCCCTATGTTTCTTCTTCTGGCGTATTTTAAGTTTCCGTGTGAGAATGAGAGCGCCCTCTGGCCTTCGGATGAAGATTTACTGATCACGGATGCGCTTTACTAAAAGCTACGCATGACAATCGCAGCTTTTCATTAATCGCGATTTTGATTTCACTTCGATTAATCGAGCAGCCCTATTAGAATGTTCTAAAAGATGGGTGGAAACCTGCATATGTTTCTGTGGAGCCCTGCACATGCAGTCTCCATGTGGGCGAACTGTACTTACGAGGCACAAACCGAAAAAAGCTGGCTCTGATTGATGATGTCATAGGCCAAGGAGCCTGAGCTGAGTCAGCACAGCCGGCAACGAGCCTGCCATCGTCATGTGACATTTCTACTGACGCCAGCCGACAGAAAAGACATGGGGAAAGACGGCGCCGTGGGCCGTAACACATACAATCAGCCATTCAAAGGAATAAACGAAAAAAGCTGCCAATTACGACCGTTCCATCTTTCCGTGAGGGCGAGCGCTAATGAAAAACACATTAGACTAGATGTTATTTATTATTGTTGAAGGATTTCACATCTCTTCTACCGCTCTCGTCTGGGAGCTATTTAGGCGGAGATAAATAACGTGTGTGTTTGTGCGAGCGCTGTATATTGAATGCGCTTTATGATGTAATCAGCCCTGAACAGAGAGGACAGATTAGAGAGGAACACTGTGTGCTCTTCTCATAAACCCCTGCACAACCCTTCCATCTCGTGGTGCACAAACAGGGTATGAAATGAGGTCATGCAGTGTAGAACGTGTGAACATACTGTACATACATGTACCTGCATACCAATGGAATGAGAATGAGGTTAGGATGAAAGCGAGAGCACGTCTGCATGCGCACAAGAACGTGACGTTACTTTAATAGGTGGGTGTGTTACAGAGGGCCAATTACTGCGGTAGAAAGGAGCCGTGTGTGAGTGTAGGGATGGGAATCAATGGCAATTGAATGATTTTCTGTGAGCGGCTGTATTCTTCACTCGGTGTGGAGCTACATATGTGCATGTGTATACAGTATATAGAGAAAGAGGGCACTGAGTAGTAACTGATTACATGTAATCTGCATTACGTAATCAGCTTACAAAAATTCAGTACCTGTAATTAGATTAAAACAGAATCATTTATTAATTATCCCTAATTTCTCTTTCATCTTTTAAATGTTAGTTTCTAAAAAGCCTACTGCTTATATACATTTAGAAAGTCTTCCAGTTTTGTGGACATTCACACAAAGACCAGTCATTTGTCAGGTGGCTACGCTGCATATGACCACTGGATTTACAAAAATCATTTCAGGTTTAAGAAGTGTTTCAACATTGTAACAACTTCTGATGATCATATTCATTTTTATCTGCATTATCATTCAGTGGGTTATTTAACCATGTATTTCTGTGTCGTCGGAAGGGTTTTGTCTTTCAAACACATAAAAATGCACAAATTCACATTATTTCTTATTAACATGTAACTTTTTTTGTCATCTGAACATCTTTTACCTAATATATTTACTTGAAAGAACCCTGAGATTTTCAAAATAAATATTTAATAATGAAGTACGGCATTTGCGCGTTCATGGTTCCCTGACTTGCAGGTAAACAAATAAAATATTAAATGTTAGTATGAGTTTTATTTTGATTGATGTTACTTTAAAATTATTTATTTTATTTGTACATTTTATTGATTGAATTAATTATTAGCTTGTCATTAATTTCACAAACCCTTACCAACTCCAGTTTGGGAAACTTAATGATATATATATATATATGAAATCATGGAGTGTATATATATATATGAAATCATGGAATGTATATATATATATATGAAATCATGGAATGTACACAATTTAACAGATTTTAACAACATTTTCATATGGCCCTATGAAATCCGTTTTTTTTCCTAATGCCATTTTTTTGCCAGTTTTCGGTTGACTTCGGTTTTCATTTTTTGCTTAATAGTTACATTTTAATCATGAAACATACACAATTTAGAAGGCAATTTATTTCAAGTTTAACAAAAAAATTTTTTAAGGCCCTATGAAATACACTTTATTTTTTCCTTAAATTCAGATTTATTTTTACTTTAATTTTTACATTAATTTCCTGGATTCAATTTTAATGGTTTCATTAAATTGTAATAATAAAAATAATTGTTTATAAAATCAATTAATTAAACATGCTTTTGATTATTATTATTATTATTTTTTTTTTTTTACTTAGAAATACTGTGCTGTTTATTTATTTATTTCTGGCAAATAAATTCTGGTAAATAAATTTTTTTCAGAGAAATATTCCTTCAAAAATAATGTTTTAATACTACTTTTATTAGTAGTAGTACTATCATTACATTAAGTAATATATTTCTGTCACAGTTTCTTTAAGTTAAACCAAACCTTTATTTTGACAAGTTGCTGTGAAGACCTTTCAGTTTCTGTCTGTGTATGAAACGGTCTTCTTAAAAGACAGAGTAAAATGCTCATAAAGTGACTCTCAGAGCAGATTAAGAGATTGTGCTTATGTCATGTCTGCGCCATTCATTCACACAGAGACATTTAAATGGTATTTTTGTGTCTTAACATTCACAGAGACTAGTCTATATTGTGTTTTGATTTAAGTGTACTGACATATTTTAATTTTAATCATCGAAATTGGGGAAATTCCATGACATTCCGTGTTATAGAGTAAATTAATATGACTGTATTCCGCAATTCCGTCTGTGTTTTTCACATCACGGAAATCATAGGGCCCTACATTTTATGAAAATTTAAATCAGTGCTGCTAAAACCAGAATTCCTAACATTGGCATCTCCGGATATGAGATCAATGGTGGTGTGTTGAAGTGAGCTGTTCTCTACCACAGTAACAGTGAGGCCGCTGTTCATTCATACTGAATCCACTACCATCCACAATCACCCACCCTAATCACTAAAACATCAGCAGACCAAAATCCTTTCCTCCCCACAAACCACACTGGGCCTACGAGACCGGCACAACATTAGAACACTTCTTCTAAAGGCTGTTGTTCAAACCACAAACACATGGGCCTTTGAGACGTCTTCCTGGCAGATCCATAATGTTTAGAGGTCAGGCAACTTTTTGGTGTTGTGGGCCAGCAAGCTTTTTAGGAGATCCAATGTGCCTGGCAACAGGAAGTTAAATCCACAGAGCACAATAAGCATCTGGATGGGCCGGGTTGGCTCAGGTTAGGTTTGGGAGCTGGCAGTGGTTGTAATGTGGACTTACCCTGAGCTGAACTGCCACAGTGACCGGTCCACAACGCTCCAGCCTCTGCAGGAAGGACGTCGCTCCCTTCTTCTTCAGGAGCTGCAAAGACAAGTAAAGTAAATAAAAAGTAAATAAATAAACAGTACATAAATTGTACATTTTAAGTAATTTTGCTTAATCCTGTCTAAGCTCACATAAACAAACAGACAAACAAAATAAAATAAAATAAAATAAAATAAAATAAAATAAAATAAAATAAATTAAGTAATTTTTACTTAAAGCCCTACAAACAAACAAACGAACAAAAAAACAACAACATACAATTAAATACATAATATGTATAATAGATGTATATGTATTTGCTGATATTTATATGGCCACTAAGCTATAATTCTGTCAGCTTGTAATGCAAAATCAATACGATTTATAACACTATAGCAAACCGCACATAAATATCAGTTGTCACTCAGTATTTCCTAATGATATGTCTTAAGATGATAGTCAATCCTTACTTTTATAATAAAACTGGTTATAATGCATTGCTGAATGTTTGACAAGAAAGAGTCCAGATATTTCACTGTATCTACTAATTTATGTTTTAGAATGCATAATCTTTTGTAAAACATTTTATTTAAAGGGTGCTTGTGCTCCTTTGTTAAATTAAATGGCAAACGCAATGACATTCATGCATTTTTAAGAATGGCTTTAGCGTTAGCGAGGCAACTGTACATGAGGAGAGAGTCGAAGGGGAGAAGGAGGAGATGTGCTCTAGATGTGACTATTCATCTTTATGCCCTTTTAAGATGACGTTGGCATGGCAACAGAGTTGTACGAGAGCTATGAATGAATCATGCAAGTGCAAACAACCAAAAACACACAGTAAGTTTTCGGTATTTTCACCCAAAAGGGAAATACTGACAGCACTATTTCTGTTAAAGGTTGACTGCGCCTATGCGTTTTCTTTGTCAGCAGGTCATACTACAAAGCATCACAGGTCATCCCAGGTAATCCTGATACAGAATGTCCTGTACTTGAATGTCTACATTGATTGTAATCAAGTCATTGGTGGAAAATAAGTTCAAATGGTTTAATGGATCTAGGCCACTATTATAAAAGCAGCCAATTTAATCTGAAGTAAAGGTGACTCAGGAACTGGAAAGTTATAGACATCATAGTTCTCCTATATGATCATCTGGCCTTTTTAACCCTGGAGGGGGTCTATTCTGGGAAATAACGCACAATAAGTCATTCTGGACTGAGGTGATGATTTAATGACAGGTAACCTATGATTTTGTGTCTGATTCTTTGACTCATACTCATACTTTTGTCAGAAAGTTAGACAGAACAGCATTTACTTAAAATAGAAATGATTTGTGTATGGGTCAAAGACATACATACATACTCATATATATATATATATATATATATATATATATATATATATATATATATACACATATACACACACACACACACACACACACACACACACACACACACACACATACTTCCTCCACAAAATAAAATAAAATAAAATGACCATTTTCTAAGGCTGTATATATTAAACCGATTTAAAAATCATAATAAAGTACAATACTACTGTTAATTAGCAAACTGTACAATTTAATTCAATAAACGTGCGTGTCAGAGCATGCTCTGTTCACAGTAAACGCTGCTCCACACAAACTGTTATCATTTACATGTGTGGAGTGTCTCAAACTCTATGTCTGCATATTGCTGTGAGTTTTCATCAGATTTGTAAAGTAAATCATTGATAAACCTAAGCAAACACAGGAGAATACATCAATATCTTTCTCAAAATAAAAGTTTTAACCTCTCACTCTGAGTTTACATGTTGTGATGTCCACATATTCAAGAAATTACAGTGGCTGTAGCATTTCTGTTGTAAACAAATGGTAGAATATTAAAGATTAAGTGGATATTTTGAATTAAATGTTGTTTAGTCAATATTAAACGAAGGTTTAGATTGCACTGTAAAGTGTAAAAACAATTGTCAGACTGTTTGCACCGTCTGCAGGCATTTGTTTTAAAGGCTGTTGTTTGCTTAGGTCTATTTTTATTACATCAAAAAGTAGAATTAGAATTATCCGATTGCTTGATTAATCATCAGAATAATCAACCGATTCCTCTATTTCCGAAATAATCGTTAGTGACATTATTAAATGACTCATTTATATTTTTCCCATAATTTACAGAAGACAGCCGCTAAAATGTAATTTAATGTAACAATAGTTCTCATACAATTTTTTTTTTTTTTCAGAAAAATCAAGAATTATTATATGACATTAAAATACTATCCTTTTACCCATTGTGTCTTACTCATGATCACTGTTTCTCTTAACTAAATAAATATTACAGGTCAGATTACCTTTCGTTTCATTTTTTACATAAATCTGTTACGCTTAATGACAATGGAACATTTTTTCACCCATATTTAGACATTTTATTTTCTTAAGGCCAGGCGTACACTCTGCGATTTCAGCAACATTTTTGTTAAATACAATGTCAAGCCAAAGCTCAACATTTATGTGCGCACACTATACCAACCTGGTCTCATGGCGAAAATGTACCAGTGGGAAGTGTTTAGCGTGATGTGGAATGTGTACCAATAAGTACATATCACTGCAGTTTCCAACAGAAATGTCCACTAAAATGAACAGATGAACGTTCATATGGTGTGTTTTATGTGACGTTGGTTTTGTACGTGTCACCACAGTTCTGACTTGAAATGTCCATCGAGTGGCACTATAACTCTAATCCTCTGTGACGTTTTAAAATAACATACCATCTGCACTACAACTACACCTACCTGATAGTATGAAAAAAAGTAAATGTGACATAAAAACGCAATCGCAAACATGCCGTTTTAGCTTGTTTTTTGATCTCTCACCTTTTAGCTCTTTCATCGTGATTCATGTTTTTCACTGGATCCTAAGTCCAATTCTGTTGGTAGCATTATCCGATAGGTAGCATTATTTGTCAGAACACCAGAAAGCGAAACATATGGAGCTGTAGCGATTACTAGTGATTAGTAGTAAACGATTACTAGTGTTTGCTGTTTTGCCGCCTCTAGTGTTCATTTCTGTTGGAAACTGCAGTGATATGTACTTATTGGTACGTATTTTGTGTCTTGTGAAAAAGTTCCCACTGGTACATTTTCGTCATAAGACCAGGTTGCTCTATACCTTCCGTTTGTCGAGATCCAACTTGACTGCTCATTGCTTCCGTCCAAACCACATGCCATGTCACCATCGTTTCTGTTAACAGTTCAGGAAAAAACTCAAAATTTAGGGATGTCGGTTCATAGCTTTGCTTTAACTGTGGGATACCCTCACAAGGGGGGAAAAAAGAAAGTATGAAAGAAAGGATGAAAATAGTACTTAGAATAACAAGGTAGAGTCATGATCTGCTATGTTTGGATCTGTTCTTTTCAGTACAGCTGGTGTTAGAACCAAAACATATTTTCCTAAATGTCATATTAAAGCAATCAAATGTGACATAATATTGTTTTAAAAACAAAAGCAGTGCAAACTGTGCACTGCAAAAAGGGACAATTTGTTTTTTCTTAGTCAAACAGCTGTTCTGGTGGGGAAAAAAAAGGGCAGACGCTGATGACACGGCTCAGTCATTTAGCTGCTCAGTAGGAAAGAAAATGATTAGATTTCGCAGCAAACTGCTGCTTTAAATCAAGATCTCTTCAGGGTGCTCTGATTCCCAGAAAACGCCACCACCACACCAAATCTACTCATTTTCAGGACACACAACAAAAGAAAGAAAAATAAAATCTGGTGCAACTTTTCATCCAATTTCTCTCATCAAAGAGCAAACCAAAGCAACCAAACCACTCATTTGTACTTTTCTGTTTCAAGCCGCAGCACGATCTCATCATGTTACTTCATATTACCATCCAAGTCACTCTATGGGAACTGAATTACTGCTTATGTAAGAGGGTAGAACCAGGGTATGTGGGTAACCAGGGGTGCCAGCGGCTCATGTACTGGGTGTCTTACATAAGACTGAGCCAAACACACACACACACACACACACACACACACACACACACACACACACACACACACACACACCACAGCACTGACCTGAATACAGACAGAGGAGAAGGAAAGAAGAGACGGCATACACAATTAGAAAACTGAAGAAAGGAAAGACAGAATGGAAGAAAGTAATGGTCAAGTATGACTTATGAAAATCAAGGGTGAATCTCAAGAAAATGTATTGGTCTTACTTTTTGGTCCAAAAAATAACATTTTGCATATTAAATGAAGGATTATTTTGGACCATTAAGACCATTTTCACTGATCGCAATAGATTTATGCATGCTTGAAATTCAACTTAAAACTGTCTTATATATTATAGAACTATGTAGTGATATATTTTCCAATAAGGGGACTTTAGATGCAAAATTTACATTTACAAGGTGTTTGCACAACGTGTCTTAGCAGTGTGTTGACACAACCACCTTACAATGATAAAAATCCATTAACTCCATTTTTAATCGCCAAAAAACCTAAACAGTCTCAATTATCACGCCGTTTTGATTTTCTGAGCAGTATAATGCCATACTGCTTAGGCCCTGCCCACAGCCGCTGATGGACTGTATTGGTGGACCTGTATTTTCATGTTTTAGCCCTCAGCCAGTTGTACACTGTCCGACATTTTCTCAGTGCTCGAGTAGCTGTAGCGACAACAATGTCTTGTAAGCAATGCAGGTGTTTTGTAGTTGGATGTAAAAAGGCATCATATTCATTTTCTCCCAACATCAGAGCCACTGAGGACACTGTGGATTAGTTGTTTTGAGTGGTAACGCACCAACAAATACACACACAAAAAAAATGGAAGAATGGGACGGGGTGAGCAGAGCATTAGCAATTAAAGAGCCATGCACCGAAACGAGTCGCTGAGGACAGAGCTGTTTTTGACATGGTAAAAAGGGTGTTCTTTTACACGACAAGTGAGGAATTTTAACAAAAATATTTTGTAACATTTTATGAAGACCCTAAAGAATCATGGGCATCTGATGTCCCCTTAATGAAAAGTACTTCATCTCATTTGTCTGAAACTTAATGGATGCAAAATATATGATTATTTATAACAATTTAATTAGTGTAAAAACAGTCAAGCGTTCGTTTCCATGACTTATTAATTCATGGCCATGTTTTATTAATTCGTTCCTTCATTTTAGGTCAATCATGGCCATGCTGTACTAATTTGTTTCCTTTAGGTAAACTGAACTAAAACAAGGTAACAAATTAGTACAACATGACCACGACTGACCTAAAACAAAGTACCAATTAAACAAGGGAACAAATTAAGTTATTAAAACAAATTCCTAATGCATGGCCACGTTCGCGTGATTTCTTTCCCTGAGGAAGCGAAGCACAAATAATTTGCACCGTGTCTTCTTTTTTTCTCCGCATCACAGTGCTCCATACAATATAATATGATTAGATGAGACGTGCAAAGTCACTCCAAAATTAAAATTCCCTGATAATTTACTCACCCCCCATGTTCATGTCTTTCTCTCTTTGTCGAAAAGAAATTAAGGTTTTTGAGGAAAGGATTACAGGGTTTTTCTCCATAGAATGCAATTCAGTAGGCAAAAATTGCCCAATTTGCTAATTTTCTAAACAAACAAACAAAAAAAATTTTAATGTGTAAAGTAGAGCTAGTGGGTCATTCTTTATTTGTGGTGGCAAGCGGTGTCCTTCTACTCTACAACCATTTAAATAAACTATAAATACCAATAAATCATAAAATGTTTGCATGTTTGCATTCTTTAGGTTAGAAACAATTTGTGCACTGTTAATATATACAGAGTTCTGGCATGAAACTCTAGAATGCAGTCCGATGGTCTAACTCAATCTGACAACATGACATCATAAACACATGGCACAGCTGATTGGTTCTCTTCTGTATCAGTAGCCAATGAGCTCACTGCTCAACATTCAAATACATTATTAGTGCTAGGCGTAGCAGTTTGCAGCATGCTTCAGAAACCCTCCACCTTCCCCAGCTCCACCTGTATAGATCTGCTACGAGGTGATTCATATATGCTATATGGGGGATAATTATATATGTTATATGTGCAGCAGCAGTGTTTCTTACATGCTAACAGCAGCATGTTGTGTATGTATTGGCAGTAGCAAGTCTCGGTACTTGCTCTGCCACAGCAGCAGCGTAGCAGATGTATTCTGCCAAGACTAAATACATTAACATTGTCATGTACATTACCATGCCAATCCCTCCGAGAGTTGTCATAACAGAATTACATTTTTGCTTTAAAATACATATTTAATTGAGTTTGAGAGATTGCATCTGTAACAAAATATGCACGTTCCCACCCTACCTCAGAGAGATATCATGGAATGTAATTGCAACAATATAACATTTAAAGGGGAAATCTATTTGGACTACTTTCTGTGTGTAAAAGTCATTGTAGGTGCTGGTTGATCTGAGAGGTGCATGGTGAGTACATTCTTTCTTTTCTCTTTCTTAAAGTTAGCTACATTTCTGACAATTTCATGTGTCACACTTTATTAGTGTCTGTAGTCTTATGTTGATAACTTGCTACTCTTACATATTTTAATCAATATTTTTATAAATATATGCTTATTAATATTTTCAAAATGTCCTCCGATATTGAAATCATCATGATAGCAGCCTCCATTTTAGGAAAGTCTGGATTTAGGCTAATTTGTCTGTGGTGTTACTGTCCGTGGTGTTACTGTTGACACCATAGACATAGGTCATAATTATTTAAAAATCTAAATGAAGCTTCTATTTTAATGTAGATAGCATATTAAACTAATTTCAAATGCATAGCAATGCATTTTATTAAAAACAATAACAATAATAACAATTACTTCACATTTTACGAACTCTGCCTCTCATGACACCCCACTGAAAGACTGTTTTGCTAAATAAGACCCTTATTCCTCAGCTGGGATTGTGTAGAGCCCTGCGTTGAAGCATCAATTTAGACCTTCAACCGCTCATCTATATGGAGAAAAATCCTTGAATGTTTTCCTCAAAAACCCTAATTTATTTTCTTTTCATCTTGGATGACAAGGGGTGAGTAAATCATAAGGAAATTTTAAGGAGTGAACTAATCCTTTATTCTGATCATTTCTTAATGTATTTACATATTTGAATGAACTCTGAACCCGTGATTTTGTGAGACTCACCCTAGATTTCATCTTAGAACTAATGGCTGTGATAGAGACAGAGAGTGAAAAGAGAAACTGTGAGAATAAAATTGACTGCACATCAATGAAATGCAAACGGAGTTGGAGAGAAAAACAGACTGAGAGTAGGAAAGGGAGGAGGGTGATTGAGAAAGGCAGCAGAGATAGAGCTGTGTGAAGAGCAAACACCCCGAGTGACGCATCCGTGTGTGTTTGTGCCTGGTGTGACGCAGTCAGTTAAAGCCCTGTGTTTTCTCTGAATGGGATATCTGGCTGTGGAAAGCTGATCAATGCACAGAATGTATTTAGGGTAACGGCGTCTAATTTGGGGCACTTTCCAGCATAGACTCGATAAGCTAAAAATACTACGGCTTGTGAAAAGGCACGGTTTGTTCTGGCTGGTCTGGTCATGTTTGCGGCAGTCATGTGGTGTATGATCGTCACTGTATGCGTTATTGGAGGACTGTGAACTCACACTGAGTACAGACTTAATGCCAGTGCTGAAACATCTACGTCACAGCAGACTGAGGGAAGCCCATGTGCGTGAGCAAACGACACGCTGATTATTTCTATTGTTGAATATGCCAATGCTGAGTTCTCTCAATAAATGTATTTTTTTCATAATGAGAAATATGGCGTCACTACAAAAAGAACAAGTAAATACATACATCTAAAAATATTTTATAAATAAATGTGTTTAAAAATTGAAAACAACAAACACAAAGGCTGTAAAATTTCCACTATTTTTTTAGGTACCTTGTTTAGTTCCACATATTTCTTGGCGTCTCTGGCAGGATTTAGCGTAGTGCTCTTGTTAAGCAAAGTGCCTTTGGGCCCACGGAGCTTCATTCGCTGGTGGTGGGGAACCAATGAGCCCGTCTGAGTCAGCTTACACTGGAACATTTGATGGATGAGCACGTTCTCACTTGCTGCTCAGGGGGGAAGAGAGAGATGGAGAGAAAAAATAAACACAAGGCTACACACATTCGGAGCTTAATTACGCCAGGCGCCAGAGCTAATTGTCTCCCCTCATTTACACCATCCCCCACGAACACCCTCACAAACAACATAACAGCACCCCATTCAAATCCTAACGTGTGCACACGTTCCTGCCTCATGTTCACCTCTGACCTGCTCAACGTGGGGAGAGGAGGAAGTGTATAGAGTGAGGGGGAATGCTAAAACTAAATGACGTTCCAAACCCGTAAGACCTTTGTTCATCTTCAGAACACAAATTAAGACATTTTTGATGAAATCAAAGAGCTTTCTGACCCTGCATAAACAGTAACACAACTGGCACGTTCAAGGCCGAGAAAGGTAATAAGAATTTCTTTAAATTAGTCTATGTGACATGAGTGGTTCAACCGTAATGTTATGAAGCTTTTTGTGTGCAAAGAAAACAAAAATAATGACTTTGCTGAAGCAGGAGCCGGTGTTCTGACGTAGAAGGTCTTATAGGTTTGAAACACCATGAGGGTGAGTAATTAATGACAGAAGGCTTTTAAAGGCAGAGAATTGTGGAAGCGTTAAACCCTTTTAGTATTTGGCTACAAGGATGTATATTAAAAGGCAGAATTATTAAATGTTGATTACATTTTGGTGGCATTTTGGTTTCAGAAATGCATTTATGATGATATATGTGTACATATATATATATATATATATATATATATATATATATATATACACACACTTTTATTTAGCAAGGATACATCAAATTGATAAAATGTGACTATGAAGACATTTAAACTGTTAACAAAATATAAAAATATTAAATAAATGCGACCCTGGTCCATAAAACCAGTCATAAGGGTCCATTTAAAAAACAAAAAAACAAAAAAAAATCAAAAGCTGAATAAATTAAGCTTTTTATTGATGCATGGTTTGTTATGGTTTGGCCCGAGATACAACTATTTGAAAATATGGAATCTGAGGGTGCAAAAAAAAGCAAAATATTGAATTTTATATATGAATTTTGACCCATACAACATATTGTTGGCTATTGCTATAAATATATCCACGCTACTTAAGACTGGTTTTGTGGTCCAGACTCACAAATGGTGTTTAAATCCTAAAACAATTATCATAGCATTTACAAAAAATATTAAGCAGCACAACTGCTTCCAACTGTTATAATAATTTCCTGAATAACAAATCAGCATATTCCAATTATTTCTGAAGGATGATGTGATACTGAAGACTGCAGTAATGCTGCTGAAAATCCAGCTTTGCATCACAGGAATAAATGACATTTTAAAATAGAAAACATTTATTGAAATTGTAATAATGTTTCACAATATTACAGTTTTTATTGTACTTTTGCAGCCTTGGTGAGCTTCAACTCCAAACTTTTGTATGGTATGAAAAAGTGATCTCTGTGCATATGTAATTTCCTTTTCTTTTATTATAGTAACAATAACTATAGTAACTAAGCTATTTTGATGGAAGCTCTGGTTACCATAGTGAGTTTCTGGACCATATAGAGGTTGACCAGAACATAAAACCCCCAATCCTTACTTTTCATAACAAACAAGATGTTTTGGGGAAGAACATCCTTGTTCTTGTCCAGTGAGCCGGTCAGGTCATAGGTCACCTGCAACAGAGGACACATAAACACAGCGCTAATAATAGTCCTCACTCTCAGCATGACATGGCGTGTTGACTCCCTGGAGCCTTCTCGGAAATGTGTGACTATGGGTTCGTGTTTGTGTGTGAGGCTCTAGCTGAGCACATGGCCGTGAACTCAGCATGTGCATGTGTGAACTCGCAGCTTCCCGTAACCCACCTTGCCAGCGTAGTGAGTGACGGTAAACGATGGCCCCTGGTCTTTGGGTGGGGGGTTCCCGTTGCCATCCTTGGTCGTGAGGGAGACGGTGTCTGTACTGGAGGAATCCAGTTGTATCTGTAGTCGTTTATAAAGGTTGACTTCACATGGCCTGAGGGACTGACCCTCCTCATCAATGATACACAGCACACCCTGAGGCTTCTGGAACACACACACACACACACACACACACACACAGTTACAGTAAAAACTTCTGATGTTATAATGGCAAAACATTATATCTTGATATTTTCTGAAATTTCGATGATAACAATATTTTACTGAGGGTGTTATTGTGCTGGTACTTTGGCAGCTTTAGGACTGCCGTGCACAGCTGACTCCCAAAGCTTTTGATATTCTTCATATTCTGTATGGTGGTTCGTTTCCAAGTGTAACAGAAATGAACTTTTCCAATAAGTTAAAAATTATTTTTTACCTTTTATGGGCATTTTTACCTTTATAAGGCCAATTGTTTCTAATCTAATTAAATGTATGCATATTTTGTTTTCTTATTGAAATGGTCTGGAACCTCATTAAAAATAAAGTTCACCCACTTTTTCCTAACGTTGGGTTTAGAAGAAAGGCAATGCAAATTTGTATTTATTTATGCATTTATTTATTTTTCACAAATTGGTACTGCAGCGCATCTTGTTGTCTTCAGGGCCATCTTTATCATTTGGTTTCTGCGTACCTGCATGTTTGCCTCTCTGGAAAACACTATGCACCCTTGTCATTCAAAATATTCATGTCTTTCTTTCTTCATTCGTAAGAAATTATGTTTTTTGGAAAAAAAAAAAAAAATCAGGATTTATCTCCATATAGTGGACTTCTATGGTGCCCACAAGTTTGAACTTCCAAAATGCAGTTTAAATGCAGCTTCAAAGGTCTCAAAATTATTCCAGCTGAGGGTATTATCTAGTAAACTGATCAGTTATTTAAAAAAAAAAAAAATAAATAAATAAAAAAAATAAAAAATAAAAAAATAATAATAATACATTTTAACCTCAAATGCTCGCCCTTTGAGGTTATAAGACCCTTCTTCCTCGGCTGGGATCGTTTAGAGCCCTTTGAAGCTGCATTTAAACTGCAGTTTGGACGTTCAAACTCAGCGGCACCATAGAAGTCCACTATATGAACAAAAATCCTGAAAGATTTTTCTCAAAAAAAAAAAAAAAAAAAATTCTTTATGAGTGAAGAAAGAAAGCCATGAACATCTTGGATAACAAGGGGGTAAGTAAATTATCTGTAATTTTTTGTTCTGGAAGTGAACTTCTCCTTTAATAGACTAACAACACAGTTTTGAGTCATGAAACTCACAGGATGTTTTTATAGTACATACTATACCATATAGTAATACCTCTTATATATGTCAGAAGAATTTTGATTTCTCAGTTCATCATCTCTTTGAACATAAACCTAAAATTGCCAGTAGGTGGTGGCAAATCACTGCATGAGTGAGTCATTAGGTAATTTACTCAACTGATTCATTTAAACTGCTAACTGATTCACTAATGAAACACTGCTGTGTTGGTCAGAGGTGCAAAATAGCTCTGCTGTGGCTTTGTTTGGAACTATTTGTAAAAATACAGCAAAAACAAGAACTGTTGTGTCTAAAATGTAAGTCACTTAATATTAGCAGTTCAACAAATCAATATCACATTTGCAATTGTGCTGATATTTGGAGGAAAAAAACGTCACTCTTCGTGTGATATTAACAGATCTGTCAATTAACTATATCGACTCTGTGTGTTTTTAACAAACTTGTGTGCATTTGACAGTTTAAATGCAATAAGACATGAAAGACAAATTTATTACTTGTTAGTTTAGCATTTACATTCCGTCTGACAGTGTGCTTTGGATCCGGTCAGAAAACAATTTATCAGAAGTTTAAACTAATATGGCTTTAAAATGCATGCTTTCAGCGTGATAGACATGATAAACGAAACCAAACTGATGCTTTTTAGCAGAGTACCTGAGGTATGAGCTGTAAAGGCACAGCCCTATTCTAGACAAGGGAAGCTCATTTGCATTAAAAGAGACATGCTGAAAATGATATAATAAATGATCTGTGGGGTATTTTCAGCTGAACTTCACAGGCACATTCTGGGGGCATTTGAGACTTATATTACATATTATAAAAAGAGTAATATTATGTCTCCTTTAAATATACACCTAAAACCTCATTAAGTCATTAATTCAACCGATTTGTTCAAGCGGCTGATTGATTCAGGAATGAAACACTGTTGTCGTGTGTTGCTCAGAAACAAACAAACAAACAAACAAACAAACAAAAAACAGTTCAGATTTAGCTTTGTTTGGAAATATTTTCATTGTTGAAATACAGCAAAAACAAGAACTATTGTGTCTAAAATGTAAGTCACTTAACATTAACTTCTTGTTTATTGAACTGTTCATCAAATCAGTATCACATTTGAAATCATGCTGATATTTGGAGAAAAAAAAAAAAAAAACTTTGTGTGACATTAAGTTTATCCGATGATATACATATAAAAGACATATTATTAAGTTATACAGGGGCAAAACATTCATCTTGAATTTTGTGGGAATTCTTAATGTTGATTAATAGACTAAATCAACTACTGCTTGCGCAGTAATCTAACCTACAACACGTAGAGTATGCGTGCACTCTCTGGATGTGTTTTTGTTTGGTTTTTGCGATATACTCGTTAATGTTAAATTGCATATTAACAACACCAAGTAGCGTAGTATTTAAATTTGATACCCTCCCATCATTTAATACAATTTTATTGTATTAAATCATTTTTCCTTTTTTAAAATCTTTTTTTGTTGGTAAAGAATAATAAACTGCTCTTCTAAATCTTTTTAAAACAAAAGTAGCACTCTTTGTGAGGCTGTTTATCAGTTTATCCCATTCAAATGCACACAGAATAATATAATATAGTATATGTGGTGAAGTCAAGCACAAATGTGTGTGTGGCAAGAGAAAACATGCTTCTGTGTGTAAAATGCTGTGTCACTTGGTCGAGAGTCATTTCATGACTCATAAAATGGTCACATCTGACAAACGGCTAATAGAGTCATAGTCGAAAAGATGGGCTTTATCGCATCTTTGCGACACCTAAGGGAATTCAACACGCCTTGATGTGTGTTAGCCTTTATAAAACAGTCAGCGAGGACATCCGTTATGGAGTCAGTAAATGAAGAGATGGCAGTAACCGCAATTAAAGAGGCAACAGAGGGGCTCGTGTACAGGGTCAACAGCCTCGGGGTGGGAAAAAGCTTTCCAACTTCTTTCCTCTCCCTCTCTCCCACCCTCCCTCCACGGCTCTCGGAAAGCTGCTCCGACTCCGTACCTGGAAGAAGAAGTCCAGCACCACTGTCTGGTTGCCGAGGGAGCGTAGCGTCTCCATGGCAACCCCCTCCTGCAGACATTCCTGCTGCTCCTGCTGGAAGAGCACGTCTGCGGTGAACTGCCTGATCCGTTCATTCACCATGTTCACGCACAGCTACAGACACACAAACACAAAAGCTTTTGTTAAGCCACATAATTAACAACAAAATAAAATACACTTTCACTGACACATTGATCAATCAGCTGCTTTTTCATGTTCATACACCTTTGGTCACAAACAATTCTTATTGTTAAACTTATAAATTGTTTTAGGCATGTAGGGAAAGTTACTCCTCAACAATGGACACTCTGCCCCTGTAGTTTTAGACAAATAAATTAGTATATATATATATATATATATATATATATATATATATATATATATATATATATATATATATATATATATATATATATATATAATAAAATAGAATATAACATAAAATATTATTGTTCCTTGTGGTAGAAATTAAGCTATTATATACACATTATAATATCTGGAATCTGAAGATGCAAAAAAACTAAAATATTGAGAAAAATGCTTTTAAAGTTGTCCAAACAGCATTCTTAGCAATTAAAATTACTAATTAAAAATTAACATTTGATGTACAGGTGCATCTCAATAAATTGGAACATCGTGGAAAAGTTAATTTATTTCAGTAATTCAAATTGTGAAACTCACGTATTAAATAAATTCATTGCACACAGACTGAAGTAGTTTAAGTCTTTGGTTCTTTTAATTGTGATGATTTTGGCTCACATTTAACAGAAACCCACCAATTCACTCTCTCAACAAATTAGAATACTTCATAAGACTTCATAGATTCTCTATGAGGTTTCGGTTCTGGTAAGGTTGCTGGCCAATCAATCACACCAACACCATGGTCACTTAACCAACTTCTGGTGCTTTTGGCAGTGAGTTAGCCTTTATAGGTACCAAAACCTGCTGGAAAATGAAATCAGCATCTTTAAAAAGCTGGTCAGCAGCAGGAAGCATGAAGTGCTCTAAAATTCCTTGCGGTTGCAGTGACTTTCAAAAAACACAGTGGACCAACACTAGCAGATGACATTGCACCCTAAATCATCACAGACTGTGGAAACTTAACATTGGACTTCAAGTAACTTGGGCTATGAGCTTCTTCACCCTTCCTCCAGACTCTAGGACCTTGGTTTCCTAATAAAATACAAAACTTGCTCTCATCTGAAAAGAGGACTTTGGACCACTGGGCAACAGTCCAGTTCTTCTTCTCCTTAGCCCAGGTAAAACGCCTCTGACATTGTCTGTGGTTCGGGAGTGGCTTAACAAGAGGAATACGACAACTGTAGCCAATTTCCTTGACACATCTTTGTGTGGTGGCTCTTGATGCCTTGACCTCAGCCTCAGTCCATTCCTTGTGAAGTTCACCCAAATTCTTGAATCAATTTTGCTTGACAAGCCTCTCAAGGCTGTGGTTCTCTCGGTTGGTTGTGCATCTTTTTCTTCCACACTTTTTCCTTCCATTCAACTTTCTGTTAACATGCTTGGATACAGCACTCAGCACTCAATGAATGTTTGTGGCTTACCCTCCTTGTGAAGGGTGTCAATGATGTCTTCTGGACAACTGTCAGATCAGCAGTCTTCCCCATGATTGTGTAGCCTAGTAAACCAAACTGAGGTAGACAATTTTGAAGCCTCAGCAAACCTTTGCAGGTGTTTTGAGTTGATTAGCTGATTGGCATGCCACCATATTCTAATATGTTGAGATTGGTGTGAATTGGTGGGTTTTTGTTCAATGTGAGCCAAAATCATCACAATTAAAAGAACCAAAGACTTAAACTACTTCAGTCTGTGTGCACCGAATTTATTTAATACACAAGTTTCTTCTTTTCAACTTTTACATGACATTCTAATTTATTGAGATGCACCTGTAGTTACAGTAGGAAATGTACAAAATATCATTGAACATGATCTTTACTTCTTATCCTAGTAATCTTTAGCATAAACGAAAACATTTGTAATTTGACACATGCAATATATTTTTGGCAATTCTGACCCATGCAATGCATTTTTGGCTATTGCTACAAATATACCTGTGATACTTAAGACTGGTATTGTGGTCCAGGCTAACATTTATTATAGCACTATAATTGCAGTTTTTTTAATAAAAATAGATATAAAACACTTACACAACTTAAATCAAATCAATCAATCAATACTGTAGTTTCTGTTAGTTTTTATCCTTCAAAATATATTCTTTTATGCTCAGCAGAAGAAGGAAACCCATACAGGTTTAGAACACACTGAGGGTCAGTAAATGGCAAAATGTTCATTTTTAGATACACTATTCCTTTAAGATCTTGGTCTGAATCCATGGTAAAATATTAACATTTATACATTAAAAACAGTTGAAAAGTAGAACAATATTAATGATGAAAGCATAGAAAAAGTTTTCCAGATTTTTCCAGTGATCTTCATATTACAAAAAGAGAAAAATAAATAAATAAAAGGTACAGTAAATATTACATACAGTACATGTGCATATATAACAATACTTGTATAAAAAAGGATAAAATTGTGCACAATGTATTACAAACTGTTTACTGGAAGCAAGCGCATGTGTTTAATCAGGCAAAATAAAGCACACACTCCTATATTTAAGCATTTCACATGTTTTCTAAACAATAGCTACAGGACAGGCAGCTTTATCTGCACACAAAGAGCTGGCATGTACGTTAATTACGAACATGGCTGTAATAAGCGTTTAACGTTAACCCCTCGCACTCATTCACTCACTGTTCCACACGCTTCAGTGAGCAGGTTTATTCCAGGAATTCATCCTAACAACCCAGTTACCGGACTCATTTAAATCATTTATCACCGTAATCCTGCCGAGATGAAAGTTAAAAACAAGGAAGCCTAATGGAAGGGAGTCTAAAAAGCCAAAGCAGGAACCACAATAGGAATCCATATAAGGTATAGACCAACTGTCTAACACTACACAAGAGACCACAGAAGCTTTTCCATGTGGACAAAAGCTACAATTTCTAATGAAGTAGAAAGAGTAGATGGTGGCTCTTTCCCAAACAAAAGAGCTCCTCAGCCACACGTCAACTTCAACCCATCCTGCTGTTGATTTGAGATATGTTTTTCATAGCTTTTATGTTATTCATAGCTTTCTCAGAAGAGCATGGGTCATATATGATGGAGCTGTTTTGATACTGCCGAGTCCATCAGAGGGAAATATACGGCACGGTTGTATCAACATAGGCGTCTTCCAAGTTTAATGTGGCAACACACACTGGACGGAGTACAGACGGCAACAGTGGAAGCAATGGAGAGGAAAGAAAACAAGCATTTTAGAAAAGCTGGGTGCACCTCATCAACTCCTCATCATGAGGTTTCACAACGCTACAGGATGTCACAGGAAAGACGGCCCAAGCGCTGACACAACTGAAAAAGACCAGAGCTGAGATGAAGAGCTTGAAGAAAATTCCAGCACTGAGCAAAAAAAGTCCATCCATGGAGAAAAGCAGCATTTTAAGCTCCAAATCTTAATGCATGACAACACATACCCTTTAGTTTTCATGTTGCCTGCAGATAATTTCACTGGCTTCTGCGACAGACCACACAATAAATAAATGCAATATCGCTTACTTTATATCCTCTGTGTTTACTTCCGTATGACAGACTGCTGGGCAAGTGTTGCCAAGTCCACAGCTTTCCCATGAAATTGGGCTACTTTTTCATTGTTGCTGGAGGTTGTTTTTCAACTCTGGGTTAAAGTGGCCCCACTAACGCAATATTTACCCCCCAGAATGCAATTGGGCTTGTTTTGAGAAGCAATTGGACAGATTTTGTTGTTAAAACCTAGCAGTTTGGTTCATATTGTTCTTTTGCGAATACATGAAATGTATATCACATACTGGAAATGTGATATTGGCCACATTTAAAACAAATAACTATACAAAAATCATAATTAAGCACTAAGGCTTGCAGTAAGGGACTATTTACACATAATGCGTTTTTGTGTCTAAAAACCTGAGATCTGAAACCTGAGGGTTTAGAGACACGCTTTTGAGAATAGAAAATGGCCAAACAGCACAATAGATCTGACAGCAGCTACTATTTTTGACATCAAAAAAAAAGCAAAGAAAATAAAATCACACTGGGTTTCTAATTTGCAACAGAAAAATCTTATGAGTGCCTCCTTTGCCATGTTGCCGTCAAAATAAAACAATTGCCATGAAAGACTTGCTACTGTATACAAAGCAACACTTGGCCCGCCTTCGGGATCTTCTGATTGGTCAAATTTTTTGGAACTGACATGGATTTACATGCTCTTTTGACATGGTGCTCATGTGCGAGACACTGCAGAAGACATTAAATGTGAGTGCAACAGTCATACATGTCCATCAAGTGCATTTACGAGGAAAAACAATGATAAAGTAGTACATTGGAATCAAAAAACATGTCACATGACCTGCGGTGTGCTTGCTGAATTAAATAAAAAATTTGAGATGTTTTCAATGTCAATGTGCCGTAGACACATCTGGAAAAAACTAGCTTGTTGCACCACACGAGTGTCACTTCTATTATGCGTGCGCTTGCCATGCATCTACATTTGAAATATCTAACTTCAGCGTGCAAAAAAAACGTGACGTGAATGACCCCCTTAGCCTGTCTTCTGTTCTGACATGATTTTATGTGGCAGTAGTAGCTACAAACTGTTTTCTGCATCTTTTCAGTTTTATGGTGGGTGGCATCTAGCATTTAAGTGATAAATCACCCAAAAAATTTAAGCCTGTCATTAATTACTCACCGTCATGACGCGCCAAATCTGTAAGATCTTAGTTCAACTTTGGAACACAAATTAAGATATTTTTGATGAAATCCGCGAGCTCTCCAACTCTCCATAGACAGCAGTCCTTTCATTTTCAAGGTCCAGAAACATTGTAAAGATATCATTAAAACAAAATTAGCAACTTTATTCAATGTGATGTTGCTGACGTAAAACACACATGCGTCAAGCCATTTTCACAAGCAGAGCAAAGCATGTTTATCCATCGTGGTACTCCCCGTAATGGTGGAGGACTGTCTCGGGACAGATGAAATCTGTTATTTTTGTTTTCTTTGTGCACAAAAAAGTATTCTCACAGCTTCATACAATTACATTT
Source organism: Cirrhinus molitorella (assembly GCA_033026305.1). NCBI lineage: Eukaryota > Metazoa > Chordata > Actinopteri > Cypriniformes > Cyprinidae > Cirrhinus > Cirrhinus molitorella. Next base: position 31,029,252 of record CM065122.1, on the reverse strand, counting down.
GAACCACTGATGTCACATGGACAATTTTAACAATGCCTTTACAATGTTTCTGGATCTTAATATCGAAAGGACCCTTGTTGTCTATGCAGGGTCAGAAAGATCTCGGATTTCAAAAATATCTTAAAGGAATAGTTCACCCAAAAATGAAAATTTCCCCATAATTTACTTACCCTCAAGCCATCCTAGGTGTATATGACTCCTTCCATATGAACACAGTCAGAGTTGTTTTAAAATGTATCCTGGCTCTTCCAAGCTTTATAATGGTGGTGGATAGTGGCTGATATTTTGAAGCTCCAAACAGCGCATATATCCGTCGTTAAACTAACCCATACGCCTCCGGGGGGTTAACACATGTCTTCTGAAGCGGATCCATGGGTTTTTATAACAAAAATATTTATATTTTTAAAATTATAAACTCAAATCACTGACTTCCGGCAATTGGCGTATGCGAGTTTGCAAGTTCCCGGTCGGTTTAACGTTACTCTGGTTTGCTGTGCAAAGAAGCTCAAGCTCTTCTTCTCATATAGTGAAATCCGCTGACATTTCTCATTTTCGACTTTATATTCTTTATATTCATTACCGGCATTTAGTATTGCTCTATCCTCATTTGTTTATTCTCACCAGAGCTTACAGAACAAATGCGGCTTAAGTCATACATCGAGTCAGAGGTCAACGAAGAAGCTGGATCTTGACTAATGCGAACACACATACGCCGTTGCCGGAAGTCAATGATTTGAGTTCATAATTTTAAAAATAGAAATATTTTTGTTATAAAATCCTATGGATCCGCTTCAGAAGACACGTGTTAACCCACCAGAGGCATATGGGTTAGTTTTACAATGGATATATGCGCTTTTTGGAGCTTCAAAATATCAGCCACTATCCACCACCATTATAAAGCTTGGAAGAGCCAGGATAAATTTTAAAACAACTCCGACTGTGTTCGTCTAGAAGAAGAAAGTCATATACACCTAGGATGGCTTGTAGGTAAGTAAATCATGGGTAAATTTTCATTTTTGGGTGAACTATTCCTTTAATTTGTCTTCCAAAGATGAACAAAGGTCTTACAGGTTTGGGGTGACATGACGGTGAGTAATTAATGTCAGAATTTTCATTTTTGGGTGAATTATACCTATAAGATGCTATACTGTCAACTACTATGTTGAAGAGTGTCAACAAATTATTATTGCTGCTGGATTCACATATGGTACCAATCACTGGAATCACATATAGTACCAGTTTGCAAAAAAACTAAAATAGTGGTGCACTTGTTTGTGTAAATAAAATTAGTGAAGAGTATTTGTAGATGAACAAATTTTGATGAGACTCAATTCTGCTCCTTGATACATATATTGTTATCGGTGCGCCCCAAGTGGGCATTAAATACGTATTTCACGCTCCATAATCAGTCAATTGCCCCTCATTTGGATTTTTAGTCATTCTTGTCACCTTGAAAGGTCAAGGACCATAAATCATCTATTAAATGTGGATTAAAGATGCGTAACTTTTAGGAGACAAGCAATCGACATCTCTGTGCCTCGTAAGCATTCCTCAACCTGTCACGCTCACACCATCACAACGAGATCTCCTAGAGGACTGTGGGTAGGCACTTATCTCTTCTAGCACCAATGTTGATTTACACCTTGTCCAACACTATCAAGGAAGATGGCACGCACAAAGACACACACTCCTACCTGCCTACCTCTCAACAGTTGTCCAGATGACTATCTGTCACAGAACAGATTCACACACACAAATAAAGAATAAAAATATTCTCACACAAAATGTCTGCCATATTCAGCTTGGCTATGCTGGTCCAAATACTGGTCTAAAGGTTTACACCAAGACAAATATTCAGTCTGAAAATCTGGTGCAAAAAGTATCCACTGGACGCAAACAGCATACGCGGTTCTCTGTCAGCCGCAGCTCACAGACACATTTTACGCTTATTTACGCTTTGAGAGGGATAGTCTCCAAAATGGCCCTTCTCCGCCGGTGATGCGGAGAAGAATTGTTGAATAAAGTCATTATTTTTGTTTTCTTTCCGTACAAAACATTTTCATAGCTTTGTAAAATTATGGTTGAACCACTGATGGCAGATGGACCATTTTGACTATGTATTTCATACTTTTCTGGGCCTTGACAGTGTTATTTACTTGGCAGTCAATGAGACAGCCACAAAGCTTCTGGTTTTCATTCAAAATATCTCAAATTATGTTCCGAACACTAACAAAGCTTTTATAGGTTTAGAACGACTTGGGGGTAAGTGATTAATGACAAAAATTTCATTTTAGGGTGGAGTAACCCTTTAAAGAGCCTGTCTGGCCGATACGTACAGAAATTTTCACAGAGAAGTATTTAATCTAACTGTGATTAAAGCTGACACAACCAATACGATTGTGTGCTTTTGGTCACATGCCTAGAGCTGTTACATAAAACCACAATTTGGTGGCGTTCATGAAAAGAGCTCACAAAAAGAGCCTATGCCAATTTGCTAGTCTTAAATGTTTAGCAGGGCTCGCAAAATTTCAAAATCTCTGGTAGCCCTTCGGGCTGGTACTATTTTGGTAGCCCGAAATTTTATTTAACTAGCCCAAATAAAAAAGACAATTTATGACCCTTTTAACAGCTGCACAAGTAAAATGAACAGTATGAGTGGGGTTGGACAATGTACGGTAATGTATTAAGCCATAATATGAAATGATTTACAGTTCATATACAGGTTTTCACAAAAACAAAAAATCTTATGCAATGGCATTTCAGCCTTTAGACCATTAAAAGGGATAAATCAAGTATATACTGTATTATAATGTATTAAAACATAAATATTACTGTCTTAATTGTTTGGACTTTTAGAAGGCACATTAACTTCTTTATGTATTTGCTGCATAAAACCATGGGTCGATATTTGCAATAATGTGACAATAAACCGCTGAAAAATTTATTGGACATGCAAAATCATTCTCTGCCACGTGGTGGCGCTTTAGGAGCGCTGAAATATTGCGGTTTCCTTAGTAACAGCTGTACACAAAGCAGCACTGCGCTCATTCGGCTCATAACGCTGTTTTATCATAGGTAAGAAAATGCCAACGACACGTTTTTGAGGACAGTCGGTTCCCTTCAGATACATTCATATAAAGACATCCGTGCCGCGTTTTGACTCATATTTATTTAGTGACATTATTGCCTTTTGAAGTTCGGTCCAGCCCTATCGTCATTCTTGTCTTTCCGTGCGCAACTGTAAGACCTCTTAAAATTATAATTAAGACGTTTTTTATACTATTTAACGTATTTAATATTTTTATGGTCAAAAATCTAATACAACTAAATTGAGGAGTTTTTAAGAACCTGCAGGAGCCCTGTACTTTAAGATAGCCCGTCGGGCAGGGCAGTGAAACTTTTTGGTAGCCCGACTGGAAAACACAATAGCCCCGGGACGTCGGGCTAGCGATTTTGCGAGCCCTGTTTAGGGCATGTGACCAGTTGCCCATTAAGCAAAACCAGACTGAACCATCTAAAACCAGCTAAGTCTAGTGTAAGCATAAGCACAAGTTTGATGTATATCCCCATCTGGTTCAGCAGTTGGAAGTGAATGACTGGCTCAGACAGGAGCCACTATATACGAGCCATTACTCCACAGCACCCCTAATTTACCTCATGCATCCTCCCTATAGAGTCTATGACAACAATGACATTGGTTGGTGCCAAATCCAGGCCGATGGTTCATGGGTCAAACCCGACTGTGCACAGAGACTCCTTTGTGTCTGGTGCCAAGGGTTCAGCTAAGGAGAAAACACCCCCGCCCCCTCCACACACGTCAGCCTCATCTGTCCAGTACAAAAACACAGCTCACACAGTAGACGCGTCCACTAAGGATTGTGGGCAGGGGGGCGGTGGTGCGCACATGTGGCGTCTTAGCCTTCAGACGGACATTTGTCTCTCTCTAAAACACTAAAATAACACAACCCGGGTCTTGACAGCAGCTGCTTTACTTCATGCTACTCTTTAGATTAAAAAAAAGAACATATATAATCTATATGGCACACCCAGCTATGCATCTGGGTCTGGCTCCAGGCTACAGTCCAAAATAAAACAGCTTGGTGAAGTACGGCCACAACAAATGCACTAATGGTTTTACAACAATTCAAACAAAGTAGAATCGTCACCCCAATTCGCCTCAGCTGACCTCTCTGGAATGTACAGAAACTGTATAAAAACCTAGAAAGCTGCCTTTCTGAAGGTCTTCTACGGCAATATGCCAATTGAAACCTCACATATGAATGATTTAAAACACTTAATATGTATTAATACCAATAGCTACTTGATTCATTAAGCATTAAAAGGATAGTTGACCCAAAAATTAAAATTCTATCATTAATTACAAACTAAGATATTTTTGATGAAATCCGACAGCTTTGTGACCTTGCATAGACACTAATGCAACTGACACATTCAAGGCCCAGAAGGCAGTAAGGACATTGTTAAAATAGTCCATGTGACATAAGTAGTTCAACCGTAATGTTATGAAGCTACAAGAATAAAACAAAAACGACAACTTTATTCAAAAACTTCTCTTGCCCACCGTGTTGAATTTTTGAGCTTGTTTTAATGTGTTCTTCCCCAAGTTTTGGAACTGCCTTCACTCTGAGAACATACTTAAGATGTCTTAAAATACAGTCTACACAGTAAGCTCACCCAGATTTGGAACAGAGCTATAAAGTCAGCATGAGCAGAGTCAGAAAAAAACACCTGTCTGGCTTAGAATGAAATGCCTTTGTGGTGGAAAGAACATCCCGTATGTCGTTAAGTCTAAAAAAGTCATAGCCCAAGGCAGGAACATACTGTGGGATAGGTCAGTGCTTTCCCCTGTACGGGAAGCAGGATCATGAGCACAATGCCGTGATTCCCACTGCTCTGTGGCTGTGTGGCAGCTCCACATCAAACCCAGTACAGACCATCAGAGGGTTTAGGAGGGCCAGAGTCCACATCGAGAAGGTGAGAAGCAGTTTGTCGCACGAAAAGCCGAACAGACTGCCCTAAGAAAGGCGGCTGTAAATGTTAGCCTCAGTGTGACTTTACAATGATATGAGAGACGCTTTCGAAAGGTCACAATCAGATGTCAAACGTGTAATTATCATTGTCCTCATTATATCTGTGCTGTCTCCCCTTACCTGTTCATAACCATTGCGCTGGAATTCCTCAAAGCCAAAGATGTCCAGGATGCTTATCTCAAGGGCAGGATCTCTGTCAAAAAATACAGGAACATATGTCAGGATTGTAGAGGGGTGGGAGTAGTATAAATATTGATCGGTAATCTGAAGACGACAATTTATCTTGAACCATAGCTTAAGTGTGGCTTAAGTGCAAGATTTCTAATGTAAAAAGCAGAGAGAAAGAAAAAAAACAACAATACTTAAAGGTCACTGACAAGAAAAAAAACAAGTACATGCAGGTTTTTCGAAGAAACAAAAGGTTACATCAAGACAATTCTGTCATAATTTACTGTTACACCACGTCTACACCAGACATGTCAGAATGTTCCCTAACCTGGACCAATCAGCTGTAAAGAGAAATATTTAAAATGTAATTCTAAACTGTTAGAATTTTTATTCATCATTTCACTGTAATAATAATGATTACAAAATAATAATAACACATTGAAGCTCAGTTTTAAGTCACTATAAGCCAGTGTACTGCTGTGACCTTCATGCCCTCAACAACCCGTAATAAACATTCTCATATACACATCGATAAACATTAGCCTAATCCAAAGAGCCGTCCGCTGAACTGCTGACCAGGACACAACAGGTCAAGCCTGCTTTGGCCAGTTATTGATCACACTTCAGAATGGTACACAGAGGCCTTCATTTCCTTACAATAGTAAACCTTTCTTAAATAGATGACGATGGATTTTGATTGTGTAAATTGTTCTTTTCTTCAGTTCAATCCATATAGTCAGGCTGCAAAATTAATAATTGCTCAGTGCTACAAGTGAGAAAGTAGTATGAATTGCCATTTGTGAATAAATAACACAATTACTTGGGATTACTTAGGAATGTAGCAAACATGCATATTTATATGTACACACACACACACACACACACACACACACACACACAAACACAAACACACACACACACACACACACACACACACACACACAGCCATTTGGATTTCAGAGACAGTAAAACAGCAATATTGTGTAACAATTTACAGCATACAGTCATTAGAAAAGCTGCGAGTTTCCAGATGTTTGTCAAAGTGCACATGTGTTTGTCTTCAAAGGTGAATATACAGTATGCTCATTATGTGATTTTGGAGAATAGTGAGGCATGTGAAATCTTGTGGAATAAGTCACTATGACTGTTTATGTGTGAATTTCCTTGGAAATTTCTGTTTTAGCCTCAAGATACAAGATACAAACCACAAGATTTTATTTTTGGTTTGCTTCTGTATTTTTGAGGAAAAAATGCAGTAAAAACAATAACATTGCGGAACAATTGTATTTTAAAATGCTTTTTTTGTTTCCTGTGATGGCAAAGCTGAATTTTCAGTAGCCATTACTCCAGTCATCAGTGTCCTATGATCCTACAGATAATAAAGTGTGATAATACTATTATATAAAAAAAAAAAAAAATAAAATAAAATAAAATAATAATAATAATAATAATAATAATAATAATAATAATAATAATAATAATAACTACAAAAGTACACATTTACAGTTTTTTTTTTTTTTTTAGACCTTAAATCAGCAAGATTTTATTTAGTTGGGTTGCTGACAAGTAAATATATATGCTGCTGAATGATGAGTGTGAGTAAAGTAATGACGGGAGAAATCAATTGAACCAATTGCTTGCTTCGCAAAATAATTCACTGTTTCAAAGCGCTAGAAACACCACACGCCTGATTGTCAAAACATGCAAAAAACTACTTTTACAAACGCAATGCAAATGCTTTCTTGAAATTTTAATATTAAATGCTGTTAAAATAATTAAAACAGCATTACATGTCAAGTGTCTGTAGCCTTGTTTTTTTTGTTTTTGTGGAAAGCTTGTCTAAACAGGCCAGTAAGAGACTATTAACTACTATTCATCCTTATAATTACATAAATGTCTTGTTAAAAATGTCTACAAATTGTTAAAAATGCTTCAAGATAAGGTTAACGCTGGTTCGCTGATGAATTCACATGATTCCCAATGGTAAACCACTAAAATGTTGATGTAAGAAGTAACAAAGGCTTGTTTACTGAAATCACGTGACTTCGGTATTCTGACACACACTCCGAACCACTGTTTCAAAATGTATGATTTTTTTTTATTTTCTGCCTATCTGGTGGCAGAAAATTACAGTTTTTAAATAGCAGTCTCTGGAAGCCATAGAATAAAATAATTAAAAAAAAGGAAATTTGAGCTTATATTCTAAAATTCTTGCTTTATTCTGGCAATTTCGATTATCAACTCATCATTTTCTCTTTTCCCCTTGGCTCAGATTCATGAGTTTAAATCCCACACCTCTGGCTTATTTTTCCTCAGAATTGACAAACTCCCTATTGTTGAGTTAAATTGAGTTAAAGCCTGAACTAGAAAAAAAAGTCAGAATTGCGAGATAAAATAGGTAAATGTTATGTGAAATGTTATAGGTTTAAATAGTATTTCATGCTATAACTGTATAGCCAATACCAATATGTCTCTTATGAACTGCATATGTGAATATTATGTAGACCTATTGTTTAAATGATGTTTTATTAACAAGGTTCGGGAGGAGCACGATCAGATAATCAATTTGGCACAGGTGCAACTCGTTTAGCTAATCATCTTAATTACCTCAACCCCTATATATACACTCAGCCTTCTCACCTTCATCCTGCAGCAACTTTCTTGGCATCCCTCCTCCACCCCAACTCATAATCTGTTTTTATTCCCTACTAGGAATAGGGGGCGTTGTCTTGGTTCGGTCTATATTCCGGGCCCGGAATTAGAAAAGCTGCGAGTTTCTAATAATCTGTTGTTGAAGGGCACATTTGTCTTTAAAGATGGATATATGTTCACTATGTGTTTTTTGGAGAAAAGTGAGGCATGTGAAATGGTGTGGAATGATGAGTCACTGTGGCCGTTTATGTGTGAACGCACGCATACTTGGAGTTCCATGGAAATTTCAGTTTTCCATGGAAGCCGCGAGATACTTTTCTCATAATGCAATAACGGACAGGAGGTGTGTCTTCCTGCTTATATGCTACTGGCTCAGTCAGGTGATCAATGGCAGATGTCTTGCATACACTATGTAAACTATTTAAAAACTGCACCGTGTTTTGACTGATGTTTATCACAGGAGGTCTCTGAGAAGGACTTGGTGCATGTTTTTGTGAGCTGTTGCTCAGACGCACAATCCATACAGATCAATACCTGGTAACATCACTGAAATTATATGTACACGTACCTTAAAAAATGATGTTTGAATTAAGTTCTTTCAATAACAATCTCCCTTATTCAGGTCTCTCATTCACACATAGACACTTTCACGTGCACAAAGGAGAATGTATCCGCATAAAAGCTCATCTTACCCAGTGCTTTCTTCATGGCCTTGGAGGTAAAAGTTAATGCTATTGACCAGGAAGCTGAAGAGTCGTCCGTACAGAGCTTTGGACAAGAGGTCTCGGTGATGGTTGGACATTTCGACTGTGTGGCGCCTCGTAATGACATCACCTGAAGTAAAGGGCAAAAGTCAAGCAGTTAGTGACCTTTTACATTGTCTTCCAGTCTCAAAGACCATCACAGATGGTCATACATGTGTTTCAGATGTTGGTCAACACTATGCATATGTATATATACTAGGGATGCAATCAATAATCTGTATTGGCCAATAAAAGCAATTATCTGCACATCAGATATTGGCCAGCTGATGATCAGGGCCAATTATATATCGAAGTTTTACTTTAACACAGTAAAAACACAAAAAAACAAATAGCGGTGTTTTAATTGACTCTAGGAATCACCTGTAGTTCAAGCCAGGGTTGCCAGGTCTGCATTTTTTTAATGTGCCTCCTATTCAAAATGCTTTGCTACTTCTGAAACAGTTCAGTTCAAGCAGCAGCACAAACAAAACAAGTTAATATAAAAAAATAAATAAATAATCAAAATTAAAAAATTAGGGCCGTTGAAGATTGTGCAATCTCATGTTAACACGGGTAAATAAAAGAAATAAAAATAGCGGTGTTAATGCAGATTCTTTTTAACCCTATGAATTACCCATAGTTTAAGTCAGGGTTGCCAGGTCTGCATTTTTTTTTGTGCAATCTCACTTTAGCACAGGTAAAATGCAGATTGCATTAATGCAGATTCTATTTGACACTGAATCACCTGTAGTTCAAGCCAGGGTTGCCAGGTCTACTTGTTTTTTTTTTTTTTTTCTATTCACTAAACATTGTTTGTGATGTGCCTCATATCCAATAATCCTAAAGACTTGTGCTCTGTTACTTCTGAAACTAAGTATTTTTATGTTTCACAAAATATATATAGTTTTTTTATTTAATGTTTTTCTTCTTCTTCTTATTTAATTTTTTATTTTATGAAATGATACTCTAAACAAGAAACTAAGTCTGTCAGCAGGTGGCGGTTAAGGTTTTAATGAGTCATTCACGATTCACTAAAACACTGCTGAGTTGCTCAATTCTACTATAGCATCAAAGTTAAAATGTTCTCTGCAAAAATGAGCAAAAACACAGTATTGTGCTAATAATATAACACCATATCAACTTCTTATTTACTGAACTGTTCTATAAAATCACACGTAAGCTTGTGATAGATCGGGACAAAATCAGCACTGGTGTCATATTGCTTTTGCTGCCTGTGTGATATATAAATATGAGACAAAACATATATAGGGGCATTTTGTTGCACTAATATCTTGAATTTTAGGGCATAACTGCATCTGTGGAGTTGTTTCCCCACATCATATTTGTCAACGGTTAACTATATGAAATAAAAATATTTAAATCGCGTTATTTTTTCATAACTAATTAATCAAGTTAACACGTTAAACTGACATCTCTGAGATATATATATATATATATACACACACACACATATATACATATGTGTATATATATATATATATATATATATATATATATATACAGTTGTGCTTAAAAGTTTACATACCCCTTGCAGAATATGCAAAATGTTATTTAACCAAAATAATAGGGATCATATAAAATGCATGTTATGTTTTATTTAGTACTGACCTGAATAGGATATTTTTACATAAAAAAACATTTACATATAGTCCACAAGAGAAAACAGTAGTTGAATTTATAAAAATGACCCTGTTCAAAAGTTTACACACCCTTTATTCTTAATACTGTGTTGTTATCTGAATGATCCACAGCTGTGTTTTTTTGTTTAGTGATAGTTGTTCATGAGTCCCATGTTTGTCCTGAACAGTTAAACTGTCTGCTGTTCATCAGAAAAATCCTTCAGCTCCCACACATTCTTTGGTTTTCCAGCATTTTTGTGTATTTGAACCCTTTCCAACAATGACTGTATGATTTTGAGATCCATCTTTTTACACTGAGGACAACTGAGGGACTCATATGCAACTATTACAGAAGGTTCAAACACTCAGTGATGCTCCAGAAGAAAAAAACATGCATTAAGAGCCGGGGGTTGAAATCATTTGAAATTTGAAGATCATGGTAAATGTAACTAATTTTGTCTTCTTGGAAACATGCAGGTATCTTCTGAAAAAATATGATATTTAGGCAAAATGAGAAAAATGTACACATTTCCATTCTGTTCAAAAGTCTTCAAAAGTCTTGTGGACTACATGTAAATGTATTTTATGTAAAAATATCTTATTCAGGCCAGTACTAAATAAAAAACAACATGCATTTTGTATTATATTTTGAATTAACATTTTGCAGATTCTGCAAGGGGTATGTAAACTTTTGAGCACAACTGTATATATCAGTGTTAATGCAGGTTCTGTTTGACTCTATGAATCACCCATAGTTCAAGCCAGGGTTGCCAAGTCTGTGGTTTTTCCATTTACTAAACATCATTTGTAATGTGCATTGTGCTTTGTTACTTCGGAAACAATTCAAAAAAGTCTCAGCTCACAAATTCTGTTTTCAGATCACTGTGGCTGCTTCAGTTCAAGCAGCAGCACCAACAAAAAATACATCAATAAAATAGCTTGTGAACAATGTTTTCCTCAGAAAAGTTCACCAGTTTACACAGTTGGTTAGTTAGCTACAAAAAATGTCTGATTAATCAAATGATACGCAAAGATTAGCATCAATACTCTCCAAAAGAACTTTGTGTTCCAGAGAAGAAATCAGTCATACAATTTTGAATCTATCAGAAGATGTCTGGCGTTTCATTTTTGTGGTGAATTATTATTTTAGCCACCAAGGTCAACCATAAAGACCATGATGGTTGTTTTGCTGTCCCATTGCTAGACTGCCACTGACCCAGAATTAACCAGTATTGCAGGATCAGCATCTAAACACAAGCTGATCCTTTCAGTAAAAAACATGAAAACAGCCAGTGACTCCTCAAAACAACAGGGGAACAGAGCAAAGAGGAAAACAAACTGGAGACAGTGTGTCACATTTTGACTGATATACGGAGCACGTGGGTGGCTGAAAAACAAGCGGCCCATTGTTGGTGGTGCCAACTGAGGGGACACGGCACATGCTAATGTGCAGGACACGTAGCACTCGGACAACGATGCTGTGACCTTTGATGATGTCAGGCACTGAATCACCGCATTCGCTATGCCATTCATGACCGGCCACAGTGCGTCAACATCCAGATGCACCAAAGACTGACCATCAATCAGTGCCCTGAGATTGTCGCATATTAGAGATGAATTCACCCTCTGCATATTTTACACTAAACAAGCGCACACAAGTGTGTCATTGTAAGGAATGGCATTTCTTTCTGAATTGTTTACTTGTTTGATATGATAACCAAAACAAATCATCACAAGACTAGTTCACCCAAAAATTTTAACTTAACATTAACTCTCCTTCATGTCTTCCCAAAGCTGTACAGGGCCCTATGATTTCCGTGTAAAGAATCGCTGAATCCATTCATAAAAAATTAAATGTACTGTATAACGCGGAATGTCATGGAATTTGTCAAAGTTTTGATGAATAAATCAAAAGTAGGTCAGTGCACTTAAATCAAGTCACCATAAGGACTGGTGTCTGGTAAAATTAAGCCATAAAAACGACTGTTTAAATATGAATCTTGCCTGTCCTGTGTTTTTCTGTGTGAATGAATGGCGCAGAAACGCACTTTTGTTTACTACAGACATACTGAAACAGGTGTGGCGTCTCACTAAATGAGGACATAAATACATAAACAACATCTCCAGAATTGCTCTTAGAGTCACTTCACAAGCCTTTTGCTATTTAATTTGTGTAAACCTATCATCATATCATATACAGAGTTAATAGTAACTCATCAAAATAAAAGTTTAAAATTGCCAGAAATATTTTACTTTTTTTTCCAGTAGAATGTATGTAAAACAACTTCTACTACTACTACTACTACTACTACAATTATTCAAAATTTTCTTTTCCAAGGAATAATCATACAATATTTTTCCATGTTTTAATTTAATAGTACCCCCCACCCACCCACAAAAAAAAAGAGTTTGAGTTTAATTTGAATAAGAGAGAAAAAAAACCCCAACAGAACAGAAACAGAACAACAACAGAAAAAAACTTTCAAAGGGCTATAAACTAAAATGTAATAAATTAAACAGTTTTTATGCATTCAAATAATTAGACAAACTAAACAGAATCTGGTGGTAATGATGACTAAATGAACTAAATATGAGAAAAATGATTTATTTCATAGGGCCCTATAATGTAATTTTTAACTTTTAATAAATGAATGCTAAATTGTGTAAGTTGCATGACTTTAATTAATTAGGCATCCTATTTGATTAATAACATTTAATTAAAAAAATCTAAAGAAATCCAGAAAAAAATAAATAAAAATAAATAAATAAATAAATAAATAAATAAATAAAGGGGGGGGGGGGGGTCCAGAAAATTTTGAAATAAATAAATAAATAACTAAATACATACATACATACATACATACAAAAACAAACTAATACATAAATAAATAACAGGCTCCAGAAAATTTTAAATAGCAGTAAAAACAGAATTCAGAGATATAAAAAAAAATAAAAAATAAATAATTAGACATGCTTAAACACAGAATTTGGAAATGACAGAATAAATGAATTTTAATAAATGAATGTTGAATTGTGTAATTTGCATGACTTTAACGAATTAGGCATGCTATTTGATTAACAACATTTAATAAAAAATAAATACATAAACATAAAAAAGGGAATTCAGAAAATTAAAACTGAAAATAAATAAATAAATAACAGGCTCCAGAAAAATGTAAATAGCGGTAACAACAGAATCCAGAGAAATTAAAAAAATGAAAAAAATAAATAAATAAAAATAATAATAATAATAATAATGAATAAATAAATACATTTTTGTTCAACTTTTAATAACATTTAATGTATCCATTAAAAACAAAATCCAGAAAAAAAATAAATGGTGGGGGAATCCAAAAAAAGCTAAAATATAAATAAATAAGTACATAAATAAACAAACAAACTAACAGAATCCAGAAAGGTTTAAATAACGAGGGGGGGGGGACCTGGAACCCAGAAAAAATAAAATGGATTTTGGAAAGAAAATGTAAAAAGAATTTAAATAGAAAAATAAAACGCATTTAAACACAAATGGAGTCATTTCAAGAAAGTCATAGAGCTAGGGCCGTATGACTTTCTTGAAATGATTCCTTTTGTGTTGCCCTGAAGAAAAAACATACTGCTTGCACTTGTCCATATAATTATGAAAGGAAATTGCCATCATTAAAGTACGATAAAAGAAAAAATTGTGTTTTATCCACTGATTTTCTTCCCCTTCAATTCACTAAATCATAAACCAGATTCATGAACAAACCAATTAGACCGTTTTTATAAAACAGACCAACTGACTCAACAAGAAGATCTGACTCAAAATAATGCAAACTGGGTAACTCTGTCAAGAGCTTTTAGATTTAAAGAGAATAAGAGCAAATAAAATATTGACCATCATGCAAAGCTAACATACAGATTTAGAAGACTTGGAAAATAGCGCACACGTGATATGAACCGGTTTTGTATTACCTCAATGTATTTTTGGACGTTTTTTGGAGAGCAAACATTCATTTTTTGGGTGAACTATCTCTTTAAAAGAGAGGCATGGATGCATGACAAAGCAAAAAAGACAAAGAGAGAGAGAGAGAGAGAGAGAGAAATCACAGACAGACACAAGACAATGTCAAGTGTGCTTGTAATTTTTAGGCAATAGGTCAGTGTGTCCTCGCCGGCTGAATTAGATTAACTTCCAGACATCATGTGATTCATACATACTCCGCACTTGTTATATAATGGCACAGCATGCACACAGTCTAGACCTCGCAAAAGAACTACGTGTTTATGTCTGTGTATTTTGAATGAGAAGGCAGTTATCCAATTGAGTCAAATTGAGCCAAATTGGGCTCGCCAGTAACACAATCCAAGGCCAAACGCTTGAGGCTACATTCATTGATGAGTTTGTGACTGGGTAAAGGCCAGTGCATCTCAATGAACGGTGTCAGCAGGACTCCCGGCAGTGAGATTTACTCCATGTATGGTGTTATGCTAAACAAACTGACTTTAACCTGAACACTTTAATTGTGTTCAGTCTGTGTTGATTGATGCTGGTGAATGGAAACTGAAGGTTGTACCTTTGAAACACTGCACATCAGAGGTGAGGGCAGAGCCGAGATCTTCAGAGCTCACCTGCAGCATCCCAGCCACTACAGAAATGAAAACACATTCAGACACATTTATATGGTTACAAATGGTTACAAATCCAAATTCTGATTGGATGAGTCACATTTGAAGTCATTATTTAAATAAAATAAAATAAAATACCAACAATCTACTTTTCAAGTTGGTTTTCATATGTAAGCTTCAGGTAAATCTATCATTTTTGTTTCTATTTTCAAATTTAAAGGTTTATTTAAAATACATTAATATTTTAGTTACTGAAATTAGGTTATTTTGAAAAACTTGATGGCCGTGTTTGTGAAATAAATAAACAAATAATAAATAAACTGTAATTGGTAATTTTTGTGAACTAAATTTGTGAACTAAAACAAAATAAAATAAACCCTCATTGACAATGTTTGAACTAAACAAAAACATCCTTACTGAAAATAAAATAAAAAAAAATAAAAAAAAAATAAAAAATAATAATAAAAAAAAATAATAAAATCTCATTGGAAATGTTTGTGAACTAAATAAAAATCCTTACTAGAAACAAATGAAAACAACCAACAACAAAATAAATTAATAAAATAATAAACCCTAATTGTCAATGTTTGTGGACTAAACTAAAAATCCTTACTGAAAACAGAAAAAATAAAATAATGATAATAAAATAAAAGAAAAAAAAAGAAACCCTCATTGGCAATGTTTGTGAACTAAACAAAAATCCTTACTGGAAACAAATGAAAACAAACGAACAAAAAAATAATAATAATAATAAACCCTAATTGTCAATGCTTGTGGACTAAACAAAAAATCCTTACTGAAAACAGAAAAGAAAAAAGAAAAATAATAAAAAATAAAATAAAATAAAATAAACCCTCATTGGAAATGTTTGTGAACAAAAAAAAAAAAAAAAAGGAAACAAATGAAAACAAACAAAAAAATAAAATAAAATAAAATAAAATAAAATAACCTTATTGACAATGTAAAATAAAATTAACTAAAATGATTTGAATGTGCTGCAAAAAATATTGAAATTAGAGAAAAAAAAATCCCTGTGGTTACATTCAAAAAGCTCTTGGCATGTACTCTGACTTTGATTTGTAACTGTTTTAACTGAGATGTTAATTATTTTATGTGTTTCACGTATGTAATTTTTGTATAATTTTCTTAAGTGTTTGTTTGTCTCCCGGGGGATAAGTTAACACTTCCCCTGCTAGGCTGTTATTGAAAATAAGAACTTGTTATTAATTAACTTGCCTGGTGAAATAAAGGTTAAATGAAACTAAACAAAAATCCTTACTGAAAACAAAGCAAACAACAACAACAACAACAAAATAAAAATAAATAAATAAATCAATAAAATAAAATAAAACCTCATTGACAATGTCTGTGAACTAAACAAAAAGCCTTACTGGAAATGAAATGAAATGAAATAAACCCTCATTGGCAATGTTTGTGGACTAAACAAAAAAAATCCTACTGGAAACAAATGAAAACAAACAAACATAAATAATATAAAATTACATTCACAAATACTTATGAAGCTCGCATGATGTAAACAACACACTGACCATTTAACAAAGTCTGCGAACATGGCTCATTAAATCAGATTTTAGAGTCAACATAACATGCAGTAACACATCTAAGACATTTCAACTATGAGTCTAGTCCTCCCATTTACTTCCTATTATGCGCTTCCATTACTGTTGCATTTGGCACCTAGTGTGCTATCAGTTTTGTGTATGAGTGTTTTTGGGTGGAGTGTACCCATTAGTGTATAATGGGGCATGTTTATATATGATCTCACGTATCCACAATGACGGGAACCTCATACGGATGTGAATGTATCAGTTTGTGTATTTGCGCGTGCTGACGTCACTTGTTTACCAAGGCTCGCTATTATGTGTGTCATTATGTAACGCGGAGCACAGCGAGTGGCCGGTTTGTTCCGCCACACTACTCCGCAGGGCTTAAGAAAACAGGTGACCCTGCGCATGTGTGTGACTAAAAACGGCGATTAGCGCAAAACTGTCTCACATGAGCGTGTATAGGTGTATTAAAGCAGTGCAGAGAGAGCTTTCCATTGCGTGGTGAGTGATTCTTGCTATTAGGACACAGTAGAACTGATGTAAACAAGCCAGGATGGTGTGTGACACAGTTCTTGATGCGTAGTCACCAGCCCACTTTCCCCATCTATATCCTTTAGGCCTCCTGGTGGAGGAGATCGGCCCCTGCTGGCCTCACGGCGCAGCTGCATGACTGACCTCTATCTAGCAGCTGCAAGTCAGACACAAATGCAGTGTCAGCGTCTGTCAAAGCGGTGAAGCGCACGTCTCCCAAGTGCAGCAGCGCAGAGAGGACCACAAACAAATTCTCCACCTCCTGCAAAACAAATAAACAAAGCGCTGAGAGTCAGACTGGATTGCAGATTTATTGAGGCAGAAAACCTTCACAGCTCAGTGCAGTTACATTTGTGGGCTTGCTCCAAAATTAAGGAATCAAATTAAATTTTCATTTTGTTTGTTTTAACCACTTTTGACAACACTGCTGCTCTCCTGTTCCATCTCTAAATACTGAAATAAGTTGCAGAAATTAGAATAAGAAATTGGAGTTTAAGTCTGCTGAAGGTTCCAGAACGTCGCTTACAGTATCTACACCTTCTCGCATTATCAGTTTATTCACTATAGTTCAGAAAATGTTAATACAAATTGAAATGAACTCAGTTTTGCTTATTAGTATGGTTTAATTGGATCAACTGCAAAGAAACTGGTTAAAAAACATGGAATTTAATACGTTACTTGAAAAAGTAATCTGATGCAATGCTTCATTTTGTTCAGTCTGGGGTGTAATGGGCAATTAAACGAAAAAACACTTAGGCAAAACATGGTCAGATCAAAGTGTCTGAATAATTTTGGTCCCAAATTTGATGTCACTGTTTACTTTATTTTGTTATCCTCACTTATACAAATGAACCCTAGAGTCCTGCATCCACTAGTAAAAAAAAAAAATAAATAAACATATTATATCTGGTGTCTGAATAATATTTGCTTTGAATGTATAAGTGTCTAACACTAAAACATGAGAAACAAAATCAGCGTTTTTACCAGATTCTTTCTTTCTTTCTTTTTTTTTTTTTTGTGAAAAATAATAAAAAATATATACATACAAACATATTTCTACTAAGCAGATTTTGCTCAATTCACCCCACCATTACTATGCAGCAAAAAAATCCAATAATTTATCTAATAATCCTATAGTAGTATTTAATAGTATTTTGGCATAGTTTATGTTTTTAGAATCAGAGTTTTCATTTTAATTTTTATATATGCTGTATTAATTTGTGAACGTATTTTATTTATTTTTAAAAATATTCTACTTAGATTTAATTTATTTCTATATTTTAGTTCATTTCAGTACTTCATTTTGGTTAGTGGCTAAGAAAACATCTGAAGTTTTTCATTTAATACTTATATTTTATTAATATTTAGAATTTGCTTTTTTTTTGTTTTGTTTTTTGTAGTCCAAGTTGTATTACTTTTTTGTTCTGTTGTGTGTCATTTTATTTGTAATATTTCTTATTTATTTATTACAATTTTAGTAATTTCAATACTTATTTTATTCCAGTTTTGTATAATTGATAATTTTCTGTTTTCATTTTCATTTTAATCTTAATCTAAGATGTAGCAATTTGTGCTCGTATTGAATTTTACTTTTATACTTAGATTTAATTTATTTCAGTACTTATTTTGGTTAGTCGCTAAGAAAATATTTGAAGTTTTTCATTTAGTACGTATATTTTATTTTAGCTCAACAACCGATTTGCAATAGTATTTATTCATATTTTGAATTCTTTTATTTTTATATTTCCAGTTTTTTTATTATTTTAATTGTAGGACTTAAGAAAAGTTTTTCATTTAATACTTATATTTTATTTCAATATTTTTTAATAGTATTTATTAGTATTTTATATTTGCTTCTATTTTTATAATTTTTGTTTTGATTTTAATTGTAGTGTTTTTGTGTGATTTGTGCTTATATTCAATATTTTTTATACTTCTTAGATTTTGTTTATTTCTGCAGTTTATTTGCTTATATCTTTTTTTGCTTCAGTTTTTTATTATTATTTTTTCATTGTAGTCTAAGTTGTATTAAATTTGTGTGTTTTAGTAATTTCTATTACTTAGTATAAATATTTCTACTTTATTTTATTTATTTAATTTTATATATATTATTTTATATTGATTTCCTCAATTTAAATTTTTGTAATTTCAGAACTTATTTTATTCTATTTAATTGCCAAGGCAACATTTCTAATTTTCTATATAATTAACATTTTTCATTGTATATTTACTTTATGTCATCTTTATTTCAATTAACGAGATAACTTTTGCTTTAAATGGTTTTATCATGAATATATTACTATATATATAATATATTAATTAATATCATATACATTTATGTCATTTTTTGCTAGTAAAAAAAAAAAAAAACTGAATCAGTGCTGTCAATTACAGCATTAAATATGCAGGGTAAATACTGAATACTGTGTTGGACATTATGAGACCTCAAAAGTAAACAAGATTGAGAACCACTGTGTAAAAGAAAGAGATAAGTAAGTTGTACACCACAGACAGCAAGTGTGAATGTACAGTAATAGGCATCAGCGTGAGAGACTGTGTGTTGGGTCATCGAGGGTTGTGCTGCACTGATGGGATGAGAGAACAATCCTCCTTTAATGAAGCAGATTTACAGGTTCCCGGTAGGATTAGAACACTGTCTGGCTGGAGGACAGGAGTGTGAGAGTGCGAATGTGTGTGTTTCAACCAAACACATAAAAACAGTGACATTACACCCTCCACTGTAACAAAATGTACAAGTACTGCCACAAGGGTGTGTATGTGTTTGTGCAAACATATATATAGTCAAAATAGTGTTCCATTGTGAACATACTCTTCAAGTCGTTACCGAACCATAACAACGTAACACACAGGTTGACAGTTCAGAGTGGCCTCAGGCCGAATGCCAGTCTGAGTAGTGTATTTTTATAGTCTCCAGACATACTGTAATGAGTTATAATGTGTAAACCTACATAAATCAGAACAACATGTCTGAAGCGGCTGCCAAAGCCAGAGGCATACCAGCTCCGTGTCTCTCTGTACTTTACATGTGAGTCACCTAAAACCAGAACGTCTTTGCTTACTTTAGGCGAGACGGCTCAGATTCTACGAAATCAGTGTCTGGATCAGGGTTACTTTGATTACTACATGATTACTTTTTAAACTTGAAATGCATAGAAATACAAGTTTTGTCTAGATTTGCTGAATGTGAATGTGTACCAGTCTGTTGAAGCCGAGGGCACGCAGAGCTTGTTTAAGGGCTGAGAGCTTCTCTCTGCTTTGAGGACATGTGGTTGCTACTGCAGGAGTTTCACCGGGAGCTACTGTGCTCATACACCTGGAAACAAACACACACGCACACACATGAGACATGATTAGTGTGATTTAAGATTTGAGATGATTTTGACTTCACACTGGCAGGGCAATCTGGAGGTGAGTATTTGCTGTGGGAGTGCTAAGTGAAGTTGCGCTAAGTGTCACTGACATAATCGCAAATTCAAGTCAAAGAAAGGTGAACGTTCAATTTTTAATGGCAACCTTCCATTTACCCCTGTGTAAGATTTGCTGAGGATGCTTGGGGTCACAGAGAGTTTAGGATAAAACAAGTTTAAAACTGGCATCTGACATCACCCAGTATTAAGGGTTGTTTTTTTTTTTTTTTGTAAGCTTTGGGTAATTCCATTCTTTTCATTTATTATAAAATGCATTGTAAAATAAACCCTCATTGGCAATGTGAACCGAACAAAGATATTTACTGTAATAAAATAAAATAAAATAAAATAAAATAAAATAAAATAAAATAAACCCTCACTGGCAATGTTTGTGAACTAAACAAATATTTTTTAAAAAAAAGTAAAAAATAAAGTAAAGTATTGTAAAAGTAAAGTAAAATATAATAAAGTAAAATAAATCCTCATTGGCAATGTTTGAGAACCAAAAAAAAAAAAAATAAAATAAAATAATTACTGTAATAAAATAAAATGAACCCTTATTGGCAGTGTTTGTGAAATAAACAAATATTCTTAAAAGAAAAGAAAAGAAAAGAAAAGAAAAGAAAAGAAAAGAAAAGAAAAGAAAAGAAAAGAAAAATAAAATAAAGTAAAATAAACCTGGCAATGTTTGTGAACCAAACAAAAAAATGTAACAAAGAAAAGAAAAGAAAAGAAACAAAAAGAAAAGAAACCTTTGTTGGTAATGTTTGTGAACCAAACAAAAATCTTTACTGTAATAAAATTAAATAAAATTAAATTAAATTAAATAAATGAACATTCATTCATTCATTCATTCATTTTTTCTCTCTTTCTTTCAGTCATTTGTGATTGCAGGATAAGGAAAAGTATAAAATAAAATAAAATAAAATAAAATCTCATTGGCAATGTTTGTGAACTAAACAAATATTCTTAAAAAAAATTAAAAATAAAGTAAAGTATTGTAAAAGTAAAGTAAAAGATAGTAAAGTAAAATAAATCCTCATTGGCAATGTTTATGAACAACAACAAAAAAAAACTTTAATAAAATAAAACGAACCCTTATTGGCAGTGTTTGTGAAATAAACAAACATTCTTAAAATAAAATAACATAAAATAAAATAAAATAAAGTAAAATAAACTTGGCAATGTTTGTGAACCAAACAAAAAATGTAACAAAGAAAAGAAAAGAAAAGAAAAGAAAAGAAAAGAAAAGAAAAGAAAAGAAAAGAAAAGAAAAGAAAAGAAAAGAAAAGAAAAAGAAACCTTCGTTGGTAATGTTTGTGAACCAAACAAAAATCTTTATCTTTTTATCTGTAATAAAATAAAATAAAAAATATTAATTAAATTAAATTAAATTTAATTAAATTAATGAACATTCATTCATTCATTCATTCATTCATTTTTTCTCTCTTTCTTTCAGTCATTTGTGATTGCAGGATAAGGAAAAGTATAAAATAAAATAAAATAAAATAAAGCTGTGAATCGATTAGTTGCGATTAATCAATTCAAAATAAAATTTGGTTTGCATACTATAAGCGTGTGTAGTGTGTATATGTATTATGTATATAAAAATACACACATATACATGTATATGTTAAGGAAAAACATGTTACATTTATATGTAAAATATTTTATCAGGAATATCAAGATTTTAATCATGATTCTTTGTCATGTTGGCTTTACTACTTATTTCCATATTGTAAACAGAAAAAGCCTTTCAAGATAACAAAATATAACATAAAAAAGAATTGCGGACATTTAGGCCAAAGTGGGTAAAGAAAAAAAAAAAAGTCATTATTTTATATTTGTTATTACAACATAAGAACAAAGATATACATTACAAATACACATAATATACAAAAAAAAAAAAAACTGCTTTATTTTTCAGGTACAGTGTTTAGCAGTAGCCAAACATTCAAGAAATTAAATGAACAATTACTCAAATAAAACACCATATACACTATATACATCAACTATATTTTTTAAAGCAACTGCATTAAAGTTCATGAGCAGTGAGTGTTTTTTCTCTGTTTTGTTGTTTTATTAACATTAAAAATAGTTCACCCAAAACTGAAAACTCTGTCATCTGTCTGTCAATCCTGTCATAGTGTTTTATTTTTACACCATCATTTACTCACTCTCAAGTTGTTTTAAACCTGAATTAGTTTCTTTCTTCTGTTAAACAAACATTATATTGAAGAATGTGGGTAACCAAACCATGGTAAATGTATTCGCATAGACCTGATTTTTCATATATGTCACACTGTACAGCCCTGTATATGCATATAAATGTGTGTATTTTTATATACATAATAAATATACACAGTACACACACATATATTATGCAAACATGAACTTTTATATTGAATCGATTAAATTGTTTTGCAGCTCTGAAATAAAATACAATACAATAAAATAAATCCTTACTCGTAATATTTTTGAATGAATAAGTAAGTAAAATAAAATACTTTTTGACTACAGGCTATGTTTTTGGAAAATAGGTTGAATACAGAATGATATAACAGGCCTGTCCACATTGCGTGTGTTACCTGTGGGCTAGGACATTGTTTAGATATAGATTACTCTTCTCCTCTGCTGAAAGCCCTTCAGCCATCAGGTAGAAGATGTTAAAGTTCTGCTGATGCTGTGGGGTGCAGATGACCCTCGACTTCTCCAGCATGTAAGTGTACAGACGCCCTAAAACACAAACACAGTGAAAGAAGAATTGATGGGTCATTAGTAGAGCAATGGCTCCCTCTCTAGGTGAAAGATGATAGAGCAGAAGTCCCTTCTTGACAGCCGATCTCATGAATGCATATTACTACACATTCAGTATATTAAAGCAGCTCTATGAATAATCAAAGTAAAAAAAAACAGGAGCAGTGTAACTACCTCTAAGTAGAGTCTTTCTCTTCTCACAGTACTGCAGTGAGATCAGCTTGATGAAACGGCTCGCTGAGGAGTTCATCTGAGTCTTAGCATGACCAAACGCTTCCAAGATTACATTCACCTGCAAACATGACAGAAGAATGAATGAAGAAGGGATTACAAAACAGTGACAGAGATTTCCATGTGAACTATGTCTCTCTAGTGAGTGTGTTCCCTAGTAAGCAGCCTACCTAGACAGCTCTTTAATGAATTAAAATAAAGACAGACAGTAAAGCACCGAAAAATCAACAATCAACTTTTAAACGTGATATGTTTATTTTTTACAATTTTTATGGGTACTCTGTCCCATGCATAATTAGAAATGATGGAATTCTAATGCTCTCCTTTTTTTGTTTTTAAGATATATGAAAGTTTGTCAAAAATTATATATATATATATATATATATATATATATATATATATATATATATATTTTTTTTTTTTTTTTTTTTTTAGAAACCATGATATCCTGCTATTTAAAGTGTGAGGAAATAAACTAATAATGTTCACTGAACTTTTTAATCAAAGAATCTTTACAAAAATGTGTCAATTTTCACAAAAAAAAAAAAAAATCAACATCGACAATAACAACCATTAGCAATACTTGAGCTCAAATAATAATTTAGCAGTAAATTATCATATTATAATGATTTCTGAAGGATCATGTGATACTGAAGACTGGATTAATTGTTGCTAAAACTGTATATTATTATATATGTTTTTTTATTTGCTTGTTTTTTTTAATAATAATAATAAAACTATATTATTTCAATCATTTAATAAATCTATATGTGATTCTGGACCACAAAAACAGTTTTAAGTCGCTGGGGTATATTGGAGCAATAGCCAAAAATACATTGCATGGGTCAAAATTATTGATTTTTCTTTTATGTCAAAAATCATTAGGATATTAAGTAAAGATCATGTTCCATTAAGATATTTTGTAAATTTCCCACTGTAAATATATCAAAACTTAATTTGATAAGTAACATGCATTGCTAAGAACTTAATTTGGACCATTTTAAAGGTGATTTTCTCAATATTTTTATATTTTTGCACCCTCAGATTCCAGATTTTCAAATAGTTGTATCTCGGCCAAATATTGTCCTATCATAACAGACCATACATCAATGGAAAGCTTATTTATGCAACTTTCAGATGATGTATAAATCTTAATTTCGAAAAAAAAAAAAAAAAAATACACTGTTTTGTGGTCCAGGGTAACATATTAGAATGCAGCTGCTTATTTAAACAGTAGACAGCTCACTTCACCATGAGGACAACTACTCAGGGCATTTTCCATTTTATCCACCAGGTGGTGATAAGCCACCATTGATAACATGTACTCATTTAGAGACAAGATACAGAAGCTGATGTGTGTATTGCTTCATCTTGTGTGTTGAGAGCACGCACGCACATACACACACAGACACACACTAATGCGTAATAATATCAGCCATTGCTCCTGGCCATTAAACGGCTCCAGTGGTTTCTGTATGTGGATATGTCTAACAAGAAATGGCTCTTTCCTTGAGATTCAACCATAAGCACAATCCATCTGCCTCAGGCTTTTGGATAGTCATTCAAAGCATCTAATTCTCTCATGAATGAGCAAATAACAGCTGTTTGAGGCTATCATGACTCTGAAGGATAAGCGGAGTAACTGAAAGCACATCAACACCTCCAGGGGTTCAGAGAACAGAACACATGAGGAAAAACCACAGCGAAAACACTGAATGTTCACCATGACGAGTGCATAAAATACAATCACTACAGAAAACAGCAAAGGAACTGCTCAATAACTATATTTAAACCATTTACTTATTTATTGACTGATTATGTATGTTGGGTGGGGTGATTTTGATTACAAGAGGCATTAGTATTTAATATAAAATGAGGTTACACATGTTTGTTGTTGTCGTCAGGTAGCAACTGTATGTTGTGTGTGATGAACTGACAGATAGACGGGCAGACTTACATGCTTCATTCGTGGCTCTAAAGCGAAGCCTTTGGGGCTTGAGCGAGCAGCCAGGTGTTTCAGGATGTGCTTACAGGCTACA
Source organism: Cirrhinus molitorella (assembly GCA_033026305.1). Taxonomy (NCBI): domain Eukaryota; kingdom Metazoa; phylum Chordata; class Actinopteri; order Cypriniformes; family Cyprinidae; genus Cirrhinus; species Cirrhinus molitorella. Next base: position 31,003,833 of record CM065122.1, on the reverse strand, counting down.
GACTTCCCAGAACCACTCTCTCCACTAGACAGAAAGAACAACAAGGTGAGAGGAAATAAAGATGTGGATCTCAGTTTAATTAAACAAACAAACATAAAAGCATATTTTATATATCGCATTTAAAAAAATATTTTTTCGTGTGGTTTTCCAAAGAAAATAGTAATATTGTGAAATATGATTACAACATTACAGTAACTGTTTTGTATTTTAATATTTTTTTACATCTAAATTATTCCTGTGATGTAAAGCTGAAGTCAGCATCATTACTCCAGGTTTCAGTGTTGCATGATCCTTTTTCAGAAACTATTAATATGCTGATTTGCCGATTAATGTAGACAACAGATGTATTTTTTTGTTTGTGTGTTTGTTTGTCTTTTGGAATTATATGATGATTATACACTGCCGATCCAAACTTTGTTAATTTATTTGATCCAAAAATTCAGAATAAAATTAATATTATGAAATATTAATACAATTTAAAATAACAGTTTTCTATTGTAATATACTTTAAAATATGATTTATTTCTGTGATGCAAATCTGAATTTTCAGCATCATTACTCAGTTTTCAGTGCCACATGATCCTTCAGAAATCATTCTAATATGCTGATTTATTAACAATGTTGAATTATTTATTTATTTATTTTGGAACCTGTGATACTTTTTTCAGGATACATTAATCCCTAAAAAGTTCAAAAGAACAGCATTCATTCAAAATATAAATATTTTCTAACAATATTAGTAAATATTAAAAAAATATTAGTTAAATCCCTTTTGTGATCAATTGAACACATCCTTGCTTAATAAAAGTATTTCTTTCAAACAAAATAAAGAAAATTTACTGACCCCAAACTTTGAAAAGCACTATATATTGTTAGGAAAAAAATAAATAAATAAAAATTAAATAAATTCTGTTATTCTAAACATTTTATTCATCAAAGAATCGTGAAAAGACAATCACATAATAAGCAGCTCAACTGCTGCCAACACTGATAATAAATTAGCACATTAGAATGATTTCTAAAGGATCATTTGACACTAAAGATTGAAATAAAGAAGCTGAAAATTCAACATTGCACCACAGGAATAAATTCTATTTCAAACTATATTAAAAAAACAAAAAAAAAAAAAACTATTTTAAATTGTAAAAATGTTTCACAATATAACTGTTTTTTTTTTTTTTTTTTTTTTTTTACTGTTTAATCAAATAAATGCAGCCTTGATAAGCAGAAAACCCTTAAAAAAAAACAATCTTATTGATCCCAAACTTTTGAACGCCAGTGTAAAGTTTAAACATACAAACATAGTACAGTGTTTTTGTCACTTATTTTAATCTTTTATAACAACTTTAATATACTGTTAAATACATTCAATGCATCTTTTTTGCATTTGCAAGTAATGAGAATTGGTTGGTAAAATGTTAATTGTTAAATTTGCCATGACAACAACATTAAATGGTGCTTCCCCTGGCAAAATGAGACAAAATGAGATGTTTGTGACAGATTCACCCAAAGAAAGCAGCTGAAAAACTCTCAAAACTGTCTAAAAGTTCCTCCGTCAGTATAAAGACACATAAAACAAATCAAGAGAGCTTTTTCAAAGACCTCTGGGCGACCGCCCCCTGTGAATGTGCGCTCTTGTCAGCCTGATTTAAGTGTACCAATGGGAGATCTTACAGTAGGTCAGGGAGCTGTTTGGCTCCTCTCCACATCACTCCATCGTATGAGATGACACAGTCAGCCTACAGCAATATACCATCAAAAACCTCACAACTCAAGTGTAAAGACCTCTCTCCTCTACCTGGCTTGCAGGCATCTTTCTCCTAAGCAGGTATCTGACCAGAATCATCCAGGAGGACATATCTGCCATATCTTCACTTATCCCAATGCACTACTTAGGGATTTGTTCAAATCACCTGCTCTTTTTTTATTCATAAGACACTTTTCTCCACAATATCTACCATACCATACTGCCAAAATATTTTTTTCCCATTTAGTACCCTTCAGAAGCTACAGAAGACACATACATGTTTCCCAGAAGACAAAAGTTAAAAACACAGATTTTCAAAATTCTAAAAGTTTTAATGCATTGTGTTTCCTTCTGGAGCATCAGTGAACAATTGAACCTTCTGTAATTGTTGCGTATGAGTATCAGTTGTCCTTAGTGTGAAAAGATGGCTCTTAAAATCATACCATCATTGTTGGAAAGGGTTCAAAAAAAATAAATAAAAAATGCTGAAAAACCAAAGCATTTGTGGGACCTGAAGACACAGCTGTGGATCATTCAGGTAACAATACAGTATTAAGAATCAGGGGGGATGTAAACTTTTGAACAGGGTAATTTTTATAAATTCAAATATTATTTTCTCTTGTGGACTATATGTAAACGTCATAAACCCATAGCAGATCTATACAGGTGGAGCTGGGGAGGTGGAGGGTTCGAGAGGAACTCTAAAAAGTGCTGCGAAATTATCGGGTGAATGCTAACCAGCCATTTAAATGTAAAGCATTAAGTCCATTGGCTGTGCATGCAATATTAACCATGTCAAGTAGTTAAACACTGTGAATATCATCAGTTTGACTTAGCGACCCATCAGCCTGCGCCATCTAGAAATTCACAACAGAACTTTGCATCAGTAAAATTACAAATAACTTTCATGTGAAATCAATGCTGTTCTTCTGACTTTTCTATTCATCAAAGATTCTTAAAAAGACTCTTCTTCACCACTGATAATAGGAATTATTTATTTGGCACAAAATCAGCATATTATAATTATTTTATATACTGAAATATATTAAATGGCACACGGTTCATTTTAAATTGTACTAATATTTCACAATATTAGGAAACATGCACATTTTTTGATGCCTTCATGCTTAAATGCTTTTAAAAGTCTAGTTAACAGGTTTAGAAAAGGGTTAGTGAGCTACAACAGCTTTTTCAAAGCTGTGAATGATTTGCAATATCATTTTGTAAAGTATGTTTTCCATTAGTATATTTTCAAGGTGTTAATCCATACTATGGCTCAACAGCTAATAAAGGCGTAAATCATGCCTCGTTTCTGCCATACATCCCATTTCATATTCTTTACAATGACGTACAGTAACTTTATTAATTACTCCACTGTTCAATGTTACGACCTCTTAAAATGAGCCATAAAGCACAGTCAAAGCTCACAGTAATAACTAGCGTCTCCACGCACAATGTGAAGAGCCTGGATCCTTACAGAGACCCGCAAGAGAGAGTGAATGGAAGAAAAGCAGTCTGAGCAGATGGTTTTTAAAGGTCATTTGGCCTCCCACTAATCATTTACTGGAGGGTCTGATGCTTTTTCTTCCCGTTTTTCCATTTCTTTTTTGGAAATCCATTTTAGGATTGTAATTGAACTCAAGGGCACAATGCATTCCTGAGCCAGTAGCGAGTAGGTGTTTGTGAACTAGCATTTCACCACTTTTGTTTCCCTGGTTCTATAGTCACTAGAGCATGGCAGGAGCGATCTGCCCTCACCTGTGAAATGTGTGTGTGTGTGTGTGTGTGTGTGTGTGTGTGTGTGTGTGTGTGTGTGTGTGTGTGTTGGTGTGATGGATAGCCCACGCAGAGAGGGCATTAAAGTAGCTGTCAGATCCTCTCTGGCTCAGCAAAACTGGGATCGGGCCAGCAGAGGAGCATCAGAATGTGAAACAGGACTTAATTGCAATCAGAGATGACCGGAGTGCAAAGCAGGACACAGTGCAGGCTACACCGCTGCTCCTGCATCCATTAATCTCGCTGAGAGCTTTTAACAGGTTTGGATTTACACCGTCCCCGGCACATTTGTCTCAGTGACAGCGTTTAGCGAGAACCGCTCGGGTGATGCAGGAGTCAGTATTACCCAAATACGAGAGCAGGCATTTCTAACACAACCTTATTTGAACCTCTCCATCAGCATGGGGTCACTTATAGAGATGTGGAAAGCTATTACCAAACTACAAGCTGGTGCATCAATGACAGAAGGTAGAAAATGTCCAGTGGATTGTATTAGGGAGCATCTGGACAAACATCTGGACATGTGTTTTGGGTTATTTTCATTATATTATCATATTATTATTATTATTATAATTATTATTATTATTATTATTATTATTTTCAGTAATCTGTGACTGCAGAACAAGGAAAGGTATAAAATAAAATTACATATTTAAATAGTAGTTTTCCTGCAGAAAAAGTATATATACAAAAATAAAATGAAATAAAATAAAAGCATTATTTTTTTTTTTTTTTGTCATTTGTGATTACAGAATAAGGAAAGGTATAAAAATAAAATACAATAAAATAAAAACATTATTTATGCATTTATTTATTTATTTATTTACTTGTGATAGCAGAATAATGAATGCTATGAACTAAAATAAATAAAATAAAACATTCATTCATTCATTCATTCATTCATTCATTCATTTTCCTCTCTTTCTTTCAGTCATTAGTGATTTGTGACAGGATAAGAAAAGGTATAAAAAAATTTAACTCAAATAAAATAAAGTAAAATAAAAATAAAATAAAATAACACTATTTATTTATTTGTTATTTTGTTTGTGTAGTCATTTGTGATTGCAGGATAAGGAAAGGTATAAAATAAAATAAAATAAAATAAAATAAAATAAAATAAAATAAAATAAAATAAAATAAAAACACGTTATTTATTTATTTGTGATTGCAGGATAATGAAAGCTATAAAAAATAAAATAAAATAAAATAAAATAAAATAAACATTTATATTTATTTATTTGTGTTCGCAGGATAATATAAAATAAAATAAATAAAATAAAATAAAATCACTTTATTTATTTATGTGTGATTGCAGAATAGTGAAAAAAAAAAATGAACAAAAAAAAAAAGTTTATTTATGTATTTATTTATTCATTAATTTTTTCCCCTCTCTTTCAGTCATTTGTGATTGCAGGATAAGGAAATGTATAAAAATAAACTCAAATAAAATAAATTAACACTATTTATTTATTTGTTTGTTTGTGTAGTCATTTGTGATTGCAGGATAAGAAAAGGTATACAAAAAAAATAAAAAAATAAAAAAATAAAAACACATTATTATATATATATATATATATATATATATATATATATATATATATATATATATATATATATAATAACAGTTTTATTTTGTTTTAGTTTATTTTTATATTCTAAGCTTATTAAAAATGTAAACCTTAACACAAACACAAAAAATGGCATAAAATTTTAATAAAATTAAATAAAATATTGTTAAACGCGTAACCCTTAAAAAACATTACCTTTTTAGCATTGTATTAATTACTTTCTCTCATTAACTTCTCTATGCCTGAAATATAAAAATACCCAGATATTTCTCTGATGAATGTTTATATCTGTTTTTAATGCTGCTTTTTAAATGCATCATTTTCTTTTTTCAATAATCCCCCTTTTCTGATCGCTCCTATGCCCCAAAGTTTAACATTGTATTTGAGATGCTTTGCCCATTCATCCAGGCAGCTTTATCCACTGTACAAGACAGGAGATTCCCATGGCTTTCGACTTCCTAACTCAGCACATCAAGTATCACACAGTGGAGGTGGCCCCTGTTGTATACTGGGCCAAAACTGTCAGGCTGAAGCAGTGATAAAGCCGCATAAGTGAATATCATCTTATTTTAGAGCTGCATGACAGTTTAAGGCCAACAGTTTTAGGACAAGCTTTTTTTTTAGTCGTTGGGATTTAGAGCATAATAGGGTATCCACCTCAAGGGGAATCACCAACATTCTACATCCTGACTCTTGCTGCTTTTATATATTCTGGATCACGAAAAAGCTACTGACTGTGCAAACAAAACATGAAAATGTGAAGAACGAATGACAAGTGCGACAGCGTTACGCATGTCAGTGGGCAGCACCTGATGATGAAACACTGTGGGCGTCGCTCCTGCAGCATCATGTGATAGGCACGCTCAGCTGAAGAGAAGATATGAGGCGGGAGAGAGGAACACAGACGACCGCTGGAGCTCAGATACAACTGACTGACCTGAGAGACAGAAAGAGACACATTACACATTTACATAACACTGATAATTTCCCATGACCTTGCAATTCCTTACAGTGTTTGTATCGATATTCTCCAAGCTCTCTGTTCAGGATTAGTTCTAAACCTCTGCGCATTAAGCTCCTGAAGTTAATTAAGCCTAAAGCAATTAACAGAAAGCCTCTTTAAACACCCTTTAGACATTTAAAACGTTATTATTGTAGACAATTTCAGGTCTTACATCTTAGCTGTGCTATGTGCTTTTACCTCATCAACAGCAATGATGTCATTGTGATATGATTGTGATCATTTATTCTTACATTATTTGCACACAGAAGTGATTGGTCTAGTCTTAGTTCCATTTATTTAGCCTAAAACATAAAATATATCCTCACACAGCAGGAATAAAACTCATGCAACACTGCAGATTTAGCGTCTGGCTATATTTCTAGGTGTTAGAAACAGAAAGGTTATGTGTGTTAGAACATGTGTGACATGCAGAGTAAGCTGAATTTTAGCCCAATTTGGGGAAAAAAGGCTAATGCTGAGATCTCATTACCCTTTACCACTGAGACTCAACACATATACTGTACACATAAGCTGTATGACAGAGGCATAGAGGACACAGGAAGGACAGAGGAAGAGTGAGTGAGACACAAGCTGTGTATGAATCATGGAAATTGTAGCCTTAACAGGCATTATAATATGTGCCATATGTGCCAAAGGGCCTTTGTTTAACATTTTGTCTACTACTGTGAAACTTGTTCATCTGATTTTGCAAGGCAGCATAGAGGCAGATTTCACTGTCTGTTATATCCAACAATCTTTTGCATTGAAAGCAAAACAATAAATAAAACAAAACAAAAAGAATATATTTAAAAAAAATAAAACAGAACACACACACACACACACACACACACACACACACACACACAATAAGGACATAAAACTGAAAAAACAGAAACCAAAACAAACAAAAAAACAAAAAAAAACACAAACAAAATACAAATCTAAACCAAACAAAATGCAAAAACACAGATAAAACAAGAAACAAACATTTAAAATAAACAAAACAAAAATTTTACAAAACACAAAAAAGTGAAGATTAAACAAAGACCACACAAGACAAAAAGACAAATACATAACCAAAACAAAATTAAATAAAAAACAAAACCAAACAAAAATTTAAACACAACAAACAGAACACAAAAAACATGTACACACACAAACAAAACAAAAACACAAATCCAAACAAACATAAACATTTAATAGAAACAAAACATTAAAATAAAGACCACAACACAAAAAACAAACACAACCAAAACAAAATTAAACATAAAAACTGAAACCAAACAAAAATTGAAACACGACAAACAAACGCAACACAAAAAAACATGTAAAACAAAAATAAAACAAAACAGAGACCAAACAAAACAATCAGACAAAAAAAAGAAATCAAACATATAACAAAACAAAACAAACACACACACACACACACACACACACACACACACACACACAAAAACAACAAAACCAAATTCAAAAACACAGATAAAAAAATAAATAAAATAAAAAAGACACAAAAAAGTAAATAAAATTAAATAAAACACAAAAACAAAACAAACAAACAAACAAAAAACATTTAAAAGTAACAAAACATTAAAATAAAGATCACAAAAAAATACAACCAAAATTAAACAAAACCATATCAAAAACAGAACACAAACTAAAAATTTAAAAGAAACAACAAACACAACACGAAACAAAAACAAAGACAAGACAAAAAAAAAACATTCAAAACTAACAAAACTAAAAAAAACACAACACACACAAAAGGAAAACACAAAACAAAATAGAAACCAAACAAACAACAAAACATTTAAAAGAATCTAACAAAAAAACAAAACTAAGCTAGAAGACCAAACAAAAAGCAAAAACACAGATAAAACAAAAAACAAACATTTAAAAGAAGTAAAACAAAACACAAACAAAAAGTAAACAAAATTAAATACAACATAAACAAAACATACAGACCACAACACAAAAAATAACACATAACAAACAAATGTAAAAAAACATAACAAAAACAGAAACCAAACAAAATGTTAAAACAAACCATGACAAATAACAAAAACTGATACCAAACAAATAACAGCTATTTAAAAGAAACAACAAACACAACACAAAACAAAAAGAAATAAACATATACACACAAACAAAAACTGATAAAACAAAAAACAAAACAAAAAAAAGAAAAGAAAGAAACTAAAGCCAAACAAAATTAAACAAATCACGAAAACAAAATAAAACAAAAACTAAATTTAAAATAAATATTTCAATATTTCACTTTTATTTGAGTTTAAATGTTTAGCCTTTCACTATGACTGACAGGAAATTAGCCCAGCAGAAGCATTTGGACAGTTTGGTGGGACAAGGAGGAGTTTGCATACTAAAGGACAGAGATTGATATACAGACCCTGGATTAAAGTTTGTGATAAAGGGGGTCAGGTGATGTAACATGAGCATGATGGTGGTCTGAGGCCATCACAGATGACGCTACATATGCCCTTCTCTCTCAATGCGTCATTCTGACACTGAATCCCAATCTGGGAGACACAGTGAAGAAATCATGCCTGAAATGAGTCTCTGATGCAGGGGGCCGACAGGGGACAGATGCCCCAACGGACCCACTGCATATCATTTATAAAGTGTGTGTGTGTGTGTGTGTGTGTGTTCGTTTCATCTACTCCTCTGCTCTCCTTCACGTGCCAGTAAAGCGTTACGATGGACAGATGGTCATCTTGTCATCTTTTATTTTTCTTAGCGGCGGGCAGCACATGCTGTGAGTCCCTGATGAGTGTGCTCTCATCAACTCTGCCTTTCTGTGGACAGCCAGCTGTATCAGAGGGGACGGCAGTCAGGCTGGACGGACGCTAAACTTGAGAACCTCTAACAACCCGAAGGAAGATACAGAAATAAATAGAGGAAGGAGGAGCAGAGATCTTATGGGTAGATGAAGAGGGCACAGGAAGCGCGCGCTGTATGTTGAATAGGCTATCACTGTCAGGAAGGGCATGAATAATTTATCAAGAGATCAAGTCCTGTTTGAATTGAAAGTGCTGCGCTGTGCTTACAGAGTGTGAACTAGAGAATGGCTTAAAATGATCAGATCTAAAGCATGAACATGCTCTAAATCATACTGCTGATGAATTAAACATTTATTTAATAAAACATCTACAACAACAACACATAATGTGTCTCTCTGTACTTACCAGATTAGAGTAGATGGGTAGGTCCTTATAAGGGTTAATGAGGAGAAGAATGTGTCCAATGTAGGTCTGAAAAGGATTAAACAAACAAAACAAAACAAAATAAAAAGTCAGTTAAAAGCACACTGGTCTCCTTTAAAATATTGTTTTGTTTACCAGTTTGGTAAATATAAAAAAAAAAGAAATAATCACTGTTTTTACAGTTAAAGTTCACCTAGAAACAAAAATTACGTTGTTATGTGTGTCTGTTCAACACAAAAGTAGAAATTTTGAAGACCATTACAAATAGCTATTCAATATCAAAAGTTGTCATACACCTTGCATAATCTGCAATATTTCACCAAAATAAGAAGGATATTACAAAATGCTTGTTATTTTTAATTATTTAGTACTGACCTGATTAAGATATTCACATAAAGGATGTTCACATATAGTCCACAAGAGACAATTATAGTTGAATTTATAAAATTGACCCTGTTCAAAAGTTTGCATACGCTTTATTCTTAATACTGTGTTGTCACCTGAATGATGCACAGCTTTTTTTTTTTTTTTTGTGAAAGTTGTTCATGAGTTCCTTGTTTGTCCTGAACAGTTCATTGATGCTTCAGAAGGAAAAACAATGCATTAAGAGGGTGAAAACTTTTGGAATTTGAAGATCAGGGTAAATTTAACCTATATTGTCTTCTGGAAAACATGTAAGTATCTTCTGAAGGGCAGTACTAAATGAAAAAAATATATATATATTTAGGCAAAATAAGAAAAATGTACACATCCTCATTCTGTTCAAAAGTTTACACCCCTGGCTCTTAATGCATTGCTTATTCTTCTGAAGTGTCAGTGAGCATTTGAACCTTCTGTAATAGTTGCATATGAGTCCCTCAGTTGTCCTCATTGTGAAAAGATGGATCTTAAAATCATACAATCATTATTGGAAAGGGTTTAAATACACAAAAATGCTGAAAAACCAAAGAATCTCTGGGACCTGAAGACCTTCGCACTTTAAAAAATAAATTCAACCTCACACTGAGTCAATCATGTTATACACGGCCTTCGAAACTTTCGCCCATCATAAATTTTTTTTTTTTTTTTTTTTTGCATCTTTCACATCAGTATCAAGCACATTGTGAGGTGTTTTGACAATCCTGAGCCACCTAAAATTCTGTGCGTGAAGAATTTTGACGAATAAGGAAAAATGTAAACGAAAATTTCAGATTCAGTGTGCAAGGTCCTCATTTATTTACACTCATTTATTTGGTAAAAACATATAAATGCAACAGTAATAAAGACATATTTCAATGTAAAATACCCATTTTATAAATTTTAAAAATTATGGCAGAAAGTAGAAGTTTTGACTACAAAGCATGTCTCTACTATTTGTGGATAAGTTCTCCATCCATGTCAATTACTGTGGCATCAGCTATTTCAGATAAACTCACACTTAAACACCCAATAATAATTCCGCCTGCAGCTGCAGTACAATGGCTCTCGTGAGTCCTGAGGGTATCAGTGCAGGCCAACTGCTAATTTCTCTCTCAAGAGGGTCAGTTGCACCAGCCTCAATCCTTGCTTCTGGTCAGATTACTCTATTACAAGCCCTGTTTTCACTAAGACGACAACAATGCCTCCTGGGAGTAGAGGACTGGTAGAGGAGAGGTTGCTGTTGTGTTATACTAGTGTGCTCTCAATAACACCCTGAAGGTCAGTAACCTTTTAGAGACAGTTTCACAAATCTTTCACAGAACATCTGATGAATACTGACTTGCTTACATAGCCGGACTCTCGGCTGATCATGGTTGATCCGTTTGAGGTACTAGTTCATATTATAGAAGAATATGTCTACATCTAGGGGTGAATGAACTAAATAACTAACATCACAAAACTGAACTTCTCATCTGCTGAGGTGAAACATGGATCAATCCCCGCTTATAAAGTGGACGTCTGGCATCTCTCACATTTTCCATCTCTTGCTAAACGATCAGTAACCATCACCATCTCGATCCATCATTGCCGTAATGACAGACATCATTAGACCCCATTACATTGCAACACAAAAGGCCCCATCTTTGCTCTCTCCCTTCATATCAGCCTCAGTAGGGAGACTTCATTATGCCCTATTGTAAAGTGTGGGAATTGCAGCGCCATTAAGCATAGATTTGGCTCCAGTCATGAACGAGCACAGTGTGTAGTCGACTGCCAGGCATTACTGTCCGCATGCAGACATGGACCACAGGCCTGCTCTTAAATGATCCACGGTGAGGAGGGAGATTATTATAGAGATGGATTATTCCTGTAATCGTAATCTCACTGATTCACAAGAGAAGATGACTCTCCTTTAGAACAGAATAACAGACACGCAAGAATGGATGCTCTTCTGAATTGTCGAATTGGTGAAATAAAACCATTCGGTGTGCCATTTCATACTAAAGCACATGTAAAGTGCTTGATTATAATTTCAAGTGTATTCATCTGAAACAAAATGCTAATATAATGTATAATATGGCCCTTTAAATGCAAATAGAAGTAATGGCATTGGCAGTATCCATGGTGGCACAGATAGAATTAAGAATAATTGAGTTAGTACAGCTGTACGATGATAGTAGCATCAAGACATATAGTAAACATCAGTAGCCAACGTTTATAGTAGCAACAGCCATTGTGGTAACAGTAGCAGTAATGACAGCAGCCGTCAACAGAGAGTCCATGTAAGAATGTCTTTTCATCTCCCCAGGGCTGGCTCAAGTCTTTGGCCTGAATACAGTGAGACCTAGAGGGCTGCCATCCAAACACCAGTCCCTGGCCATGCTACAAACAGAGGCCTTGGCCACTGTCCAAGACCTCAAGACAAGAGATCCAGCAACAATATGTGTGTGTGTGAGAGTGTGTGAACGGCACACTGGACCGGATGGCTTGGTGAAAGACCACAGAGTGTATGATAGAGGCCAGAATCCGGACGTCAGCTCCTTCAGAGTGGGTTACGACAGAGAATGAAAGGCTCTTCCTAAAAGGGCTAGACGGAGGGTAGGGTTCCTAGCTGTGTGTTTATTCTTGATTTGAGGGTTTAGGAAGTGACATGATTAATAAATACTTCTGACTAACTAACTGGACGCTTCATTATAGCCCCTGTGATTGTACTGTATATGTGTTTGTGTATTTACGTACATATATCTGGTCGTTAGCAAAACGCTTCTGCATCTCGTAGAGAAGACTGCTGTCCGTGAGCTCACTGAGGGATGCTAGGTCATCATTAGGAGCAGGAGGCATTAGTTTCACCTGGAACACAAAATTATTACATAACTTATTACGAAATCTAAAATACTCAAATTATTCAAATGTTCATGTTTTTGCTTTTTTAAAGGAACACTACACCTTTTTTTTTAAAAATAGGCTCATTTTTCAACTCCCCTAGAGTGAAACAGATGAGTTTTACCATTTTTGAATCCATTCCGCCGATCTCCAGGTCTGGCATTAGCACTTTTAGCATAGCTTAGCATAAATCATTGAATCTGATTAGACCATTAGCATCTTGTTAAAAAAAAAAAAAAAGTCCAAATATTTTTGATATTTTTCTATTTAAAACTTGACTCTTCTGTAGTTACATCGTGTACTAAGACCGACAGAAAATGAAAAGTTGTGATTTTCCAGGCTGATATGACTAGGAACTATACTCTCATTCTGGCATAATAATCAAGGAACTTTGCTGCCATACCATGGGTGCAGCAGGCGCAATGATATTACGCAGCACCTGAAAGTAGTCCCCAGCTAGGTAACTTCCAACCTGTCCAGCTGGGGACTATATTCAGGCGCTGCGTAATATTACGCAGGCATGAGAGTATAGTTCCTATCCATATCAGCTTGGAAAAACAACTTTTCATTTTCATTTGTACACATGTAACTACAGAATAGTCAAGTTTTAAATAGGAAAAATATCGAAAATCTTTAGTAATTTTTGAACAAGATGCTAATGGTCTAATCTGATTCAGTGATTTATGTTAAGCTATGCTAAAAGTGCTAACGGCAGACCCAGAGATCGGCTGAATGGATTAAAAAATGGTAAAACTCATCTGTTTAACTCTAGGGGAGTTGGAAAATGAGTCTATTTTCAAAAAAAGTGGAGTGTTCCTTTAAGCAATATGACATTCGTCTTTGTGCCTTTGTGTTCCACACAAACGGTACATAAACAGCCTTTAGGTTTGGAACAATACAAGGAGAAGTAAATATTTTATGTACATTTTTTGGTCAGGTAAACTATTTATCCTTCTTTAAAAAACTACGCCTGGTTTTATTGTGGATACTTAATCAAGACATGCTATTCTATATATTATATATTTTCTACATAATATTTATATAATAATATTATAGCTCAATATGTTTCCAACCTGATAAAATTGAGCTCTAACCAACACTATTTTCTGCTAAAATAAACTTAATTAGAAAACATAATTCTTGAAAGTCACGCTTCTGTTTTTTTTTTTTTTTTTGAAAGTGTCTTATGCACACCAATGCTGCATTTATTTGATTTAATAAACATTAAACAATACTATTTTTAAATAAAATTAAATAACTATATATTAAAATCACTCTGAACTGATTTGCAGCTCAAAAATGGTATTACTTGAAACAGAAAATTGTGTAAAAAAAATGATGTAAAGGTCTTTACTATCACTTCAATTTACTGTACCCCTTCTGAATAAAAGTATACACGCATACACTTCACTATAAGCTCACACAGCATTGCAGACATGAGAGTAATGGAAGTGATTTTCCCTGTTTCTTTAGAGGTCAGGGGTCAGTCTCTAGGTGAGTGGGGTCACTTTACATCCAAACTATGACTGATTCTACTTGCTGCTCTCCAATAGCAGCCAAGGATTTCTCAAATGCATAATCCAAAACCTGCCATGGTGAGACAGAATCTGAGTGTGTTAGATGTTACTCATTTCTCTTTATTACCCTTCAGGAACAAGACAAATCACTCTGAATGTGCAAGATCAGAATTTCTGAATGTTACTGAATATGTTACTGAATACAATTGTTTCAGGCTAGTGGATTTAAATGATTGGTTCAGATATAGATTTTTGTGCACATTTAAGATAGGATATAAAACCTAGCCTTCAAAGGTTGCACCCAACCTAAAATCCTACCCAGGATGCCTTAAGGCCGCGTGTCCACCAAAGCATTTTTAGCCAGTTGAAAACATCAGGCGGTCTGCTGAAAATGCCTTACTGTGAGCATTTGAGAGTGCAGTGTTTGTTTCAGAGACGCTGTGGTTGCTATGTTATGGAATATCCGCTGAAGTAATGGCAAACGCAATGCAAATGGAATGTTTCTCTCCACTGTAGCCCCACCCCTCCTCCACTCTGATTGGTTAGCTGACTAGAAAGCGACAGTGATGAGTGCAGCGCTTTACTCAAAGTGAAAAATTTTTCAACTATCTGCGCCGAGAAAAAAAAAAACGCCCCCAAAAATACAACTCCAGGCTTTTTAAAAATGCAGCGCTCCCATTGAGAACAATTGAGAAAAAAAAAAAAAAAAAAAAAAAAAAACACCAGCTGCAGGGATAAACGCTTTGGAGGACATGCGGCATAATGTACATGTAAGCGTGTCATACTGTACGTATATGCTTGCATGATCTATAACACTTAGACTATGTTTTATATGACCATCATATGCACTTTAGAATTTTTAAACATTCTTTAAAGGACAAGTAAAGGTCCCATCTCTCCTCTGACCTGCTCCAGTTTCCCAGCAGCGCTGGGATACGGTCCATCCAGCCCATTATCGAGTGAAGGCTGCTGTGTCAGAGCTCCTCCTGACTCCCTGAACATTGCCTCCTTCTCCAGCAAACTGTCCCTCCTAGAGATGGGTAGAGTCATAGTAGCCCTGAAGGAAGGAAAGAAAAAAATTTAAATCAACACAATTCATCCTTGCACTGCCATGGTGGCAGAGAAGCTGCATCAATTAGGTGCATTTACACAGGCTGTTTAGGTCAGCGATGGCATAAACTCATGAATAGACAGACGATAGAACAATAGATAGAACGACAGAACAATAGATAGATAGATAGATAGATAGATAGATAGATAGATAGATAGATAGACAAATCAATTAACAAACAAAGCAACTATAGACAGAAACAAATGAA
Source organism: Cirrhinus molitorella (assembly GCA_033026305.1). NCBI lineage: Eukaryota > Metazoa > Chordata > Actinopteri > Cypriniformes > Cyprinidae > Cirrhinus > Cirrhinus molitorella. The sequence goes on along the minus strand of CM065122.1, from coordinate 30,988,400 downwards.
CGATAGAACAAATGAAAGAACGAAAGATTGAATTTACAATTGAATTAAACGATTTAACGAATGATAGATAGAACACAAGAACGACAGACAGAACAAACGAATGAACGAATGACAGATAGATAGAACAAACAAATGAACAAATGGACAATAAATAGAATGAACAAACAAACAAAAACAAAAGATCGATCGACCAAATGATAGATAGAACGAACGAACGACAGATAGAACAAGTGAATGAACGAACGAAAGATCCAACGATAAACTAACTATAACTTGGGACATTTTTGTCTGAATGCCTGAAAATTTGCTCATAATTTCTTTATGTCTGAATCCATAAAGTCTACAGATTGACAACACATTCTCTAAATCATAAATGAAGTCTGTAACTACTGTACATACAGCTTCTTTACAGGTAGGCTGCTGTCCTGGTTGGCCTCTGTGCAGGGGTCTTCTGATTGTGGAGGAGGAGCCGTGGGGTCTGTCTGTCTCTGTACCCAGAATTCCTCTGCTCTCATCAACATCTCTGCAATCTGCTCAGTAGCAGCTATGTCTGTAAAAAAAACAAAAAAACAAAATCAAACTGGGTCAATGTATAAATCATCTTACTGCAAGTCAGAAGAAAATGCTCAGTTGTAGAAGAAGGTTAAAAGAAAAATATACATTTATAGATGAATTTGGTTTCGAAGAGAGTTTCTTCCCATTATTAGATAACTCATTATTGGCAAAGCTATTCCTTTTCATAGAGAAGGAAAACAGTTCTATCTCTGCAAAATATGACAATTACTGGTGACTAAATACAGCATTTATAATATAATCTTGAACCATGATTTTCCCTGGGGCCCAATCGATTTACTTCCTCATTCCCTCTGTAGCTCAGCCCCTGCTGTTTCTCACATGGTTCTGGCGATAATGTGATGGGCATTGAGCCCTGCTTCAGATTGATCCATCTGTGCTCTGATCGGAGGGGCCGGGAACTGGATAATCCGTCCCCCATAAAAAGAACCGTAAGGGACCAGCCTTTTGTCTTTCTTACCGAAGAAAGAGTGACACCCAAGAGAGTGATTCTCCAATCACACACATTCTCTTAGAAAGTCATATATATACTCTGCTCTCTAAAGAGACTTTAAGTGAAAGAAAGGATTCTCTTTGGCTCTACGTTTCATCCCAGACATCCTTGAGTTAAGCCGGAGTCTTAGGATGAGCTATTGATTGGAGTCTGGGATGCAGAGCACTGGGGAAACGAAACGTGGAGAGAAGGAAGAGCAAGTCTGTGGAGTCAGAAGACTGATCCAACACCTCGCTGGAGGTTTAGACGGAATGAGGATGGAATACTTTTGTTTTCCGGTAAAAAAAAAAACAAAAATACTAAGACTAAGATAAAGAACTTTATTTTTCGTATTCCATTGGCAGATTTATTCTGTTTTTTTTTTTTCAAGGTTTATGCTCAAAACAACAACAGCAGCCTATTTGCTGATAAGTACAGTATAGTAGTGCATTTCATTTCACACACAAACTCATAAAACAATTAGACAGTTTTATGCAAAAAATTGAGACCTCAGAGGAATAATGTACCAGACACAGTTATAATTTGGTTTCACATCATTATTTTCCATCTTCTCCCTCTGACACACACAAAAAAGATGCTGTTTAAGTTACTATACTAATACAGTATTTAAATAGCCTCTCTAAATGACCAATCATAAGACTCTTTGCATGTAAAGTTTGCAACGTAGTTAAAAAAAAATAGTTTTATATAGTTTGTATAAATTGTTTTATTTTATTTTATTTTATTTTATTTTATTTTATTTTATTTTATTTTTTATTTTATTTTTTATTTTTTTATTTTTTTATTTTATTTTATTTTATTTTATTTTATTTTATTTTATTTTATTTTATTTTATGGCCCTAGCAATGCCAAGATCATTGGTTTACTGACAAAAATGTTTATGCTTTAAATGCAGTGAAGGTCACTTAAAAGGATAAAAGGGTCTGCCAAAAGTATACATGTACAGACACAGTAATATGTGAAAAGTTACTGCATAGTCGAATAAGTTTTTTTTTCAGACATACACAGTGATATACTAATAGCATAAAAAATTTCTCCCATACATGAATTGTGTGGGAGTTCACATTAAATGTGTTTTAAAATAGTTGTTTAAATTAGTTAAATGTGAATGTTTTCATTTAAAAAGAGCAAAATCTTGTTTCTCATTATATTTCCCTTTGAATCTCTTGGCTTCAATTAGCTGTGACAGTAGTTGTTACATTAACCATCCAGAGCCACAGGCTAGTGGAAGCACTTTCACAGACATCAGCAGAGAAGCGAACAGAGAAAGAGAGACGTGAATGAATATGCCCAGCTATGAAATATTCACACCCGACAGAAAGCTCTAGAGAGGAAGAACAGTCTAACACACTTAAACACTGGGGCACAAGTGTGTAACACATCTCTGACAATTTTGGTTTCAGCCATACTATGTGTGAAAGTCACACAGATGTACTATATATTCTTAAATATTAAGAACGGGAGCAGATTCTGTAGTATATCCACATACTTGAGCTAGCCTGATATAGATAGATGGAAAAATGGGTAGATGGATAGATAGATAGATAAATTTAAAAGACTCAAACTGTTCCCCACATCTCCTCAAGTTGCTGTCTCATACATATTTTTGGCTTCTTGTTCCCATTCTGTGTAAACCAGTGTAAAATATGACTACAAACCCTTTCTCCACAACATGTGTTGACATGTTGTCAAGAACTCTTGGTGTGAGAGTGTTTTTGGGGACCGTAGCTTCAGTCAAGGAGATGAAGGATGTTGTTTGACACCGCTAGTGTGCGTTTAGTTTTATATTGTGAACACTGACATGACAGAAGACAAACTCTGAGTTGCAGCAAGCTTCAGTTTAGTAGTATGCACTAACATTTCACATTTCAAAAAAGACATGCAGTATTTAAACTATTTTTTATCATTCATGAACATTTTGTAATACAATTTCCATGGTAACGCAATGTCTGATTTTAAAATGGTTTTCAAAGGATACATTTTGAGATTTTAAGTTTCCAATTTATATAATTTCTTATGATTTCTAAAGCGTGATAGGGAAAAAGGCAACAAAGAAAGACTTTTTGTGACAAAGGTCAGAACTCCTGTTATGAAGTAGATTTTTGAGGTGCACTCTTGTCATAAATTAATCTATTACTTTTCCTAAATAATTTGTAACACACACACACACAAAAAAAAAAAGTAAAATATTTATTTAGGAGTCTTAGACTTTTCCAACGATACATAGTTAATAATGAATAACATGAATAACAATAATTATTATTTTCAATAATTATTCCCTGGGTCAAAAATTTATTAGGTTTATGATAATCTAATCTAATCTAATATAATGAAAAAATGAAGCAGTTATTGCTCATGAATTCCCTTTTTGAGGTAAATTATTTATTAGGCTTATAATATAATACACATATAATATTACACATGTAATATAATATTATAATTAATCTACAAATTTTCTATAAAATTATATTAAAAATATTAAATGTAAACATTTTTTGAAAGATATATATATATAAAAAAATCATGTTGTTTAACGTAAATAAATCCCATATTGAGACAATTAAACTGAACAGCCTTACATTTATTGTATTACAGTGTTTTTTTTTTTTTTTTTTTACTAACACAGTAAACATATATTGTAAACTGTATATTGGAAAGAGTCTATTATTATTATTATTATTATTATTATTATTATTATTATTATTCGCAAAATACATTTTTTTTATTTTTTTTAAATTTTTTTACACTTGTGAAACATGACCAGCTCCTTCCAGATATCAACATCAGTCCCTGAAAACTTTGTACTGGTCGACCACTAGTGTAATTTCTGTGTGTGTTTGTACCTGAGGGCTTGTCCTGGCTGTAGTTCAGGAGAGTAGGATCTGCTTTGTGCTTCAACAGCTGGCTCACAATGCGGGTCTGTAGGGACACAAACACACACACATCTCCATGACTTGAGATAAACTCAAAGAGAATATTAAAATATGTAGGTCACATCTTAAAGACGTCTGAATTCATCAGCTCTGGGTCTAATCTACAACATCAGCTGCCAGATCAGCTCTGCTCCTGCCTCCAGCGCCAAACATATGCTAACACCTCACACTCACACCCTCAGCACTGTGTTCATTAGCCACAGCCTGCACACAGATACACAGCCATATTTATTTACATTTGTTTACTTGTCTTTTTAATTCTGTTACTGTGCCTCTGCTTGCCATACGCACACACAGACAGCCACTATATCACAGAATTTCAGACTGGAGTCGTGCTGCAGGAGTGTGCCGTGTATGACATGAAAGCATGTTTTTGATGTATTATGTACAGATGAGGTCAAAAGTTTGCACCCCCCTTTCAGAATCTGCAAAATGTAAATTATTTACCGAAATAAAAGTGGTCATACAAAATGCATGCTATTGATTATTTAGATTATTGACCTGAATAAGATATTTCACAAAAAAGATGTTTACATATACTATTACAAAAGAGAAAACAGTAGTTAAATTTATATTAAAAAATGACCCTATTTAAAAGTTTACATCCCCCTGATTCTTAATGCTGTGTTATTACTTGAATGATCCATAGCTGTTTTTTTTTTTTTGAGTGATAGTTGTGCATGCTTCCCTTGTTTGTCCTGAACAGAACTACCCACTGTTCTTTAGAAATTTTGATTTTGAGAACCATCTTTTTACACTGAGGACAGCTGACTCATATTCAACTATTACAGAAGGTTCAAACGCTCACTGATGCCAGGAAAAACATGCATTAAGAGCCGGTGGGGCTCTTTTTTTAATATAAATATAAAACTTTTATTAAAAAAAAAACAAAAAAAAACTCTTTAATTTCTCTTGTGGACTATATGTAAAAAAATTTTTTTAATGTGAAATATCTTATTCAGGTCAGTACTAAATAAACAATAACATTCATTTTGTATGATCCCTCTTATTTTGCTAAAATAATTAACATTTTTTTTCAGATTCTGAAAGAAGGATGTAAAGTTTTGACCTCAAGTATGTGTTAACTCAAATGAACTCAAACTTCATTAGAAATGGTAATATTACATGGTTAAAAGGAAGCCTGAAGATCAAGGCAATTATTTAGACACATGCTTTGCCAGCTTTTGTTTTGTCCGTTTCTCATAATCTATTTAAAGGTGTTACTTCAACAAGAGTGTCTCATTGTCTCACAGTAGCTTTTAACAATTAAGGTTTTTGTTTAAAAACAGGTCGCCCACTACAAGGGCTGGTAAATATTGCACATTTACCACCACTGTCAAAACACTTGCATTTGATTGGTGGTGGAGGGTGTAAAACTGTACCTTGTCCCACCTTGTTTACAATGTTCTCCAGTGTTTACTGCATGTACTGTCAAGTGTTTCCAGTTGTTAAAATGGTGTACGATGATGCTCAAACTGAAGTGAAACTCTGCGACTGCAGCATGGCACTTCTGCTGAGTCACACAACCATCTGCAGTGCTAATGACTGACTCAATCTGTGTGTGTGTCTGTCTGTCTGTCGTGTGTGTGTGTGTGTGTGTGTGTGTGTGTGTGTGTGTGTGTGTGAGAAAGAGAGACAGAGAGAGAGAGAGAGAGATTCTGCCCTACTGCAATGAATAATAGATGTGGGCAGAGAAAACATCTCTCTGAGTGTGTTTATTATTTGCGAGACTACAGATCAAACACTACTCCTCAGACCACCCTCCACAACAAATACTAATTACATTCAGTATTTGGAGATAATAATGTTCTTTTTGGGCAAGTGCCATAATAATACCACTGTATTGTTAGAAGTACCTTGAGAATACGTAATGATATATACTCAAGATAGGAACTATTCAGTACCATGAGGTTGCATTTATGATTACTATAATGTCATATCCACTACAGCCAATGGTAGTTTTTGCAACTGTCAGCAATAGACAAATAGAAGACAGTCTTGCACTCTCTTGAATCTCTAGAGGTCCTATACTCCTTTTCCACCAAAATGGTGCTGCCGTTGGCATCTATGCAGGGTCATAAAACTCTTGGATTTCATCAAAAATATCTTAATATGTGTTCCAATATGGTTATGGGTTTGGAATGAGATGAGGGTGAGTAATTAATCACAGAATTTTCATTTTTGGGTGAACTATCTATCCCTTTTACAACTGGAAGAAAAAGGAAAATATAAAAGGTGTGTGTATGTTGGCAAGATTATCCTGAGGGACAAAAGGAACAAAGGAGAAGAAAGAAGGAAAATTCTCTTCATCAGCAACCTGAAACATTATCAAATATTTGACCATGTCAGCAGGTTCGTCCTTTCCTCTAGAAATCAATTTCCTCTTGCGCAAGCGCTGTTGTTTAACTCATATAAAACACATTAGTACTTCATATGATCCTCAAAGCTTGAGTCCATCTGGCTGAGAATTGGTAAGATCAATGCGATGCTGAAGTGTCATTAATCAGAAACAGGAAGGGAGGGTAAATTAATGAACTGTATTTGGTCTACAGTAACTCTAATATCAATACATTCCACTGACCATGAACAGCAATCTGATAAAATGGCTAAACACAAAAAAGCACAGGCGATGTAGCATATTACGCTCATGCAAATTTAAATTAGGCAGAATATTGGTTTCGTCCAGGGGTCAGCAGCCTTTTTGACATCAAGTGTTATATACACTGCTATTCAAAAGTTTGGGATCAGTAAGATTTTAAATGTCTTATATGCTTATATATTAAAAATAGTATAAAAATATTATTTATTTCTGTGATGCATTGCTCTAATCTTTCAACATTTATTATCAATGTTGAAAACATTGTACTGCTATTTTTATTTAACTTTTTTATTTACTTTTTATTCACAAAGCATAAAATGAAAATGTATAAAAAGTTAAAACTCTATTTTGTATAAATGCTGTTCTTTTAAACTTTTTATTCATCAAACAATCCTGAAAAAGTATAACAGGTTCCAACATTAGTAATAAATCAGCATATTAGAATGATTTCTGAAGGATCATGTGACACTGAAGACGTTTTTCAGTGTTGCATCACAAGAATAAATTTTATTTTAAAGTATATCAAAATAGAAAACACTTGTTTTGAATTGCAATATTTCACAATATTACAGTTTTTTCTGTATTTTTAAATCAAATAAATGCAGCCTTGATGAGCAGAAAATACCTTTTTAAAAAGAAAAATCTTACTGGTCCCAAAATTTTGAACGGCAGTGTATATATGTATATAAACATACATTTTATTTTTTTATCAGTTTGTTTATTTTTAAAGTACTTCTCATAAATATGATATTTATTTTATTCTATAAATTAAATTAAAACATTTGTTTATTATATCACACAATAAATTCATCTAATATGTTTTTACCTTATTTATATCTTTAAAGAATGAATTACTGCAAGGGACAGCTTGGCATATAAAGTCTTTTAAAATAGCATTTTAAATTATATGTATATTGCAATACAAATGATGAAGTCTATAATTTACTTATATTTTTTATTTGTATTTAATTTTTAGATTTGTTTATTAATTTGTATAGCACTACAAATTAAGTAAATGTATTTGTTTGTGTGTGTTTTTGTGACATATCAAGACAAAAATTGTATAATGACAGAGGTATTACAAGGAGAGGGTGATTTATGAAGACATTACCCCATGTCCCCATTTTTCAAAAGGCTTATAAATCATACAGAATGAGCCTTTTTTGTTGTTGTTGTTTTTTGAGAAATAAAAATGTGCACAGTTTCCTGTAAAGGGGTAGTTTTAGGTGTAGGGCGATATAAAATATGGTTTGTACGCCTATGGAAAGTCCCCACAATTCACAAAAAAAGTTATTATTTATTTATTTTTTTTATTGTATTGCATTTCTTTTATTTATTTTGATTAGCAACTGAAATGCAACATGCATTTATTTTATGTTTATCTTTAATTAAAGAGAGACAGTTTGGTATGTAAATGCACTATATTAATTTAATAAAAACTGAATAAAAAAAAAAAAAAAAAAAAAAAAAAAAAATCACAGATTAAATTTAAATTAAATTATCACTGAGAGAGGTTTGGCAAGCAAATACATTCCTAAAATACCTAAACAATAAAAAAGCATATGTTGAACTATCAATCATGTGCCTAAAGTTGCAAAGCCCTGGTTCAGTCCATATTTGATTGTGAAAAGTCAGTGTCCATCAGGAAAGCATCTGTACTTCCATGTAATGATATGTACCTGTCCATATTTAGCAGCCAGATGTAAGGGTGTCCAGAAGCTGTTGTCAGACACCTGGACGTCTGCTCCGTTCTCCAGCAGCACAGACACCACCTCCTTATAACCACTGGCACTGGCGATGTGTAGCTGCAAAAACAGACAAACATGTCATGTGTGATGTTTCATTTGACCAAAAGCCTTCCAAATCAAATCAGCATCTGTAGACGCAGAGAGTGTGATATATTTAGAGATCAGTGAACCGTTACACATTTTGGGATTCATGTATTTTCTCACCAGCGTGACCCCGTCATCATTTTGCTGATTGACGCTGCCCCCGCTGCTGACCAGCTGCCTCACGTCAGACAACATGGTGGATGAGCGCTGGGTCTTCATCTGGTGCATAGAGCTCATGTCCACTCCTGACAAATGCACAGACAGGTGTACAACTGAGATGGACAAAAGGAGTTCAGGACAAAGTGCTTGTGTATGGGATCAGACGGAATGGGATCCCTCTCTGTGTCAACTGGAGGATATATTCTTCAGTTTCACATGTCTGAGGTGACAAATCACCTCCACTTGCAAACAGTGCTCTATTAGACATAGCATAAGATCAGCAGTAAAAGAAGATGTGGAGCAAGCCGTTCTGAGATAGTGGGAGTCTTGACTGTAATGATAAACGAGCTCTGTGACAGAAGCCCAGAGAAGTGTGCCTGTTTCTCTGGATCTCACTGATTGATTAGTAGGCTAAAGTAACTCTTACTGTAACCAGCATGTGAGCTGAGAAAATGGATGACTGTTAGCGACGCGGTTGAACGGTAGGACTGTATATACAGTTCAGTCAGTAGAAATATATTTGTGTGGTTATCAGTTGGCAGGACTGCTTTGTTATTTACACATGTGAGCAGTGGGGAACATGGTGTCACACAAAAATCTATACCAGAATGTGTAGTACACAAGACAAGATGAAAAAGAACTGCAGCAGTTGCACTCTATATTTTTTTTTTAATTCAATTTTTTTTTTTTTTTCAAAATTCAACACAGGGCAGAAATGTTCTGCCATCTAAAAAATAAAGCATATGATAATTAAATGAAACTGTTTTTATGTGTTTGTTTGTTTGATTAATTGATTGATTCTCTGGAAACAGTGTATGCAATTTGAAAGGGAAACAAATACAAATCTTAGTACACACTACCTATCACAAGTTTGGGGTCAGTCAGATTGATTGCTTGATTGATTTATTTAAAAAAACTTTTATGCAAGGATGTATTTAATTGATCAAAAGTGACAGTAAAGACATTTATACGGGGTTCCCACTCTAAGCCAAATGTCAAAATTCCCTGACTTTTCCCTGACTTTCACTGATTAAAAAGCTGAATTTCCATGACCTATAATGAACGGATCCACCCATTTGCAAGCTTTATTTACTTGTTTACAGACTTTTAGTACAAAACTATGGAAGCCCGTTTCTGCCACTAAATAAAAAAAGAGATTAAGATAAAACATGCAATTCTGACTTTATAACTCGCAACTGCAACTTTATCTCACAATTCTGACTTTATTTCTCAGAATTACGAGTTTATATCTCACATTTCAAGAGAAAAAAAGTCAGAATTACGAGTTTGTATCATGCAATTGTGAGAAAATAAGTCAGAATTGTAAGATAACAAGTCACAATAACCTTTTTTTATTTTTTATTTAGTGGTGGAAACTGGCTTTTTCTGTATTATTTCTACACAAATTAATTTATATGTTTTTTTATGATTTCAGGGGTTAAACAATCTGAAGGATTTTCTGTTTGTAATCAAGTTCATCATTCAATTTTTTTTTTATTTCTTCACATTTAGTTTTTGCTTTTCACACCCAGTCTTTAAAGTGGTCAATTTATAGCAAAAGCTCTTGAAATTTACATTTTCCTGGCATGTTTGCCTTAGTTATCAGGTACAACCTGATGACTGCATTTGACTTAAGTGACTGTCAGTTGACGTGTGGAAAGGGAACAAAATGGCACTGAAAAACAGCCTAACCATAAAGATAGGCAAAAAGTGTAAAACAATGCGATAAAAAAAGGGTATAGAAAAATTACATTTTAATAAATAGAAATAAAAAATTCAAGCAACAAACAAAAATCCCAGATATTCCATGACTTGGACCAAAAAAATATTAAATTCCCTGACTTTCAATGACTGGAATAGACCTTTTAAAATTCCATGATATTCCAGAAATTCCATGACCCGTGGGAACCCTGTTTATAATGTTGCAAAATATTGATCACAGATACCGATCTTCTTATCTCAACTCTGATCTAAACTCGCAACTCTGAGAACATCAGACTTTTTTCTCAGAATTGCGTGATATAAACTCAGAATTGCAAGGCAAAAACTCACAATTTATTGCAGATGCAAGTTTATATAACAGTTCTGACTTCTTTCTAAGATACTAACTCGCAATTGTGAGGTATAAATTCAGAATTGTGAGATTTAAACTCGCATTTGCAAAATAAGGTATACCGTAAACAAGAATTGCGAGATAAAAACTCACTTTTGACTTTTTTTCAGAATTGCATGATAAAAATTCTAAAATTTTAGTCGCAAATGCGAGTTTATATCTAACAATCTTGACCTTTTTTTTTCATTCGCAATAGTGGGTTACTCACATTTTTTGTCCAATTTTAAGGAGAAGAAAGACTGATGTTCTCAGAGTTGCGAGTTTATATCTCACAATTCTGACTTCATTTCTACCAATTCTGAGAAAAAAAGTGAGATGTGAGATGTAAACTCATTATTGTGAGAAAAATTGTGAGAACATTTTGTGTAAAAATAATTTTTATTCAGTGGAGGATACAGGCTTCCTTAAGAAACAGTTATTTTAAATTGTAACAATATTTTACAATATTTATAACATATATAATATTATATATTTTTTGATCAAATGAATGCAGACTTGCTGAGAATTATTGATTGAAAATATTGATCCAAACTTGAAAAAGGTACATTGTTTAACAATCTACAGGTTGTAGTTATGTGTTCTTGTAGTCATACAAAAACCAAATGAATGAAGAACCCTACCATTCTCCTCCAGGTGTCTGATGAGGATGTAGCTGGTTTCTGTCCCCTCTGTGGCGTAGTCCAGTGGAATGTTCCCGTTCACATCCTGCAGGAGCACGTTGACTCCAGCCTGCAGACGAAGAGTGATGGAAAGGAGAGGGGGAGGGGAAGATGGCAGTGAGATAAAGCAAAACAAGACGTAAACAAATGGGAGTCCCTCTCGCCTCATTCATCAGTCTGCAATCGATGATAAACTACGGCCAATTATCACACTTTCCCAGCATTCCCCAGGGCACCCGAGCTCAGGGATGAGCTACATTAACAGAAAATAGTGCGTTAACTAACTCATTAAGATAGGGCCAGGTTAATAGGGTCTCCGGGACGGTGTCGAGTGTTTGGGTGGCAGCGAGTGATGTGATTTATGAGCGTCTGGTCTCTAGAGACTCCAGGCGGCGATAAGACGGCAATGAGCGGAAAAGCATGAAGCACGGCTACACATGATTAGATACTTCGTTATATTAACGCAATCAGAAAAACTAGACGGGGTCATCAAATAAACTTGATGATGTATTAGAAATGGCCAGAAACAGAACAACTGCACAGTTCAGATACCGTTCTGTTTTACAGGGAATCATACAATAATAACAAGAATGAATGAATGAATGAATGAATGAATGAATGAATAAATGTATAAATAAATAAATGCTGACATACAATTATTTTTATTTAAATGTTAAAACAAATAAACAAATATTAAATCATTTTTTCTCTTTGTATTAAAATAATAAGAATGAAATCTTTAATACATAATAAAAAATAACAGTTGAAAAAAAAAACTAACTGCAGATTTGATTTGTAATCATTCAATTAAATATTATAAATATATATTGCATTTTACTGAAGTAATGAGAATGAATGAATGAATGAATGAATGAATAAGTAATCAAGTAAATAATTAAATGTAAAAAAAAATTATAAAAATAAATTTTTATTTATTTTTTTTAATGAGACTGGCATCTTTAATAATTAAATGAATAAAAATGATTATCTGAAAATCTGAACAAACTAAACAATCTGAAAAAAAAAGTTTTTTTTAATTATTATTTGCATTGAATTAATGATACTTACATTTTTTTTATTTATTAGTTTTTACTCATATATTGCATTCCATTGAAGCAATTATCAATAAATATTTTTTTTAATGTTAAAACAACAAAAAAATATTTAATTGTTTTTTCCCTTTGCATTGAAGAAATGAGTAAAAATCTGTAATATATTACACACATATACATATATATATATATATATATATATATATATATATATATATATATATATATATATATATATATATATATATATAAACAATTAAAAACATCAATTTTGAACTGTAATAATTTGTACATTTTTATAACATTATAAATATATATGGCATTTTATTGAAGGATATGACATTAATAAATAAACGCTGGTATACTATCATTTTATTTTAATGTTTAAAATATCCCCCTTTGCATTGAAGTAATGTGAAATATTTGTTAAATAAATTAAATAAATAAATAAAAACAATTAGCAACTGTAATCATTTACTTAAATATCATAAATATACATAAGAGAAAGAAAGAAAGAAATGGTTCCAAAAAGTTGTCCAAAATATAGTCCAACAACTGTGACAGAAACTAGGACTACTGGTTATTGTCCAATCCAAATTTTCAAGCAATTTAATGTAGTCTTTAACTACAAGTTTGTCAAATTACTTAAATAAGATGACTTAAATAAATCTAAGAGCCAAAAATGCAAGTAAGAGCCATGACATGCTTTATTAGCCATGTGCAAAAAATTACTCCCACGACTATATTAATTTTACACTAAACAAAGAGAGACAGACAGATGGCATGACATTTAAGACACAAAACCAAACTTCAGCAAATCACTGCTTGAAATTTACAACTATCTCTCATAATGGCCTGTGTGTAATTAACGCTGCAAATGGCACGTCTCCATCTGACTGGCTGGAGCACAAAGGCATTGTGACAAATCCACAGCTTATTGTCTCTTTTCCCAGCATGCATTTCAAATCCGGCCATCACCACATTCAGACTGTGGAGGTTGCGTCAATCACGCACTGAGGTTAGCGGTAGGTTAATGAATGTATTAATTAACATTAACAATCAGCAGCTCCTTTGTCTGCATTTATGAGCGATGACTTTTTGGGACACACCCCCACAACACACACACACACACACACACACACTTAAAGCTCCAGAGAGCGCTGACGGATCTGACAGTGTGCCACAGGAGTGTGTCATGACCTCCTCCCCGAAATTACACACCGCAGGAATTACAACAGTACTGACGCAATACACAACAGTCCTCCAACTCACTGGGGACACATGAGGACATGGGGTGTGTGTGATTGTGTGAGTGTTTGTATTAGTGGAGATCCATTGATCTGTCTGGTATAGAACTGTTATTGAACAAGATGTGAACGGTTAAAGCAGGAGTGTGTGTGAATTGATTAAGCGGGGTCAATGTGAAGGAGACAGTGGTGTGATAAGGACCTGTGTCTTCAACCTCTCGCACTAAGAGAAGAGCTGATGAAGATGTCAGGATCACCTCCTCTGATCGACAAACTGCACCATGTCCCCTGTGACACAGAGTCCTGAATACTAAACAACCAACACACACACAAATTTACAAACATACTCTTTAACTCACTACAGACTAAATTCTCAAATACTACTACTTTTACTACTACTCAGTTAGGAGTGTGATATTACGTTTATACAACAGTTCAACAGCACAGAGCATCTTTAAAAAACCCTCTTTTGTGCAGAACTACTTCTTTCCACAATGGATTCAAATTATAGTTTGACAGTCTAACAGCTGAGCCCAAGCCCCTGTTACTAATTTGACAATGTCATTTTAGAGCTAGTAACAAAGGAAACTTGTGTTGCCTTATCGAAAGCTTATTCTATTACTGTATTAAATCTTACTGTATTATGTAGAGTATTTTGAGAGAGAGATGGACTGGGTGAGTGTGATTACCTGCATCTAATACAGGCTTCATTCTTTAGCTCAATCTCATATTCACAATAAAACATCCGCTGAGGAAAGCGCTATCTTTGTCGTACTATCCTTTCATCTGTTAAGGGTGATTTCAGATGACAGCGCTGCTCAGTACATTTGTTGGCTGCATCTTAACAAGCTGTTTTTGAAAGTAAAAGTAACTTCCTTGTTTACAACCGTCTTTCAATCTATTTTAATTTAAAAGTCTTTAATGCTGACTTTTTCATGAAAACAGACTCTTGTTGCCATCTAATGACAGAACTAAAATCACCATCACGAACACACACACAGTTTTCCAATATTAAATACTATTATTAAATACTAGGGATGTAACAATATTATCGATATTGTAGTACCATGATAGTAAAACTGTCTCAATATTATTGTGGTCACGTGACGATATGAAACAATAAGTCTACCCAGTAAAAAGTGTAATTTTTCAAATATATTTAAACTTCTTATTCTAACATAAAAGGTCTTTAAAGTTGTCTTTTGGGCCATTATGCTTTAGCACAGTATGTGTCAAACAAACTAAAACCAAAAGCACAATATGGCTTAATCATTGTTGAGGCAATCAGCTTGTGATCTGGTGTTTTCCACGCCTCAGAATGCCTCTGTTCACAGTGAACGATAGAAAGAAAGAAAGAAATAAAGCTTAGACTGAAGCTTAAAAGTGCAGTACGAATTGCTGACAGCTAGCAGTTAAAATGAGTCCAAATTCAAAATATCTCTTTCAGGTGTAGAAATTAGGAATAAATACTGTATCGTAGTAAATATTGTACCGTGGACTTCATGTCGCAATATTATCATATTGTGAGATTTTTATATAGTTACAACCCTATTAAATACTATTATCTATATAAAATATTATTTACTGAATAATATTTAATAAACAACAACAGTCATCATAAAAGTGGCTAAGGAATTCAGTCAAAAGTACAAAGTCATCGCTCTGATATACAGCATTAAATTTACATAAAATATAACATGATGAGATTTTTCCCCTCAGCCAAAACTATTTGCTCTGGAACAAATAATAGATTAATGAGACCAAAGACTGCCCATTAGGTTTAACTAAAATGAATTATATCTCATGTTTAACCACTATAGAGACATCAGAGCCAGTGGCAAATTCCAGAAGATCTGGCTGAGGTATGGCTGCTCTTGGTGGGTTCTAACTAATAGATTGATCACCATTGGTTAGACAGCAATCATAAATTGTGTCATAAATAGTGTCATACCTATTCAGTACACTCCTTTGAGGGCAGCACAAGGGGTTAACAGGCTGACCTCCAGGACTATTTCAACCAATCTTGTGTTAAGATGAATTACGGCAATAATTAATCTACCCTGACAGAAAAGCTTTTGAATTATTTGCAGTGTTTCATGTGATAAGTGTTAACATGCAGCAGTGCTAGAGCAGGAGATGTGTGTTTGACTTTCGTCATGTTGACTATTGATCCACTCCATCCCTTCTCCCCATCACTTCCTTTTCATTCACTTTCATTTAGAGACATTTTGTTGCAAGCAAGGTCACAAGGAGGAGCCGAGGGATCTGCGCACACACACAAACACACATACATATGCTTAGTAGAGTTCAGCTCAGGTTTGCTTCAGAGGCCACAGTAACTGAACCTGACAGTACAGAGGACTGCAGAGACAGAAACGCCGAATCATGTCAACAAAGGAGAAAGAGATGAAACATCCTCCACAGGAAAGAGAAAAACAACAGTGACTCCTTCCTCTGACTGCACTAGGAAACAAGGACAATCACGTAACGTAATTACATCTAATCTACATGATGATGGCTGCCTGTGTCCCATTACAGGGTTTTGAGCAGAGGCTTAATTGCCTTTGTTAAATTTAATCTGTTATGATAATAGGCTAATAGCAATGAAAGTAAATGAGAATGCAGATAAGTTTCTAACTAATATGGCAAACTTCAGAACATCTGCATGGTTCACTGACTTGAATTCATCATTCAACAGCTATTACCTTTTTAAAACGACCAATAGATTCTTGCATCATAAAGATGTATTATGACAACTTTCCGTCTTTTCCAGCTTAACTTAACCCTCTTACTGATCCTTACAGCCCATGAACAGCCCTGTCCCTTCCAAGCTTTATAATGACAGAGAGATTTTGAAGCCCAATAAAGTGCATCCATGTATCATAAAAGCACTCCACCCAGCTCTGGGGGGTTAATAAAGGCCTTCTGAAGTGAATTGAGTCAGGACATTTTTTTTTTTTAATATAACTTTAATTGTATTTGCCTGAAAGACATTGCTCGCATGCACCTTGGATGGACTGAGGGTGAGTTTTTATTTTTGGGTGAATTATCCCAAATAGACCAAAATCGCATCCTGTGTGAGGTGCGATATCCAGAAAACAGACAAAATATATATCACTAGGGTTCATACAGATACTGTTAAATGAAATTCCAGGACTTGCGAGGATCAAATTATTCATGATCCCTGATCCGAAGTACAATGTGCAAACCTACTCTGAAGTTTCTATCTACATAAAATGTTTTACGAACTGCCACCGAAGCCCCAATCTGAATCAAATGATTTGTGACTTATGATCGGCCCTCCAAAGTTCCGATCTGAATAATGATTTGTAAACAACAATAATTTCAGATCAGTATTTGGAGGGCGAATCACAAATCATTTAATTTGGGAAATGATTCACAAACCAGCTCTGAAGTTAACTCAAATGATTGAAGATAACTGAATCAAATGATTTGTAATCCGTGCTCTGAAGTTTTGATCTGAAGCAAAAAAAAATTGTGAACCCACTCCGAAGTCCTGATTTTAATCAAATGATTTGCAATACGAGAAGTTCCCGATCAAAATCAAATGATTTGCGAACCTGCTCCAAAGTCCTGATTTATTCACAATCCACGATCCGATTGGAGTGCTTCAGAACAGTGAATCATTTTGTGACGCAATGGTTTAAAAGATTTTGTGTTTTCCATTTCACCCATCACTACAAGTATTTTTGAAATTCCAAAATGAATGTCTCTATTAATTTGATCTGGTTTTTGGTAGTGAATCGCTTGAAATGAATGATCAAAGTCACGAGTTTGAATCAGTCGGAATGGTTCCAGTGTAAATGACTCACTTAATTGATTCGGTTCATCTTTCTCTTTTTTCGTCTTCAGCCATGTTTACACGACATTGTCAGTACTACTACTGGCTTAGCTCGCTAGTTTTATGCCATTAACTAAAATAAGTGAAAAGTATGATGTTTTCATTTTTTTAATTGTTGAATTTTGTGTGAAAAGATTGAAACAATTAAACACTATGTACATAGATACATTGTCTTTAAATCATTCAGGGACTTTCAGGAATATACTGCTATTTTCAAGAGTTTTCCAGGTTTTCCATTCAAGTACTTCAAGCACTTTAAAGGGATAGTTTACCCAAAAATAAAAATTAGCCCATTATTTACTCACCCTCCAGGCTTCCTTGGTGTATATGACTTTATTCTTTCAGATGCATCCAATCGGGAGTTATATTCAAAATTATCCTGGCACTTCCAAGCTTTAGAATGGCATGGGCGGGTGTTTCTCTTCAACAGTCTAAAACAAGTCCAATAAAGTATATAATAAAAATGCCTCACACGGCTTTAGGGGGTGAATAAAGGCCCCCTGTAGCGATTCCAAGTATTTTTGTAAGAAAAATATCAATATTTAAAATTTAATAATCACTTTAATCTAGCTTACGCCAACTAGTCGTACATGGAAGCCCTCCCGCGCAGTGAGTCTCGCATAAACCAGTGTTTGTTTAGAGGAGCAATGGAAGCAACGTTTCCTTACTTTAGCAAAGGAAAAATCAGTCTTCTCTTGGCTTATATTGAAATCCTCCAACATTTTTCTTTACAAATCCTCGTTTTGTACTTCTAATTCATGATTAGAATTCATAATCATGTTTTGCTTTGCTCTCTCCACGTCGTGTTCACGTTTGCGTTCACAACTTCTGAGAGGCACATGCGCACAGCTGCTTGATTAAAGTGATTATTCCATTTTAAATATGAATATTTTTCGTACAAAAATGCATAGATTCGCTACAGGAGACCGTTATTCACCCCCTGGAGCTGTGTGAGGGACTTTTTTATTATGGGTGAAAGCACTTTATTGGACTTATTTTGGACTGATGGAGAGAAACAACTGCCTGTGCTAATTTTTAATATAACCCCGATTGGATTTGTCTGAAAGTAGGAAGTCATATACACCTAGGATGTCTGGAGGGTGAGTAAATAATGGGCTAATTTTCATTTTTGCGTGAACGAACCCTTTAAGCAGCTTGTATGAGCCCTGTATCACATATATGTGAAGAGGCAGCTGATGGAAAATGACCCATAACTGAAGATATTTTTCCAAATACTATCAGTGAATAATAACACTATGCATTATAAAGCCATGTCTGTTTAGTTGGAAAAGCAGCACGCAAAATCCTTTTTTCCATGACGTCAATTTAATATAGGTTTGCTTCTTCAGGAAGTAATCCTCATAGGAAATGACTAAGCTAATGAGGCCTTACCTAATGCAGTTCTTACCTAAATCAAATGACTAGCAAATAAGCCTAACATATAGTACCTCCTAAATCCTGACTCTGACTAATCCAAAAAAATAGGTCGTCATGGTCCAGTTTTGGAAGCAGGATGCAGTAAAATGTGGAGGAAGGAAAGAGCGAGGCAGAGGCAGAGGGAGACAGAAAATGATACAGCTAGCCTGAAGTGTGAGTGTGTGTGGGAGATTCTGACCTAAAGCATTGCATATTGCACAGCAGAGATAAGAGCATTAACAGCAGAGACAAAAACAAGAGAGGCAAGAAATATAAAAAAGTCTGCATTATAAAACCAGCATATTAGTGAAGAAAATGAGGTGTTAAGTTTGAGAAACCTGGCAAGAACATACTACACATTTTACAGCATTTATTATTCTAGGTCAATAATTACTTTTACATTAACTATGTATGTTGTTCATTCATGTTTGTTCATAATACATACAGTTAACTTATGCAACTTGAAATGTTTCAAAAAAATGATATTAGTTAATTACTATAAGCATATTGAACCTTACTACAAACCAATTGGGAAAAAATACTAAAACTATTAAAAAATAAAATAAAAATAAAAAACAGGAAATAAAATGTATTATTATTGATATTACTGATTTGGGGTTAAAATATTGACTTGTATTTGTGAGATTCAACTGTAGACAACTGTCCTTGCTAATGGTTGACTAGTAAATGCATGTACTGCAACTGACATTAAACGGAGCAAAAGACAGAACAAGACTGCTGAAAAGTAATATGGAGAACGAAAACTTGTAACCATAGCAACGGAGACAACCCTTTTTCCAGCAGGGTGAGTCACCCGCAGGCAGAGGCAGAGAGAAAAGAGGTTAAAGGGGCTTGCTTGAGGAGAATCCTTGTTTTGTTTTTTGTTTTTTTGTTTTTTGTCTCAATAACATTCTAGAACCAAACACAAACCTGCATTATTCACAATATTTCTGACACACAGCTAATCAAACAATGACATATCAGTCAGGCTTTCAATCAAACATTGGATACTGAAAGAAGCCATCCTATTTAAAGCCTATTGTGTCTTAACATGCTGCTTATTGAAACCTACACTAAATGCATTATTATTTGACATATTTCACAATTTTACTCAAAATGTGTGTTCTGTACAAGTATCCATATACGCAATAAGGAGTGAACTGCATTTGATTAGTTGAGATGGTGATTGTTGATGCTTCCAGTAAATTCATCATTATGAATTAGACTAAAAGCAACAAAATGTCAGTTTTGATTTCATGGAGTCTTTAAAAATCCCAGCTGATATTATTTTCTCATTTGTCATTAGTGGAAAAGGATGGTCAAGTTGGCTGCACTATGTCATGCAGCGCGTTTTATATATCTGGGTTATTATAGTTAACTATAAAGCAATAAAATAAAATAACTAGGCTAAAAATATCTCAAATACATTACTTAAAACTAAATAAAATAAAAACACTTAACTAAAAATATCTCAAATAAAATGCTTAAAATAAAACAACACTTGCGTTAACTAAAAGTACATACAAATAAATTGCTTCAAATAAAGCAAACACTTGCATTACCTAAAAAATATACAAAATAAATGCATAAAATAACACTTGCATTAATATATATAAATATATAAAATAAATTGCTTAAAATAAAATAAAACATATTTTAACTAAAATATATAAAAATTGCTTCAAATAAAATAAAAACACTTGCATTACCTAAATATATATATATCAAAATAAATTGCTTTAAATAAAAATAAATAAATGCATAAAATAAAACTTGCATTAAGTGAAAAATATATATACAATAAATTGCTCAAAATAAAATAAGACTTGCATTAACTAAAATATATAAATAACTGCTTTGAACAAAATAATAGCTTAAAATACAATTAAATACATTATATTTACATTTAAATAAATAGCTTACAATAAAAAAAAATAAAATAAAACAAAATTAAAATAAAAACACTTGCATTAAAATATGTAAACTTTTTTTTCAGCTATTACTTTTTCATTTAGGTTAACCTGATACATTAAAAAATATTTAAAGCTATAAAAAATATTCAAAAAAATGAATAAAAATGTCAAAAGTTACTAATACTTAAAATCAAAATGGAAAATATAAAAGTAAAAACCAATTTAAAATATTAATAGAAACAATAATAGTAATGACAGTATAACAGAACTGCCGTACATTTTGTAAAATGTAGTATATGTATTATATTTACAATATACTGCAGAAATAATGAACATGGTATACTAGAATCCTAACAGTACAATCCTAACAGTTTTTTTTTCCTCAAAGATAAATTCTATGTGCTCTCTTAGTAGCCGGAGGGCTCGTACATCAGACAGCAAAAAAAGGTGTAATGTAAAAGGCCTGTTTTAAAAAGAAGCAAGGCCATGACCACTATTAAGTGAGTCACAAATGGAAAACGTGTGAGTAAGAGAGGATCCTGTCTTCATGCAGTTAATTAAGTCTTTACGTTATCTCTGCCGTACGAGAGCTCTGCTTGCATACTTTAATGCAAATGAGGCCTACTTTTAGAAATATTCATTCATACAGTGCTGAGCAGTGGTTCACACACACAAACATAAAGCTATTGTGAGTACTATCAAACAGAATGCTTCAAAGCACAAAGGCACAGTTCACATGCAGATGCTCAAACACTTTCTCCAACAAACAAACAGACACAAAGCCAGAGATGATGTAGCTGGATTCAATTCAGAAATATTGATCTCAATTTAGAGGAATATCACACACTTTGCTCTTCTGCCAAATGGTATACAAACACAAATGCCTAAAAATTAACATTGTTTTCATTTCACTATGTTGCTGTAAATTCACACATGCTTTTCGGTACATTCACAGGGTATTGGTGCTGACGCGACCGTCACATTACTTTTCTGTTATTGCATGAATGGGATTGGCTAGCGTCTGCGCTAGAGTATTCGCATAAGGAAATCTGATTGGCTAACACCTGCATTAGCGCTTGAGAAGTTGAAAAATGTTCGATGACATGAAATGGCACTAAATGTAGCAAAAAATATATAAATAAATAAAAATAAAAATTGCAAAAATAAAATCCCGATATGATGACCACAGCTACTGAAAGAGTTTACTGGTGGCGATGGATATAAGCATAGGCTTAAACCAAATACTATTCCATCATTTTTTTCCCACAAGGAGTCTAGACTCCAACAGCATTAGAGTGTTTACATCCTGTCCAGCAACATGTTTACATCCTGTCAGGATGACATCTAGCGTTTCTTGTCTCTGTCATTTGTAAGCTTTTTCAGTAGCTGTGGTTTATTAAAAGCCTAAAAGGCATCAGGGCTAAAGTGGAGAGAACAAAGATGCAGGTCTTTAGGAAGTTTTGTTCATCCACAGGCATCTTCCCATTCTTTTCTACTCTACTTATCAGTAGGAAAGCAGTGAAGCCTTACATCGCTTCTCTTGGTACCCTTAGACTGAAAATTACAACCAAAGGCCGCACAATGTGGCATTGTATCAGTATTTTATTTTCCTCATTATGGTAAAAATAGCAACAGGTAGCGGCAGTAGCTCACCAAGCGCAACCATTTCACGTCATTAAAAATAATGGCACACCCCATAGTCCAAAGTATGTATAAAAAGATTTTTACATTTATTTATTATTTTTTTTATTTTTTAAATAACGTAAATCATGCGTTTTCTAAGTACATATTTCAATAAAAGACATCATTTGCATTATATTAAACCATACAAGTTTTCCTGGGCTCTAGACCAGTGGTTCTCAACCACTGGTCTTTTACAAAATATCTTCAGAGAACATGATCTTTACTTAATATCCTAATGATTTTTGGCATGAAAGAAAAATTGGTCATATCGACCCGTACAATGTATTTTTGGCCATTGCTACAGGTATATCTGTGCTACTTAAGACTAGTTTTGTAGTCCAGGGTTACATAATAATACACTTAATAGAATATTAAGATGCCTCTATAAAAGCTAAAATTCATGTGTACATCAATTTAAAGGGGGGAATTTTTATCCCTTAATGGAAAAGGTGTGACTTAAGTGGGGGTACTCAGAAGAATGTTAAATGCACCAGGGGTACACCACGGTAAAAAAGGTTGAGAACCACTGCTCTAGACTAACTTTTTGCACTGGTTGCACTGGCGTGGCTAACTTTTTTTTTCTTAGGTGCACCAGCGCAAAAGTTACCCAAATTTTCAACCACATCGCATTTAATAAATAAATATTATTTTCACGCACTAGGGCCCCGCTCTTTAAACGCGGGATAGGCTATTAAAATTGCTTTTGAATGCGCGCGCGCATTTTACTTTCGGTTTCGTTTTAACTATGACGTGAAACTCTCGCCAGTGCTGAACATGCATTCAACAGGTGCGTCTACAGGCTTTGTTATAATGAGAAGATTAAATAGCTTGCAGAACTCAGGACTGAACAAAAAGTCTGACGTTTTGAGTGGTGAGTGGATTCTAACTGATAAACGCAAACACAGATACGCACTGGAGTCTGGCGTAAGGCGGCTGCCGCTTACTTTCATTTTATTGTTTAATGTTTATTTTCTCATTAAAGTTACGTTTGCAGCTTCCCGCATCCTTCTCCCTGAGTCTTGAACTTTGTTACATACGTCTTCCTTAAATCATCTTGACGACCCATTTTTTTAAGTCCCGCGACCCACCCGAGGGTCGCGACCCAGGGTTTGAAAACCACTGGTTTAGACCACGATATGGGCCTAATGTCGTTGAACCACAGGGAGACTTGCAGATTAGCGGAGATTTTTTTTTCCCCGTCGAACAGCTGGTACCGGTGTGACCTCAGATTTTTTTTTTTTTTTTTTGTGTCGCACCATTGAGAAATTAGGTCACATCACTCTAGAGCCCTGTTTTAATAGCTGGGGTTCCCTTTATTTGTTTACCCTCATGTTGTTCCAAACCTGTATGACTTACTTTCTTCTCTGAAACACAAAAGAAGATTTTACGAAAGTCAGTAGGGTCCGAACAACATTGGACCCCATTGGCTTTCACTGTATGCACAGACATTCTTCAAAACCTTAATTTGTGCCACATAGAAGAAAAGCTTGACAGATTTGTGGATGAGTAAATGATGACAGTCCACTGATAACTGTCCATTTAGATTCTGCCACTTCACACCAAAGCTGTTCAATAATCTTTATTTTGTTACATTATTATAGCTGGTGATGTGAACAAATGGGAACAGATGGGGTTTGATACTATACATCAACTGAATAAAGATGTTCAAGTGGGTGGATTAGCCTCAACATATTGAACTGCAGATGAAGAGAAGGTTAAACAATGGCATTACGGATCCTAGATCTCTCTGTTAAGTCTGAATGTTATCATGGATGTAGCTAACATAAAACTGAACACTGTGTGTATAGTAGTAGTAGTAGTAGTAGTAGTAGTAAGTGTATTTTTGGCTAGTATTCCTAAAGGAGTTTTGTGATTGAAGTAAGCTGGCAGGCGCACATGGTTTGCTGCTTCACGCTCCAGTGAAAATCAGGTCGAAAGTGGTCTGGAGTCAGACAAGCACTGAAAAGTAGAGCAGGCAAAGCTGGTGCCTCCACGGCGCACGTTCAGAATAACAATAACCAGACGATGGTTTTCTTCAAGATGGCTATACAAAGATGGTGATCTGTACTTTCACCTCTAGAGGTCTAGAAGCAGGAAATGTGGCAGCATGTGAGCTGGAGGAGCTTCCATTTTCTCCTGATAATAATGAACTGATACAGTCATCAATATGAAGGATGAAGAAGCTCAGTGGATGAGGAACAGCTTGTGTAGGAATCATTGTAAATGGATTTGGATTGAAGGGGGCGAATATCTTCCCCCGGTGTGTTCGTTTTAGATTCTCTTCAGAGATAAACACTGATTCATATTCTGTTTACACCCCAAGGCTCCTAATTTGTAGAGGATATGCTGTTCAATGACAAATTAATGGTATAAATCTCCTTTTCCCCACCATTTCTCCAAGTCAGTTTTAGATTATATTAAGTTGCTCTGTTTTCCTGCAGTGCATCATAGTCGCGTTTAAAGCCGATTTTCAGTTGTATGCTTCAATTACATTGTCGTTGAGAAATCCGAGGGAGGCGATCCACGACTCAACAGCCTGCTGGTTTAATGGTCTTGCCAACTCACTGAAACATCCAACAAGTTTGATACTATGGCTGGCAGTCAAACTTTCTTCCTCACAAAATGCAAACACCATTAATAGCGTTTTCAACCGAGGGGTGCCATGGTTTTACAATTTGCAGATTATGCCCCACTTTGGGTGCCACATTTGTAATAAAGTTTGAAGGAAATGTCACAAGCAAGAATAATCAGTAAGTGTGCAAATAAAAAGCATAGTTGATAAATGACTCAAACATTCATGGCAAACAACATACATCTGCAAGCTGTGCTGCACTGGAGCCAACAAGCAGAAATAATCTTGAGCTTCTTCTCTCCACTCTAACATTTGGAGTAGAAATTCTCCTTAGGAAAGACGCTCTTTGAAGTCACAGTGCTAAAAATAACCCTGATATCCCTGTTACTTTGAGCTTCCACTGACACGCACATGCAGTGAGCTTTTGCCTGCCACAACAGTGTGAAGAACAACAGTGACACACTTGTGTCTTAACTGTCTGTGAATCCAAGGGGGAGTCAGTATGTTCTGGTTAAGGCTGAAAGATGTATCAAAATAAAATTTAAGGAAGGTACGGGAGTTCATGGTAATCATCTTGGCTTGTCACTTATAACATGGATTTGGGAATGCAATGCAAATCTGTTGTGAATATAAAAGCTTGATGGATTAGCCTATGAGAAAAAATAGACACAATTAAGAAATTAAGATGCAAATATTAGCATTGTAATTTTACAGCTGTATATATACACAGTACAGCAGTATTGCATAGTAACAGATTTCTTACTATTTGTATGCAATAATAATTAAACAAAGACCTCTTCACTTCTTGATTACTGAAAGAGTTGGTTCTTGAGAAGAGTATTAGCAGTATGAGCATACAAGTTTTTTCCATTTGCATTTATTTATTTATTTATATTTTTAAGTATTATTCATTTTTCTTTGCAGCTGCATTACCCTACAAAATCACCCAATCATTCTAGAATTATTTTAATTAATCTAATTAATAATAATAATAATAATAATAATAATAATAATATATGAATAATCAAATTAATTAAAAAACACAGAAAAACAAATCAATATAATTGATGAGATTTCAGGCTCTTAAAAAAAAAAATAAATAATAATAATAATAATAATAATAATAATAATATTTGCGACTTTTTATCTCACAATTGTTGCTTTTTTGCAATTCTGGGAACATGTCAATCTTTTTTCCCCCTAAAAACTGGATTTTATAACTTGAAATTAATGTTTAAATCACAATTCTGAGAAGAAAAAAAAGTCAGAATTGCAAGTTTGTATCATGATATAAAAATCGCAACTGCAATTATTATCTCGCAATTTTTGACTTTATTACTCGTAATTACTTTTTTCTAAGTAACGAATGATACAAACTCACAATTCTGACTTTTTTCTTAGAATTGTGAGATATAAACTTTTTTTAAGGATTGTCTGATATAAAGTCACAATAGCGAGTTATAAAGTCAAAACTGAGAGAAACTCACAATTCTGAGAAATGAAGTCACAATTCTGAGAAATAAGGTCAAAACCCGCAATTCTGAGAAAATTTCAGACATTGTCCCCCTTCAAAACTGTTTTTTTTTTTTTTTTAACTCAGAATTGCGACTATATCTCCGAATTCTGAGAAAAAAGTCAGAATTGTGATATAAAAAGTCGCAATAACATTGTTTGTTTATTCAGTGGCAGAAACAAGCTTTCATACTAAATATTTGAACTAGTTAAAAATATTTCATTCTAACATTACATTTTCATGATTCTTCAATTTGGCAGGTCATATTTTTGAAGTAAAAAGGGTTGCAAACAGTGTTTTAAGTTGATTTAAAATAGTAAAAATTAAGTAGTAATACATATTTTCCCATTAAAAATCTTATTTTTGGAAGACTAAAGACATTCTATCAGGGCAAGTTAAAATCCCCTCTGTTTTAGTTTGGAGGATTTGCTGTGCTGTGTTTGTTTGTGGTAAATGCAGCGATCTGACATGACTGAGTGCTGACTGAACACCGCCTGTCTAAAGACACAGGGAAATCCTGATCCTGCCTGGATCTGTCAGCACTGCTGAGGATTACACTCAACTGATCCGGCATGTCCAACATATGACAGAACTTTACTCTAAGATGCCTTAGTCGGATTTCCTCCTGCAGGAGACATGTGCGTGTTCAGTTCAATTCACAATAATTCCTATAGCGCTTTTCACAATATATATTGCTTCAAACCAGCTTTACAGAAAAATGCATGTGCCAAACGTTACAGTCAAGAAGTCAGAAGTGACTGTGCCAAGGAAAAATAAATCAATGATGATGTATTTGAAGTATGTGTGTCATGATTTACTCACCTTCATGCTATTCTAAATCTATATGAGTGGCTTTTCTTCCATAGAGAAATACATATTCAATTTCTACAAATATCCTTTCCACTCTATTCCACATAATAAAAGCTGAAGCTCTAAAACGCTCCTTGGAGACGTGCTCGCCAATTACAAAGGCTGTCAGAAAGGATGGACACGTCTTCCCTCCCCTGCACCTATTTGTTACTCAAATGCATTTGGAAAAACACACACTCACACCTATCAAGGCTGGTCAGAGGTGTGGTTTGTCGACTCAAGGAGCTCATTAAATTCTCAATACTCCAGTGAGAGAGTGCAGGGAGGCAGGCAGTGATGCTTTTCATCTCTTCCATCATATTTTTGCCTCTATCCTTCAGCACACAAACCTTTTAATCGTATTAAAGATAGGTGTCACAGATGACACAGCTGAAAAGAAATAACAAGACTTCTCCCGAAAGCCCCATTAAAACACTTGACAACTGCAGATTTCTTTCCACTGCTGGCCAAAGTATGCTATACTTGAAGAAAGCTGTTAGCTACAGTATTTTTTTTTTTACATTTGTATTTCCTTAATTGTGAGATAAATCATTAAAGGCATAGTTCACCCAAAAATGAAAATTACCTCATGATTTTCTCATCATCAAGTCATCCTAGATGTATATGATTTGGACAATTGGAGTTATACTAACAAATGTCCTGGCTCTTCCAATCTTCATAATGGTAGTGTATGGATGTTGATATTTTGAAGCCCAATAAAGTATATCCATACATCATAAAAAGTACTCCGCAGGCTCTGGATGATTAATAAAGGCCTTCTGAAGCGAATCAATGCGTTTGTGTAAGAAAAATATCCATATTTAAAAATTTTGAAACTCTAATCTCTAGCTTCCGCTAACTGTTGTGCTTGCGTTCACGAGAGAGTGTCATTCCAGCAGATGACGTAGGATGTAGACGTACCCGCAGAGGAGAGAGCAAAACACAATACTGCTGTCAAATTAGTAGTACAAAACGAGGATTTGCAATGAAATTTTGGAATGTTGAAGAAAAATGTTGGAGGATTTTGATATAAGCAAAAAGGAGACTGGTTTTCTTTTGCTGTAAACAAATCTTGGTTCTCACAAGACTAGAAAATTTTCACCCGAGCTTATGCTACGCCTAAATCCAACATCATCCACTGGAATGCCACTCTCTCGTGAACGCATACGTCAGATAACGGAAGCAAGAGATCATGGTTTAGAAAGTTTTAAATATGGATATTTACATAAACACAAACACATCGATTCACCGCAGAAGGCCTTTATAAACCCCCTGAGCTGTGTGGAGTGCTTTTTATGATGGAAGGATGCATTTTATCGGACTTCAACATCTCAACACCCATTCACTGCCATTGAAGATCCAGGATATTTTTTAATATAACTCTGATTGTATTCATCTGAAAGAAGAAAGTTATATATACCTAGGATGACTTGAGGGTGAGTAAAGGATGCAGTCATTTTTATTTTTGCATGAACTGTCACTTTATTTTTTTTACTATAGTTTTCCAGAAGAGAGGCTGTAAAATTGCAAATGTGTGTATCTGCTAAACTGAAAGTGAAATTTGTCTTGCGTCCTGATGATCCCCAATCAGTGGAATTAGAGAATCAAAACTTCTTAGGTATTTCTCACCAGCAGCAGTAGCAGCACCATATCTGCGTGATCGCAGGCGCAGGCCACATGCAAGGCAGTCCAGAGGTCCTCATCCTGCAGGTTGACATTCAGTCCTTTCTCTATCAAAATCTCAGCTGCGAACACATTGTCATGGCGGGCGCACTGCAGAGATTAAAGAAAAAGAGAATACAGACATGTAACATTCCCAGTCAACAGAAGAGCAAAGGGAGTTTCTGTTCTCATCTTACAGGAATCTCAAAAATACATATCATAGTTTCCCCATAAAAAATATTAAGCAGCGCAACTGTTTGTAACTGCACTGAAAAATGTATTAATGTAGAAACAGTTTTCCTGGATCATGTGACACCGAAGACTGGAGTAATGGCTGATGAAATTCTTCAAATAAACATGGTTAGATTTTTGTATCTAACACAATGAAATCCATACTTTTATTTGTGGCTTAAGCAGCCTAATACTTTTTGCATCCATTGTAATTTGGGGAATTATAATTTAATGTCAACTGCCTAAATCAAACTGAAATAATTTTGCACAATAACAAACTTTCTGAGTGCTTAAGAGAATGTGTGCATTAACTTTATTCAGACATTATTTAGCTAATCTACTCCGCATTTAAATGAGACATTTAAATGGATTTAAAAGATTTAGCTCTTTTCACATTAGATAATTACATTAATTGCACAGAGGCACAGGTTGATTTTCATTAGAGGTGTAATAATCAAAATTGTAATTAAAAAAATCATTTTATATATTGCATTGGATATGAATGGTTGATTTCAAACACTGCACCATATATATACATTTACATTACATTTAGGCATTTGGCAGACGCTTTTGTCCAAAGCGACATACAGTTGGGAGAACATAGAGCAATTCTTCATTAAGGAGACAAACAGACACAGGCAGTGCTATAATACCAGATTTCAAGTGGTGCTTCAAACAAGTACAAGCTAGAAAGGGAAGGAATAAAGAGATTTTTTTTTTTTTTTTTTTTTTTTTTTAATGGTAACAGCAAATAGAGTTGAAAGAGATGAGTTTTATGCATCCTTCCATATATACATATATATATATATATATATATATATATATATATATAAATTTTTTTTTTTTTTTTTTTTTTCTTCTGTACAGCATCTCTGACTCCTAGACTTAATTAAACTGTATCCAATTACTGCTGAAATTAGATTTGTTTCCGTTTAGCTGTACTATACCCTGGCGAACCTTTTAAATTTATTTACCTCTCTATGGTCACAAAATTAACTAAAAAAAAAATTGAGCCATCCATCTTGCTTGAGTTTAGTGCTCACACACCGAGTCGGGTCTATTAAAGTCAGTGTCACCAAATGGTGTCAAATGTTTCCCTGAGTTACAATGAACCAACTAAAGGGAGTGTAATGGATGCCCACTATTTAGTTGGCAAACACGTATTGAACAGAACATCTCTGTGTCATAAATAAGCAAGCACTGTCGAACAAAGGAAATTGAATTAATAATGGCTTCAACACTCCTAAACTTTAAAGAAATACAGAAATATAGAAAGAAAGAAAGAAAGAAAGAAAGAAAGAAAGAAAGAAAGAAAGAATGAATCATGGGGATATATTATTTATTTGGGCCAGACTGCTGACTATGAAATTGGCAAAAAGCTTATAAGAGTTAATACAGAATGTGCATCCCAGATGTGGCTTGTCCAATCAAAATTTAGTCAGAACATTTTATAAATCTACATCATATTTTTTACCTCAGAGGACATCACAGCCACAGTGTACAACAGCTCAAGAGGCAACGCGCATGTAACCGAATTTGTCAGAGCTTGTCCTTATGTTCTTACCAGATGGAGCAGAGATCCTCCTGAGGAAATCACTGTGTTCAGGTCAGCTCCCTCCTTCAGCAGCCTCAGCACTGGAACAAAAGAAAAGCAAAGAGGGATGAATATATTTGCAAAATGAACACTTCATCGAATCTCAGCGACACTCAGCACACAAACACATAGTGAGGAAATATAGTGAATTGTTACAATCCCTACAGACACTGGAATCACATACTGGCTCTGTTCCAAAACCTAGTGTGCTGCCTAGCTGTCTAGTGCCCACATAGGCGCCAACCTAATAAGGCCACATACTTATGGAAATGAAAGAAGTGACTGATTTATAACACTCTACATAGAGAGAAACAAACAGTGCTACTTAAATGAATAAAGGAGTGTTCACCACCTTGGAAAGATTTTTCACAGAGCTCATTCTCCACAAAAGATACATACAATGTTATCTTCGAACTTCGAAGTCAGTCAAAACAAGGTTTCTCAGAAGACAAAAGATCAAAATAATACTAGCCTGAACCTTTACTTTATAAACAAGTATCAGACATACAACGTTTTTCACCACTCTTAACCATCAGACTGTTGACAGTCCTTAAGTCAATTTCTGTGACAGTCTCTGTGATATTGACAGTCTCATCCTCTCTTTCCCTACGGCCCAAACTCAAGTGCACTACATCACACATGGCTAAGCCCCACTGACTTTAATTACTGAAGAACCAGAATCAGATACTCACACCCCTCCCACCAAAATGCAGCATGAAGTGCATTCCTAACATGGCATTTACTGTAAATGTATAGTAATGAAGGAAAGGGACTTGACGTTGATCCTGAATAACGATGGATGAAAGAATGCATACGGGCACTCACACAAATGTTAGTAACCTCCTAAGGGATTTTTCAGATCCACAGCATGACAACATACTAGTCTGGAATTGTCTCAACGACGCTCAGTGGGGAACAAAGCTGCTTACATAGAGAAAATGAAAGAGGCATGGCAAAGGCCCATATGATCTCAGCTGAGATCACTAAATCACTAAAGAGTGAAGAAAAGACAGATGTGCACACAAAAAACAACAACAAAAGTGTTAGCATCAGCAGGTTACCCTTCTGAGGCTATCTGGCAACCACTCAGGCGTATCGAAAGGAATATCTCCATTCAGCGGATCACTATGCCAGAAAAGAACATTATTAAACAAATGCACAAAGGGAAGAGGAAGAACATGTAAAGGACGGTTTACACACTATGAACAGTTACAATAAAGATGACTATATTTCTGTCATGACAACTCTTGTAGAGTTTAGCATGTGGTAATGTACATGACAACGTTAATGCGTTTGATTTTGGTGCAATAGTATGATGCGACAGAGCAAGTACCGAGATTTGCTACTACCAAAACAGCCACAGATATGCTGCTGTGAGCATGTAAGAAATACTGTTGCTGCACATATATATATGAATAACCCCCATATACAGTGCCTTGCAAAAGTATTCATACCCCATACTGTTGCTGCACATATAATATATATGAATAACCCCCATATACAGTGCCTTGCGAAAGTATTCATACCCTATACTGTTGCTGCACATATTATATGAATAACACCCATATACAGTGCCTTGCAAAAGTATTCATACCCCATACTGTTGCTGCACATATAATATATATGAATAACCCCCTATACAGTGCCTTGCGAAAGTATTCATACCCTATACTGTTGCTGCACATATTATATGAATAACACCCATATACAGTGCCTTGCAAAAGTATTCATACCCCATACTGTTGCTGCACATATAATATATATGAATAACCCCCTATACAGTGCCTTGCAAAAGTATTCATACCCCTTCTTTTTTTCACGTTTTATGTTGCAGCCTTATGTTAAACTGCTTTAATTTTTTTTTTCCACATCAATTTACACTCCATTCACCATAATGACAAAGCAATTTACAGATTTGTGAAAACTTAGCAAATTTATTAAAAACAGAACACTGAAATAAGTATATTGCATAAGTATTCATACCCTTAACTCAGTACTTTGTTGAAGCAGCCTCAAGTCTTTTTGGGAATGATGCGACAAGTTTTGCACATCTGCATTTGGCAGTTATCTGCAATTCTTCGCCTCACCACTTCACCTCACAAGCTCTGTCAGCTGGCAGACATTTTCAAGTTTCTCCAGAAATATTTAATTGCATTCAAGCCAAGGCTCTGGCTTGGCCACTCAATGACGTTCACAGAGTTGCCTATAAGCCACTTTTGCTGTGTGCTTAGGGTCATTAGCAGTGTTTCCATCCAAAGTTGCGAATTTAACTTTAATAATCGCACAAAACATTTGCAAGTAAGCTCCGTTTCCATCCAACAAGTCAAAGAGAACAAAATCATCACTTCCTGATAAACTGGAACTATACATCACTAATAAAGTAGGAGAAGCCACTGAATATAATATTTTAATTTATAATAAATTACTTGCACCTCAGAGCAAGCAGATTGAAACACAGTAAATGCGGTCTTTGCTTTTGGAGGTGAATATTTGGGAACACAGACGTGCAATTGCGCATTTTATGTTCGGGCATTTCAGATTGACCATAGCAACATTTCAGATGCTTTGAAACGAGATCAGTCCATTGTTTAGTCAGGTTTTGCTGTTCCATAGCACATGATTTTTTGGTGCGTACGGAGGAGTTTATTCAGCAAATGCATTTCCATCTCAATTCAAAAACCACCTCAAGCGCGCGTAAAAACTTTTTGGTGAATTATTGGTGATTTTTATTGGAAATGTGACGCTTCCATCACTTGTTTCTGCCCATAAAAACAGGGTGATGGAAACATAGCTATTGTCCTGTTGGAAGGTGAACCTTCTGCCCAGTCTGAGGTTCTGAATGCTGTGGACTGGGTTGTCATTGAGGCTATCTCAATATTTTAGTGCACTGAGGTTTTCTTCTACTCTGATAAGTCTCTCATTCCCTGCCGCTAAAAAACAGCCCTACAGCATGAGACTGCTACCAGCACACTTTACTTTTTAAATGGTACTTTGCAGGTGATGAGCAGTACTTGGTTTGCTGGGAATGCTGGGAATTGAGGTTTATCAGACCAGGGAATCTTGTTTCCTCTGTGTTTTTTGCAAATTCCAAATGAGTTTTATGTGTTTTCACTGAGAAGAGGATTGAGTCTTGCCACACCACCATCTGCATAATGATCATGGAGCTCAACTAGAGTGACCATCAGCTTCTTGGTCACCAGTCTAACCAAGCCCCTTCTCAATCAATTGCTCAGTTTGGCCAGAAGGCCAGCTTCTAGGAAGAGTCCTAGTTGTTCCAAGCATCTTCCATTATGGATAATGAAAGCTACATGCTTCTGTGAACCTTCAATGCAGCAGAATTTTTTTCTGAACTCTTCCCCAGATCTGTGCCGTGACACAAGCCTGTTTTTAAGCTCTGTAGGCAGTTATTTTGACCTCAGGGCTTGGCTTTTGCTCTGATTTGCATTTTTAGCTGTTAGACCTATTCTGAAACGTGTGTGCCTTTCTAAATCATACTCAATCAAATTAATTTGCCACAGTTTAACTCCACTCGAAGTGTAGTAACATCTATAAGCGATATGAGTGCTCCTGAGCTAAATTCAAATCTCCCAGGAATACTTATGCAGAATTGTTACAAACTTGTTTTGTGCTTTGTCATCATGATGTATGGAGTGTAGATTAATGTGGACAAAAGTAATTTAAAGCAGTTTAATATAAGGCTGCAAAGAAGTTTGAATACTTTCGCAAGGCACTCTAGTAAGTACATGAACATTTTACAAGGGCACTTTAAAATAAAGTAATTTTTATTTTTGGATGACTTGTCCCTTCAATTCTCTCTTTTCCTTGACAGCTGTGGCTGTGATACAAGTACCTTGGCTATGGCAAACGTCAGTGTGATGGATGGCTTGAAGGCTGAATGGGTGAATCTCCGAGATCACTCAGCAATCCCCATCAGGAAATTGAACACTGGTTTGGATTATACAGAGCTGCCAACCCAGGAAAATAAAAATGAATGAAGATCCCAGAGAGGAAATGAGGCAGGGTGTAAGGCTTGTAAAGGACACTGTCTGATGCACGCCAAAGCAATCAAGGCCTATTACGTGATAAAAGGGTTCTATGCAATGCGCCAGATTATCCTGATGCATCTAATGACTATTTTTTGTTGATCTTCACAACACGATGGCGGCCGTGCATTACTGCAAAACATGCAATCAATGCAAAATCACACTCACCTACAAAGTCTTACCAGCTCTTTGGAAAGACGTGCTCCAACAGATCAATAGGCCTTAGACTAGATAATAAATCTAGTGTGTACCTGAGTGATTTCAGCACATGACACACATATGTGCTCGATTCACTACTTGCCAGGACAGAGTGAAGGTTAATTACAGTGGTAATTACCATATGATCAAGCTGGTTATAAAACCATAACCAAGCTTTAATATTATGACCCTCACAGGAGTGGTTATCACCTCAAACAGATGTGCTTGTGCATGACCCCTCAACACAGCTGGAATGAGAGGTTAAGTAGTCGGCCCACCCTTCCACAGGCTGTTTATTCAGGCTGTATACCTATTTACATGCCCAGTCTGAGTAGCTGTGGTGAGGTAGAGCAGTTCATGCTAATAATACAATCTACACTCATTCATATTTATGAGGTGTTGTTATGGCGATCTGACTCAGCGATATGCGTGGCTGGCTCGTTTGTTAAACCCGATAACGCTGAATGCTGTAAACATCTATGTGACCTCCATTATGCTTTGCACAACAAGAATCCAATAAAAACCAACAAAACATCAGCTATCCTCATGCTAAAACACTGCCCTGGAGAACAAAATTAGATGGTTACGTAAAAAAAAAAAAAATACACAAATGTGCAACTACAATCAGACAATACAATTACATCTGTAACGGGTACTTAATAGAATCATGTTTTTTTCTCGAAAGAATCGATTTGCTTCTAATACAGAAACATCAGTCCAATCAACTTCAATCAATGAGGTTCACATAGAATTCGACGCTCAGACCTATTATTAATCAGCTTGTCCAATCTGGAGTCATTAGCAGTCAGGGAGTTTAATTAATTTCCCAAGTCTTGTTGCTCTAATGAGCACCAGAAAAGTCTTGCACATACCCAGGGAAAATTCTTCAGCATGTTTCCGTTCCTCTAGGGTAGAACACAAGTTCACTTTCATAGGTTCAGTGCAGTTTGAGTTGCTGATGTGATGGAAACAGCCGTTAATCAACATATAAACGCAACAATCTTCATCATCTCACCACAGATTGGGGGACATTACACCTGCTGTAAATGAATGTGTTCTAGTATTAAAAGGGATAGTTCTAACAAAAATGAAAATTCTGTCATTAATCACTCACCCTCATAACATTCCAAACCTGTAAGAACTTTGCTCATTTTCAGAACACAAATTAAGATATTTCTGATGAAATCCCAGAGCTTTTTGACCCTGCATAGACAACTACCACGTTAAAGGTCCAGAAAGGTAGTAAGGACATTGTTAATATAGTCCATGTGACATCAGTGGTTCAACCTTAAATTTTTATGAAGCTACGGGAATACTTTTTGTGCACAAAGTAAACAAAAATACAAAAAACTTTTGAATTTGAATATTAGGGTAAATGTAACTTATTCTGTCATCTGGGAAATATGTAAGGATCTTCTGTAACTTCTGAAGGGCCGTACTAAATGAGAAAAATATGATATTTAGGCAAAATAAGAAAAATGTACACATCTCCATTCTGTTCAAAAGTTTTCACTCCCTGGCTCTTAATGCATGGTTTGTCTCTCTGGAGCATCAGTGAGCTTGAATCTTCTGTAATATTTGCATATGAGTCACTCAGTTGTCCTTAGTGTGAAAAGATGGATCTCAAAATCATACAGTCATTGTTGGAGAAAAAAAAAAAAAAAAAAAAAAAAAATTAACAGAATCTGTGGGACTTGAAAGATTTTTCTGAAGAATGGTAAGGCAGTTTAACTCTGACCCTCCAGTTTTCCGCGATTCCACAATCGCTGAATTCAATGCAAAATCAGCAACATGATGCATTTTTTTGCGATCCTGCATAATTTGCCATTTCAACGCAGAATAATCGCAAAAATGAAGGTCTCCCTCCAAAAAAAAAAAAACACTCAGTTATAATTATGAATTGAAATATAGTAGACCTATCACATTTTACTGAAGATGTATTGTTTTAAACGGAAAGCAGTTGATCAGTGATACGGAGCAGGTCAAGACCCCACTGTTCGGCATGTGATTAATTTAATTTGCCAAATTACACGTTCAAACTATTTAAAACCACAAGATGAAGAAACGAAACTCAATTTGTTACTTACGCGCAATTCTCACACACACCCGAAGCGCGTACAAGCGAGAGAGAGCTTGCACGCCATGTGGTGCGCTCCGCTGCGCGTGCGCTTTGGTCGACGTGCAAGCCATTGAAATGAATAGGTTTCATAGCGCAGAGCTTGCAGCGTTTGGTGTGAAAGCCGTTTTAGCCACTCCATGCGTTTAAGATACATACACGGGGGGTTTGCAGTTATGACGCAATATTGGAAGTATTTCTGTTTTAAACTATGAAGGCGAGCCAATGGATATCAAACTTTGCCAGAGAAACTATGCCGGAGAATGTCTTAACTTCAGTCAATTCACTATACAGAAAGTGAAAGTAAAAAACAGTTTTCTAACGCTGAATTCACGGGGCATATTCTCTCAGAGACTAACCTAATTCAACGTGCTGATAACAGTAGACTATATAACAGTCTAATAGTCATAATAGTCATTTTAGGCCTATAATCCCTATAATAGTTTTTATCTACCTTTATATTGTACTTATTTGTTCTATTATCATTTGTTTCTTAGCAAAATAAACAAATGTCATACATTTTGTTTGTACTTTGTGTCATGTAGGCCTAAGACTATTGTGAATCTAACATAATATGACCTGGTAAATGTGCTATCATAATTTATATATATATATATATATATATATATATATATACACATACACATATATATATATATATATATATATATATAATAATATACGCAAGTTTTGCGCAAATTTTTGGAAATTACAACCACGTAATTGGATTGCAAAATTCACGAAAAAATTTTGCTAAATTCTGGAGGGACTGTTAACTGTTCAGGACAAACAAGTGACTCATGAACAATTTTGTATGATCTCTCTTATTTTGGCAAAATAACATGTTGCTGATTCTGAAAGTCAGCTCTAAATAACTCCATTGGTGCTCTACAGAAGAAAAAAAATGCAGGTTTCAAAGGTGATGATCATAGAATATTTTTTGGGTGAGCCGTCCGTTTACAAAGCTCTTCTGCAATTGGCCGAAATGACACATTTAGCAATAATAGTGCTTAATGTTTGCATGAGCACAAGACTATAATTTACAAAATGGTCCACTTAACCATGGAGAAAATGGGTTAACTCTGTGTGGTCATTAGAGGACAGATTCTGCTGACTGCAAAGAGAGAAAACAACCTGTGCATGATGAGCACATCTGTTAGATGGTCCAGCTGCAGGCATTAGAGAAAACACCAGAGACCACCCGCCTGTGTGTTAGGCCGCAACTAAACAGGGGTCAGCAGACACACTTAGCCCATAAGGTGTCTTTGCACAGTAGTCAGAATCATGCTGTGTTACTGAATCTGTTCAAGTCAATGTGGAGTATTACTGGTGGAACCCATTTTGGCTCATTTGGGTCAAATAAACCATTAAGCATAACACACTGTTATCATAACTGGCCATTTACAGGACTCAAATTGAGCAGATACAGACAGTCTAATATTAACGTTAGCAATTCCGGGATGAAACTGGACCTCTGTGGAGGTATCCGAATATTTATTGGAATGTGCTCTGTTGGCACACATATGATAAGGATAATATGCATTTTCCTCTGCGTGGCTGATAATCTCCTGCATTTGCTATGACTTGATGTTGGGCGCAAGAGTGGGCGAAATTCAACCTGTCACGGGAAAATGGGAAAACAGCTGTTGGAACCATATGTGGCGTTTCCATGGAAACCAGGCATGGGGAAGGAGAGAGGATGGGAGAGGAAAAAGCAAGATAGCAGGAGATGAGGAATTAAAAGATAGAGAATATGGGTAACACGCAAATGCTCCTGCTACTTTTGGATGCTATGGATCGCCACATATGATGCATGATACAGGCAGTTACGGTATTTTTATTTTTCACATATAAATACCTATTTATACTGCAAAAAATGTAATATTATATTTTACAATACTCTTCAAAAGTTTGGGGTTAGTACTTTTTTTATGCCTTTGAACGTAAAAACAGTAACATTGTAAAATATTACAATTATTTAAATAATAATAATAATAATATTAATAATAATAATAATAATAATAATAATAATAATAATAATAAAAAATGTATTGTAATGTATTCTCAAATGTGTTTTATTCCTGTGATGCAAAGTTGTATTTTAAGCAGTTATTATTCTTCAGTGTCACATGATCCTTCAGAAATAATATGCCAATTGATATACATTCATAATAAATACACAATAGAATATAATAAAGATTTATTAAACTGGCTATTTTTAAAGCCACACAAATAATAATAATAATAATAATAATAATAATAACAACAACAATATTTTTTGTTGTTATTATTAAATAAGATGACTACATTTAAATCTACACAAATAATATAATATAATATAATCAAGATTTATTAAATTGGCTATTTTTAAAGCCACAATAATAATAATAATAATAATAATAATAATAATAATAATAATAAAGTTGTTATTATTATTTCATTTTATTTTATCAGATGACCATTTTTTAAATCCACACAAATAATAGTTGTAATAATAATGTTGTTGTTGTTAAATCAGATGGCTATTTTTAAAATCTACACAATAAACAACAACAACAACAACACCACAAAATGAATAAAATTAATACAATTTAAAAATATTTGTAAAAAATAAATAAATAAATAATTAAACCATAAAAAAACATGAACGAACATTCTATACCATAAAGACATTTTACATAATAATAATAATAATAATAATAATAATAATGTTTGTTGCTATTGTTATTATTATTAATAGTCATAGTAGTACAGGAGTAGTACAGGAACTAGCTACTGCCAAAGCATACGGGGCTGCGATATATTTAAGACATACTGCTGCTGCACAAATAGCATACAAAATAACCCGTAGCAGATCTATACAGGTGGAGCTGGGGGAGCTGAAGGGTTTCAGAGGATCTCTGAGGATCTCTGAAAGCGCGCTGCCAAATGTCCAAGTGAATTCTACCATCCATTTAAATGTTAAGCTGCAAGCTCATTGGTTGCGCATGCAACATGAACTTGTTTCAAGTCGTATACTCTGTGAATATCATCAGTTACGTTAACAACTCGTCATGGCAGAACTAGGCATTTATTATTTTTATTATTAAAACAAACAAACAAATAAATAAAAACCACATACATGCATCTTTAAGTACGTCCATTATCAGCATGCATTGGCAAACTTCCCTGAAGACCGTCCCCTCCAAATCCTATCACAAGTGGTCACAGGAGACTCATTTGAGACACATTACCAGGTGTAAACACAGATCTGCCTCACATGACCTCATGCAATCAGATCACCTGGGATGAATGCCAAAGACAAAATAGGAGAAAGGGAGGATTATTAGACTAGTACAGCTCCAGTTGCCTCATGTATGTGGAGGTTGTTGGTCTGTGTATGGCTGCGAGTTTGAGATACAAAGGACTTTGTCGCCAAGGATATTGTGCCAGATACACAAACAAACCCTTTAGAAAATTGCCTCTATTGTTCTTTGATCTCTTGAGTTAAATCAAATCCTCTGCTGAACTGTAATGAAGTGCGTAAGTGTATCTTGCATAATACACTACAATACTGCATTATGCTGTGGAGCAGGATACAGGTGTCATCCATTAGTCCTAATATAATAGGCAAAAGGAGCCAGTTGTTTGGGCAATGTGGATGGGCCTAGACCATGTTAATGTATAACGCTAATGGGAGGGGGAGCATAGGAGAAGAGCACACAACAAATTGATGTCTCCAGAGGTTTGAATTCAATCAGTGGCACCACAAACAGACATATTGAATCATTCAGATAGCATGTATACAGCCATTTAAAACACATTAGCTCAGTGCCAAAACCTAGTCTAGTGTTTAGATAGACAGCTGTGCTTTAAGACTGTATGGTGTTAGCATGCTAAGCTAACAGCTCAGTACTCCAAGCATGCAAATATATCATAACCAGTGAAGAAAATTGTTGAACTTCAGGCAATACTCTTAAAACAATGAGGTAAAAGCAATTTGGCCTATGTTTCTCTCATCTCATCTGCCATTTTGGTTTTAGTTTCCACAGAAATCACCGCAGCGAGTTCCCATACTCTTTAAATGGATTTACTTCAAGGTCACATCTATTCCATCTCTCCATCTTTTCCTCATTTGTACCCCCACGTTCCTCCATGTTCCACCACCAATGACAAGACTTCATCCTTTCATCTCTGAAATAAACCGTCTTCTTCAGAAACCAGCTAAGTAGGTTTCTCTTTATCTCTAGACCTGAGTGAAACCCGTTGGGAGTTCCAGTCAAGCATAAATGCTTCATGTTTTTGAAATGTGCTTCGGAGACCTGGCTATGTTTTCCTGATCAGGGGAGAGTTCGGTCCTCCACGATAAAGGGAGGAGGATTTGGGGGCAATGTAGAGGTTAAAATGGGCTCACTGGGGTGGAAAAAAAAATCGTTCCAGCTCATTGAAAGAAATGTTAATATAACAAAAAAAGTCTGAAAACTCATCATGCGTAGTCAGTACTCTTATTCCATTCATATTCCTAACAGAAGGCTTTTGACCCAGAGAAAGCTGAAGTGACAATTGACAACATGTCATCGAATCCCATCCAATCCTATGCCTGGCAAAACAGACAATGTGTTTTGGATCAGTGGACACAGGCTAGTTTGGCACCCAAGAAAAACAAGTTAGATAGGCTGCTTCAAATCATCAGCTGACAAACCACCAGCTTCTGACCTAGATTTCCGCTTGAGCAGCAGTAAAGGTGGTCAGTTTAGTAGCCAAGTGGACATACTTCTTGTATTTGACCACCCAATGAATGAGTGCATATTTTATTGGATCTGGTGAATTGGGAATACAAAAACTAAGCAAGGACATCTATTGAAAAAAAAAATCTCATTCAGAAATTAGGTTTATGACAATATCAGTATTAATGCATCAATGACCTGATTTACTTGTCAATACCACTTTGCTGGTCAAAATGGGGGTCGACTGATTATCAGCGCCGATATTTAGCATTTTTAAGGTTAGCGGTATTGGTCATTTTCAAAAACGATTTGCCTATAAAATAATTTAAAAGCACTTAAAGATTTTGTCAGAGCCCTTGCAATTATTTTGACATTAAATTTCATTTTTACACCAGACATAGGATATTAGTTCTAAATATCGGTCACCAGTGTACTTGATCTGTAGTAATCGTTATCAACCCTGAAAAATACATATCGGTCGACCCTTTAGTTCAGAAGTTCAGTCTGTTAATTATATCCTGAGTGTATGTTTTATTGGATCTTTCAAATTTGGAATACAAAACCCATTACATTCATTGAAAACATCCATTAACGTTTCGGCCTCCCTAGTCTATCAACATCTAAAGACCATTTTTATAGTCATTTTATAGCATTTTCATGGTTATCTGTAATTTTCAAAACCGATTTGCCAATAAAATAATTTAAAATCATTTTAAGAAAGTTTTTGTCAAATCCCTTATTCTTAATTTTAAGATTAATTTAAATTTTTACATCAGACATAGGATATCGGTTCTAAATATCGGTCATCGGTGTACTTGATCTGTAATCAGCCCTGAAATCACATAAAGGTTGACCCCTAGTTTTAGCCTCTTAATTATATCCAGCATAAATGAGTGCATTTTTGTTGGATTTTTAAAACAAAACAAAACAAAACTAAAAATAAAGAAAGAAAGCTTTTGTCAGAGCCCTTGTTATTCTTAATTTTCATTTTTACACCAGACATGGGATATCGGTTCAAAATATTGGTTATTGGTCTACTTGATCTGTAATTATCGGTATCGGCTCTGAAAAACACATATCGGTTGACCCCTAGTTCATAATTTTAGCCTGTTAATTATATCCAAAATACAGAAAGTTAACCAAACCTACCTGACTGAGTGTAGCACATACTGTTCTGCCTTTCATGAAGGAACTGGACATTAGAAATAAAGATAACGCTTTATTTTAAGACCAAATTGTCACTATTGACTAGTTGCATATTAGCATGCATTTTCCTAGCATATTGGCTGTTTATTAGTACTTAAAACGCATTCTGAATGACTATATTTTAGATCCCTCAAACCTAAAAGTATACTTCACTTTTACATGTTTAAAAGGGTCAGCTGTGAACTAAACTAAAGTAACAGAACAACAACAAAAAAGTGGAGACTGCAACAACAACAACAGAGGCTCACACTGACAAACACTTGTGAGTGGGAGGGTATGAGATAGCTCAGCTTTGATTTAAAAGAGTTAAAAAATATTTGTTATTGGTCATAACTTACAGGAAAAAATAGAGCAGACACTGGACATGGAGAATACCTTGAAAGGCTACGCATTCGACTATATGCATATGCTAGCATAGGCAAAAAAAAACGAAGTATACTTCGGGCTTAATCCTAAACTTCTGAGGCGCAGAGAAGCTTTGGCTGTTATGATATAGAATATCTGCAGAAGTGCTAGTATCTGATTTCGCAGATAGTTTTTTTATGAATATAAACATGTTGACACAATATAAAGTGCTCTGGCCCTTGTTTTTGTTCTGTTCTGTTGTGTTCGTTGTAGTCATCGGTTACGGTTGTACACGCAGGATGTTGTGGTTGGTCATTGTAGAATTTGTCCTGCCCCTCCACTGTGATTGGACGGCTGACTGAAAAGTGACAGTTAAACTTTCTTCAACTCTGGGCATCAAGAAAAAAAGCTTACACTCTATGCGTTTTAAAACAATTAAAAAATACGCTAGCCTTGGGGAAAAACGGTTTGGTGGACACGTGGCCTTAATAAGCAGCAAATTAGGAGTGTGTTCAGGGGAAACTCTTAGTTAATTATGAATATGTGCTCCCTATTAAGTGTTACCAAAATAAAAGGCTGTTTATAGCTCCTTTTTAACAAGGTCCCAGATCTTTTTTTTTCTGACCTAAACAGTCATTTCATTAATCTGTCCAAATTTAAGTGAACCAGCATTCTTCAATAAAAAAAAAAAACATACTTCAAGAATCAAATGTAATCTTCTAATGAAATTTTGGCAAGGGCTAATTTTAAAATGATTTTAAAAAGGACACCATCTGCATTGATAGTATGAAAAAATGGGTGCTAGAGAATTAAATCAGTTCAAAATTTACATGGCTCAACATGTATTAAAGTTTAACTTTATTC
Organism: Cirrhinus molitorella; assembly: GCA_033026305.1. Classification (NCBI taxonomy): domain Eukaryota; kingdom Metazoa; phylum Chordata; class Actinopteri; order Cypriniformes; family Cyprinidae; genus Cirrhinus; species Cirrhinus molitorella. The sequence goes on along the minus strand of CM065122.1, from coordinate 30,943,967 downwards.
CTTCATCTGTGGTGGTTCTTGCTAATTTCCACAGAGTGAATGGTGCATTGCAGGAATGCCACTAGCACTGCATCACAGTGGGCTGTGAGGGGCTTGTAAACGCTCTCATTCGCTCACTCCCAGAGCTCTGTCATTATTCCATTATCCTGACAGCCATTTTATGTTTCCTCCACAAACCACCTGCCAAAATACATGACCATGATATGTTACATCATTCCACAGGCTTCCAGAAGTAGGACACAGCACTTCAATCTTAATCCTTGTGTAAAGCGACTACAGAGTCTCTTGAGGTTCAGAGAATCATACCCATGGGGCATTACTGATGAGATGATTCTGACCTCTTGGTCTTTGAGAATAATGGGCACTGTAGTTTGTGGTCATCTTTAATTTGGATCGCAGAGATGAAACGATGATTTAGTGGCATTTACTGGGACCCTGAGGCACAGTGTGGTGGAAGGAATGATGCCCGCCCATACGGCCTTTAAAGGACTGCTGGGTAATATTTTTTTTTACGGGTAAAGATTTTTCCAGTTGTCCTTGTGCCTGATATTTACATTTCAGCCTTAAACCTCAGATATTGACAGATATTCCTAGAGATTTTTTTTTTGTCTCATTTCTTGAGAGACCTTGATTACACATAGGATTTTAAGATGTGGTTTGTGGTAGATTTATAGGATAAATGCAATAAACTGGGACATCTAAAATATTTGGGATGCCTATACTTATTCTTTATCATTACGTGTAAATTTAAATACATTTGGCACCATGGTTCAATATATACCTCGTTTTTTTTTGTTTTTGGTTCGGCACATCAGAGCATTTTTCTTCATGTTACTGAAAAGTATAATTGTACACATTCCCAGCGTTCTGTATAATATAAATTACAGTAGTATTTTTTATAGCTGATTCAATTACAAACTTTAGTTTTTTGTTTTGTTTTTGTTTTTTTAAAGGATTAGTTAACTTCCAGAATAAAAAAAAAACTGAAAATTTACTCAGCCCCAATATTATCCAAGATGTTTGTGTCTTTCTTTCTTTAGTTGAACAGAAATTAAGGTTTTTTGAGGAAAACAAAGTTTTTACAAAAAAAAAAAAAAAAAAAAAGTTTTAAAAATGATAAACTTCACATTTCAGCCTTTAAACCATTTAAGAAAGTGGATGAGTCTTTTCGTCCCCACATTTAAGACCTCTTAAAATCATAATTAAGACTTTCTTGTACAATTTAAGACTTTTTAAGACCCCTTGGAGACCCTGACTATATAGAGAAAAATCTTGGAATGTTTTCCTCAAAAGTCAGAATTTATTTTCGACTGAAGAAAGAAAGACATGAACATCTTGGATGATATGAAGGGTGAGTAAATTATCAGGATTTTTTTTTTTTTCTGGACGTGAACTAATCTTTTAAAAGCAATGGACAAGAAAGAAAGAAAATAAGTACATGAAGATTTTTATTTGCTCCATTACAGGCCATATGTAGCCATATAAAATTAAAAGCAACAAAAAACAAAAAAAAAAAAAACAGATTTTATAAAAAGGATGCGTGTCTGTGTGTCTGCCCTGAGTAGCTGTAAACATTTGGGACCACACTGGGGTCCCAAATGCCAAGACACTTTTAGGGGAGAAAATAAAACAAAAACAACAAAGATAAAGACAAAGAGGTAAAACAGCAGAAACACAATATGGTTCCATCAACTTTGGTATGTGGTCCCCTAAAATGGACACACACACACACACACACACACACACACACACAAAAAAGCTATAACTATAGCTTAGGCATTCTGAAGTGCGAGAATATATTCATACGTATGTGTGATTCTCATAAGATTTATCAAACTGGCACAGAGAATAACATTCAATACCAGCCCAATAACAGGCCAAGACCTGCGGCGAGCACAGCTTCCATCAGCATTTAGAAACGGCACATAAACCAATCCAACTGGAATTGATTTCATCGTTCTGTATTCTGAGAGTGCCATATGCTCCTGCTCCAGCTCTCATCCAGACCTGATCACGTTAAGACAATGAGCTTGGAGGACCTCTAATAAGAAACACACATCCACAGGTGCATGAAGATTATATTTAGAATTCAAAATGATATTGGGAATCACCTACTGGAGGCCAAATATTTATTTATGCCCTTTATTACACAAAATAGAAAGACGGTCTGGGTGGCTTACTGATCCGAGTTTTGGATGGACATTTTGGTTTGAATACATGACTCAAGTACCTCCTTCAATGTAAGTCTATTGTCCAAAAGACAAAAATTGTAAGTTCAATCACTCAGAAAACCAACAATCAGAGGTCTCTAACACCTAAAATTTGAGTAAGAGTTGAACACTCTTTCTCTGACTCTTAAAGTATTCAAAGTATTCAAGTATGAGCAAGTGCTGCTTGCTAATCCGCGACTCGAGAGAAAAAAAAAAAAAAAACAACACTCTTTAATGGCCACAAACACTCATATGATAAAAGAGGAAAGGCTGTGGGACTGCATTTCTATCAGAGATTCATTAACATCTAACCTTGAGCTGATGTCACAAAAATGTGATGCTTCAGTTCACCTCTGAGAAGCCGCGTGAACAGCGCGAGTGATAGAGGCTGAGAGGCAAAGTGTGTAATCTAATTGTGCCTCGGTATCACAGGTGTGTGATCCCCATCTCTCTTCCAGCCTCTGTGCTCGACGTAGCATAAATGCAGAGTATCACATCTGCAACTGAGGAGTTGCCACTCATCTCAGAGCTCAATGATGCTACGGCTGAATGCTTATTCATGTGTGATAGATCTGATTGCTTCAGTCAGTGTCTCCAGGGCTCTGATCTGCCTGAGTAAAATGTTTGGACACAGTCTAACAACCTTCATTTGTGTGCAAAATGCTATTATAACACAGACAATACATGCAAAAAATATCAATGACATCATTCTATGAAAGCATATTCCATAGAAATCCACTTAAATCCCACCTAAATCTCTGCATAAGTCAAGTTTGTAATGTGCAAAATATTTTCTTCCACCACAGGGGTGTAACGCAAATATTTCCCTGTCAGTGATCTTTCCATTCTGACCTCTAGAACGACCCTAAACTCCTGATTACATGGTGTTTACACATTTTGACTGACTTTTCAATTGATTAAAGATGGGGGCGGTGAGGAACATTTCAGTTCCCAGGGTACCTCTGGGATGTCTATAGCCTGAGGCTAACATATAAATCTAGCATGCTGAAACTCCAATTGAGAGGAAGAGTCAGCATTATCACACACATATATGATGCCTGCTACTGTGAAACATAATCAAAAATAGAGAATATCTGCACACAAACGCTACAACTTCTACAATGCTGTGCTGTTCAGACTATATGACTTGCTGTCTGGAAGTCGCGGTGTTTACACTACGTAAATGACCCACAACAAAGGGTCACACACTACACGAGCTGAAAACAACTCTGTCACCCAGTGACTCAATCCGGAAGGGCTAGGAATCGATTCCAAAAATAATCGATTCCAAGGCGTTTGGATTCAATTCCAAAGGTTAGAATCGATCTCATCACTGGGAATCGACTCCTCATTCAGAGCCGTTTTCAGTTCAACAAAGCTTATATGGTGCCTCTTATAGCGAAGGCTGTATCCTACAAATGCTGCATATCTCAGCTGCTACGTCATCAAATAACGATGAATGTCGATTCACAAAAACAAACTGAATGAAAACTAGTCGATACTGAGTAGGGCTGAGTACTGAACTCTGTACTTAAGGATACAGACCGAATTACGTCTGTACTACCAAGTACTGATTCACATTAAATCAATCGGTACCAAAATTTGGTACCTGAGAGCGCATCTGGTCGCAGGGTTTCCTATACATTCATTTATTTATGGTGGCCTGCCACAATATCCAGTTTGACCGCCACAAATAGATTTTTTCTTTTTTATTAAAATTTATTTTACTATTTAAAATGCGTGAAATCATGCTTAAGTAAAGAGTTGCGTGCAGCGCGCTGACTGAAACTGGTTTACTATCTGCCATAAAACATCTAAAGAAGAAGAAGCGCACTAAGGCAAACGATGGGCTCATCCCTCTGTGTACTTGCGTACATACGTTGACTTATTTGTGGCGAGCCGCCACATCAACATCGACTGCCACAAATACCCACCGTCTGCTGCCGTCATCTCCCGCGTCCCACACACGCGAGCGTGACTTCAGCACAATATCTAGCAACTTTCAGACCCTTTTGGTTTCCCATAACGGGTACATACTGACAAACCTAGCGACTTTTTTGTACAATCTAGCGAGGTCCGACTTTCCAGGTGCAGTATCGCCTCTCTCTACGTCTATTCTGTGTAGTGAATGGGGAGAAACAGCGCTTTCAGTTGGAGGGCTGTGCTAAACTCCGCGGCCAATGCAGCGTTTTCCGCGTTCGGACGCTTTACGCAGCAGACTCGTCAATAAATCATATACAAAACAGCGTTTCCAAGCGCCTGTCACCTGTTAGTATGCTTATAGTTTGTTACTCAGACGCAGACGAATGAAACCAAACATTAATCTAGCCAAAACCACCGCAAATAGTCACTTTTCTTATTCTGTGACAACATATTTGCATTATGTGAGGTTTCTTTTGTAAGCTGTGTACAGTTTGGGCCTTTTTTTTAAGAAACAAGAGTGGTTATATCTACAGATGTCTATGGAATGCAAAAACTTTGAAGCTCGGTATCTCAAAAGTGCTCAGAATGCAGATAGAACCTTATAATTCTAAGGTGACGATGTATTAATAATGGAATGTGCTTATTATTTATACTTGTTTTAATGCATGACAACAGAAAAAAACATGCTTTGACAGCTATATTGGCCATTCATTTGTATTACAGTATGTGACCGTTCATAGAGTAGAACAGATGCCCAGACTCGTCTAAACACAAACTTGACGCGATAAGGTGACGTCACCTGCCACCACAGGTATCACAAAATCCTGTGGGAAACACTGTGGTCGTGTAGGCCTGTGTTACACAGACAGAGAGAGAGAGAGAGAGAGCCTGTGACGTGATGTCACCCCTGCCACTTCTTCAAACACACAAACCAAAAAAAAAAAAAAAAAAAAAAAGAAATCAAACCATACCATTCTTTAAAAAAAATAAATAAATAAAAATAAATAAAAGCATATTTTTTTAAAAATTGCTGTTAGTTCAGCTAACAGCAATGGGAAAAAAAAAACAATTCACTAGTTCAATGCAGAATATGAGCAGTCAATTATTCTGTCATCACCCCGGTGCTCATATCGCTCGTATGCAGGTAAGACCTGAACAGTACATGTTGCTATCTGTGTTTAAACTAAACTCATTTAAGCCTTTGCTAGTTTAAACATTTAAGAGCCAGAAGACAAGCATTGCGCACGCAATGAGAAGATTTGTGTGCGCGCTCATCCGAAGCGTGCAAACCCATGCAAATATTAAGCTCTCTTTTAAGTATTTTGTTTGAATGGACAAATTCACACAAAAATTATGTAAAAATGCCTGTCTTGGCAAGTATCCTAGCAGACATAGCCCGCTAAACGTAGCGCACTGGATCAGGAATTGCCGCTAATTTGAAAGTAAAATGCGCACGATTGCAGAATCAATCAAGTTGTTCAAAAGCGAAGGAAAGCAAGGAAAAGAGGAAAACTCAAACGTACAATAGCTTGACACCAAATTGCAGCTAATTTTAAAGTGAAAGCAAAATGCGTGAAGCAAAGGGAAGAAAAGAGGGAAAACAAACAACCTGTTTTGAGCTTATTTTTTTCACTGGAATAAATGTCTTGTTTGCGAATAGTGATTAGAAGTTTGATTTGTTTCCACAAAAAGGTTCTTTCGAATAGATCATTTTAAATGAACCATTTTAAAAAAACGATTCAGAGGTTATACTGTGGAACTGGCTCCACAATTTTGAGCACTGCATGACAGAATAGATCACGACGTGGTTGCAGACAAAATTACAATTTAAAATCAATCAGAGCTACAGAAATGTATCATACTTTTTACAAATAAAGCTTTATATTATGAGAAGGCTACTTTCTATGATCTTTTATCCTGCAGTCACGGCGAAATTATAGGTTCCTCCAATCTAAAATACAAGAATCGAAAAAGAATCGAAAATAACAGAAGCCCAAAATTCCAAAAACGTTTAAAATCAAACTACTATCTAGTCCTCAAACGATGTTTTGTCATGAAAACATACATGAGAAGTGGAATGAGATCGATGTGAAAAATTAAACACAAGATTATTATTTGAAAATGCACGTTGGGAAAAATTATTGCTGGAAGCTGTTTGCGTGATGATCTGTTCTGAAAATTGCTGTTTTTCTTCCAGTGACCTCAACCCATGCCTTGCTCACTCATTAGCTATAGCTCGTCGAGACACTTTACACCACATGATGTCGAATCGGACATCCGGTTCAGATATATAGCATGCTAAATACTGCTTGGCATCGGCAAGGAGTCTGCAAGATGTCAGTACATTACACAAAGATTGATGAGCGCTGATCACCCACTGATTTTCCCCCCAATCACAGCCCGTGTTGTCTGAAAGCTTGGGCAAATCGGGCTTAAATCTCGCTTAAAATCCTGTAGTGTGAACTTGGCTTTAGTGGTTAAACATCTAGACCGGTGACTGAAAAACAGTGTAGTTCAAGTCCCATAAGGGGCAAATCAATAGACCATCATGACTGTGTCACTGAGGGAGGCATTTAACCTTCCTTTAAGACAGAAGTGACCCAATAAAAAGTGCAATGCTAGTTTCTTAAGTACAAGCATCAGCTAAACTCCTAATCTCTAAAACTGGTGACAGACACAGAGCTTGGTTAAAAGCACACAAATTGTGCACAAAACCCAACTCGGCACTTTCCAAAAATAAGTGCTGAGTTTTTTTAAACCTCTTTTTTAAGGCCTTTTTATACGTTTTGTTAGAGGCACTAAAAAGTAGGTGAATTAAATATTCACAAGCAGAACTGTATATTGATACAGATTATGGATTGCTGCAGCAATTACATATTTTTGCAAGCTAACCCTGTCCTACGTCATTCGCTGGAACGCCACTCTCTCGTGAACACGTGTACGACAGTTAGCGGAAGCTAGAGATTACGGTTTATAGTTTTAAATATAGATATTTTTCTTACACAAACACATCCATTCACTTCAAACATGCCTTTATTGACCTCCTAGAGCTGTGTGAAGCATTTTTTTTATGATGGATGGATGCACTTTATTTTGCTTCAAAATCTTGACCCCCATTTACTGCCATTATAAATCGTGGAAGAGTCAGGACATTTTTAACATAACTCCAATTGAAAGAAGAAAGTCATATACACCTAGGATGGCTTGAGGGCGAGTAAATCATGGGGTAGTTTTCATTTTTAGGTGAACTATCCCTTTAAGTATTTAATAAGTGAATTTGTCTGTTCACATGCATTCTCTGGTTTCACTGAACGAAGCAGACACTGTGTCGGACATCAGCTTTCACTGTATTCAGTAGCCAAGCAACACTGACGCCTTGAACCAAAACACAGGCACGGAGCCATGAGAAATCAATATTCTGAGTCACTGACTGGTCAAAAGGCATTTGCGCAGGCCGCTGATCACGTTTGGATGAGCGATCAGAACAAAAGCCAAAGCCATTGCCAGTTTGGTAATTAGTGTTTAGTAGGTGGGCTAAAGTTGCCATTCATCCACAGCCAAAGGTGCCATGTTTCCAACAGGCGCTGCCACAGGAACACCAGCTGGTGCCGTGGACCAGCTGAACCCAGCTTACAGCCAATAAGACAGATGCACATGGTGACCTGCAAAGGCTGCTGGGATATCTGACACAGATTTACCCAGACAGCTGGGAAAATGGTTGGCAAGGACTAAGAGAAGGAAAGATATGAAGACGGAAAGACAAAGGAACAGATGGATGAGTTTCAGGAGGTAGTAAAACATCACCACATACTGGCACCAGACTTCATGAGCACCAATCAAAACTGACCACCCTTTGCTAACCACTTACAATTAGTCTCTGTAAAACTGGGGTGTCCAAACTTGCTCCTGGAGGACCGAAGCCCTACAGAGTTTAGTTTAGACCTGCCCCAACACACCAGCCTAGAAGATTCTGATAATCCCGAAGACCTTAATTAGCTATTTCAGGAGTGTTTAATTAGGAATAGGGCAAAACTCTGCAGGATGGTGAATCTCCATGAGCAGTATTCGATACCATTTTTCTAAAATCATTTATTTAACCTTCAATACACTGACATATTTCCAAATCAAATCAATGAAATCCAAATTATTCAAATATGTGAACCTGGACCACAAAACCAGTCATACGTTGCCCAGGTATAGCTGCAATAGCCAGCAATACATTGCATGGGTCAAAATTATTGATTTTTCTTTTATGCCAGGAATTATTAGGATATTAAGTAAAGAATATGTTCAATGATTATATTTTGTAAATTCCCTACCATAAATATATCAAAACTTATTTTTTTGATTTATAGTATGCATTGCTAAGAACTTCACTTGGACAGCTTTAAAGGTGATTTTCTCAATATTCAGATTCCAGATATTCAAATAGCTGTATCTCAGGCAAATATTGTCCTATCCTATCAATGGAAAGTTGATTTATTCAACTTTCATATGATGTATAAATCTCAATAAAAAAAAAAATACCCTTATGATTGGTTTTGTCATATTTCAGTTGGATAACATCTGTAATAGGAGTGGGAGAAACCAAATAAAACACTAGTAAATTTTTTTAGAGTATCGTTTTATTTATTTATTTTATTAAAGTTGCAAATTTGCAGCCTGAACTGAATGTGATATAAAATTACACAAATGCAAAATCCGTAACTCACTTTTAAACCAAGCAGTTTTCTGTTGGTCAACACAGTAAATCCGAGTCACCAATTTGAACGTTGCGAAATACGTGAAATATCTATTCTATTAAAATGGCTGGATTTCACCTACTAAAAATTTGTAGGACAATAGTGCTGTGCTGGTTTTTAAAAAGACTCCAACCAGTAACTAAGAAGTCAGTCTGATAAATCCTTCAGTGAACAAACTCACCAATTCAGACATTATTACTTTCTGTGATGCCCGTCTTGAAATTAAGCAAATATTAAAGGATTAGTTCACTTCCAGAATGAAAATGTCCTTATCATTTACTAATCTCCATGTCATCCAAGATGTTCATGTCTTTCTTTCTTCAGTCACAAAGAAATTAAGGTTTTTGAGGAAAACATTCCAGGAATTTTCTCCATATATTGGACTTCAATGTTGGCCAGTGGGTTGAAGGTCCAAACTGCATTACTTGGATGACATAGGGGTGAGTAAATTATCAGGAAATTTTCATTCTGGATGTAAAATTCTCCTAAAGGTACTCAAGATTCATGAAACATAAAATCAGTATCAATATTGACTGGGTGTTCATACGACACAGTTAATTACCTCAGGAATTACAGAGTAATATCTGAATTAACCATGCATTTATAGTTTTAAATGTGTCATCAAAGGCCAACTGAACCATAAAAATGAGCAAAGTGTGAAATAGAGAAACTTCAGAATCAAAGAGTACACCCATCAAGCCCAATTAAAAAGAGAAAAGCCTCATTGCTTGTATGAAACTAAGTATCTAGCAGACATAATAGATCAAACAGCAGGTATTTTTTTTTTTTAATTAATGATGTTTCGTTCCAATGTTCTTGACTGTTCACCCCTAATCTTTATCATCAGGGAAATGAGTCTGACTTTAAAATGCAGTAGTTTAAGCTCTGCTGGGTGATAAAGTTTTATGTTGCTGCCTTCAGATGGATGGTACTACATTAAAAAAATGTGAGTCCTCTCACCTTTATCTTGCATAAGCAGAATGAGCACAGCTTTGCCACTCCCTACCGCAAAGTCACAGACAGAAATAGCTGACTTGGGTTGAATTCATTTAGCCTCCGCCATTGCTCATGATGCAGAAGGTGGCCGCTCTGTGATTGTCACCCTGTCTCACACAAGCTCCTTTCCCCCGCAAGCTCTTGATTAGATTACTTTTGCCTGTCCCAGGAGTGGCGCAGCACACTCTGAATATTAGCTTTTTGACTGGCCCATAATCAGCTTGAGGAATGATCTAATACTCAGCAGCTAATGGCAACTCTGGTGACAGCTCGCCTTTCTGGAAATTAATTTGGCCTTTTTCACCGGCTCGGGCTCGCCCCGCTGACTAAGCCACTCCTCTCACTCTCTCTCTGCAACACAAACACACACACACACACACACACACACACACACACACACACACACAGACAGCTCATTTCCTTTTGAGTTCTTTTGTTTTAGTGTCACTATTTAGATTGGTCCTAAACTTTTATTACGAATGGCCAAAAAATTGACTGAGGACAGGGGGGAAAGTACATTTTCATCAAGTAAATTGCCATTTAAAAGTTTGGTAGACATCTGCAGGAAAAATAAAGTCTATCGAGTGTGTACATTAGCAAGTTAAGTCCCAATAGTGAATGGGCTTTACAGCAGAATCTGAACTTGGTTGAGTTTCTACAGTGTGTGTGTGTGTGTGTGTAAGCAAAAACACACTTAATTTAGTTACATTTTTAGAAAACAACACTCCCTGGTTTAAGGATGTTTAGATATTTGTACTGGAAAAGACTGGGGAAAAAAAAGATATAAAAGTATGTAAGATATAAATGTTTTGTAATGCATGCAACATTTAAATTATGTCTTTAAGACTTTCTGCTCTAATATAAAGTCCCAATGAATTCAAAACAAAAGGTTTTTTTTTTTTTTTTTTTATTAGTAATATGTTAGGCCTTGAGGTTATCTATAAGCTTGTGTGCTCCAAAACAGTGACAAAATTTGCAATTAGGAGATAAAAGCATTAAAAACTTACAGTCTCTAACTTCTGCCAATATTAGAGATATGCCGGTATCAAATTTTCATGTTGGGATAAATCGATAATGTATTTATCACGGTATACGGTATTATCACAATATTGAAATTTAGTTGGAAAAAAAGTGATGTCATAATACAGTATAATAACAAAAAATTCTGAACATTAAAACACAAAGCAATACACAAAAAATTTGTATAGTTCAAAATTGTACACAGACCAATATCACTTTACAGTAAGATCTTATTAGTTAATTATTATTAGTTAACATGATCAATGAACAAAAGCTACATTTGCTACAGAAGATATTAATCTTTGTTAAAAATAACAAAACTTTATTTCATGTTAGCTCGGTTTATTTTTAAAAAATTGAGTGTTATTATTAACAAATGTTTTGACGAATTTTTCATTGGGAGTTTATGTTAACTAATTAATTAAGTAACGTCAACTAATGAAGCCCTAAAGTAAAATGTGACCGAACAATAAAGAATCACTTAAAATACACTATTTATAGGGCATATTGTAGTCCAGATTAAAATGTAAAAAAAGTGTTAAAATAAATAGCCTATTAAGTCTAAATATTAAAGTATTTGATGCTGTGATAAACACCACTGCAAATACAAAAATCTGAATGGCTATATAAATCATTTAAATACGTTTTAGAAAGTAGCGCAGCTGCTTTGTTTCTGGGTTAAAGTTGCATTTGCGGTTTAGCGCCATCTGCTGTCAGAGAGTGAATGACACTTTCAGTTTCATCCAGAGCGCCTCTCATGCGTTCCGCCATGTGCTTCTGTTTATGTGTCTTTGACCAGTTTACAACGGTGTTGTGCATTTTTAATAAATAATTATTTTCGGTATTTTGAAATGCCCACGATGACAATACAGTCCATATCCATTATCGTGATACATCGCATTACAGAATACCGGAACATGTCTAGCCAATATGGATCAACGATTTTGATGACATCACCCTGCACTTCAGCTTCTCTTTAAACTTTCTGTCCAATCAAATGCTCTCTAGAATCCGAAACGTCCTGCCCCCTACACGCTTAAGCTGTCACTGAAATCAGTCACTTGTTCAAAGAATGTACAGCAAATGGCACGTAGCGCACTATGTAATTACACTATTGCAAATATGCTATCCGTTGGGGCAAAAGAAGTCTGGTTTCGCACAGTTTCACATGAACAACTGCAACGCACACTGTCTTCTCCGGACCAGAGACACGATAGCACGTAGCGAATCATATGCCCGAGTCGGTACAGACCACAAAATGTATCAGACCCATTTGAATTCTACACAGAATGCTATATGTTTATAGCGATATGGATGAGATTAGGTGGAGAACCGTTTAGACAAACAGCACTTACGAGAAAAGGGTGAAATCTATTAGATTGTGGCTGTCAAAAGCTGTCAAATGCGGCTTTGGCCCAAGCTGTGATTTAAACAAAATGCTATTTGCCATTTTAAAAAGGGAGTGGGACTGCTTGATATGTCTTGAACTGTCAACGCAGAATAACACTGCATTTTAAAGCACTTCAGTGGACCTTTAAGACCTCTTTAAGGTCTTCTTTATTGAAAGTCCAAATTAAGACTTTAAGACCTTTTAAAGATAAATAAAGGTGACATGACGTGACATGACAAATATGCATTACAAATACACATTTGTTTTTTGAAATATAAACATTTAATTGTAAATGTAAATATAATAAATATATTTATCATTCTAGAGTTAATTTTCCTAGCTGAATAATGAGTGTATGGTCATTGAATATGTTATTTCTGAAGTAAATGTGATGTTATTGATGTCTTTGTGTGGTTAAAACCCTGAGCAAATACGTGAGACAGGATACAAATCTCTGTAATATGTACTCTTTGTTTTAACATACCTTCGGATGTTCATTCATGTTTATTTTGTGCTGAAATCAGTTCTTTTGAACTGAGGCACTACAGCAATCTGTCACTCCACATTAAACAGTGCCAAAATCATATTTACTGTTTGAATGCTGTAATAAAATGGACAGAATTTGAAATTTATGATGGGAGTCATGCTACAATGTTCCATTCATTAATTCAAAACCAGTGTTTGGGGGGGGGGGGGCAACTTACAAGTAACACATTACTTTTTAACTGACAAGAACATATCTGAGTTACTTTTCGAAATAAGTAACACCAGTTACTTTTTCCCCCCCATTTATTGATAAAAAGCCCTCCATGTTAAAAGAAATCGGGATTAAGATGTTACTTTAGTTCTAGAACAAATGTGAACATGCATTAATTAATCTCACTTACAAAAAAAAAAAAAAAAACGATTCAGTATTCCTCAAAATGAATAAAAATTCAACTAAAATGATGTAAACCTGCAATAAATATCTTAAATAAAACATATAAGTAACGTAATTAGTTACTTTTTTAGGGAGTTTTTTTTTTTTAGGGGAACTCAATATTGTAAGGCATTACTTTTAAAAGTAACTTTCACCAACACTCACCAACAGGCTAGACTCATCGATTCTTGGGATTTAAGAATCAATACTGTTTTATAAAAATGAGAACCGATTAAAATCGAGAAATCAGTATTTCATATCTAGCCCTAGTGCTCTGTATAAACATTTAAACTCGAGAACATGCCCTATGCATATGACCCCATAAATACTAGAGTATACAGCATTTTCGATTAACATAGGACTAACTTGTTGATGTAGAAACAATTTTCCCTCTGAAAAAAATAGACAATAATCCATGTTTTATTTACAACTTCTAAAAATCATTTTAAAAGTAGTTTACCACAAAAAACAAGCTAGAATAAGACATAAGCAAGCATAAGTTTCTTACCTTCTTTGTCATCATGTCGTATGATGGCATCCTGGATGACGTCTGAAAGTGTGAAGCTGATTCTTTGTTTTTTGCGGTTGGTGGAGCGGGGCTTGGGGAAGCTCTGCTTCTGTATCGTCCGCTCGCGCTCGTAGTAGACCCGCAGCTGCTCGCAACGCATGCGTCTGACCAGCCTCTGACGCTGGCCCAACGGCAGAGATTCCAGCAGACACTGGTCTATCTCCATGTTCTGCCTGAACACGTTACATAGCTGAAAACAACCTACACACAGAGAAAGAGGAGAGCAGATGGGTTAGGTAAGACGTAGATGGGATGCAGGAGATGATGAGGAAACATGTTATCAAATATGTATTAATTTTGTATAATTCCACTCTTGCATGCTATAAGTACAGGCAGTATATGAATTAGCACACAGTTTTTATCTCCTCTGCTTAACCACTAAAGTCAGAACAAAACCGATGCCAGACAGATAGCTTAGTGTATTTCTCAAAGCTCAGCCCATTCAAATCTTATCTGGCACACTCTGCTGAGTAGCATGTCTGTTTAACCTTGAGAGAGCCGAGACTCTCTCCACACACGGCACTAGAGACTGAATTATCATGACTAAGCATTTCTCCTGCAGTAGCATGGAACAAAGCCAATGCCATCCCTGTACTCACACTGTAAAGAACTACTGAACACTTTAGGATCTGCAAAGGGCTGTAAATAAAGGAGACAACTGCACCCACTTAGAGACACATACTGTAGGTTATTGTAAAGCAATTAGTAAGCAATTACTGGCATGAACCTCTAAGAGAATGCCATTAAATAATTGGGTAAATTATGGAAATATGGAATAACAAACACTGTGGGACTATTAAACTTTACCCCTTATTAACACAGAACTTCATATCCAGGAAAACAAACCAAACTATGAGTGCAGACATCCCAACCTACACAAACTCATTTCAGGGAGGTACCCAAGTCACAGACATCCCAAGTCTCCCAGAACTTCCGGGAGACTTGGGATGTCTGTGAGTGAATCCTCAGTACACAAAAAGTGTCTTAACCTGTGATCTAGTTACACAAACAACTTTGATGCATCTTTATGAATTCTCCAGATATGGCATCTCTGCTGTTGAGTTTAACTTTTTTTTTTTTTTAAGATTTATTTTTGGCCTTTTTGGCTTTATTAGGATAGGACAGATCATTGGTGACAGGAAGCGAAGTGGGAGAATGAGAAGGGGGTACGGTCGGGAAAGGTCCTCGAGTCGGGATTCGAACTCGGGACGCCCGTTTAACTTTTATTGTTATATAGTAGAGAGACGTTAGGTAATTACTGGGGAATGAGGACATGCACTCAGAATATAACGCAAAATAAGTTCACACCTGCATCTCCAGCATTATCAGCAAAGCACCGTTTCTAGAGAATGTATCTAACATAGAATACCTTTCTTTCATCACTAGCAAATTAATATAATCATTAAAGTATAACAATCACCTCATTTGTATTAGTGATTGATTGATATATCACCAAGGTCAATATATATATTTTTAAATAATCAACAGCGGCTGATACGTTTTTCTGTTTCCCTTGTTATTTTTACAGCTCCTATTATTAATTATCAATAGTTTATGGTCTTTGTTTAATAGTTCTACCCAATAAATTACTAGGGCTGGGTATTATTTAAACATTTCGATACAGATACCTTGACTCCGGTCCCTGAACAATACTTTTTCTGATACCAAAAAAAATGTTTCAGGTTAAGTAGTAAGTGTTTATCCTGCCTTAATATTTTAAGTTTAGTCAACATGAAATGTTAAGTTGTATTACATGAAAACGTGGATATTTGTGTTGAGTAAACGTAAAATTATTCAGGCTTTTTTTTTTTTTTTTTTTTACAGTGAATTAAATGAGATCTGTTTTGACTAGATGACATTACACATTACCTCAGAAAACATTGGCTCTATTTTTTTCAGCTTGTTGATGTTTTTACAGACTGATTTGCTCAATATGTCAATCATATTATGCATTCATAACCGGCCCCGTTTTCAATTGCGAACTCCCATTACACTTTCACGTTCAGTTCATTTCTAAGGATGAAACACGATTACGACGGTATATGATTGGTATGACATTTTCATGAGATTCTGCCTATTTTCATAACAATGAAGGGTGTTTACATAAGAAATGCTAAGCCGGTGTAGCAACTAGCTTGACATAAAACATGACCTATGCTATGTGCATTTTTGGTCATGTAGTGTGGATGGAGATCTTTTCTGAAACACAGCTGAAACGCCAGTATGGACAAGGATAGTTTTTATTTTAAAACTGAATGACCGGAAAAGTCGACTGTGGCATAATAAAAGCTCTACTGCTTTTGAGCCTGCTTCACACTACAGTGACCTTAATAAGTCTTTAATACATTAGCTCATCCATGGACGCGATTTTTGCCCGAGTCCCATCGGATTGCATCGGCTGTGGGAATGAAGACAACAACTCCCATGATTCCACACTCAATCACTGCTCCATCAAACTACGCCTTTGTTTCTTTGTATCTTTTGAATATGTGCCTTTTAGTGGAAAAAACATACATATTGTGCCTTTAATTTTTAATTTTTTAACTTTATTAGCATGTGTTATTTACTACCTTAATTTACTCTGCTCTAGATAGCAACATCAGTCATCCAAAAAATCCATTTCGGTCAGGCACAAATATATACACCACATGACAACTTGCATGAATTCTCTTCTCTTACTATTAGAGTATGACTAGAGTTATTTCATTTACTTTAAGACGCGCTGGACACGTCGCCATTCCACTCACAGACACAAGTGGATGCATTACCATTTACATTTAAAAGGAAATTTTAATGCTGATAAATAATTAAAGGTTTGAAACGTTTGAGTCAAACTGGCTGCCCTTCTCCTCACGGTTCATTTGCTGCAATCACAGAGCTGCTCAGTCATTCTCTCACACGTTCCATCCATCCTCAGCCTGCAGCTGAGCCGGCGCCAGACGCACACATCATGCATTATGAAGTCACTCACCACCCATCTCACCCGAAGAGAGATGAATAAGAAATATCCACAGAGAAGATGAGCTCACGCTAGAAGAGAGGCTGAGTGTGCGATCGCTCAAACGAGAGCTAAAAAGTTTGGATGAATTACAAGGAGTTTATGTGACCTTGCTGATGCGGTCGCTTCAATCGCGGCAATCACAAGCACATCAATCCCCTCCCTCAAGGCTGTGTTTTCAGAACGACAGGGGGAAGAACGGCTCCTCTCTCTCCCTGTTAGACACGCCGTTGTGCAAATCTGTAATTACTCCGATAATTCAGGTCACCAGAAGCCCTTCAGCCAGGGAAATAAAAGTTTGAAAGTCTGCCTTTGTAGACAAATTAAAGTGAGAGCACTTTCTGCCCTCTCTCTTCGGTTCACACACATATACTCTCAGTCACATGCCTGTTAAACAGAGCGAAAACCCCTAATGACATTGTTGAGACTGTCCCAGTGCCATACACCATATTCTATTCTATACATAAGAAAGCTTCTGATCAAGACAGAAGGATCAGTTCTATTCAGTCAACTGAACCAATCTTGACTGAAACTGTTCTATGCAATTCCACATGTTTTTTAATGTCTGCCAATTGTCTTGCATGAAAATTGCAAGCTGTTTGGGAGGTACTTGCAGGGAAGAAACTGCATGTTGCTGAAGGAGGTTCTGATAAACATTTGCATTCATCATGCCATGTATCTGTAAAAGAGGCCCAACACCTGCTGTACAAAACATCCCCCAAACTATGACACTTTCTCCTTTACTTTTCAATGACTTCTTTATGCATTTGGACTTCAGTCTTTCCTAAGTTTGATGCCAAACATAATGTTTCCCATCAACACCAAATATATTAAACTTGCTCTCATCACTAAAGTGAGCTTTGGACCAGTTTAGCATTTTGATTATTTCTGCTGATGAGAAAAATATCCCTAGACCGATTCTTACCGTGTTCAGCGCTGAACTGGCAAGCAATTCCAGCTGCAGTGTGGAACCGATTTTTCACTGAGAGTCTCTGCATTATCCTGCCTTCTTGTGCATCTGTCTTAACAAGCCTTTTTGGGTGACTTGAATGAATTAATGCCATTGAAAAGCTGCAATATTTAAGAAATCACAGATTTCGAATGACCAGCTTCTCTTGCTATGGCTGAAAGTGCCATCCCTTTGGTCCTTATCTGGACAACCTCTTGTTGCATTGTTTAAGTCACCTTAGAGTGGCCAGCCATCTTACAATCTCAGTGAAAATTGGAGAAATGCTGCCAGTTAAACAGGGTTTGTCATATAATTAAGGAAATTGGCACCAGGTGCCAGATTGAAACCAATAACTTGGAGGTATCTGTAATTATTCTCTAATTTTGAGCTTTTTTAAATGTGATGTGATATAGGAAAACCCAACATGGTGAAATTTGACCATTTTTAGGTTTTGATACCATATGAAAGCTAGGTTCAGGGCTTTTTTTGGCTATCTTAAGTTGGATGTTAGCTATGATTTTCAAAAATAAATATGTTACATGGTTTATTTTGATAGGTTAACTGTTTTTGTGGTGTTAGAGAAAGCTCCTCCGCAGCGCGTTCTTAACATAAGAGAAAGACACAGTCTTTTCTGCTTGTTGCAATAAATCGCTATTTTTCTGCAGTAAACAAGTGAATTTTGCCAAGATATTTCTAGAGATGATAGACATTATACAAGATGTTATAGAATAATAATCAAATGAAAATGTCCCAGCGCAACATCCGATGGGTTTTCCTGGACTGCATCACAAATATCTCATTTAAGTTTTTTTATACTGTGCTTTAGAATCAAATTAATTTTTGAAATATTCTTAAAAAACTGCCCTTCTACTCCTGTTAAAATACCTTCAATAAGACTAAGCAGTGACCTTGGACCAGTGACTAATTTTTATCTCCACTGTATAGCAAACTTTTGAACTGTAGCATCATTAAAACATACATATTGCATTATATATATATATATATATATATATATATATATATATATATATAAAAATGGGTTTCAAAGAAGACAACCCATCTGTTTTTTTTTTTTGTTTGTTTGTTTTTTCCCCCCATTTAACAGAATCTTTAAAGACATCATCGGCTCTATTCATGAAACAGCAGATAAAAAGATCTGTTATTTTCTGTTCCATTTATTGATTCAACAGAACCTTTGAATCTATTAAAATAGATGGTTACTGATAGATAGATGGTTTCTGTTATCAATTCCCAGAATCATCATTAGATATTATTACCAAGAGATTTAAAAAATATTTCATACCAGCTGCTGTTTTTTTAATTATAAATAATTTTTATGCATGGTATTAAATGGAAGTCGCTGCTATTGTTTGTTATGTTTTTTTTTGTTGATTGCATTGTGTTACTGCTGGCTGTGAAACAAATTGCCTTTTGGGGATAATAAAGTTGACTTTGACCTTGAACCCTATACTCTATTCGGTTCCATTCAACAGGACTTATGATTACACAAATTATGTGTTCTATTCTATTCTACAAATAGAACCCTCACATATCAGGTCAAAAATCAACTGAATAGAACATTAGAGTGTTTTCTAACCTTGTTCCTGGAGGTACACCAACAGTACTTCCAATTTTCTGGAAATCCTCCTAATCAAACACACCTGATTAAACACATTAGTTTGTTAGTACAGACTCTGTGTGAAATGGATGGGTCAGATAAGAGTTAACCAAAATGTGTGCTGTTGGTGTGCCTCCAAGAACACTGCTTCAGAAGACAGAACTCTATTCCATTCTAGAAACAGATGGAACATAGAATATGATTCTAAAAACGCAAACCTGTAGGAACTTTTTCACAAGACGTGAATAAGTACATATCACTGCAGTTTCCAACAGAAATTAACACTAGAGGTGGTAAAACATTGAGCACTTGTACACAGTTAGATAACAGCTCCATATGTTTCACTTTCTGGGCATAACAAGCTTGCTTGGTAACTCAGCCGGAACAGAATTGTACTTAGGATTCGGAATCATTGGGTACAAATCCAGTGAAAATCAAGTCTCACAATGAAGGAGCTGAAAGATAAAAGAGATCGAAAAACAAGCTAAAATGGCATGTTTGTGATTTCATTTTGACGTCGCATTCGCTTTTGTGCATACTATCGGGTAGGTTTAGGTGTAGTGCAGATGGTGCGTTATTTCAAAGCGCCACAGAGTATTAGCGTTATAGCAACACTTAATGGACATTTCAAGTCAGAACTGCGGAAATGTACAAAAGTCACATTAAACATATTATATGTTCTTCTGTTCCCGGGTGGGGGAACATAGCGCCTTGCAAAAAAGTTCTCAAAGGTATGTTTTCATCATGGGATCAGGTTAAAAATTCAAATTCTGTTAAATGTCCATTTCGACAACCTGTCCAAACTGCTCCTCCACCCTCAAAGTCCTTGTCTCTAAGGACATAAGAGGTCAGACACGTAGCATTTAAAAAGGCAATTTGATGTAATAGACTATGGGGACCTTTTATAGCTGTGAGTGAAAGCAGTGTTTCAGTAACCTAATTTGACTCTTAAAGCATAAAAATGGAACACCACTGCTGAGCTCTGCTACATCTCCAGGTCAAGCAGTGAAGAAAATGCATTAACATTACTTAAACTTCAAAGACAATGACTGCAATCTTTCTCAGAGACCCAAAAGCACGAAAAGGCAGACAGCTCAAACTTTTTCTATTAACTTTTTAAATCAAATATATTTTCACAGTCAGATGTCAGAAGACCTTGAGGGGAAAACAGCCCTCTGAAACTACTCAATACTAGTTAAGCTGGCTATGAAGCGAAGTCAAGGCTATGTTTTTCAGTACAAATACTGCTGAAGTAAATTTCTTGTTTTATGGGCGTTTAGAAGTTTTATTAGAAATCAAGATAAACTGATAGAGAAAATGCTTTTTTGTGCTGTACACAAACAGAAGAAGCTGTACTCCGCTCTGAGCGATGTGATGATAATCACACACCGGCTGAGGAGAGAAAGAGAGCATGACTGATGCTTTCAATCTGCTCCGGGAGAGATAACTATCTGCTTACAGCATCACACCTGTTACAAACGGACACCGAAGAACACATATGCCATCATTCAGAGAGGCGATTTGCATATAGTTTGCTTTACTGTGTACTGTGAAGGGAGGAGGGAGATGCTAAACAAAGTAGCATATGGAACGCATAAACTTGAGAAAGGCGGTTTATAAGTTAAAAACAGCCTCAGGAAAAAAAAGAAAAAAAAAAAGGGGGAATGTGAGAGAAAGACATAAACTGTTGATCCCAAACCACAACTGACTTGAGGCAAACAAGAACATGCAAAAGTGTAGGAGGATTCTGAATTATATATATAACTGTTTAATGGTTAAATATCTCCTATTGCATCATGTTTTCCTTATTTTAGATTCATATTAAAGTGACCAAAAGTAAGTTAACAAAAACGCCTTTTCATCCCCATTTCAGCATCTCTCCTTAAGATCCGCAACAGGATAGGACACCAAAGCAGAATTATTCACCCCTCCAAATGGGGTCAGAAATGAACATTTCCTTTAAGGGGCAATATACCTACCCCCTGGATTTGATTTCCATAGGCATTTTTACATTCATGAGGGCAGTTTTTATAAACACTAAACCATTTGCTGTCTTTATTCGTAAATACTTAGATTTACTTTAATCAATATTTTAAACTGTTGTCAATAACAATAGACTGTATAAAATTTTATATAAATTATACAGTTGAAGTCAAAAGCTTACATTGTTGTTGTTGTTGTTGTTGTTTTAATGTGATAAGTTGTTTGTCCTGAACAGTTAAACTGTCCGTTGTTCTTCAGGTCCCATAAATTCTTTGGTTTTTCAGCATTCTTTGTGTATTTTTGAAAAATGATTGTATGATTTTGAGATCCATCTTTTCACACTGAGGGACAACTGAGGAACTTATATGCATCTAATACAGAAGGTTCAAAGACTCACTGATGCTTTACACCGTGTCCTAACTGTTCCAGCGACAAACTGTTTGGGTCTCCACACCAGACGCGACGCGGCAGAATCAGTCAAATATCACAGCCAATCAGAAGCGTGTGTGGGCGGGCTGTCCCTGGAATCGCACTGTACTCGCAACAAAATGGTTCATAATACAAGATAAGTTTATAATACAAGTCATAAATATTAACATTTAACATTATTAAATGTACTAGTGACTAATACAGTCTTTGTTATGCAATACATTTTTTGGTTTGCATTGAGTTCACGTTTGAACGTACATCTTTGCTTTCATTTATTTTCCAGATCTGAGGTAAACTATCTGTTGTTGCTTTCATTATGGCTATAAAGGTCACACAAAATGATATTCAAATGCACATCAGACACATTTAACTTTGAATAAAGCACATAATCAGTACCTGAGATTACCACTGTCATTAGTTTGAATGCCGCTGTTCCAGCTAGTTAAAAAAACTCTGATTTACATGGTAAAGATACCTTTTATTGTGTGACGTGGCCCTGCGGCGTGTGTAGTTAAGACATGGTGTCAGAAGGAAACACAATGTACAGTATTAAGAGCCGGGGGTGTAAACTTTCAAAAAGAATAAAGATGTGTACATTGTTGTTATTTTACCTAAATATCACTTTTTTTCCATCTAGTACTGTCCTTCGGAAGCTACAGAGATACTTATTTTGTATTCTGGAAAACATGCAAGTCAAATTGTCCCTTTTCAAAAACTGAGGCCTCGTTTTTCTTCTGAAGCATCAGTGAGCATTTGAACCTTCTGTAATAGTTGCATACGAGTCCCTCACTTGTCCTCAGTGTGAAAAGATCTCAAAACCTGAACAACTACCACAAAAAAAAAAAAAAAAAACACACAACAGCTATGGATCATACTGGTACAACACACTACTCTATTGTAATAAATGGCATTATTTACATTGTATCGGCACTGTGTTGTTTATGATGAGTAAATTTGCTGTACACATTGTTTTAACGCTGAACAGTCTACGCATCTCAACATACACTTTGACTGGTTGTAAGGCTCAGCGCTGTACCAAACAGCAAGTAAAAGCAATCTGATGCAGTGTGAGTGAATCTAAATATAATTCTGCGAATTGACACCTTCCATTAATTTTCACATTTCATTTTAATGGCGACAGCCATAATACATTGTTGAATTGTGCAGGGGCATTGTTTGCCCTTTTATCTTGAATTTATGGGCCATTTTTGTTCATTTTGGTGGCATTTTTAGCCACAAGCCATCATTAATTCCAACCCTGCCTACAATCCTGTTCCTTTCTCCTTTCTGATGCTGCCTTCACTGAGGAAAGCAGCAGCCATGCTCTCTCTCCCCCTGTGCTGACTCAGTCTCTACTCTGATAAGACTGTGAAGATTAAAGACATTTTAAAATAAGCTCCGGCACTGCAGTTAAATAAGCCTTTGGTTGTAAAAGAATCCAATTACCCTAAAATCAGTTCCATAGCTTCTCTCCTTTGTCTCTCCCCAGGAATGCTACTGTAGAAAGAAGACAAGCCACAGAGAATCAAGTTCACACTTCTGGCCTCTCACCTGACAAGATCCATAATTGTGCATTTATTTGGTAATACCCAAAACCACATAGGGGCTACAGCTCTACTTCATATCAATTCTTAATGTGAAGTATCAGGAAAAAAATCCTTTTTTTCACCTACATCTTCTAACCTACACACCTTCAAGAGCTCCTCAAGTAAGTGCTATAATTGCTGCACTTCCAAAGCCTATAGATTTAAATGCAGTGCCGTGAACGTTTGCCCTTCAAACGCACAGCAATGTCAGACATACTAAGAGCAGTAGAGATTCCCACAGCTCCACTCAAACATTTTTTCCCTCGTTTAAAGCCTTGAACGCAATTCACAAGACTCAACCATAAGCTGAAGTCAGTGTAACATTCCCAGAAACCCCCCCAACACACACGCAAAGGAAGCACGAAGACAATTCCATTAACAAAGGGAATTAGCCGTGAGCTTTCATCTCGCTCTCAGCCTGCTATCAGTCAGCCACAGATATGTGGGACAGTGGGACAGTGGCACAGTAGCATGGCAGCACATACAGTATAATCACAGGACTGTATGGTACAGGCTCAGAGCTCATATGAAGCCATATTTCCCATTTCTTAGTCACGGAATCAAACAAGCATGATCCAAACTCAGCCAAGAGTGAAGATCATGTGGATTAAAAAGGCGTACGGAGGAATATTGACCTACTACATTCTGCCTGGCAATGGTAATGGCTTGCAGTTCCATTTAGAGAAATTATGGAGGGAGATTAGGAGCTGATGGTTGTCTCGTAAAGCAGGATAGTAAAATTGAGAAATAAATTGCCTGAATTGAACACATCTGGCTACTGCTAAGAAGCAAGAATTTTAATGTAGGTCAAGACGTGGAAGGCATTACGAAGCCTTTGCGGTGGTCGTGATATGAGCCCAACAACACGTTGTTGTTTGTTGAATGCCGAGTACACTGAAAAAGAGTTGTAAAATGTGCTGTCTGTGGTTCTACAAGGCAGGGTTGACAAAACAGACAATTTTTTCATCATTCATTATGTTTGCATGTTTATGTGTCAGCTATCCACCATTTTCTTCAATGTGGAAGGAAGCCTATGGGTGAAACTTTCAGTTCATTATAGGGAAATAACAAGAAGAATAACAACGTGCAGTTAATGGTAAAACTACAAACCAGTGTGCTTATAATTAAGATAATACATGAAAATAATACGGTAAGACACACCAAATTGCAATATTAAGCAGCAAAATTAGCCGTTTTGTACAGGAACTAGATGAGACCGAAAGCCAGACCCATAAAAATCTAAAAATTAGGAAAGAAAAACTGCATGAATGAATTGTGATGGCAGCATCAGCAAGAATTGAACTGATAGTTAGAAACAAAATAATGTTTTCCCATGTGTGCAATACTTTTTCAGCTAATCCGTTTATGAATGTTTAATAACGTAAAGGTTTTATGGCAAAAATTAACCTTAATATTTGATACTAAATGTTTTAATAATTTAGAACAAAAGCAATTAAAAGACTGAATTAAAAAAAAAAACTAAATAATACATTTTAAACTAATTTTAAACATGAATTTTTAAATAAACTAAATAATATAAAATGTATACATTTTAAACTAATTTTAAATTACAACACTCAAAATAATAATTTAAAAAAATATATATATGTTTACACATTTTTGTATTAGCGCCAGAAAATTTATTTTTTTGACATTTATTTGCTTTGTTGTGTCATTTTTGTGCTTAACAGCCCCCATTCACTTTTAATTTTGGAACAACAGGAGCCAGGACATTCTGGCAAATATTTCCTATGTTCCTCAAAAGAAAAAAATCGTTGGAACAACATGAGTAAATTATGAAATTTTAATTTGTTGGTGAAATATTCCTTCAACATAAAAATCATATAAAATGGTATAACATTATAAAGTTAAAAGCAGTGCAAACTTTGGAATCCAGTTTCTGCCACTGAATTAAAAAAAAAAAAAAAAAAAAAAAACCTGCAACATTTAAACTCATAAGTCTGAGAGAAAAAAAAAGTCAATTGCGAGATATAAACACAAAAAATAATAATAATAATTCCCAGAATTGTGAGTTTTGACATTATAGCTTTATTCTGACTTCATCCACCAGTTTCACAGACAAGGCTTAAGCCTAGCCCTGGACTAAAATGTAAGTCTGAGCGGTTTCAACTGAAAGAAACTTGCACTGACTGATCTTAAAATATATCAGTGACTTTGTTTTGTCTCAAGATGCACACCAGTAATGTTTTAAACACATTTATAAAAATTACTTAAATGTCCTAATTGAACTATGGCCTAATCCTGTTTTAGTCTAATCCCGGTCTGTGAAACCGGGCCTATAACATGTAACTGTGCGTTAAGTCAGAATTGTGAGATATAAACAAAAAATTAAGAAAATAATTTTGAGAAAATATCACTATATATTTTACATTTTTTTCCACTTCAGAATTAGACATTAACACACAATTTTATACCTCACAATTCTGAGGAAAAAAAAGCCAATAGTCGCAATTTTGAGTTTTTTTTTTTTTTTAACACAATTAATAATTTAAATCCCATCATTTTTTCAGAATTTTGAGTTTATTTCTCTCAATTCTGACTTTGTAAGTTGCAATTGCGAGTTTATATCCCACGAAAAAAGTCAGAATTGTGAGATAAAAATGGGCATCCATAGCAAACCAAGACAGGTCAAACCAAGAATTACTGTATGACTGTGTGCATAATTAGTCAAATAAATTTCCAGTGGTGAGGAAAATAAGGCAGTTTGGCTTTGGACATTAGTAGAACAGTTGCAAATGCCAAATGGCAGAAATGAGATGCTGCTTTACTACTAGTCCCAGCATGAGACTGAGTGAACCAGGAATGAACTCCTGTATTTCCCTCTATCCTGTTTCATCGCTTTCTTCAGTTGTTCTCCACTGCAGTCTTTCTTTTCATCTCCCTCTCTGTCTAATAAAGCCATCAGCCTTTTTCGTTCCCTCTTTACAGCCACTTTACAGTCCCATCCACCCCTGTTTTTTATTCCACCATTCAATCACCAACATTTCCAGCAGTTTCTTCTTGACCTCGTTCATTGCTGTCTGTTTCTTACTGGCTTCTTTACGGCCTACACTGAGAGAGTCCATAACTGTTTTATAGACGACTGCATTAAGTCAAACACAGCCTTCACCCACACACACCCACACACCAAAATTGGTACAGACGAAGACCTCTGCTGAAACAGCATTTGCTAACCAACTTTGTATCTATAATGTGATGCATGTGGGGGTAAATCAAACAGGGAAGAAACAAGGGTGGGACTTGATTTTATCCATCTGCAATCGATTGGATTGTGAGAAATGGGGGTGGGGGGTTACATACAAGAAAGGAGACCTAAAAGTAAGTTTGTAGTTGATTGTGAAGGACAAATTCTTTCTAATCTCCAAAAGAGGATTTCTGACTGGTATGTTCAAGTTCACAATCAAGGAAATCTCATTTTATCCTTATGAACACTTATAGTTGGGTAATCTGGATATATTATGCATGGTAACAAAAAATTTACTTGGATTGCCTAACGTCAGCCTACAATGATTCCTAAAAAGCAAGTTGGCAATTATTTGGCATTACCCAATAGCCCAGGGTTGTCTATGAATGGGTTGTGAGAATGTAGACTATGAAAGGGCATTAAGAAAGTAAACAGGGCTCCATTTACACATTTTTACTCACATTTGACCCATATTGGATATTGTTGCAGGCATTTAAAAATGCACAAGATCAGTTATTCAGGCATCCATTCTGAGCCACTTTCGAATGTGGTTTTAAATCTGAGATGTTTCCGATTTAAGGACATTTGATCATGTACATCTGATTCTAGACTGTGTGATAGCCTTATAGCAGACCTGTCTAGAAGCGCTTGCAACAAAAACTCAATGCTTTTCTAGTTAAAGCAGATATTTTGAATTATTGTGTTGGTCCATCCACTTCTGCCTTCTATAGACAGAAATGTATTGTTTTAATGCATTTTTAAGCATTGTGGTTTAAAAACAAGTGAGCCTTTCAAACACAATCAGCAGTAAAAAAAATAAATCATTTCGCTCTCTGAGAGACTCTGAGAACACTGTCAGAGAGGCATGTGCACGTGAATATGGTGCTCATAGAGCACAAGAGTATAGTTATTTTTGCCACTTTATAGACCTTAAATGTTTAAATACACACACTTGTGTCAAAATGCCCATCTTCGCAATTATCCTTGTAAACACAGTTATTCGGGTCTTAAGTGAAAGCAAACAGCTGAGAAAGAAAACATGGTGCAACAGTATATTGAATCTGGGCAGCTCTTAAAGTGACAGCAGTCTAACATTCCTGCTGTCTGTCATTCATGTTAAGCATGTTAATCAATGCTTATGACAAAATCACTTTTGTAACTTTAATAAAAATATATATTTAAACTGACACAGTGAAGAATATGCAGCATTTTTATACATGTGATTGCTTTATACACTGTATGTAGCAGTTCGAATTTATTTGTTCTACTGTAGTTTTATTGTCCTACTGCTTGTAGTTTCTTATTCTCATTTAATTGATGACTTTACTTGTTTACTTGTCTTCAATGAGCTTTAGTTTTGTTTCTTTTTGGCTAGTATTAGTTTTTTGTGATATTGACATTGGTTAAATTATACAATTTCTATATTGTGTTATATAATCACTACTGTGGAATAAAATTACTCAGACTGGCATAAGAAAGTTTACTTCTATAATGCTTGTTAAATGAGTTTAAATGTGTGTAATATTGTAAATTATGCTGTATTCACCCAAATAAATTAAATTAGTCTTGCTTATTAATTGTTCATCTTTTGATTATTGTTGTTGCCTCAAGTCGTTCTGTGTGTGATTTTTCATTTCCAAAATATGTAAAGTATTTTTTAAACAATAGTTGACTAAAATAAAACAACCAAGCATGCTGGGTAAAAACATTTAACCCAACCACCTGCATGTGTTCTGTCCAATAATGACCCAGTGATGGGTTGCCAAATAACCCAAGTTGGGTTGTTTTTAACCCAGCATTTTGTGAAGTGTAGTAAAAGCCAATGGAAAATTGAGCTTGGGCAGGTCATAATTGTAAATGGAGAGAGTGAATGTAAACAGACAGGACCAAAAAAATAAAAAATAAAAAAATAAAAAATAAATTAAAAAAAACAATTGTAATGTAATCAAAAGACTGGATCTGTGTCTTGCATGAAGTATCCAACATAAGAGGCCATTCTCACAGAACTATTTTTTGTATTAAAAAAAAGTGTGTGTTTTTTTTTTAAAAAAAGATTACATTTTCACTTGAATGCTGTTTTTTTACTATGCAATGAAAATAAATGCAAAAGCCGGTCATTTTTTTACATAATGGCATAAATACATCCACTACTATTGTCAGATCTAGTCTATTTTGTACAGTACTGATGTTCACACACATGCAGTGTGTGATGGGTGCTGGCTGAGTTGGTGACACCTCTGACTGATTCCAAATATGTCACTCATGTTTGACTGAATGGCAGGAATAATGGGATAGAGAAGGAGACGGGTGAGGTTTCCTCCTTTCTCTTGGTTGCTTCTGTGTCTCCGCTTCCAGGCTGTCAAGGTATTGATTTACACTGGAGTATCGTACAAGCTTCTGTTAATATAAGAGGCAAGGGAATAGGGAAGCATAAATTAGACAGGGAGCACTTGCTCTTTGTCTTTCAAACATAAACATACTCAACTTCGTGAACACACAGAGGATGCAGTGACTGTAAATATCTTTTCTTTCTTTCCACTTACAAGACTGATGGGATCAGACAAACCCAAATGTGAAAGACTTCCGTAAGCATGCACTTGTCTCCTGTACTACATCTCAAACCTTCAGAGGGATCTGAGAAGTGCAGTAGTCACACACATAAACATGCTCTACAGAAACACACACACACACACAATGTTCTGCTGGCTTTGCACCTGAGTGTGCGACCTTGCGCATCCTCTCACTGTTTGCCTCTGGCAATGGCCACCACTGAGTCTCTGTCCGCTCAAACACACAGGAAGGAAGGGTAATGGTGAAGAGAGGAGAGGGAGGAGTACATGCTAGCACAATACACTGTATTATTTTTATTCAAGTATTGCAGGCAAAATCTTTTTTTTTTTTTTTTATTGTGAGAGCTATAAGATCTACACACACTTAAAGGAATGTTTTGCTGTTTTGCCAAAGCTTTTTGTCATTTTAACTGAATGCTTTCAGTTGCTGAAAAGTCTAGCACTAAAAACTAACTTGGCATAGAAAGTAGGCCTAGCTAGTTCAAAGATATGAAATTTATGTATCTCCACCTCTCACCTTAAATAAAGATGAAACCGTCATGCCTGCGCAACTGTATCCAAACACTACACTAATATTCAGTTCATTAAATAACTAATTTAACTACAAACTTGTTTTAATAACAACAAATTGGGTTCAACTTTATATTAGGTGGCCTTAACTATCACATACTTATTGTGTTGATACTGTATTTTAAAACACTTTTGTTGCTATTGAGGTGGGATACAGGTAAGGTTAGGGACAGGTTTGGTCGTATGGGTAGGTGTAAAGAATAGGTTAACAGTGAATTTTTTTAATGTTTTCTTTTTTCTTCTGACCAACCTTGCATTTATTTAAACCAAAGTACAGCAAAAACTGTAACATTTTGAAATAATTTTACTATTTAAAATAACAGTTTAATAGACATTTTCTAGTTGAATATATTTTAAAATGTCATTTATTCCTGTGATTTCAAAGCTGAATTTTTAGCATCGTTACTCCAGTCACATGATCCTTCAGAATCATTCTGATATTTTGATTTGCTGCTCAAAAAAACATTTATTAAGATGATGTTGAAAACAGCTGAGTAGAAATATATATATATATATATATATATATATATATATATATATATATATATATACAAACAACTGTTTTAAATATTGATAATGATGATAATAATAATAATAATAATAATAATAATAATAATAATAAATGCTTCTTGAACAGCAAATCATCATATTGAAAAGATTTCTGAATTGGTGACACTGAAGACTAGTAATGATGCTGAAAATTTAGCTTTGATCACAGGAATAAATTTTATTTTTAAATATATTTAGATAGAAAGCAGTTATTTTAAATAGTAAATAATATTTTACAATATTACTGCTTTTGATGTATTCTGTATCAAAAAAATATATTTTTTTAAAAACATAAAAATATTACTGTTCAAAAACGTGTCTGTACACAATAAGTGCATTGTAACAAATGATTAATGTAAATGTAAGTACAAAGTAGTTAAGGTCACTGAATATAAAGTAGGAGCACAAAATTTAATATGTGTGACCCTGGACCACAAAACCAGTCTTAAGTTGCACAAAATGTATTTTGTAGCAATAGCCAAAAATACATTGTATGGGTCAAAATTATTGATTTTTCTTTTAGGCCAAAACCATTAGGATGTTAAGTAAAGACACAATTTTGCAAATTTCTTATCGTAAATATATCAAACTCAACATTTGATTAGTAACATGTATCACTAAGAACTTTTGGACAACTTTTTTTTGCACCCTCAGATTCCAGATTTTCAAATAGGTGTATCTCGGCCAAATATTGTCCTTTCCTACAATAAAATAAAATAAGATCAAATATCAACGCTTTGACTGGTTTGACTGGTTTTGTGACTGGTCCAGGGTCACATTTATTTTAGAATTTTCTGCTCAAATTGCTGCCGCATTCCCACAATAGTATACTGTATATTAATAAAAACACTTAATATTATAATTAAAATATTTATTAGAATAAACAAGGAAAATAACAGCGTAATAAGTAAACAATCTTATTCTGTTTCCTCTATTTGTACACAAATGTTAGTGTTGGCAATACATCAAACTCACTCGTTACCCAATTTAAATTAACATTTGTCTTAAATACATAGAAATATAAGGTTTATTAATCTTCAAACTACTATTTGACCAAAACTGGAATGCAGTCACATCTAAATTAATTTATCTATGTAATCTGCAACTGGTTATTTATACATGCCCCAAATATTAACAGGGTTGTAAACCCATAAAATAACTGGTGGAAAAATAGCTTTGAATATTTATTTGACCTCCTGGGGTCAACAACATTTTCTGTAAGTTATGCAAAAAAAAAAAAAAAAAAAAAGTGGACCTATTTTGCACTCTATCCATGGAAAGTGCCACAAACAAACAAAAAAATAAAAACAGCAAAAGCATAATATAATCGACTAAAAGCGACAGAGGGGTGTGTGGGTGTGCGTTCAAATGAGCAAAACATACAGAGGAAAAAAAACATTAGAGATGAAGGAGAATTAGACTATCTGAATAAAGATGAAAAGAGAGGGCTGGTTGAAAGGGACGAGTTTAACAACTGCCTTTCATCTGCAGCTGGCAACACAAATGCTTCCTGATTACCACCTTCTCCCACATCAGCATCTCCATCCTCCCAGCCACCATCGCGACATCCGTTTGTCTAAAACACTCCCCTTCCCTCTCTCCATTATCCTACCTGACACTTTCTCTTGTACAGGCGTGTTCACGACCACACGCCCACCACAAATACAAAGATACAAACCAAAGAGGGATCCTGCAGAGGCTGTCAGACTGTCACCCACCGGCCGTCTGTCTGAAAGCGAGCAGACTCCCCCAGGAGGTTCCTACACACCTGCAGCAGCAGATCCAGCAGCCGCCGGTCAACTTTTACACTGCTGCCGCATCCTGCTGCAACTTCACACATACACACATGCACACAAGCCAACATCATGACAGCTCGTCATCTGCACTGGACGGTTATATGCATTTGTTGTATGCAATAAGCACCCACGAATTTTGATTCATATCTGCTGCCTTAACCTCCATGCAGATACACACCCTACATCACACGCAATTCCTCCTGCCTCTCAATCACTCTCTCCAGCAAACGGACGAAATGACATCATTGACAAATGACATCATTGACGAAATGACATCATGGGCAGATGCATGTATGGAAAGACGCGTCTCCCGCGGCTCGTTACTCACAGCATTTGATGAAATGATAGTGTGACATTTTCTCCGCGGATCACACAGCTACAGGTTCGGGCTCTCCGGTGCGGTGCTGTAGTAGTAACCGGTGCGATACATCATTCAGAGCCCTGCCGGTGATATTCGCTTCAGCTCCCCGTGCATTATTAAAGGGCGATCGGGTTGCAGAGGCGGTTGTGGTTGTAGTGAAGGAGGAGCGGTGGATGGATAAGGTGACGGCAACCGCTCGCTGTCTCTCCTATCAGCAGCCTGCAGTCGCGTCGACTCGACTCCACCGTGCCGCTCTATGA
This sequence comes from Cirrhinus molitorella, assembly GCA_033026305.1. Classification (NCBI taxonomy): domain Eukaryota; kingdom Metazoa; phylum Chordata; class Actinopteri; order Cypriniformes; family Cyprinidae; genus Cirrhinus; species Cirrhinus molitorella. The sequence goes on along the minus strand of CM065122.1, from coordinate 30,911,325 downwards.
CCATGACCGCCACACGTGCTATTGTAGCGCCGCTGATTGACGCGTCCTTAACCCCGCCTACCGCTGCACACACCCCTCTCGCCTCAGTGAAAGACGGATGGTGAGGAATAGAGGAGAGAGTGATGAGAGGAGGTAGGAGGTTTGGGGAAGGAGAAGAGAGGGAAGAGGGGAGGGGAGTGGATGAAATTTGGGTTTAGACTGAGGGAGAGAGAGGCTTTGGTAAGTTACTGCAGTGCGGCTATCTGACACGGTACGCTGGGAGCGCGAAATGCGGCGCGGGAAATACCGAACGGTTAACATATTTAAATGGAAGCATGTTATGATTAGCTTTTACGTTGATAATTAGGCTATAAATGAAAAATAATTAGTTGTCTAAAATGCAGAATGCACAATCACACAGAATATTCTTTTTCTAAATAGCTGGCATCCTAAGGTAATGTGCATCTGGAAAAATGTCCATTTATCTCATTGGTTATAGTTTGCTTGATGCTGTGGAAGTACTAGAAACAACTGTCACTCAGTTCTTAAGACTTTTTTTTATAACGAGCCAATTATCTGAGCTGAAAATGTCACGTGATTAATGACTCTGTATGAAAATGACATCATAACAACAGTGTAGGTGTATTCAACTATATACACCACTGTTAGGGCTGTGCGATATTGAAGAAAAATGCAATAACTCATTAAAAAATGCAATATTCGATATGCGATATGATAATGCTTAAAGTGCCACATGCATGAGTCAGTTCTGTGAACCTTTATAGCAATCTTTTGATCATTTATATGTATGCATCAAGAGCTCCTGTAAAACCACAACAAATTCCTTGTTTCCACACACTTGGCAAATAAAGCTCATTCTGATTCTAATAAGCACTTCTACAAAAACTTATGAAAGTGAACGGTAGTGTTTTAGTCTAGCATAAAATGTAATTTTAACATTAGTGTAATCATTTTAACATCAGTATAGGAATAAAAATGAAAAAAAAAACAATCTATACTCTATGAATTCATTATGCACTGATTCTTATTTAAGCTACAAAAGTTATTTAGGCAAGAGCAGTGAGTGATTTTATTTGTCTTTAGTTCATGGCCCCAAATATTGCAAGCTGTAGCGATATATTGCAATATGTCCATTTGTGAGATTTCGATAATTTAGATATATTGCACAGCCCTAAACACTGTGCAGAACAATCTGCTTCTGACTTGAATGAGTGCATTTCAGTCAGCGCACAGTGCATTTGAGACAGCGACAACTTGCCAAATCTTTAACCCAGACAAATTCAAACACACCTATTAGTTTAAAGGGCCTTTTCATAAATTACCCTATAACCTTATATAACTCACTTTTTGAGGGTACAGCCCTCACTGCCCTTTAAGTCGAATACACCTAATGGTGTCTGCTGGACTAAGCACTGTCATTGTTGCATGATTTTATTTTCACCACCTGCAAACTCACCAAGAGCTCATAAAAGGCACTTTACCTCCTCGGGGCTCCACGTTTGCCCTCTGCTCATTTTGTTTTGGATACACTGCTCGTTCCGTGTTGTCAAATCATGTTTCAGTGTTGCATCTTGTCATTACATCTTGTTTTTGGTTTGTTTAGAAGTATTTGGTCCATATTGCATTCATATTTTATTCGAACCGCACCAGAGTTCGCTTGGAAGCGGACCGAGACCCATTTTTTTGAGTTCTCGCACTTGTTTGGTGTAGTACCAGGGTTTGGATGGCAACGTTCGCACTTACTCAGCTGAACCTCACTAACAGAGCAATCGCAGCAGAGTTTGAACACACCCCAAATTAACACATTCATTCACATTCATTCATTCGCTCATTTAGTGGACTGTGTTAGTGGTATAATAGGGAATACTGAATGAAGGGTATAGGGTACAATTGACCTATCGCTAAGCCCCTCCCATAGAACGCAGATGAGCCAATGGCAGTTGAGTATCAGCTGCACAGAGATGGAACTCTGACATTTGTAGGTTGCAGTGCCATAGAGAAACATTGGTAGATCCGAAGCTCTCGTTGTTTTAATTGTGTTTATGCTACAAAAATAATAAAACGATGTGCCTGAGGTATCTGTAACACTGATTCCAGGTATCCTGAAAGAATTTGGAATTTATTTGATTATTTAACATTTATTTTCTGGTAGTCATACTCTCATTAAGTGGCCTTTTCATCTGCTCAAGCAGATATTGTTAATATCTCTGGCTAAAACTAGCTAACGTTAAAGTTAGTGAGTCCATGCTAACGTACACACCTCAGCTAACTATTCTCACGTCATGTCCAGTGTAGGTCAAAAACACATAAACGAAGGTCTACATTTCAGTGCCTCCTCCTATTAAACTGGTTAAATGTAAAATAATTAATCTTACACTGCAGTACATAAACAGTGTTGATCCTGGATGTTGTCATCTGCAATCGTGACGACCGTAACATGAGATTTCTACTCTTTGCATTGTGATCTGTAAACCCTCGATTTCAAATTAAACATGTTACACACCATATTTATTTTAAAATCATTTATATATCTCTCATGGCATATTAAAACCCTACTTGAATGCTCCTCGACAAGAGGTGGTCCTTCTGTGTGCAAACTTGATCAAAAACATCTTTGGACAAGGTTTTTCACACTGACAGCTGTCATTGTAATACAGGTCCTTCTCAAAAAATTAGCATATTGTGATAAAGTTCATTATTTTCTGTAATGTACTGATAAACATTAGAATTTCATATATTTTAGATTCATTACACACAACTCGAAGTAGTTCAAGCCTTTTATTGTTTTAATATTGATGATTTTGGCATACAGCTCATGAAAACCCAAAATTCCTATCTCAAAAAATTAGCATATTTCATCCGACCAATAAAAGTGTTTTTAATACAAAAAAAGTCAACCTTCAAATAATTATGTTCAGTTATGCACTCAATACTTGGTCGGGAATCCTTTTGCAGAAATGACTGCTTCAATGCGGCGTGGCATGGAGGCAATCAGCCTGTGGCACTGCTGAGGTGTTATGGAGGCCCAGGATGCTTCGATAGCGGCCTTAAGCTCATCCAGAGTGTTGGGTCTTGCGTCTCTCAACTTTCTCTTCACAATATCCCACAGATTCTCTATGGGGTTCAGGTCAGGAGAGTTGGCAGGCCAATTGAGCACAGTAATACCATGGTCAGTAAACCATTTACCAGTGGTTTTGGCACTGTGAGCAGGTGCCAGGTCGTGCTGAAAAATGAAATCTTCATCTCCATAAAGCTTTTCAGCAGATGGAAGCATGAAGTGCTCCAAAATCTCCTGATAGCTAGCTGCATTGACCCTGCCCTTGATAAAACACAGTGGACCAACACCAGCAGCTGACATGGCACCCCAGACCATCGCTGACTGTGGGTACTTGACACTGGACTTCAGGCATTTTGGCATTTCCCTCTCCCCAGTCTCTGGCACCTTGATTTCCGAATGACATGCAAAATTTGGACCACTGAGCAACAGTCCAGTGCTGCTTCTCTGTAGCCCAGGTCAGGCGCTTCTGCCGCTGTTTCTGGTTCAAAAGTGGCTTGACCTGGGGAATGCGGCACCTGTAGCCCATTTCCTGCACACGCCTGTACACGGTGGCTCTGGATGTTTCTACTCCAGACTCATTCCACTGCTTCCGCAGGTCCCCCAAGGTCTGGAATCGGTCCTTCTCCACAATCTTCCTCAGGGTCCGGTCACCTCTTCTCGTTGTGCAGCGTTTTCTGCCACACTTTTTCCATCCCACAGACCTCTTGCTTGAGGGTGTCAATGATGGCCTTCTGGACAGCAGTCAGGTGGGCAGTCTTACCCATGATTGCGGTTTTAAATAATGAACCAGGGTGGGAGTTTTTAAAAGCCTCAGGAATCTTTTGCAGGTGTTTAGAGTTAATTAGTTGATTCAGATGATTAGGTTAATAGCTCGTTTAGAGAACCTTTTCATGATATGCTAATTTTTTGAGATAGGAATTTTGGGTTTTCATGAGCTGTATGCCAAAATCATCAATATTAAAACAATAAAAGGCTTGAACTACTTCGAGTTGTGTGTAATGAATCTAAAATATATGAAAGTCTAATGTTTATCAGTACATTACAGAAAATAATGAACTTTATCACAATATGCTAATTTTTTGAGAAGGACCTGTACAGTGGGAAACTCTGTTTGTTTGTCCGAGGCAGCAACAGTAACTAAGGGGGGCGGGGCTTAGCGATAGGTCAATTTCATATACAGCCACGGAAAGTCCTTCTAACTCTTGAATTGGTTACTATTAATAATTTGTGTAAAAAAAAAAATATTATTACAAAGTATCTGCAAAAAAGATGGTCTATGGTGTAGTTATGACATCTACCAGCAGGGGCCACTGTGCTAATCAGTCAATCCTTGATCCATTAGTGGTGCACAACAAATCTCAGAGGTAGTGGTGATGTCATTGGAATTCAGCAGGAATGGATTCAACCCTAAAATGGAGCTGAAAGTTCAATGCTCTCGCTCGTTAAGTCATCTTGTTAAAATAACATCTTAAAGGTGACATCGGATGCCCATTTTCCACAAGTTGGTCTTCAAGAAATGTCTTTGTGTCAAATTTCTCAATGGTTGTGTAAAACCATTAACACTTTTTTTACCTTGTAAAAAACAGCTCTGTCCACTGCGGCCCATTGCGGTGCATGTCTCTTTAAATGATAATGAGCTACTGTTCACTCTCTCTTCCTTTTTTGTGTATTTGGTGGTGCATTACCATCAAAACCAAAACGAATTCACTGCGTCCTCAGTGGCTCTTATATGTTCACTTTTACATCGAACTACAAAACACCTGCATTGCTTACAAGACAATGTCGCTACAGCTGCTCGAGCACGGAGAAAATGTCGGACAGCGTACAACAGGCTGAGGGCTAAAATATGCTAATACAGGACACAAAATCAAAACAGCTTGATAATTGAGACTGTTTAGGTTTTTTGGGGGGTAAAAAAGGAGTGAATGATTTTTTTATAATTCTAGAGGTTGTGTCCACACACTGCTAAGACACATTTATATGTGGACACCATGTAAAAGTGAATTTTGCATCCGATGTCCCCTTTAAATACTGTTTCTAGGTGTTTCCACTATTCATTTATTGCACAACTTTAAGCCAAGCTTTTAAAAACTTACAGTGTACACTACAGTCTCCAGGCTCATGGCATCCACCAACATTTTAATGGTTCAGAAAAGATGAATCTGGCCAACAGAGATTTCAGTATAGAGACAAGTTTTTTAGTAGTACTACTATATTATATACTATATTAGGCTCAACAGAGTTGGTAGATAAAGGCATTATAAAATAAACTCTGTAGCACTTTATAAATGATTTCTGCACATGTCTACACTGCAACACTTCTAAACAATAATACCATCTATATTTGAAGGGGGTGATGTGTTGCGGTAAAACAGAAAACGAACGAGAGACTACTTGTGATATCAGCCTCATGAAACACTGAATTAACAGTGAGAAATGTGAGACATTTATTGTACATAAACCAACCATTTAGTTTGGTTTGCGGGACAATGCAGAAACAAAACGCCCTAGAATGCAGTGTCATTTATGGTAAAGGGCGTATTTTGTTGTGTCTCATTGCTCACTCTCAGTGTTGACAGAGTCCTGACAGCTTAACTGCTCAGCAATAGTGTTTAACTGGCCACAAATTACTTCTGACAAGCTTCATCTCCCTTCTGCTCTGGGTTAACGCCTTCGTGCATGCACAGGAAATTGCAAACATGCAAGGTCTGCAAATTTCATGTGACGTGTGTATGTAAGGTTGTGGAAAGCACATCAGACTGATTACATTGCATTTCCATCACCATTTTGACCAGTGAATCTGGTTCACTGTGTGTTGGAGTGTATGCTGGTATGACTGTACATGAATGTGTGCATATCTCTGTCTTCTTGCCAAACACCTCCACACAAACCCACACATAAACTCTGCTTTATGAAGAGAAAAAACAACCGTGAGAGCAAGAGAAATGGAGAAAGAGACCAAAATAAAGCCTGTCATGTGAATCCAGGTCACAGATTTAACCCTCCTCTTCCTGCATCTGCTCGGAGTGCCGAGATTCATTTGCAGTAAAATTCATATGCCATAGATGGATATTGCAACAATGTTCTAACCGGAGGAGTCTTAAATGATTCAAAGAATCATAAAACCCAAATCCCATTAATCCACAAGACTCAAATCCATATTTACATCATTTACACAGATAATTAACTTATTCGCACGGACCGTACACAGTATGCTTCAAAATAACATTTTAGAGTGATGGTTGTTTGTGAGGAAGCGGTTCGATCACTATGACCACATTACTAAATGAAATACTTTATAAATAATTTTTATGGTGAGGGGACGCATTTGAAAGGATGCGTCTTTCTCGCCGCTATCGTTCGCAACAGATGCGCTCACCCAGCGCCCTTGAGCAGACGGAATGAAAAAGAAGCAGTATGGGGGGAAAGACAGATGGAAGGGTGGGTGACAGATAGAGATATGAAGGCAAAAAATGAACGAGGAATGGACTGGAGGAATATTTAATGCAGCTTTTGATTTTAATATATTCACTTTGTGACTAGAGACACTGGCGACAGAGATGACCTGACAGAAACATGAAATGTGAGAGACTGCAACAAAATAAAACGAGTGGGAAAAAATTTAATTGTAAGTATGTAGAAAAAACGGTCAGGTGTCATGTGGAGGATGAACGAGGAGCGCAAGATCAAGATCGGGTGCAAAACAAGTCTTTAATAAACAAATCCACCACAGATAATCCAAAAGAGCCAGGCAAGGAGACACGCACACAAAGACGAGAACGGACAACCAAACACTGAACAGAATCCAACTAAAGTAGGGTGGTTAACGAGACACAGACAGGTGAGTGTGATAAACTAATAATGACTCAATGAGGGGAAGAACAGGAACAAAACCAAATAAGGGCAGACAGGAAGTGGAACAAAGGGAGTCCAGGGTGGATCAGCTGGAGGGAGAAGACAGGAGGGATCTGGCGCAGGAGGAGCCAGGAGAGACCCAGGCCACAAAATCCGCAGTGGGAAAGCTACCCAATCACAACACACTTTGTTTTTCGGAAGGCAGGCCTTTCTTAAACCCGGAACTAATCAACCCATTTGTGCCAGGCTGGGGAGAAAGCTGTTGTAATAATGTAAATTATGTGATAAATAATGTTACACCCCTAAAACAAAATCAAGATTTCGCAAAAGAGCATAATAGGACCCCTTTAAATGCATGTTATTGTGAATGGTCAGTGTTACATTTTTTATCATTTTTAATCAAAATGTAATTCGAAATTCCAGTGAAAACAACAGACTTCTCCAATGATTTAGTTCACTTAAACCCTGCGTCTTTCTTACAAATGACTGCAAGCTTGCATTCATTTTTGAGTAATGCCCCATCTCAAAATCTAATCAACAAACAATTAAGTCCCCATGCTGCATTTGTTTTTTTTGTTTTTTTTATTTATTTTTTGGTAACCTACTTTTGGAAGCCTGTTTCCACCACTAAATAAAAAAAAAAGGTTATTACGACTTTTTATCTCACAATTCGACTCGAAATTGCAAGTTATAAAGTCAAAATTGTGAGATATAAACTCACAATTGCGAGATATAAACTCACAATTGCAAGAAATTGTGATTTTTTTTTACTTTGTCTCACAATTTTGATGTTTTCTTGCAATTCTGAACTTTTTTCGCAATTGCAAGTTTATATCTCGCAATTTTGACTTTTCCTCGTTTTTTTCTAACTGTGAGATATAAACTCGATATAAATTGTAAGTTATAAAGTATAATTTTGAAGGTGGAGAAAGACTGTTATGTTCTCAGAATTGTGAGTTTATAAGTCGCAATTGCAAGCTATAAAGTCAAAATTGTGACATAAACTCACAATACTGACTTTTTTCTCAGATTTGCATAATAAAAATCCACAGTTGCAAGAAATATAGTCAGAATTCACAAATCACAATTCTGACTTTTTTTCTCGCAAATGCGAGTTTGTATCTCGCAATTCTGACTATTTTTTTCTCAGATTTGTGAGATATAAACTCAATATAAATTACAAGATATAAAGTCCAATTTTGAGAAGAAAAAAGACTGACAATTTAGAATTTTTTGTCAGAACTGTGAGTTTATATCTTGCAATTATGACTTTTATCTCAGAATTGTGAGTTTATATCTTAATAAGTCACAATTGCGTGAGACATAAACTCACAATTCCGAGAAACAAGTCAGAATTGCGAGATATAAACTCACAATTCTGACTAAAAAATTCTAAATTGTGAGTTTACATCTTGCAATTCTGACTTTTTAACTAGCAGTTTCGAGAGTACGTAAGCCAATTCTAACTTAATATCTTAGAACTGTGAGATTATATCTCACAATTCTAAGAAAAAAAAAAACAGAGTTGCAAGATAAATGGTCGCGATTACTGTTTTTTTATTCAGTGGTGGAAACAGGCTTCCATCTGTATTCTGCTCTGATGTGCATCACAATAGAAGACTACTACTGTCACTACTTCCATTTCAATGCATAAAAATAAAAAGTACACTCAAATATTGGCTAAAATAGTCATTTTTAAATGTGATGGAAGTCTCAGCAAACAACAGAGAGATATTAACCAGGAGGAAAAACATAAGAGATTGAAAATGCTCAGAGGAAGGGTGGTAGACATCTTCCCCTATGGATGTGATCTCAGAGAAGGTCACGTTTCATGGATGAGCAACAGAGATTATATACATCACTTGAGGGGACAAAAGACCCTTAACCCCATCTTCTCTCACCAGACAGAATCACCCAGTAGAGAGCAAAGGATTTGAGAAGGACCCATCCACACATACAGAACTAACCATAAGACAAAATAACTGAATTTACACAAATTTTCCCACTCAAAAGTTTACATTTTTAATGTTGCGTTGCTACCTCAAGCATCGATGACTGTAGCTTTTGTAATAGTTGTGCATGAGTCCTCCTAAACAGAAGAAATTGTCTTATATGTATAGTCGAAATCAAAAGTTTACATACATTTTGCCAGAATCTGCAAAATGTTAATTATTTTACCAAAATAAGAGCGATTATACAAAATGCATGTTATTTTTTTTATTTAGTGCTGACCTTAATAAGATATTTCACATAAAAGACGTTTACATATAGTCCACAAGAAAAAACTAATAATTAAATCTTTAAAAATGACCCCATTCAGAAGTTTACATACACTTGATTCTTAATACTGTGTTGTTACATGAATGATCCACAGCTGTGTTTTTGTTTTAGTGATAGTTGTTCATGAGTCCCTTGTTTGTCCTGAACAGTAAAACTGCCTGTTGTTCTTCAGAAATATCTTTCAGGTCCCACAAATCCTTTGGGTTTTCAGCATTTTTGTGTATTTGAACCCCTTCCAGCAACGACTATGATTTTGAGATCCATCTTTTCACACTGAGGACAACCGAGGGACCAACTATTACAACTATTACAGAAGGTTCAAACACAGTGATGCTCCAGAAGGAAACACAATGTATTAAGATAATTTGAATTTGAAGATCAGGGTAAATGTAACTTATTTTGTCTTCTGGGAAACATGTAGGTATCTTCTGTAGTTTTTGAAGGGCAATACTAAATGAGGAAAACATGATTTTTAGGCAAAATAAGAAAAATTGACACAAAAGTTTACCCCCGGCTCTTAATGCATTGTTTTTCCTTCTGGAGCATCAGTGACCATTTGAACCATTTCAGTATGTAAATCTATGAAAAAATAGGGGAAAATAAATGTATAAGCATGTAGACTATGCATTGTTACAAAAAATTAAATTCACATATGACAAAACATGAGCAAGCCAACATGTCTCCTCCAGTCAGTGCACTTGAGTCCACCTTGGTCAAAGGTCACAAAAGAGTACTCTCTATGCCAGTGAGTCAAGACCCAGAGAAATAAGATGTGATGTTTCCCTCCATCTGTGCGCTATGAGAAATGTCAGACCTTCAAGTTGGAGATGAGAGAAAGCCAAGTGCAGGGAGGGAAACGGGTCTCCTCTGTCAGACCAATAAAGGATCGGAGAGAGGGGTGTCATTTGAGGTAAATGTCAAGCCTGAGAGGAAGTAACAGAGATAGAGAAAGAAAGCATACGAGAGAGAGAAATTACCCTATTTCCAAATGATGAGATGAGGTATGAGTCTTGGCGTATATATTAAGCTGTCAAGACTAGTATGGAAAAACACACTTATCAACAGCTGTCAGTCTTACAGACCTTTCACTGCCTTTGGGCAAAGAAGCCACTACAGTAATAAACCGAACACTGATCACGAGTATGAAGGACTTGCCATCACTACATCAAAACCTCTGAGAGCACATGCTGAGTAGCACAAATCAATATACATAATTTGAAAACTGAGCAAAAGGGCAAAATCTACAGCTGAAACTGAACACAATAGTATATTTAAAGAAATATATCAACAACAGCAACAACAAAAAAAAAAAAATTTATTTGTCAAACTGATCTCATGTCGAAAAAAAAGTAACTTTATCGCAAGACATGAAATACGTACCGCCATGTATGTTTTGTGACATATTCAATGTGAAATGTCCACTAAATGGCGCTAAAAGAGTGTTATTTCCAGGGAGCGAAACATATGGAGCTGTAATCATAACTGTGTACAAAAATGATTACAAGTGCTCACTGTATTACTGTTCATTTCTGTTAGAAAATGCAGTGATATGTACTTATTGAATGACTCATAGTTTAATTATTATTACGATTATTATTATTATTATTAATGTCTTTATTTACTCATTTAGTTGTATAGCTACTTTTTATTTTAGATGGACTTTAACTACTAAGTGAGCAAACAGTCTACAATAAGACAGAGAAGGTCATTGCTGATCAATATTATCAGTGGCACTTTGGTTCACAACCCCCTCAGGACTCATTTGAGAATGTCAGAATCACACTTGACCCTGTTTTCTCCAGGTATCACATTGAAAATACAACTCAAAGCTCAATAAATGTATTTGGGTCAACAATAGCAATTCATATGTGAATGGCAGTACTTACAGCCATCATGTGTCTGTTCCTAGGTAAATGGATGAGTAACATTTCCACTCAACACCAATAGCACACTGACAGATAAGACATATCTTGTCATGTCCTGTTTGTCATTTATTTAGCTTTAAAGAGACAGTTAAACCAAATTCTGTCATCATTTTCTCACCCTTATGTCATTTCCAACCTACAGTTGAAGTCAAAAGTTTACATACACCTTGCAGAAACTGCTAAATCTTAATTTTAATAAAATAAGAGGGGTCATACAAAATGCATGTTAGTTTTTATTTAGTACTGACCTGAAATTATTTGGTTTTTCAGCATTTTTGTGTTTTTGAACACTTCCTAACAATGACAATAACAATTTTCTTTTAGGGACTCATGTGCTGCTATTACAGAAGGTTCAAATGCTCACTGATGCTTCAGAAGGAAACACAATGCATTAAGCATTGCACTTTTTTAATTTGAAGATCAGGGTAAATAAAAAAAAAAAAAAAAAAACTTTTTTGTGTTCTGGGGAACATGTAAGTACCTTCTGAAGGGCAGTGCTAAATGAAAAAAGAAATATATATATATTTTGGCAAAATCAGAAAAATGTTCACATCCTTGTTCTGTTCAAAAGTTTACACACCCCGACTTTTAAGGCATCGCTTTCCCTTCTGAAGCATCAGTGACCGTTTGGACCGTTTAATAGTTGCATATGAGTCCTTCAGTTGTCCTCAGTGTGAAAAGATGGATCTCAAAATCACACAGTCATTGTTGGAAAGGTTTCAGATACACAGAAATGTTGAAAAACCAAAGAATCCATGGGATCTGAAGGACTTTCTAAAAAACAGCAGGCAGTTTACCTGTTCAGGACAAACAAGGGCCTCATAAACAACTATTACTAAACAAAACAAAACAAAACAAAACAAAAAACAGCTAAGTGTATGTAAACTTTTGAACATGGTAATTTTATTAATTCCACCAAAGTTTGGTAAAATAATTACCACTTACAAGGTGTATGGTAACTTTTGACTTCAACTGTATGCATCTCAGCATATGAATTTAGAAGTTTACAATATATGAATTTCTCAGTATAACACAAAATGTGTTATTTAGAAGAATGTCAAAGCTTCTCTGTTCCATTACTAAAGTAGACAATGATGATTCTTGAACTTTAAAAACTATATCAAGCATCTAACACAAGGAGGCAGTAGCATTCCTATATATAATTTCACATATTCTTTCTTTCATGACAAGAAAAACAGGACTTATCTTGGTCTGGGTTTTTGAGGTCCTGTAGCATAAGCGCTCAGGCAAAACCTTTGTAATGCCTATCAAACGTTGATCTAAAGAGCATGGCATAGCCAAGCGGTATTTCATAGTGCCTATTAAAAATAGCACATGTATCTTACCTTGCTATCTTGCTTTCATATTCACACACCACAGCTGTAAAAGCTGTTGATGAGACCCTGAGGAAGCTCTTTTCACTAATTAAAACAGCTTGTGACAAGGATCTCACAAACACTAATGAATCAGTTCAGCCATATTGAACCAGCACTTTCAATTACGGCAGTATTCATGGCCTGGGGAGGCTAGGCGCCTCAGGAAGGACTAGGGTTTAAGGAATGAATTAAACATGTGATGCAATCTCTACATGCCATTAATTATTAAACCCTGTGTTGTATTTACACTGCTAAATATTTATTTTCCCCCAAATTTCACTGCTGAATTCTATTAGCATAATTCAGGGGTTAATTTTCCCAACCAGTAAACTGGCAAATGAAAATCTCCTAAAACATTAACCTCAGTAAACTGTGTAGTGATACACTGTTTGTCTATCAAGCGTGATACTTAATTCACACGAGAAGATGATTCCAAAACATTTTATGAAATCCTCAAAGATGTTTTAACGGGATCTAAAGGTCACACAAACGGTACAGTAGACTTATAATCTAGTGGTCCATTAAGCTGTGGATTAATACCCTTATCTCTTCCTCTCCTCGCTCTAACTCCTTAAGTCCTTTATCTGTCTTTCAGTCTCCTCACTTGCTCCTTCATCCGAAAATATGTGGTTCGCTCTCTGTTTTTATTTTTATCTCCACTGTGATGTCTTAACACCCCCTGATGTCTTTGGATACTTCCAGTTTAGTGTCCAAACATAGCCTGTGTTTACATATGTTTATCCTGGGTGACCCAATTACAAGGGGTCCAAAACTTTCGAAATGTCACCATCACTTACTGGGTTACAACAAGGGTACAACAGTGTTGACAGCTGTGTGCAGCAAAAAAATGAATAAATAAAACAAAGTAAAACCTGTCTAATCCAAACAACATTGCTGTTTTTTAAGTGATTTATTTGTATGGTGGGAAACAAATTGTCTTTAAACACAATTAAACCTTTAGAAACTATATTAGAAAACAGAATTATGCTGTTACACAATCATACAGGTAGCCCATGCATGTGCTGAAGTTTGTGTAGCTAATATGACAAAGTCAACAGAGCTCTCTCAAAAGCTATGGAGAATAATTTTTTTAGTGCTTTAGAAAGTCTAAGACTATATAAGGATCTCCAAGACATTAAAAGTTTCTAGCCTTATTCCTTAGCCTAAAATGTGCTGTACCAGAAAACCTTTAAGGGTCAAGGGGTTGAATAATTTCGATTACATGTTGGTTGTAGGTTTGGGTCTCTTTTTCCAGTTTGAAGCATCAGCACCCACATCAGAGCAGGACAAATTGTCTGTACATTAAGGAAAGTGTTCAGAGTCAGGAATGGAGGTTGTGCTAATGTGAACGATGACTGTTGACTGTCCCACTTTAATGATCTGAGCCGAAGCGCTCTTATTGGATTAAACGGCTGCTTCTTCAAATGAGCTTGACTGGTTCAATGCCCATTTTGAGAAATGTGATGAAGTAATGTCGCGACTGAGACTGAGAGACTCAGAGTCAATAGAGGCCAGTCTGCTGCAGTGGATCAGGTGTTTCTGAGTGGAGTGATGGAGTAAAGAGAGGAAAGAGAAAAAAAGATCTGTAAGCTTTTAGTCTCACATAGCCAGACATTTGATTTGTGGCATAAAGTCTGATCCAACAATTGAGATTATCCTGCCCAAAAACCACACATCCAGGCTGCAAATTACCAATTATAGTGCCACTTGTTGTAGGTGTGGGTTGATCTGAAATGGATTGTACCACAATCATACACTGGTGTGAAAAATAAATAAATAAATACTGGTGTGTCAGTCTCAGCAAATGGTTCCAAAGAGAAAAAAAAAAAAAAACTCTGAGAAAAAAAGATTACAGAAATGATCTGTCTATCCAATGTCTGAAGCTGAGACTTTGATGTTAAAATATTCTAACCTTGTACATGCTGAACCATTAACATTACAGCTTTGTTCTCACAGCATCAAGCTGAACTTTTTCAGGTCACCTTAAAAGGAGACCAATTATGCCCCTTTTTACAATAAGGTGTCTCTAGAATGTGTTTGTAAGGTTTCAGCTCAAAATACCCCACAGATCATTTATTATATCATTTCGAAAATTCCCATTTTGAGTGGAACACGCTATTTTCATGCATGTCTCTTTAAATGCAAATGAGCTGCTGCTCCCCAGCCCCTTTTAGAGTATTAGACCTGTGCTTATTACAGTTCATACCTCAGAAACTCTGCTAAAAACACGGCATGTGAGTACTAAACTAAGTTCTCTTTCATGTCTTATTGTGCTTAAACTGTCAAATACACAGATGTAAATGTTAAAAAAGCATCCTATTATAGCACTAAAATACAGAAAAAGTCAGATTTTTATGATATGTCACCTTTAAGTCAGAAGTCATTGATTACACAGGGGCCTAAAATGAAAAATAGCATTAAAAAAATGTCTTAGTTTTGTTATAACATCATAAAAAGTGCATGATATGACCCCACACACAGTTAAATCAAATTTGTAGGCCAAAATAAAGGTTAATCCGCACATATACACCCTAATGCCTCAAATCTGGTACATTCCCTCACAATACCTCTATATCTATCCTAATCTCAGTGGCAAGCAGTATTAAATGTTTTAATCCTGTTTTGTTTTTTTCCTTTATCCCTCCAAAAAGCCGCTCAATATTCAGCAGCATCAAGCGGATTGAGTCACTGTCACTGTGGCTGACAGTGTGAGTAATTAGTCTCTCTTAAAACTCTGTTATCTCAACTAAACTAAGACACTCTTACACACGTATTGAAGCCCAAAAACTTTTTTTTTAACCAAAGGCCCAAGAGGACCGTCTCTGGTGCCAATTAAAATGACTTTGTATTCTGTGTAGTGAAGGCAGCAGGCCGGGAGTCAGTACGGTTAGAGCTGTCTCTGAATGTTTAATTGAGCAGTTCTCACACTCTCTGCCTCGCACTGCACCCAAAGAGCAGGAATCTGAACCACCCTTGAGTCACATCTACAATCACAGTCAGCTGTTCTCAGGAAAGACAGGGGCAATTCCTAACAGAACAGCAATGAACAGACTGATTTGACAAGCTACAGAATAAGAAAGTATGAGGTAAATTAGAAAGTAATAAAGGAATACGAGCCAGAACAAGCTACAGAGAGTGTGACTGTCTGCCAGTTAAAATGATGGATCATTTCAATTAGACAGTCCCCATAATATATTGAATACAATATTAGTCACAACTTTCAAAGATGGAATCATATTAGTTAAATTTTTTCTTAATATCATCATTAAGTAAATTTTAAATCATTTTACCATTTCGGTTTGAGTAGATTTTGTCATATTTGATCCAGAGTGCTAACTTCTGAAAAGCATTTTATATTGGGAATACTGTACAATTTGTTTACAGTTAATTTTTTTTTAAAGGGATAGTTCACCCAAAAACAAAAATTCCCCAATGATTTACTCACTCTCATGCCATCCTAGTGTCACAAATCAAGCCAAGTGGTTCCCTCCTATCACCACCAGAGGGAACCGTCGCTAGAACTCTGAACTCCATCACAAACTCCATTTCCCATAACCCCTTTCCTGGGCGGTCACCTGCACAGGTGTCGGCCATTTCCCCTCATTACACTCACACTATATAAAGCCATGCTCACATTCAGTCATTGCGAAGTCTTGATTTGCCACGGCTGTCATTTCTGAGCGTTTACCCAGTGTTTGTTATCCTGTTTCTGACCCAGTTTGTTATACTCTCTCTGATTTTATCCGGCTGCCTTTTGACCCACGCCTGTTTATTGGACTACCCTTGTTTTCTAGCAGCCTGCCCCGACCTATTGCTTGAACTCTGACTATTCTCTGCTCTGTCTTCGTTGATCCCGTCTGCTGTATTTTGACCCTGCCTGTTTCACCACGAGTACCTTAATAAAGTTGCGTTTGGATTCTAACCTGACTCATCCCATATTACACCTAGGTTTATATGTCTTTTGTCTTTCAGACGAATACAATTGGAGTTAATAAAGGCCTTCTGAAATGAATCGATGCATTTTAAATTCCATATTTTAGTGCCGTTTCAGCGGTAAGAACTCACTTCTCTGGTGAGAAGTGATGAACACAGAAGCTTAGAGGAGAAAGCAAAACAAAACACTGGTCAAAAATTAGAAGTACAAAACAGGTTTTTTAAAAAAGAAAAATGACGGAACATTTCGATTTAAGTCAAGAGGAGATTGGTTTTCCTTCGCTGTAAACAAAACTGTTTTTTAATATAACTCCGACTGTATTTGTTTGAAGAAGACAGTCATATACACCTTGGATGGTTTGAGGGTAAGTAAATCATAGGGTAATTTTCATTTTTGGGTGAAGTATCCCTTTAAGGTTTTATTTGTGTCCTCCACATTTGCAGTCGGTATAATCATGTATATTTATTTTCTTTCTCTCCATCTCTCTCACTCACAAACACAGGCTGCTGGGAGACAAACCCTGAAAGATCCATGATTAATTTGGCCCATTAACCGCCACTGCCAGGGGAGAGAAGGAGAGCGAGAAAGAGAGAGAGAGAGAGAGAGAGAGAGAGAGAGAGAAACTCAATGTCTTACCCTCAATGCTCATTTAGAAAGAAAGCAAGCAGGAAAGAAAGAATGAAAGGTCAAATGTACAGTCCCACGTCCTCATCTTACCCCCCTCATCATTTGTCATTCGCACTGTGAGCATCAAACTGGTTGACCTTGCCTCCCTCACCTTTTTTCTTTTCTTCTTTCTTCTCAGGGTCCCTTCTACTCCATTGAGACAAGTCCTGTTATGCTATGAAGCCAGTTTGTCAGCTGCTCTCTCTGAAGTCATTCAGCATTCTCAAACTTCCACCTGTCCCTCAAGCCACAGCTGTTTGACAACGGAAAACTAGACCTAAAAAAGAGAGCGCAAGAGGGATAAAGGGAGGAGTCTGGCCCTGACTGGATGAGATACTAAATGACTAATACCAGGACTCATGCCAGGATGTCCGATTTGCTCTCCAGACCTACATTAGAGCTTAAATCTGGAGGAGCACCAAAACATGTGCTGTATTTTCCTTACTATGAGGCACACATGCACATACGCACTTTGCATTTTCCTGCTCAGGGAAAAACAGACGGGAACACGGGAATCTCTCAGAAGACAGCTCTGAGGAGACATGTGGTGGCAGGGAATATCTCCCCAGAGACAGGAGCAGAGCAAGGCAAGTGGGATCTGACCACAGCAGATGATCCACACACACATTCATTCGCTTGCTCACTCCTCTGTGGTGGTGTAAACAAAATCGTCATGTTGCTAAGCAACGGCCTGTCTTGGTATAGCAGCTTGTGCACTATACTAGAGTATAAGTGTGAAAGCAAACACTGGGACAAGCACATAAGCTATGTTCATTTGGGATTGGCAGCTTTATTTACTATTAGGGGTGACCCAAGCAGATCATATGATGCCTGAACAGGTGACCAAAGTCAATTCATTTTTTTTTTATCCACCATAGTAACCATAGTGACAGATAATTTTCTATGTACTAAAAACATGTGCCCATTTTGTGAAGTCCAAATACTGCTGAAAAAAAAACAAACAAAAAAAAAAAAAACAGCTAAAACCAGCCTAGGTTGGTTGGCTGGTTTTAGCTGGTTTAAGCTGGAAGTAGCTGGTTTTAGCTGGTCAGGCTGGGAAAATGGTCAAAACCCCTCTAAAACAGTTCAGCAGGGATACTTTTGAGTATGTAGCAGAGAATGTTATCCTTTCATTATTGAATAGTAACACACATCCTGTCCTTAAACCACCTTAAACTGTTAATACAATTCATAAACACTATTATCTGTCAATCATCTAATCACAGTTAACATACTCACACACTCAACACTTCAAGTTGAGCGTGAAGCACTAGCTACAAAAAGTGTGTTGGAGAAGAAAGTAGTTCACAAAATTGAGCTGAATGCTTATGCAACATATGTAAAAAGTCATTTTTGTCCATTTATATTAAACATTCCCTGCTGAAGAAAAAAAAAAAACCAGCCTAGGCTGGTTGGCTGGTTTTAGCTGTTTTTTTTTTTCAGCAGGGAATGCTGCTAAAGTTAGCAGCACCTAGTAATAGGTTAACATTCCTCCTTTTTACGTAAATTAATCATAACCCAAGAACTACAAGAACCATTTAACTATGGTCTTTGTAGAAAACCAATGTAACTACAAAACCAAAGCATTTGCAGTAAAACCATGGTAGCTGGAAAATGAACCATCCACTGTAAAAAATAAATAGTTGTGAAAACTTAAAAAAGTAGGGCAACTACTTAAGGCTTTTGAGTTCTCTCAACAATAGTTTTTTTTTTTGTTTTTCTCAGTAAAGATACTTTGTTTAGCCAACATAAATTTATTGGTTCATGCAATGCTGATTGTCTTATTTTGCTAATAGAAAAAGTCTTGTCACAGCAACTGAACAGTTACTGTCGTTGGGATAATTTTTTTATGTATCATTTTATATGTCAATATAAGTGGTAGGCCTCAAAACTAGACACAAACCTCAAGAACGGTTGCAATCAACAAATGTTAAAATAACTAACAATAATGACAAAACAACAACAAAAAGCAAAACAATAATCCTATAACAGTAACTGCATAATTTATTCATGCTGCAAAGCATGCTGGGAACCCACAAAGCCTTAACATTTCAACAATATGAAATTCTTTGTTCAGACTAGTTTGACTAGTTAGGACAACATTTGGGGCAGTTTTGTTGGTCTGACAGGGGTGACAGTTTTTGTGTTGTTTCAAGAAAAGAGCATTTTTTTAAGTATTTGACACACAAAATGTTTTGTAAACTGGAAAACATGCATTTGCATTTGTTTTACCACAAGAACCTTTTTTTTTTCTGTAATAAAAATATAGTAACCAGAAAATTAACCATGGTTTTACCATAGCATTTGCAGTAAAACCATGGTAACTACAAATCTAACCATGGTTTTACTACAAGAATCATGGTTTGTTTTACCACAGCATGGTAACTACAAAATTAACCATAGTTTTACAAGAACCATGGTTTAACTATGATTTTTGTAGTAAAACCATAGCAACCACAAAATTAACTATGGTTTTACCATAGCATTTGCATCAAAACCATGTTAACTACAAAATTAACCATGTTTTTAGTATTAGAATCATGATTTAACTATATTTTTTAAATAGAACCATAGTATAACTTCAAAATTAACCATGTACCTGTAGCGTAGCTGCGTTTTCTAGTAAATCCATAATATAAAATTAAATATGGTTATACTATGATATGTGTGTCGACACTTTTATACCTTAGTAGAAATAATTAAGCATGATTTTGAAACTTTGTACATTTTTTTTTTTAAATTAAAATAATGTTTTTTTTTTTTGTCACTGTACAGTCATATTATACGGTCAGCAATAAGATATTGTTTTAACCCCTCATTTTTGGAAGACCTGATCTAAACGTTTAGAATTAAAACTGAAAATGCGTGTAGTAGAAAAAAAAATAATTCATAACATGTACATCATTTGAGACATAGTTCAAGTTTTTAGCGCCACAGCTCAAGTGTTGCATTATTTGCTTTAAACTGAAAATGATTTCCTTGTCTATGGAAACAAAAGAAGTTATTATCTGTCAAGTTTTGTTTTTTGCAGTCAGTTCTGGATTTGGACCTCTTATAAACTAAAAAAAAAACAAAAAAACATATATATGCATAAAGAACTACTCCCCACATTAGCCGCCATGAGTAGTGATGACAGATTTCAAATCACATGCTTCTGGGAATCTGAGCAAGTGACCTTAGTAGAGATAACCCTACTTGATAGAGACAGCAATAGAGTAACATTGAACTTCCACACACAACCTGAGGGTGGCAGTGTTCACACATTATCCATAGACCCACATTAGTACACTTTGGGCTGTATGTGCCTAGACTGAAGAATGTTAAAGTCACTTACTCGACCCTGTCACCAGCTACACACAGTTTGTCCATACATAGCAAACCCACTGTTAATAAATATCTACTCTACGATAATCTGACATGAAAAGGCCACCAAAAAAAAATCCTGCAGGCACACAAATACTGCACTAGTTTAGCAATCAAGCTCTTTCAAATTCAAAATAAGAAAAACTAAGAATATTCAGTTTAAAAGCCACAAATAAAGTCTCAAACAAAGGCTCTCCTAGAGCTGAATATTTCCCTGCTCCACTGTCTTCAGAGAGTCGCTGTAAAGATTCAAATGAAGCTGCTAAATGAACCCACATGCATAATGAGCAGCATGAATAATTGAAAAGATGAAGTGAAAACGCTGATCATACCATAGCACTGATGAACAAATGAAGCAGAACATTTGGCCAAACTCTGACATTCTGAGTAATAACACACGTACATTTGCACAAACAGGGCCTGGTTCACGAAACCAGAGCAGAACGAATTTGCGTAAAATGCTTGTAAAACACTCAATTCAATGCAACAATTCATGCATGAATGGTTGCACCCACAGTTTACACAGGAATTTGTTCTGCACGCATAACCAAAGTGCACCTAAACAAAATCACACTTTTGTGTTGTGCAAAACAATTGAGCGGGAGACTGACTAGATCAAGCATCTTGATTGGTTTAGCCATGACCTTTAACCCCTGCTGATTGCCGCTCCTGCTATGGACACGGGGGTCGATGCTTGTCATCAATCACGAGCGAGTAGCTTGTAGCACATTATAATGGCTGGGAGCGAGCGCTGTTTCCCGCGACGTGCTAATGCGTTACGGAGAAGCGTAGAAATGGAGAAAGCAGGCATCATAAACATACATCACACACCTCCCACATGACATTGACAGACCTTTTATACGCTGGAAAAGAAGAACGTGTGGGAAAATGGTGGCTCGCACAATGTGCACATGGTGTTTACACGCTCACATACAAGAACTTACAGTACACACATACTATCCGGAGTATCACAAATCCAAGTACATGTCCACTAATATCCATGACCTTGGAGCAATTAGATGGCGATATGACATCAGCACAGTCCAATGGCATTTTTGGGGTCTAAAGTCCCCACAGTGATCTCATCCTCACACACACGCCGCCCCTCACGTTACACATGGTATATTTAGAGCAGAACCAACTGCACTTCAAATCAGTCCTCTAACTCAGCCTGACCCACCGATAGATCTCACCACGTTCACTATCTTGCACTCACTCACCCCTCTCTCCCCACGCACCGGTTTACTCTTCTACCTTCATGTTTTCAGGAAGCAAAAAAGCAGCAGAGTTTCACAAACAAGCACACCAAACACTGAAGTAAACAGTAAAGAACGCTTCCTACCGGCAATCCCGTCCAGCGCTATAGAGGAAAGGGTGAACGGCAGAGAAAAGGTAGGGGAGACTGAGAAAAACGTGCCTGGCTGTGTACGCCTCCGCTCTGCTCCACCAAATCAATTTCACACTCTCTCACCTCCCAGTCGCCATGATGTCATTCATTCATCAGTTTGGCGTTGCCGTGGAAACCCTGGCTGGCGTGGTTTTGGTTTGGCCGTTCCGTGACACTGTTTGTTTCTCGCATATCCTTGAGCGTATGAGGTGTAGTGTAGTCGCCCCCCAATCCTCTGTCGGCACGTGGGTTGTGGATGTTGGGGGGAGGCGTGTAGGAGGTATCCTTGTTCAAAAGCTGGACTCTTCACAGGGTAATACCCCCGAGGCACTCAAAGACCCCCTACACTCCTCATGCAGGGTCGAGTCTCATCATCCCATACTTCAAAAACCCATACGCACACAAATAGACTCCTTATTCGGACCCCACCTTATTGATTAGTCCAACATCTTCAGTCACACACAAATAGACCTCGAAGCCCCCCTTGCAGCCATGTCTGGGTGCTCAGGTTAAGCTCCCACCAAGTCTCCAGTAATGAATAGTTAATGGGACTGCCCCCCTTCATTACGGAGGGCTCTCTGAAAATCTCGAGTCTGACCTTGGGGGATCTACATCTTCATACAGACCCTGTACTTCCTCATATTAATCATAGTCTGTAAAAAAGATAAGAGACTCACCAGGAACCACCTCCCACCCACTTATTACTGTCTGGACCAGAATAGTCGCGCTGTCGCTCTCAACTGGAATATCATCAGTCTGATTCATTCCTAGCAGAAGAGTAAATTACATGTTCTTGTGGAATAAAGGAAATTGATTCCACATTCCCTCACTGGTCCTACATTAGGGTAATATAATGTGGATAGCATTGACCTTGTTCAAAAACGAACTGGATGTCATTTTTCTATTCTTTATCTAAACAGACCTGGTTGCGGACAGTGACGGCTTAATCACATTTCACGGCAGTCAAGCATTGTATAATGACATTAATTTGAAGTATTAATGAAGTATGACCTTTTAAACCACAGCTAATGGCTGCATCTGAATATGCCTACTTCCCTGCTATACAGTATGTAAAAAGTATGATTGAATTGTCTGAGTCTGAGATGCACATCCAAAGGACACTTTACTATCCCACGAGGCCACGGTAGAAGATTTGTGAATGTCAGAGTAGTGACACAACTGATGCTGCAGGTCACATGACACTGCAAAATGTACAGTAGTACTGCAATTTCCAACAGAAATGTCCACTGACTGGCGCTAAAAGAGTGTTTTACTTTTTTCCCCCTGGAACAGATTAATGTACATATGGTACGTTTTATGTGATGTTGGTTTTGTACACATCACCACGGTTCTGACTTCAAATGTCCTTTGAGTGGCACTATAACTCTAGTGCTCCGTGGCGTTTTTAAAGGGTACATAACATACACAGTTTCACCTAATCTCATGTTAATCCTGAGTACCTATAGAGTAGTACTGTATCTCCAAAAAGTCTTTAGTTTTATCATATTTATAAAAGAAAAATACAGCTTTTCTCCAGAAAAACCAGAGCTTCTGGAGGTGTGCCGTGGGCGGAGCTAAGTTTGATCACTTGTGCTGGGATTGCCAATAAAACAGACATTTGATGCCGTTTCACTTACCATCTGCAGTTCTGAATCATGACCGGGATCTTTTATAGCTGGGACCGCTCCATCTTTCAGTATCAAACAATGTGCAAATCCAGCGTCGAGCTGGACCTTGTATATGCAACGTTCGTCAACAAACACACTCTTGCAAAGCTCCACTGCTGCTCCGGAAAAAGCAGCAGTGCAGCCAAATGAACTGCGTTGATGGGCACGCTCTCTTTCTCACGGTCTAGCCGGCCGCGGGCACGCTTTTCTGGGAGAAATGCTCATATAAGGAGTTCCACCATTGTCTACGTCATTAAAGCCACGATCGAAAAAAAACTGCCGAAACCACCCGATAGTATGAACAAAAGCGAACGTGGTGTAAAAATGCAATTTCAAGCATGCCGTTTTAACTTGTTTTGATCTCTCATCTTTCAGCTCTTTAATCGTGAGTCATGTTTTTCACAGGATTTGTATTCAAGGGTTCTGCAGCCTTTTCCAGTCTAATTTCATGCCAGCTGAGCTACTGAGCAAACTTATTTGGTCCAGAAAGTGAAACATATGGAGCTGTAATTATAACTCTGTATAAAAACCAGTACTTGCTGTTTTACAAACTCTAGTGTTAATTTCTGCAGTGATATGTACTTCAATGACACAACCTGGCATTTAAATTAGATCATTTTTTTATTTATTTTTTACAATATTTAGTATTAGCTTAGCATACTGTTAGCCTGCTGGCCTAGTAAATCTCAGTTTAACTTTGATCATTTAGTAGGAACATGCAAATAATAAAAAGTTTAATCTATACACAGAAAATGGTCACCTATATTTTCCCTCACTCATTTAGATGTCATATAGAGTATGCAGCAACTAGAAAGGTTTAAAAACTGTCATAAAAACTTGATGAAGAAATTTGAAATGCTTCATAATTTATTTGTAATGATTTATATTTGCTTTTTTGTTTTATCCCTCTCATCCCTTTGCATGCTGTCATCTGATCCTTCAAAAACTCTCTTTTATTTGTTTGAAGAATCAAAGCAATCGCTGGGACTTTTTCTTTTAAGCTTAAAAATACTACATTTTGACTGTGTAACTATTTATACTTTCTGCTGTCTTGCTACCTGTGATGCTATCTGTGTGAAGCTGACCAAAAACCACTTCTGACCTCAATTGTCTGACAGAGTAACCCTTTCGCAAACAAAATATATTTCCTTAACAATAAATATTTGTAATTATTTAATTACATTAAAAAGTACTAATATATTACGTCAATATATTACAATATATTGCATAGATGACAAAGCATGCAATAACAAATGGTATGAGGCAGACAGACAAAAGGATTTAAAACTAATTAAGAAGCAATTTGTTTATATTTTCAATGAATTATCCAACTTGACCAGCCTTCTCCTGTTTTTTATTTATTTATAAATAAAGAAATGGTTTATGTGTATTCAATAGCCTGTCACTGATCATATATGTTGTCAAGAACAAATTCTCACATTTAATATGAGTGCGTGAAAGCATATTACATGACCCCAACTACAGTCAGGATGAAAATGATCTTGCAACTGACACACTGAAAAGAAACAAAAAAAAAAAACTGTGCAGGGTGACGAGCTTTAGTCTGGTATTTGAACTTAGATGTCTCTACATAAAGCGAATGAATGTGCTCTATTGTAGAGACAAGTAGAACTCAAACTTTGTCTTTCTTCAAAGTGTGATAAGGGTACAAAGCTCTGTGATGTATTTTGGGTTTTACTTTGGCTAATAATAAATTAATGAAAGTGTTTTTACAAGGTGAAACACACTATAATCGAAATCCCTTTGAAGTAAAGAAACTTTAAACTCTATTTGCAATGACACTGATCTGTAAATGTTCTTGTGCTCAAATAGCATTACAAAGCTTGTATTTTCAAGTTGGTACACACAATGCAGTCCCAACTGTGCGTTCAGTAGCACAGTGATTGTTTCTCTGGCAGCTACAGTGATATGATGACTTTACCAATTGGCATTTGGCTCTATTATTTAGAAGGTGGGACTTATTCAACCATATTGTGGTTTGCACTTTCTTATTATTATAGTAATCAGAGTAAACCATCTTGGTATACAGCCTTTGCTATAAGCATTCACTAAAATGCCATCGGTGTTCAAGACGAGATTTATGACCTTGAATGCCAGTAATGCATGTGTGCATGTCAGGAGTATTTCTGTCACAAACAAGCCAGTGTACAAATTACCTTCAGCAAGGATCCCCTTATGGTTTCTCCTCTTGCAGACTGAGCAAACTGTGAAACTGTGAAGCTACTTGACAGTTTTGCAAGGAAACTGCAAGACGATCCCAGCAAGCGCTGACAAAGCTTGATGGGTCATTCAGACCTCTCAAATGGTATGTAAACAAAGCTTATTTGTCCATCAGTTCTCATCTAGCGTACCACTGAAACTGATAATACACCAGCTTCTGTCTCTCAGTGGTGCATGAATGAATAGTTATACTAAATTGGCTGGCTAAATTAGATTCTGTGTTCTTCATAGTGAGATAATGTCCTCCCAGGATAGTGTTTATGAAATTGATGACCATAAATCTGAACCTCAATGGGAATGGAACAGTGCATTATATGAAAGCTGCAGTCAAAGCACATCTTAGGGGGAAACCACTACAAAATGGTGAGAAGAGATACAACGGAACAAAAGTAGGTCAGATACACATCTCAACCAACCCACAGCAGAGCAAAAAGACATCAAATAACAACGGATTGCAGGAGAGAAGGAGCTGAAGCTCAGAGATGTGAATGATTTATGAATTGTTGCTGATCAGTAGCTTCAAGCTTCACGTTCTCCCAGTTAAACAAGACCGGAGAGAATAGTATCTCCTTTGCAGATAATTCCCTGGATCCGAAATTCTCAAGGGTTTACATTCCTGGGACTCTTGTTCATAAGCACTTGTTGGGTTGGAGAAAATGAAACCCAGTTGGGTTCATCTGAGTTCAGAGTGCTCATTAAGCAGGCACTTACATGACACTGTTTTTAACTAAAACCTGAAAACTTTTAAAAATGAAAATTCTGTCATTAATTACTCACCCACATGTCGTTCCAAACCCATAAGACCTATATCGACAGTAGTCTGTTTAAAGTACCATGTTCAAGACCCAGAAATGTAGTAAGGACATTGTTAAAATAATGGTCCAACAGTTAAGTTATGAATCTACAAAAATACTTTTTGTGCCCAAGGAAAACAAAAGTAACAACTTTATTCAAAAATTTCTTCTCTTTTGTGTCAGTCTTCGACACGCGTTCACATGACTACCACAGCGTGTACCTTTCTGGGCCTTAAACGTGATACAGTTCTTGCGTAGCTGGGGATTTTGTCAAAAATATTTTCATTTGTGTTCAGAAGATGAACAAGAGTTTTACGGGTTTGGAATGAGTAATTAATGACAATTTATTTTTTTATTTTTTTAGGTGAACTATCCCTTTAATGGGTTTGATCATTAATTCACATGACAACAGAGGCCTGAAAATGCAAACTTTTGAAAACAGATTTTAATGTGCAAGTTTTTGTAAACAACACCGTTATCATCTCTGTGTAAACTACAAAAAGATGAATTTGTGAAATGATGGTGCACTGTAAAACCCGATAAGTTCAGAAAACTCAACATTTTTGTGGACACCGATTACCTCAAAACTTTTGAGTAAACATTTCAAAATTTTTGAGTAAACACAATTTATAAATTATAACAAATAAAAACTTAAATATTTAAATTTCATTTTATTTAATATTTAAGTACAGTATACTTAAAAATACTGTTTATCATATTTAATGTTTTAATTTAACCAGATATAAAAAATTGAATGCAAAAATACTTAGTACTAATTAGCTAAGTACTAATTAGCTATAACACATCAGCACATGCTAAAGTGGTTATCAGAAAGACTCTTAATATATACTTGCATTTAAATTGTCAAAGAACGTGCAGTATATATAGTCTTCAAATTTTGTTGTCCATCCTCAACCTAACCACAGGCTCTACTCTTTACCACAACGGTAACACAACAAATTCAACAAAACAGAAACCTATGTAAACCCTAACATAACACAACATTTAAGTACTAACTAATGTCTCCCTATGTTAATCTTGTGCAAAAAAACACAAAATAACACTTAATTTCAACATTTATTTTCCATGTCGCCTGATGCAAAGCATGCTGGGAACTAGAAAACTCAATCATTCTAAGTTCAGTTTACTACAACAACATTTTGAGTTTACAGAACTTATTTCAATTAAGTCCAATGAACTTTTCATTTATTTGAGTGAAAATAACTCATTTAATTTCAGTAAAGTTCACTGTTCGGGTTTACAGTGTGTCAGTGGCATAACCAACTACTGGTCTGGCATGCATAATGTTTTTTTTTGTAGTGTTTTCGCAAATCTGTGTGAACAGGGATCACTTTGACAACATTCTTGTCAATGCAAAAACACTTTTTAAAAATGCAAATGAAAAACATTTCTGTTTTGTTTGTTTTTTTGGTACATCATTGTCATGTAATGTCATGTAATTAAATGTGGCTGTTCCTGCAGCCGGAATTTGCAACAGTTTGGGATGCAAAGTCTCTACAGTCAGCAACTGGTGAAGCTGTAATGTTGTAAACCCAAACACCACGCTACAAAATTTCTCATTCTACAGTATATAACTTAAAGTGTAGATGGATAGTTGACATTGTTGCTCAATCTTTGTCACACCACAGGACCAATAAAAATGATTACAAATGAAACAGTCACACTTAAAAAAATAAATACACACACACACACACACACACACACACACACACACACACAATACACTATCCCTTAAATATATCTTATACAATTTTTTGCTAAGAAAAATATGTTGACTAACCAGATATCAATCTGGATCATGAGAGCAGAAGTTTGCTGTGTTTATGGCAGCTCCTGATTAGAAATGAGAAAAAAAAAATACAAATAAACTCATTTAAAAAAACAATTACTAAACTAATTAAAACATAAAAAATACTAATTAACAAGGGTTCACATTCCAAGGACTCTTGCTCATAAGCACTTGCTGGGTAAGAGAAAATGAAACCCTGTGGGGTTCATTAAGATTCATTACATGACACTGTTTCAACAAAACCTGAAAACTTTTAAAGGGATAGTTCACTCAAAAATGAAAATTCTATCATTAATTACTCACCCGTATGTTGTTCCAAACCCATAAGACCTTCATTTATTTTCAGAAAATGAATTATTTTTTGTTGCATAAAGTCGTTTTTTCTTTGTGCAGAAAAAAAGTATTCTTGTAGCTTAATAAAAGTAAGGTTGAACCATTGATGTCACATAGACTATTTTATTGATGTTTTTACTACCTTTCTGGGTCTTGAAGGTGTCAGTTGTGTTGCTGTCTATACAGGGTCAGAAAGCTCTCGAATTTCATCAAAAATATCTTAATTTGTGTTCCGAAGATGGATTGACTATACCTTTGGTAATAGGTTTTGACTGTTCATTCACGTCACAACAGGGGCCTGAAATTGCAAACTTTTGGAAATGGGAAACTCAGTAGTTTTTGTAAACAACACCTATAAAACGTGAGTTTGTGAAAACAATGATGTAATGCGCATATCTACTGTAACCTACAGTCAAGCGCTCCTTAAAGAAGTTAGCTTAAAATGTCTAACTAAAGATATATAACAGGCATTTACGCACTGCCCCCGAAACTTTTGTCCGTCATAAAAAAATTTGATCGGGTTCAATTTTCTGTGTTTTTGACAGCCATAGCAAGCATTCTAAAATGTGTTTTGACAATTTAGAGCCTCCATGATATTCTGTGTGTGACAAATTTTGACCTTTACAAAGACCTTTATTGATAAAACAGCTTGTTACTAGAAAAGCTTCTCTCCTTCGTCGGTGTGCCACAGTCAAGAATCAATGATGATTATTTTATGATTCTTTATGACAGCCTATATTTTGTATATGGGTACTGAAGCAGGTTAATGGGCAAATGAAAACTCCCTGTTCACTCATTCATGACAAACAGAATTCTGCAGCAAGCTGTTTTGCCGCATCAGTAGTCTGCAAAACGTACCGCATCACCTATCAAAAACTAATTTCTGTCATTAAACACTAGAAAGCTGATATATGACTGGGGAACACTGGTGTGCGTTTTAATGAGAAGATGAAGCCTTTAAGGCACTATTATTGGACGAGCCCTAGGTTTGCAATGAACAGATATTTCTGGCTCTATCAGTTCAGGTTGGTGTCAGCTCTTACGCAAGGATAAATTGACAAAAGTCGATCATTTTGAAAAGAGTTTTCAAAAAGAGATTTTCAGTCATGAGTCATATGCCAGGGTGATACCCTGATATCATTTACTTCATTTATTACAGCTAAATTGAATAGCTTCATCTAAAGTTACTACAACAAGCAATACACGTGAACCCAGTAATAAAATATATGCGTAAAATGTCACACATGAAATGTATGTGTATGTGAAAAGCAGCTCAGTAAATTCTAATCAGCACATTCATCCCATAATTCCAAGCGCCTCTCGTTCCTTGTCAGTGTCTGATGTGTGATAAGGGTTTGTGTTGTGATTTGTTGCAGTGACACGCTCCCTCCCATGCGAATGCATTGATCTCTGGCCCCGTGGTTATGTGACAGGATTGATTTCACTGCTGTTTTTGTTATGGCTGTGCATGGGACGGCACTGGAAAAGGTGAGTGTAGATCTTTGTTATTGTTTCAGATCGAAAAGGATATTCCATCATATTATGACAGACTTTCTCCAAGCGTGCTAATGCATTTTATATCACCAGATAGTTCACTGACCAATGAGATTAAATGTCGCTACAGGCTGAGAGGACTTCATTTCACATCATGAAGATTACAAACTCAGCTATAGTACTTTTTAAAGAAAGTGGCAAGATTGAGAGAGCGATCATGGACAAATTCCTACAATTTCTTCAAAATCCCTCCTCTGAATAAGATGACAAGAGAAGAGTGATAGAACTGTTACAGTGAAACTCATTTTCTGAGGATAAAGCTGTTCTAGCTGTTTTATTCCTGTGAGTCATGCAGGTCTTTTTCATATAGAACACAAATACAATTATTGCACCATAAAGGTATAAATGTAGTCAGTTCAACTCATGTGCTATATTCCAAATGTTTTGAAAGCATGTAATAGCTTTATGTAAGGAACAAACTTAATAATTAATAGCTATTTTTTGGAAAACCTTCGGCATTAAAACATGAAGAACATGGGAATATTATTCTGAGGTATAACTTCATGACTATATTGAGGTATAAATCAGTTTGAACAGCCACAATAATTTTAGTCACATTATATTGTTATTTAGATATTTTTAAACACCTAACCTGACACTATAGCTGCAAACAGCAATTAAGGTGAAGAAAATGAAAGTGAAGATCTAAGGAGCTGTTTTTAATTTCTCAGTAAAGACCAGGGTTCTCCAACCCTGCTCCTGGAGAGCTACCTTCCTGCAGACTTAAGTTCCAACCCACAGAAAAATTTGGTCACATGAGATCACTCATGATTTTTGGTCAAACTGGTCAGAAATTATAAACAAAAATGTTCCATTTTACAATTGAAGACAAAATTATTAGCCCCCCTGTGAAATTTTACATTTTTTTTTAGAATATTTCTCAAGTGATGTTTAACAGAGCAAGAGAATGTTTTCACATTATTTCCTATTATATTTTTCTTCTAGAGAAAGTCTGATTTCTTATAGTTGCTTGAATAAAAGAATTAAAAAATAAATGTATAAAAAACTGCTAAGGTCAATATTATTAGCCCCCTTAAGAAATTATTAGTTTGATTAGCTATAGAACAAACCACTGTTGTCCAATGACTTGCGAAATTAACCTAATTTGCCTGATTAACCTAATTAACCTAGTTAAGACTTTAAATTGCTCTTTAAGCTGAGGATTAGTATCTTGCGAAACAACTAGCAAAATAATATGCACTGTCATCATGGTAATGACAAAAGAAATTAGTTTGGGCTTGAGAGAAAGAATTGTTAATGCTCATAAAGATGGAGAAGGATACACACGTTTATCAAAGCATTTTCAAGTGTCAAGAACTGCAGTGAGATGCGTTATCAAGAAGTTTAAAGAGACCAACACAGTGGAGAACAAGACGTGCAGAGGCAGGAAGCGAAAGATTTCAAAAACTTTGGAAAGAAAACTAGTGAGAGAGGTTTCTAAAGACCCAAGAACAACTGCCAAGACACTAGTGAATGACCTAGCCAAGTCTGGAATTTATGTCTCAATGAAGACAGTCACTAGAGCCCTGCACAGGAATGAACTGCGAGGTTGCCGACCAAGAAAGACTCCACTTCTGAAGAAGAGACACCTCCATGCATAATGTGATGCATACTGGAAACGTGTCCTTTGGTCAGATGAGACAAAACTAGAGCTTTTTGGTCATAGAGATGTTGCCTATGTTTGGAGAAAGAAGAGAGAGGCATTCAACCCCAAGAACACCGTTCCCACAGTGAAACATGGTGGTGGGAGTATAATGCTGTGGGGATGTTTCAGCGCGTTTGGAACTGGGAATCTTGTCAGGGTTGAAGGAAACATGAAAAAGGAAGACTATAAGAAGATTTTAAAAGACAACCTCAGACAGTCTGCAAGAAAACTTGGTTTGTGTTGACATTTTGTCTTCCAGCATGATAACGACCCAAAGCATACCTCACTTCTGGTGAAGAAATACCTCCAAATGAGCAAAGTGAGTGTACTTGACTGGCCTGCACAAAGCCCAGACTTGAATCTAATACAAAATCTGTGGGGCACACTAAAGTCCAGAGTTTGTGCCAGAAGACAAACAAATCTGGAGGAGCTTGAGAGATTTGCTAAGGAAGAATGGGCTGTCATTCCTCAGGAGATATGCTTGAAACTTGTTGAGAACTACAGCAAACGACTAAAGGCTGTTATCAAGCAAAAGGGATACACTATTGACTATTAACATCAGAGGGCTAATCATTTTGACCAGTTCTTGGTTATACATTTATTTATATTTGTATTACAAACCCTAAAAGCTTTTTGAATAAAGTATTATGTTTAAAAATGCTGTGTTGATAAAATCGTCTTTCTGTTAAACAACACTTGGGAGCTATTTGAAAAATAATGAAATATTTTATAAGGGCTAATAATTTTGTCTTCAACTGTATATATGTTTTGACCAGTAGGTGGACCTGTACTAAAACTACTCACGTGCTCTCCAGTCATGATTGGTATAAAAACATAGCAAGTTTGCTCTGAATCTGCTGAAGTGTTGTAGAAATATAGCCTCATGTCCATTTTTACACAAGCTTTGACAAAATCAGTTTGATATAAACAGTTTGATATAAAAGCTTTTGATAACCTTTTGCCAAAATGCTCTGAAGATAATCTGAGACAATTTTGGTGAAAATTGGACAAACTGTCAAGGACAAATTAGAAAAAGTAGATTTTTTGGAAAATTCAAAATTGCGGGAAAAAAACGTATATGTAGAAATGTATTTTTTGGTATGCATTCAACTTCAATTTGCTGTGGTTAATGATGAAACTGTCCTCTATCCATGTGCCAAATTTCATAGCTATCTCGCAAGCAGTTCTATAAGATTCATAACAATATGCTAAAGCACCTTTGGTGCTTGGCCTCTAATAAAACATAATATGAAGATTTAACAATTTTATGCATTTATGTATTTATTTATTTTTAGTGGTGGGGTCATTTAGGTTCTAAAAAGGTTCTTCAGATTAGTCTGTTGATGCCAAAAGGTTTCTGAAAGCACTGAAACACATCAGCTAAACACAAACTGCATTATTTGACGCATTGAGAGTGAGAACAGGCTGCCGTTGAAATAACGTACAGGTTTACAATGTCCTGAGGGTGAGTAAATAATGACTTTCATTTAATTTATGGGTGAGTGACTCCTTTAATGTTTGATTAGCTGAGTAACATCTAACATGTCACTCACCTTGAGAGCATGAGAGAGAAGGAGAAACAGATGAAGAGACCAGGAGAGCAGGACTCTAGAAACAATATACGAATATGATTGTGCCTTTTGTGTGACTATGTTCCCACTAACCATCTGTTCTTTCATAGTAGTGAATGTTCATTGCTCTGCATGTGTGTTGGGCTCGAGTGGTCTTCTCCAATCGAGCAGCACAGATCTGGCCAGATCACAACATGCAATGAACATGTATAGAAGACAGACGCCTCCCAAATCTCCTGATCCCGCCTTTATCCAGTCAGATATGGCTCTTCTGCTCTCTACCCATCTGTTTCATGTGCGCACACACACACAAACATATTCCTCGTGTCTTTGTTCTTCATATTTCTCTTTCACCCACATTGCTGTAAGTTCTGAGAGCTGACGTGAGCCGTTCTCTTCATCTTTTCTCTCATTACATATTCCATCTTCAGCTCATTTCCAGAGCTCTGCTATCCTCTCATTCCACCATCATCTGGCATTCTGAATTTCTCTCACTCTCTTTTTTCTGTCCATTCCCATCGTTTCTCCAACCATCACTAAACTCAAGAGAGACACTGCTGAGAGCTGGAATATGTACCTTGTTATCTTAAAAATGAAGCTGATTTAAGCCTGAAACAAGTACCCAGAGAAAAGATGTAATGCTCAGAGGTTATTCTTGCATCACTCATGAGGCTTAATATCATACTGTTATGTTTAATTTAATGCAGAAGCGTGTATTTTTTTAATGTTAAAATACTTTCTTATATCCCGGAGACCTCTATAATTAAGCCATTCTTTACAAAAATCATGAAAACTGTCTCCGTGAGCATCTCAGTCAGAGCAATGCATACACATTGATTTAAACAATGGCATACATTTGGAGGCTATCTCTCTAACTGACCAATGGCAGGGGAGTGTCTAAAAGTAAACCTGTATAAAAGTAGTAGTTTTGAAGTTTGGGACAGGGCATTCTTTCAAGTAATTATTTTTCCTGTTTCATCATACGTCTTCTTTTTATGTCTTTTTCTTTTTTGTTGTTTTGGTCTGGATTTCAAAATCGCCTAAAAGACTAGGTTTTGGTATCGGTTTCTGTTTTTTTTTCAAGTAGTCTGACCAATTGCAAGCAGACATTGTGCCTAATCTACCAATCACTGCATGCAAGCAGGTGTGATCTACAGGGAACGGTAAAAACAAAATAAAGTTGTGACATATAATGTCTAAGGATTGTAAAGAGCAGCATGTCGATTAGAAAAACCAAGCAAAATCCTGTCAGTTTTAGACCATTTATAAATCCTGGCAAGGGTATGTCCGGGAAAAGTAGGACATATGATCATACTAAACTTATTGAACCCAAACTTTTAAAAGGGAACCTGGGTATTAAGCCTTGTATGACTTAATATAAATGTAAATGATGTCTTTTACTGAAATATGTAGTAGAAAACCCATGAAAGAATTACGTTACGTTAAAATCCACATTGTTTTATACATATTTTGGATTATGGGGGCGCCGTTATTTCGATGGCGTGAAATGGTACTGGTGCTACTTGTTGCTGTTTTTACCACAACACAACTTGAAAAATAAAATACTGATACGATGCCACATCGTGCGGCTTTTGGTTGTAAATTTTATTTGAAGGGCAACAAGAGAAGTGATGTACTGTAAGTCTTCACTGCTTTCCTACTGATAAGTAGAGCAGAAAAGAATGGGAAGATGTCTGTGGATGAATTAAATCTTCATAAAACTCAGGTCTTTGTTCTCTCCATTTTAGTCCTGATGCCTTGGAGGCTTTTAGTAGACCACAGCTACTAACGTCAGAGACAAGAAACGCTAGATGCCATCCTGGCAGGATGTAAACGTGCCGACGCTTGTCATGACCGCAGCGACTTAAGGAGTTTCTCAGTGCGGATTTCACTCGATACTGAGGGGTGTTTAGACTCCTTGCGGGGAAAAATCGATTTGGTTTAAGCCTAAGCTTATATCCATCACCACCTGTAAGCTCTTTTTGTAGCTGTGGTCATCATATCAGTGTTTTATTTTCTGAGTTGTGTTGCGGTAAAAATAGCAAACGGTAGTGCCAGTAGTTCACCAAGTCCAACCATTTCACATCGTCGAAATAATGGCGCCTCCCATAGTCCAAAATATGTATAAAATGATGTGAATTTTTTTAAATAGTGTAAATCTTTAATGGGTTTTCTATGCATATTTCAGTAAGAGACATCATTTACGTTATATTAAGCCATACAAGACCCAGTAGTGTATTTTTCTGCTGGAAGTGTAAACAAATGAAGTTTGAAGATACTATAGAAGATACTTACGTGTTTCCCAAAAGAAAAAACTGAAATTTACAGTGATCTTCAAATTCAAAAGTTTTCACCCCCTTAAAAAATCTAAATAATTGTTGGAAAGTGTTCAAAACACAAAAATGCTGAAAAACCAATAATTTGGACAAACTTATGAAAAGCTATCACTAAAAAAAAAAAAAATACAAGACCCAGTAGTGTATTATTCTGCTGGAAGTGTAAACAAATGAAGTTTCTGTAACTGTATGCATGTATGTGGGTGTGTGTGGGCTGTCTGCTCTGTGGACAGTCTGCGTATGATCACTGATGCAGGATACTTCTGCCAATCTGCTCTGCGCACCTGCCCATAGTTACATACCATTCCAAGCCCCGAGAGCCTGCCAGCTGCTCCCAGAGCTCCTCTACACACACACACACACACACACACACACACACACACACGTACTGTACAAACCACTCCTGTTGGCACCAATAACATTCCAAACAGCGTCATGCAAATCACAACTAATTTAGTAATATCCACAAAAAAAGACCTAAAGGTGGTCCCTTCTTCAACAGAATTTTCTCTATAAAGAGCTCTACACATGTGACCAATACCAATACCTGGATGTTATGTCAACAATCCAAAGTCTGGCTACGCAACCCTAGGTTACTCCATAAGCCCTGTCTCTAAAATAAGTGTCATATTTTGAGCTAAACTAGACTGTCTTTGTAATGTGCACTGTACGTCACTGTGGATAAAAGTATCTAATGCAATACTCAGTAACTTATTTCACTCCTGACACAAACATGACCCTATCTCAGTCTCTCTGCATGTCCAGACGGGCCCAGACGTCAGCCCTGACACTGTTACCCAGCCAAGACAGTCACCAATTATAGCCTGGAATGGGAAACAGAGTTAGCAAGGCCACCTATTGCCTGCCAAGAACAGGTGAACCATAACCATCCTGTCATACCTTCTGGAGGACCTGAAATCTGTTTTTTTTTTTGTTTTTTTTTGTTTACATGTATCTCTGCCTCCTTGACTTGCAACATTTGCTTTCAGAATAAGAATCTTCTGTATTTAAAGATATTTTCACAAAAAATTACAATTCAGTCAAAGTTACTCACCATCATGTTGTTCCAAACCTATAGATATTTTAAAGCTGAATGTTGGGAAGCAATAAACTTTAGACCACTGACTTTCTAAATATCCTCATAAAACACATGAGAAGAGCAAATAATGACAGAATGTCCATATTTAGGTGGAATATCACTTTTATATTAAAAGTTGGCCTTGTTTGAATTGATATGGTAGATAAGTGTCTATATAGACTGTAAAAATAATAATAATAATAGTATTTTGCCTAAATATTGTTTTTTTTTTTTTTTTTGTTTTTTCCATTTAGTACTGCTACAGAAGATACTTACATGTTTCCCAAAAGAAAAAAAATGAAATTTACCCTGATTTACCCTCAAAGTTTTCACCCCCTTAAAAAATCATAATAATTGTTGGAAAGTGTTCAAAACACAAAAATGCTGAAAAACCAAGAATTTGGACAAACAAGGGACTCATGAACTTATGAAAAGCTATCACAAAAAACAAAAAAAACAAAACTGTGGATCATTCAGGTAACAACACAATTTTATCAATCAAGCATATGGAAACTTTTGAACAGGGTCATTTTTATAAATTCAGCTATTATTTCCTCTTGTGGACTAAATGTAAACATCTTTTATGTGAAATATGTTATTCAGGTCAGTACTAATTAAAAAATAACATGAATTTTGTATGATTTTGGTATTTAGGCAAAATAATTAAGACTTTGCAGATTCTGCAAGGTGTATGTAAACTTTTGACTTCAACTGTAATATGTGTGTCTGCTAATGTCCTTTAGAAACACATCCATATGCAAGCATATTATTTTTTTTATTATTATTTTTTTTACAATATTAATAGATTTTAAATGGTACTGATGAAATTTTACTACACTATGATGATTAAAATGAATTGATTTTTGCATTAACCCTACTTACCAACTGTCCAATCAGCTGTTGACTGAAAGGACGTAAGAAGCTGAAATGGATCTGTAAGTTTGGAAATGCACCAGGAGCCCAACAGGAAACATAGTAAGCCGATCTACTCAATCCAGGAGCCCAATAATAGAAAGCAGCCCAAGCAAGGCCTATTAGTGCTTGTGTGTCTGTGTGTGTGCCATGTAAGGAATGTAACAAATGGCCAAACTCCTGAAGCATTCTCAGGATTGCAAACATTTTTCTGATTGCAACCCAGTTCTCAGCTACAAAATGCTAATTCAGAGCAATTAAGATGCACATTTCCCTCCTTCAGCACTAGCATAATCCATCAAAAAATCTTCACATTTGACTCAAGTTTGCAATCTCTTGAGAATCCATCCATCACTCATTCTCTGCTTTCTGTCCATTTCAGAAAGATAGAGAGAAAGCCAAGATCCTGTCTTCTAAACTATCTGTTGGAATTATATTGTTACTTATTTATTGTGCAGACACCTTTTTTAAAATAATACCACTATCAAAAACATATCAACAGTTGACCGGAGAAAACCAGCACAGACTGTAAACACAAGTTAAAGTCTAACCTAACAACAGGTCTCCAAACAGCCGCTGTTTATGGATTACTGAGGAATGATGTGAAAGAAAATGGCTTGGAGAAAGAGAGGAAGATATCAGTCTTCTGATAACTTCAGAGAAACATATTCCTCCACAGGCGATTGCAGGGAGGAGGGAGAGAATTCGATTAGACTGTCATGGTGTCTCAGATCCCTTAGCTGATACCAAAAAAGATAGAGGAGAAAAAGTATTGCGAAACAGGGGAAAAATACTAATAAGATGATTGTCTCTGTCCAAATAATATTGTTTGCACATGAGTGATAACGCTTATTATCCTTAAAGAAACAGTTCACCCAAAAATGAAAATTCTGTCATTAATTACTCACCCTCATGTCGTTCCAAACCCACTGGGTCAGAAAGCTGTCGGATTTTATCAAAAATATCTTAATTTGTGTTCTGAAGATGAACAAAGGTCTTACGGGTTTGGAACATCAAGAGAGTGAGGCCATGTTTACACAAGTGTTTTAAAATGAAAACAATCCTCATCTACACGTTTTCAAAAGGCTCTGCTTTGGTCAGTTTACACTGAAACGCAACCCTGGAACTAAAACAGGGGTCAAAACGCCAGAGTAGTGTAAATGACAGGCGTAACCGTAGCAAAAGTTATGTGTTTTAAAACGAAAATGCACTAGTGTGAACGTAGCCTCGATAATTAATAACAGAATTTTCATTTTTGGGTGAACTATCCCTTTAAAACGTGAATGGGTCATTCCTGGGATTCGGTTTATTTCAACTTGGAATATACATGTTTTTCAGCTGCATTTGATTTAACTTCTAAATACCCCACATCATTAGGCACATATCAAACCTCCAAAAAAATCATATTTTCCCACCACAGGCATTAAAGACCTTTTATTATTTTCAGCTGTTTTCAGCTTCAGGCACCTTTTTTTCTCAACCCCTTAACGGACAAAATGGGATTGGTTTAAAAAGGATTTAAACAGAAATTGTTATAAAACAAACATGTGCCTACTGCTCATGTGTCCCTGATAACAATTTAAAAATGTTCACATTTTTATAGGATTAAAAATATACAAATTGTGTGTGGTCTCTTTATTTTTGTAAAAAA
Source organism: Cirrhinus molitorella (assembly GCA_033026305.1). Taxonomy (NCBI): domain Eukaryota; kingdom Metazoa; phylum Chordata; class Actinopteri; order Cypriniformes; family Cyprinidae; genus Cirrhinus; species Cirrhinus molitorella. The sequence goes on along the minus strand of CM065122.1, from coordinate 30,871,889 downwards.
TGCTTTTAATTAAAAAATGTCAACTAAAACGACAATTTTATTGCTTTAGCCCTCAACATTTCAGATGTTAATCAGCAAGAACTACTTTTGTTCTTAATTGTCTCCCCTATATTTTTCTAAAAATATGACAAGGTGTGATGGGGTTGAAGACTGTAACACATTTGAAGGGACACATTGACTTAAATGTATTTTTTTTGTTTTGCTTCACTCTCAAATTGTTGCCTTTTTTCTGGGTCAACATATCTGCATGGCATGCCCAACACTGTCCCTCTGCTGCAAATGTGGGTGTAATTTCTGATGTATGATGCTTGTCAGTGTTTAAGTGGACATATTACATCAAATTTCTTTTTAAAGCAAAAATATGCATTGTCATGATTTTAAAGTGTATATATTTACTGAAACCATGAATGTTTTATATTTTTTTCATTCAATTTATTAATAAATAAGGCAAATAACTCAACCCCTTCACAAGTTTACAACCCCGTAACAATGAAAAATACATATATTTGTGACAGGGTTGTGGGTTTTCACTCAAAATGGCCACTGCTCTTAATGTAGTGTAGCAGAGTAGACCATAAATGGCAGCAATAAAATAAGTACATTGTATATACTTATGGATTCAAATAAAATGTTGTTACAAGAAAGTTGTAAAAAGTTGGTAAGCTTGACAGTGCCCTCCCTGACTATAACATACTGAGGGACATAACTTTAAAGTCTGTGTATTATAAAATGTTTAACAATTTTTTAGAAATATATTTTTTACAAGAAATAAATGCTTACACTGTTGCCAAAACTCACAGACACTATGCACATTTCATTAATAACTTTCTACGTACAAACTCAGTGAAGTGCCTTAGGGACACGACAAAATGCTTGATTTAAGATAGATATACGACATTATTTTATGCTAATAAAATAATTATTAATTATAAAGGGCATCCCAAAGCTTTGCGAAAAGCTTCTAACAATTATTTTTGGTGAACCACCACTGTAGAAACTAGGGGACTGAAATATTACCGAATCCCACAAATATCAAGCCCAATATTAGCAACTTCTGTTACATTTTTGTGCATAAAAGCGTATTTTGAAGACATCATTATTATTATTAATTATTAACAGCCAAAATGTATAAAAATCTAAAAATGGTCCAAAAAAAAAAAAAAAATTATATATATATATATTATAATACAGTATATGTTTCATTTAGTGGGGATAAAAATGTACATATGACAATCCGAAGATGAGACCACAATTCAGTTTACAGCTTCCCAGGATGGATTTATCTATCTATCTATCTATCTATCTATCTATCTATTTATGCAGTTTAAAATATAAGGTTTAGAGTCTCAAAACGTTTACCAATATAGCTGATGAATTATTAAAAAATAAGTGTTCACATTTTGTTCTCTTTTTTTTTTGTTAAATTTAAAAAAAGGGCTTTAATGCAAATAAATGGTGTCATATGACAGAAGTACACATGTTGCGCCCATTAAAGTGCTGTTTCTCAGTAACTCTCCCCATTTTATACAACAATCTGGCGATATCTGGGATGTGAAAGATGCAGAAATTATGTTGTTTACAAAACAACGTGCATGATTTCTATCACAATAAGCCAAAACTAATGTGACCACCTTTTTTTTGTCATTACACCAACCATTTTGTAAAAGGACAGTTGGATGAGAACTGCAGACAGATAATTTAGCTTTTTTTTTTTTTTCAATGCATTTTTATGTACTTTGCCACACACATTTTTATCAGTAAAAAGCCAAGTAGATGAAAACTGACTGAAGACAGAGAATGTTTTACTTTGTCAATAAAACAGGGAATGGAAACTTATGGAAACACTAAAGCCTTGTTGTTGTTTTTTTTTTCTTTGGTAGTTTGCAGTATTGACTATGCACTGACCCTATTGAGATGTTCCTCTCCACTGTTCCAAAGTGTTATAGGATTAAGATGAAGAATTATTTGACAGCCGCACACACACTACTTATGTGACAATATAGAAACCGAGTGAGAGAGTGAAACCTGAAAAAGGGTCTTGCATTAGTTGCAAGCGACCCTCTAAATCAGGTTAATGTGGTGGATTTGTTCCAGGCCCTCCAGATTTTCAGTTTTGAAGGCATCTGTAGAAACCATCACTCACTGATATTGCCTTTCTACCACCACCACTCATGATACCACACGCACAATTACTCCTGACCTACTTTAGTACACCAGAATGCTGCATTCTGAGAACATTTCCTCTGTGTGGAGGCTGAATATTTAGTGACACGCTCTTAAACCAGGTACACACTGCTGCTGAATGCGAAAATTATTTTTGAGAGAAATTATGTTCTACAAAACAGTTTGAACTGGTAGCTATTAATGGAGTGTCAGCAGGTTCAACTGTTTACTGAGGGTTCATCTAATGTGCCAGAAAATCATAAAAACAGAGGAACGTGTCTTGAATCATTTGCAAACTTTAATACTGTTTCTCTTCACCATATAGTTTCTTACATCAGCACGGTGGTCCAAAGGAAACATTACGCTCCAGAGAGAGACCGCTGTTAGTACGCAGCAGCTTAATGAGCATAAACAAAATCGCCTCTGTTGACACCAGTGTAATAACAACTGCTAGACTTTAGCACATCTTAGTTGCTCACAATTCTTTCATCAAATACAGCTGATTCCATGTGTTGTTTACAGATACGAAACACCAAAATGTTGCTGGTTTTTACTACAGGTACAGTATGTCAATCAATGCAAATAATGTCAATCACTGAGGCAGATTCAAGGCTGTTCATGTAATTCTCATAACTGGTTTTGAACACAGAAGACTCTATAAAGTGAGAACCTGTAATCATAAACCACTTTGATTGGTGCAGCCTGACCAGCGCTGCGAAAAGTAACAGGTATCATGTCATCACTTTCAATTTGCTCCAGCAGACTGTACAATCATTTCTTAAGGATGATAAGGAAGGTCAATAAGGATTCAAATGAAAATAATTTGAAATGAGAATTAAATATGAGAAGTATTATTCATACTTGACATACCTAACCAACTAACCAGATTTAGGCCTGCTAAGCTCTGCTATTCACTTTTGTTTTTGTGGACAATATTAGCATATGGAGGGGTGACCTGAGGAACCCCAGACGGGACAAACATGACTGTGCTTCTACAAAACCCATCCACCCAAATTCATGCAAAAAAATCTGTCAAACTCTAAAATGAATACTGAAAAAGAAAGCTTCCTGTCTTGTGCCTCAATAAGTTTAAATACATCAATAGCTATTGTGGTACTCTTGAAAGGAAAGTTTAGGGAAGTTTATTGTATCAATAAGAGAATTTCATTAGATGATTCAAGAGAATCATCATTTTTATGCCTTTATAGACGTCTCAGAGGAAATTATTACACACAATTAGCTATTTAAAATAGTATGGAAGCCCATTTCAACCACTAAATAAATAATAAAAAAGGTTATTGTGACTTTTAATCTTACAATTCTGACTTTTTCCCTCAGAATTGTGATATAAACTCACATTTCTTACTTTCTTCTCAGAATGTTCTGAGAAACTCGCTTCTCTGACCTTCTTTCAGAATTGCGAGACATAAACTCACAATGCTGACTTTTTTCTTAGAACTGCATGATATTATCTCACAATTGTGAGTTATAAAGTCAGAATTGCAAGATTTAAACTTACACTTCTAACTTTTTTTTTAGAATTGTGTGATATAAACTCACAATTGTGAGTTTTAAAGTCTGAATTGTGAAATATAAACACACTTAACTTTTTTCTCAGAATTGTGTAATATAAACTTACAACTGTGAGTTGTAAAGTCAGAATTGCGAGATATAAACCCACAATTCTGACTTTTTTCTTAGAATTGCATGATATAAAGTCCCAATTGCGAGTTATAAAGTCAGAATTGCGAGACATGAATTTGCACTTCTGGCTTTTTGCTCAGAATTGCATGCTATAAACTTACAATTGCAAGTTATAAAGTTAGAATTACAAGATATAAACTCACAGCTCAAAGTTTTCCTAGAATTGCGTGATACAAACTTTTTCTCAGAGATGCAAGTTTAAATTTTGCAAATCTCTTTTTTTCTCTTGTGAGATATAAACTTGCAATTGTGTGTTATCAAGTCAGAATTGTGAGATAGAAACTTATTTCTCAGAAGTTTGTCTCACAATTCTGACTTTACATCTTACAATTGCAAGTTTTCTATTTTTTATTTAGTGGCGGAAATGGCCTTTGATAAAAAATGGTATTCCATTTTACACAACTAATACCATCTTATAAATATTATAACCTAACCATATCTCTAACAGAAAACTTGCTTATTTGTGTTATATGCTTTATGTGATTTTTACAAATAAGGATGTCTAAGGGTTTTAAAAGTAAGATTTTTAAAGAAATAAATACATTATGCATTAAATTAGTCAGCTATGACGCTAAAGACATTTTTAATATTGCAAAAGATATCTATTTCAAGGAAACCTGAAAATATGATAATAACAAAAAAAATGACAAGAAGATGGGAGTGATTGCTGCTAAAAACTGAACTTTACCATCACAAAAATAAATTACATTTTAAAACATAGAAAGCTGTTTTAGATTGTAAATTAAAATTTTAAATTGTAAAATTATTTCACAATAATACTGTTTGTTTTTTGTTTTAATAAATAAATAAATAAATGCAGCATTGGTGAGCATAAGAAACTACTTTCAAAAACATTTAAAAAATCAAGTTGGGTTGAAACAACCCAGCATTTTTTAAAGTGTACCAACTACACATTTTTGAGTCGTACAGAACTTAGACATATTGTTTTAGTTTAGTTTCACATAAAATTATGTAGCAAACATCAAAAATGTAGCATTTTAAAGAATTAGACATAAATATTACCCTGAGTAATAGACTAAACTTAACTCTAACTACAATCCATAGTCCTAAAGGTATTTGCATTTTCAGAATAACCATAAACAATTTCAGTTATGAACCACTTCTTCTACTATGTCCAGTTTTGTCTCCAAACTTTGTGAGTTTGGATAGTTCTGTCCCCAAAGTAAAGCCACATAAACACAGTGAAACACACTCACCTCATAGTCCTGATCTCTTCTTCTCTTGCAGTTTGTATAATCCAGATTTTCTACATTGCTTTAGACACCTCAACTGATCACAGTTCCCAGCTCTCTTTGTATGTCTGATGCACAGTGATTTACTAAGCTGCTTCCACTCCACACAGCTCCCATGGGCTGATGTCTTCCACAACTAACTCATCCGATTGAGCGAGCCGTATCAGAAAAAGCGCGAGAGACAGAGAGAGAGGGAGGAGTCACAACAGAATCCAATTTGACGAGAATGAGCCTGTATTAAAAAAAGAAGGGCACACTGATCATAAAAGAACTGTGAGCTGCTAGACTGCAGACGAACTGAATGTAATCTCTGATTACATCTGCTTAGTAAAGAGCAGCTGCTCTGAAACAGTGACACAGGACTTCTGCTGGCCATGAAACTGTGGAGGGGGAGGGGGAACGAGGAATGAGGGGTGCTGAAATGTCTAACATGTACAAACATACAGTATATACACATTATGTACTTCAGTTATCAAATAAACAGAGCAGGATGGGAGAGATAGCTGTAGACTTGTATGCAATTTAACAGTTTCACTAAGACTGTTGTAACGTTCACAGGACTGTTGCTGGTCACCATCTGCATAACAAAGACACTTCACGCTTCTACACTGACAAAAAGATGGAGAAGCGACGGGAGTGAGCAAGAAAGTTGTGAATTCCCTCAAAAAGTTAGGAAAATTATCATAACAGTAAGTTTGAACCAGTGGTGGGTTACAGGTTGCTACAAACAGTATTTGGGATTCTCTTATTTTCAAACATCATGAATCTTTACACTGCCCTCTAAAATAAAATAAAATAAAATAAAAAATAAAAATAGAAGCTACAAACAAACAAATATGAAAAAGGAAACTGAACAATAAACAAACAACTAAAAATTCATATGAGCAACAAACAAACAAATACATTTAATAAAGAACAATCACATTTACAATGAACAACAAAAAAATATATATATATTTACAAAACTATAAACACCCATCCAACCCAAACAAACAAATACAAATAGACCAAAAGTACATTCAGATACATATGCAATACACAAATTAATAAATTCATTTTTTATCAACTGTTATCAATAAACAAACAAATTAATAAAAAAAGGCCAAATAAATGAATAAGACAAAGTGAACAAAAAAGCAAACAAGAAAACAAATACATATAATTACAAAATAAAACTAAAACTAACAAAAATGCAATAAGAAAATTATAAACAAAGCAAATAAATGCATCTATTAAAAAGTAAACTGTGAACAAAAAGAATAACGAAGTAAGAAAGAAAGAAAGAAAGAAAGAAAGAAAGAAATTCACAAAAATAAAAATATGAACAACCAACCAAACAAACAAATAAAAATAGACCAAAAGTACATACAAATACATATGCATAAATAAATAAATTAACAAAACTATTAGCAATAAACAAACAAACAAATCAATGAATCAAATTACAAAACAAAAACTATGGCCAAATGAACAAATCAATAAATAAGTAAGCAAACTATGAATATTAAACAAAAATATTATCAATAAACAAACAAGCAAACAAATGAATAAACAAACAAACAAATAAATAAATATGCAAACAAGCTATGAGCATGAAACCAAAATATTATCAATAAACAAATTAACAAACAAACAAATGAATGAATGAACACAATTACAAATAGAAAACTTTGGCCAAATAAATAAACAGTAAATAAGTATGTTTAATTATAAACAGAAAACTATTACCAAATAAATAAATAAGACAAATAAAACAAACAAAAAAAAAGCTAGAAAACAAATACATATACTTACAAAATAAAACTAAAACAAACAAATATGCAATAAGAAAATTATAAACAAACAAGCAAATAAATTAATGTATTAAAAAGTAAACTATGAACAAGAAAGAAAGAAAGAAAGAAAGAAATTCACAAAAAGAGAATTATGAACAATAAACTATATTCAGTGGGTACGGAAAGTATTCAGACCCCCTTACATTTTTCACTCTTTGTTATATTGCAGCCATTTGCTAAAATCACACACCTGTCTATATAAGACCTTACAGCTCACAGTGCATGTCAGAGCAAATGAGAATCATGAGGTCAAAGGAACTGCCTGAAGAGCTCAGAGACAGAATTGTGGCAAGGCACAGATCTGGCCAAGGTTACAAAAAAAAATTCTGCTGCACTTAAGGTTCCTAAGAGCACAGTGGCCTCCATAATCCTTAAATGGAAGACGTTTGAGACGACCAGAACCCTTCCTAGAGCTGGCCGTCTGGCCAAACTGAGCTATCGGGGGAGAAGGGCCTTGGTGAGAGAGGTAAAGAAGAAGAGAGTAAACCAGGCACTGCTCATCACCTGTCCAATACAGTCCCAACAGTGAAGCATGGTGGTGGCAGCATCATGCGGTGTTTTTCAGCTGCAGGGACAGGACATCTGGTTGCAATCGAGGGAAAGATGAATATGGCCAAGCACAGGGATATCCTGGACGAAAACCTTCTCCAGAGTGCTCAGGACCTCAGACTGGGCCGAAGGTTCACCTTCCAACAAGACAATGACCCTAAGCACAAAATAACGAAGGAGTGGCTTCACAGCAACTCCGTGACTGTTCTTGAATGGCCCAGCCAGAGCCCTGACTTAAACCCAATTGAGCATCTCTGGAGAGACCTGAAAATGGCTGAAAATGGTCCACCAACGTTTACCATCCAACCTGACAGAACTGGAGAGGATCTGCAAGGAGGAAAGGCAGAGGATCCCCAAATCCAGGTGTAAAAAACTTGTTGCATCTTTCCCAAAAAGACTCATGGCTGTATTAGATCAAAAGGCTGCTTCTACTAAATACTGAGCAAAGGGTCTGAATACTTAGGACCATGTGATATTTCAGTTTTTCTTTTTTAATAAATCTGCAAAAATGTCAACAATTCTGTGTTTTTCTGTCAATATGGGATGCTGTGTGTACATTAATGAGAAAAAAAAATTTAACTTAAATGATTTTAGCAAATGGCTGCAATATAACAAAGAGTGAAAAATTTAAGGGGGTATGAATACTTTCCTTACCCACTGTATTTACAAAAAGAAAACTATGAACAACCAACCAAACAAACAAATAAAAACAGACCAAAAGTACATATAATAAATAAAGTACATACAAATACATATGCATAAATAAATACATTCACAAAACTATTATCAATAAACAAACAAACAAATCAATTAATACAATTACAAAACAAAACTATGGCCAAATAATGTATTTAATGTATATGGCCAAATGAATAAACAATACATAAATAAACAGTAAATAAATAAGTTTAATTACAAACAGAAAACTATGGCCAAATAAATAAGACAAAGAAAACAAAAAAAGCAAGAAAACAAATACATATACTTACAAAATAAAACTAAAACAAACAAATATGCAATAAGAAAATTATAAATAAACAAGCAAATAAATTAATGTATTAAAAAGTAAACTATGAACAAGAAAGAAAGAAAGAAAGAAATTCACAAAAAGAGAATTATGAACAATAAACTATATATTTACAAAAATAAATCTAAGAACAACCAACCAACCAAACAAACGAATAAAAATAGACTGAAAGTACATACAAATAAATATGCATAAATAAATAATTTCACAAAACTATTATCAATAAGCAAACAAACAAATCAATTAATAAAATTACAAAACAAAATAATGGCCAAATAAACAAATCAATAAATAAATAAGCAAACTATGAATATTAAACAAAAAAATATTAGCAACAAACAAACAAATGAATACACAAACAAATAAATATGCATCCAAGCTATGAGCATGAAAAAAATATTATCAATAAACAAATGAATGAATGAATGAATGAATGAATGAATGAACAATGAGAAAACTTTGGCCAAACAAATAATAAATAAATTAATTAATTAATTAATTAATTAATTAACAAACAAATAATTAAGCAAGCAAGCTATGAACATTAAACTAAAAAGCAAACAAAAAGCAAGCAAACAAACAAAAAAATACAAAATAACACTATGAAAAAACTAATAAATATGCAATAAGGAAACTTTAAACAAATCAGCAAATAAATAAACAAACATATACACTTGCAAAAAAGAAAACTATGAACAATAAACAAATACATTTACAAAAAGAAAACTTTGAACAATAAACAATATTTTTTACAAAATGAAAATTAATAACAACCAGCCAAACAAACAAAAATAGAACAAAAGTAATACATATGCAATACATAAATAAATAAATTCACAAAAAATATGAACAATCAAAGCAATGAAAACAATTAATTAAAATACAAACAGAAAACCCGGCCAGACAAACAAACAAGCAAGCAAATGAATAAATACATAAACAAACAAACAAATGAATAATAAAAGCCAGAGTATAGAAAATATGTATTAACTTGCAATGAAAGCAAACCTGTGACACAATTTTATGTTTTGTGTGGTAAATTATTGGCTACTGACAGTATAAAACCACTATAAAAAGGAATATAAAATAAAAAGAAATGCACTTGCACCATATCTACTTCTCCAGCCGACTGCACTTTTCTAAAATTCTTTCTGAATCAACTCCAGGATGAGCTTGATCAGCACAGATGCTGCCTTCTCATTCCCAGAGATCTCACTCCTGTTCTCCAGCTGCTACAGCTCTGCTTTTTGCCTGCTTCAACTTGGCTTAAGATATGACACTAAATTCCTAAATTATTGACTATAAAATTTGTCAGTCTCTTTGGCACTCAACTAAAATAATATGTTATCTGTGGTAATAGATAATAGGCCTCAAAATAAATGGCTGCACTGACAGACATCAGTTATTATACACAGCATCACTGACATTTAACATCCCTGTGTAATTCCTCCAATAATTATAATAATTTCATCAATAATTTTAAAAGTGAAACTCAAACCATTAATACAAGCATATTCTATATGGGCAGCAAATACAGCATTTTGCCATTTGCCACAAAAAGACTTTATTCCCTAACATTAATATGGTATTTAAGGGGTCATACATTTAATAATTTAAGCTTAATCCTTAGTACGAAAAAAGTTTTTGCACTAAACCCCACTAGAATAAATATTCATTAGCCATTTCCCACCTTTCTTTGATCCTAAAATGGCGGCTGTGAATGTATGGATGTGTTCAGAACGGAATACTAGCTCCCTACACACTACATACACCACTATATATCGCATTATATACATAAAACCCAGAATAAAAATAAAAATAGTATAATGAACCTTATATTATTTCAGTAGATCAGGGATTTTAAGTTTCTAAATGCTCTTTTGTGTTCTGTCTTCTACTGTTTGCTGAATAACCTTCATTATTTCAACAGGTCATGGTCAGCAATGACCTGAGTAACTACATGCTGTGCTTTTAGCTAAGAGTACATCTACACCCGCCCTATTAGAGCATTCATTATGTGAAATAACCTTTACTTCCTTTCATCACCCACTCTTTCTCATTATTATCACTCTGGGTTCCCTGGACAAGCGTAGTGACAAGTGAGTTAGCTTTTGCTTTGGTAACTAACTATTGAAAATTAATAATTATTAATTTATTTAATTTTCATTTACTATTCACCCTTTTAAAAGTCAGATTAGTTGGGTGCATTCAAAGTACAACCCATACGACATTATATGGTTTGCATAAAAAAAAATTAATAATAATAATGATAATGATAATGTATATAACATATTACTCAAAAACGAGTTTCACAAGGAGATATAAAAATACATAAATAAAAACACATAGTCAGCACATGAAGCTTTTCATTGTTTTTCAATCAGTACATCAGTCTAGGGCTGCCATGCTATCAGATTTTCAGATTTTTCACTACACGATTAAGATAACAACGATATACTGTGATAGAAATCTTGGAAAATATAAACAAACAAACAAACAAACAAACCACGCTATCAATCAAATTCATCTTTTTCTATTTTGACCAATAGAACAACACCATCGCATTCAAAAAGAAAATTTACACTAAACTAGAGCTGTCACTAACAACTATTTTGGCACTTAAAATACATGTAGCAATGAGGGAATAACAATTAATTAAAATAAAGTATCAAAAGCAAGTAATCATACGGTTTTACTGAACACAACTGTGAAAGTACATAATGTATTATGAACAATAGAGCTAATGTACAGTCATAGCCAAAAGTTTTGGCAGTGACATAAATTTTGTGTTTTGTAAAGTTTACTGCTTCAGCATTCGTAGATTATTTTCCACACTGTTTCTATGGTATGCTGAAAAACAATGATAAGCATATTAGAAGTTTTAAAGGATTTTATTGGCAAAAAATTATAATGAGTCAATAATGAGTCAGTGTTGACCCTTGTTCTTCATAACCTTTGTAATTCGCTCTGGCATGCTGGATATTAGCTTCTGGGTCAAATCCTGACTGATGGCGATCCATTCTTGCCATATTAGTTCTCGGAGTTGACCACAATTTGTGGGCTTCTGCTTCTCCACTTGCCTTTTGAGGACTGACCACAGGTTCTCAATAGGGTTGAGATCTGGGGAGTTGCCTGGCCAAGGATCCAGAATTTCAATGTCATGATCTTCAAACCACTTCTTTATCACTCTTGCTTTGTGACATGGTACTCCATCATGCTGAAAAATGCACGGATCATTACAAAATTGCTCATGGATCGTTGGAAGAAGTTGCTTTTGCAGGACGTTTTGATACCATTCTTTATTCATGGCAGTATTTTTTGGCAGAATTATAAGAGAGCCCACTCCCTTGGTTGAAAAGCAACCCCACACATGGATGGTCTCAGGATGTTTTACTGTTGGCACGACGCCGGACTCATGGTAACGTTCACCTTTTCTTCTCCGGACAATCGATTTTCCAGGTGTCCCAAACAGTCGGAAGGGAGCTTCATCAGAGAAAATTACTTTGCGCCAGTCTTCTGCTGTCCAAACCATGTACTTCCTGCAGAATTTTAGTCTGTTCTTGATGTTTTTCTTGGAGAGAAGTGGCCTCTTTTCTGCCCTTCTTGACACCAGTCCATTGTTCAAAAGTCTTCGCCTCACTGTGTGTGCAGATGCTCTCAAACCCACCGGCTGCCATTCTTGAGCAAGCTCTGCACTAGTTGTGGCACGATTCCGTAACTGACTCCTCAGGAGGAGATGGTCCTGGCGCTTGCTGGACATTCGGGGACGTCCTGAAGACTTCTTCACTGCAGTTGAACCTCTTTCCTTTTGATGATCTGGTAAATGGTTCTTTCAGGTGTAATATTCTTTGTAGCAATTTCCTTGCATGTGAGGCCATGTTGATGCAAAGCGATGATGGCTGCTTGTGTTTCTTTGATGGTAACCATTGCTAACAGAACAGAATGATTGGAAGCTCTTCTTCCCTTCTTTTACAGCAATCAGTCTGCTGTTGCAATCTAATTGGCATGATAGTGATTTCACCTGACTAGTGCTCATTCACACTTTCACATGTGCTGCTGATATTAGTCAATTGGTGTTAGCAGATCATTTTGTGTCAGGATCAAAAAACAGTGAAATTAGTTTTTTTTTTTTTTTTTTTTTTTTGTGCAAAGTTAATTTTTTTGACCAATGAAGCTTTTAGCAATTATATAAAATGCATCTGATCACTCTACACAATAATCTAGAAACAATGTGAATGAACACCACAACAGCTTAAGCAGCAAACCTTTCAAAACACAAAATGTATGTCACTGCCAAAACTTTTGGCCATGACTGTACATTACGCATATTAACAAATATATATTAACAAATGCCTGCAGAGGGCGCCAACGGCCTGACGATTGTTTTTACACTTTACTTCGCGATGTAGTCCTTGTTTAATATTGACTAAACAACGTTTCATTCAAATGTCCACTTAATCTTTAATATTTGGCCATTTATGTCACACAGAAATCCTGCAGTCACTGTAATTTCTTAAATATGTAAACATCAAAACGTGCGAGAGTGAGGGTTTGAACTTTTATTTTGAAATCACGAGAAAGATACTGATGTATTGTCCTATGTTTGCGTAGGTTTATAAATGATTTACCTTCTGATGAATCTGATGAAATGACACACGTTGCGTTCCCAGATGAACGTTATAATAAACCCAAACTGACACCAGTATGAGAGATGGAGTTTGAGATGCTCCACACGTGTAAATGAAAATTCTTCTCATCCGTGGAATGCGCCACTTCCGGAATTTTGCCGGTTACTCTACATGGTAAATATGCATTCGAGGATTTTTAGAAATTGAGTAACACTCGAAGTGAGTTGAATTGAAAAGTACAATAATTTGTGAGAATTTTGACATATTTTACTCAAACTGAGTGTTTTTAAATAACTTCATTCTGTAAACTGATTCTTATCACAGAATGTGGCATAAATTATATTATTTTATAGTATTCTATACAGTGTTAAATGCTATGTTGATTATTGCAGTTGTGACTTTTTTCCTCAGAATTATGTGCTTAAATCTCACAGTTGTGACTAGAATTATGAGTTTATATCTCACAATTGTGACTTTTTCTCAGAATTACAGGTTTATATCTAATATCTTATATCTTGAACAGACTTTCCTAGAAAGAGACTTTATCTCACATTTCCAGTCGGCCGGTCCAGCTTCAGCCTTCTATGGAAACCGGTGCTCCTAAAGGCCACTGCATCTGTAAAGACTGAACCGTTGTTGTATTTCTATAATCTTTAGAGATAAGCTCGCAATTCTGAGGACATATCAGTGTTGTTTCCCCTCAAAATGACACTTTATAACTGGCAATTGCGAGTTTATATCTCAAAATTCTAAGAAAAAAAGAATTATAAGAAAAAAAGTCAGAATTGTGAGATATAAATTCCCAATTGCAAGAAAAAAGTCAGACACAGAATACAAACTTGCAATTGCAAGAAAAAAAGTCAGAACAGAGTTTTTATCTTGTCATTCTGATATTATTTTATTTGCAATTTATTTGCAACTGTGATTTCCTGGAAAGTATTGTTTATTTGTTTTATTTATTTATAGAGCACAATTAAAACAACACAGCTTTGACCAATATGCTTTACAATAACAACTAATACAAAAAAAAAAAATTGTTTTATTACTCCTATGAGTCTCGTTTGTGGACTTTCTGTGCAAGGGCGCTCTCTTGTGTTGAGTATGACCGAAACAAACCACATGTTAGAGTTTAGCTAATGGCGCGAGGAGCGGCTCGCTGCAGCCTGCGGTGGACATCCAACCCCGCCCACATCCAATTGTAACGTCACTAACCACACCCACGTCAAAATA